>CAMTDV010000025.1:68830340-70030340 GCA_947069175.1 Scalesia atractyloides | reverse complement strand
TGAAAGTATGGTGTCACACCCCGACCCGCAGCGGAAAAGGTGATCGGGGCATGATTGGGTTATCATCAAAGCTCATGACATTTATTTTAACGTTTCATATTCATTAATACACTTTAATGGAAAGTTACAATCAATATTACATCATGTCCTAAATATCAATCTAGGCTTCATTGTTTTCTTCTAAGGCATTTCCTATGTTTTCCTTGCTTCATCCTGTTCACCTGTATCATGTGTTAAAAAGGGTTTTTGGATCAACAAAAAGTTGGCGAGTGAATCCTATGGAAAACATTTGAACAAGTTTATTTAATTGATTATAAAATAGAGTGCACAACCACACATGAGTAAAAATAGATGTAAACTTATTCACCAATCAATTTAATATTAAACAATACACACATGAACAATAATGGATCGTTTAGAGGCACGCGTTGCTCAACTCGTCTCTCACGAGGAACTGATGGGCCTAATGAATGAATTGCATAAACTTGACAATATGAAATACATAACTACAGTAGTATATAAACTCAATAATACACACATGAACAATAATGGATTTGTTTTGAGGCACGCGTTGCTCAACTCGTCTCCCACGAGGAACTGATGGGCTTAATGAATGACTTTCATTAAGTTGACAAAATGAAATACATAACCACAACAATATAAACAATCTAAGTTTAGATCACAATATGGTATGGCACAAGTTTAAATAAACGAGTTAATTATTTTGTGACACATGACACACCCCAAAACGTGTAATTAAAAAGGGGGAGTTGTAAGATTCACTCACCTTGGGTGCGTTCGATTGATGATGTTGAATGCGCACGAAGTGGTTTTAACCACGAGTGAAATTAACCTAGATAATGGCATAATGTTTCGGTAAGTAAACGGGTTTTATTAATCCATTTTAGTAGGATTGTTGGGTGTATTTTTGTGAGTTTAAGGCTATTTTCTAACCTTAAAAATGTTATTTTTAAGTATTTTTAATTGATTTTTAAATAAAATAAATAAATAAAAATAATAAAAAAATGTTGACTTTTTGACCGTTGACCGTTGACCGTTGACTTTGACTGTTGACCGGTTCGTATGCGTGTTTGTGTGCGCTGAGTGAGGCTCGAACCCGAGACCTCCCGTACGCGTGCACGCAACTCTACCAACTGAGCTACGTGTCTAACCCGAAATATTTCTGTTTTTAATTATATTTATATACTAATTAGATTAAACAGAAAATCCTTTATTTTTAAAAACGATTTAAATCTAACGACTCGGTGCGCTCCACAGGTCTCGAACCCGGGACCTGTGGTTTAGGTTAACACACAGTCCACCGCTGGACTGTGTGTTTAACTTGTTATATAATCTGATTTTTATTATACTTATATACAATTAAATAATTTCATTTCTGCCTTATTTAAAAAGTTGGATAATTGTCCGGACCGGTGCGGTAGTCCGGATTCGAACTCGTGACGTGTGTTTAAACATTCACACAGTCCACCGCTGGACTGTATGTCTATCTTGGTTATTATTCTGGTTTTTATTAAACTTAACATATATCAGCAGTGAATCCGGTTCGGTAAAAAAAGAGCATTTTTATTAAGGCGAGTGTGCGTGGGACATGTATCGAACTCGAGACGTTTACGTGTTTAATGTGCACACAGTCCACCGCTGGACTGTGTGTCTAACCCGAGTTATAACTTGATTTTAATTATACATATACACAACTGAAACTTCGTCTTCTTCGTTGAATTTAACCAGAATCGGAAGTCCGACTGGTTCGATGTTTTAATCATGTTCTTTAGTGTTTTGAGGTTAATTACAGGTGAGATATATAAAAAAGAATGAAAGATTTAAGCGTAAGGTATACCGACTAGACTCCTCTGTTTCTCCGGCGAAACTCCGGTGACAGCAGAAACTTCCGGCGACGTGTGTCCTGCGGCAGAGAGTCTTCAGCAAGCTTGAAATGGATGTGGGTGACTTCGGTATAAGCTCTGGGGGTTCAGTAAGGCTCAGAAGTGAAGGGTTCGGTTTTCCGGCAATGTGCAGAACTTTTCCGGCGAGTGGAATTACGTCGGGTAAAGGTGCGGTTTTGAGCGAAAAAGCTTGCAGAGGTTCGAGGAGGTATTTATAAGGCAGGTCATCGATGAATTTGGTCCGATTTCCGACTTGATTCGTCGGTTAGAAACTCTCCGGCGGTTATAACTTGTGTCGCGGACTCAGGCGTCGGTTATAACCGATGTCATAGTTAAAGTTTACGTTATAACTGAAGTAACCGTCAATTCTTGGCGAGTTAGTCGGGATTTCCGACGACTGCAATTAGGTGCGCCGGTTTTTGAATTTGAGATTCATGATATGAATTAATTGACTCCAATAATTAACAAGAAATACAAGTGGCGCAGTGGTTGGAGAGTTGAGTGTTAAGTTGTTGTTGAACCGGTTGACTGACCCGGGTTCGAAACCCGGCGGCAACATTATATTTTTATTTCATTATTTTTAACAATTTTTCAAAAAACAATTTATTTATTCCAATATAATAATTAATTATGTATCGTTTAAAATTAATTTGGGCATTAAATACGCCACGAAATTTTAAACTGATTGTTCGGTTATTAAACGGAGCGGGTTTGGTAAATCCGGTTTTTTACGGATGTTACAGTTTGAGAAGAAGAACCACCAGCTTCAAATTGTTTCACTAAAAGACTATAAAAATAAAAACACCATTAGTGTTAATACTCACACTTGTGTTAATAAAAATATGAAAAATATCAAATATAAATCAGTGATAGTACCTCCTAGGAAGTTCATTAACCTCATCAATTTCTTGGTTGAGAAACATACGAGTTCAAAACTTATCATTCTGAACAGTATATTGTCCTGCACGTAACAATATAGATATCCAACAATTCATTACAAGTGTATACAGAAACAACAAAATGTTCTTAAAAAATGAAATAAATAACCCATTGGAAACACTAAACTAAATGAATCAGTCAAATGTAAATTACCATGCCACTTCTTAATCTTCGCATGCTGAATGACAGCCATCACATTCTCATTCTTAGTGTTTTGAGACAGACAATCATTAAATTGTTGTGCATATCCATTCCACAAAGTACAACGGACTATTTCTCCCCTAGAAGAAACAGATAAAAAAACAGCATTAAAAGTTCCACCAAAATCTATACTGTCTATTAAAACAACACCAATCATTTACAGTAAATAATGGCAATGATTTACTGTTTGTTTGTATTAAATGCAATGAAGAATCTTATATATAAAATAACCTAATCATTGGTCTTGTATTAAATAAGAACAATCATTTAAAGAATATTCACTGCATTGAATACGATCATACGACACAAACAAATTTATATAAATGGCAAAGTAAGACTTACTGCGCATCTTGAAGATCAAATTCCATCCTTTTTCTTTCTATAGGAGGTTTTCCAAAGATTTCCATATCTCCACACCAGACAACAGTTCCAGCAACATATAAAATAAAAGATAGCAACAGTAAGCAGATTCGAAAGGGAGCCAAAATATATATCTAAAGACATCTAAGCATCTAAAATAACAGATTTCCAAATGGTCCAAAATATGTCTTTTTAAACTTAATAATACCAGACTATCAGAAACAGTCATACCAACAGTGAGCAGATTCTGTCCTTCTCCTTTAACAATGACTGAATGTGCCATGAAGTTAAATCCGTAATCAACACCTTGCCAACCATTCGCACGTGTAACAACCGTACAACGGTAAAAGTTAATCTTGTAATCATGGTTAACAACTTTGCAGGGATCCGTGTTTTCTCCAACACCAAATCTGGAGAGAATAACAATTTCATCCTCATGAAGTTGTGAGTCAAACACAGGTATCAATGGAGCCTTAATACCTTCCTTAATCTTAGTACCCTGACCAAATAAGTGAAATCAGATACTTTAGAAACAAACAAACAAACAGTAACTCACAAAAATATGAAAAATACTCAGCTATTGTAACATATCAAGGATCAAAAACCAACCAAACAATATTCGTGTTTGTTTCATTATACCTAACCCTAAATTAGACAAAACACAAAATATATAACCGTATAAGAAATCTAAAATCAGAGAACAAAACACAAACCCAAAATCATAAAAAGAGTCAAAAAGGACAAATGAATATTGGAAAGTATAAACCCTAGAACAGTCAAATAACAGAATATTGCTTTACAAATACTATACCTTCTCATCGAGCAAGATCAGGTCCATCTGAAAGGACTGAGACCATTTTCGGATGATTCGACACTTGATATTCCACATATCTTTGGCCGGATTCAAATCGTCTATGAAACTGAATGACAAAGATGGTGCTTCACCTCCGGATTGCTTTGCCTTGACATGGTTCTTGTGGAAGCTTTGGAAAGAAACCCTAGAATTTCGCCTGTGTTGAAGAGCTGAGCATGTGAAGAAGAAAGAGAGAGATGGAGGTTATAATGTAGAGGTTGTGCAAAAGATTTGTAGAGATAATTATGATATCTCAGATGCATTAAATGCACAGAACAACTTCCCATGCAAGTTTGAATTTCCCCTCTAATATTACACTAAAGTTAAATCAAGATAGTTAACCATTTGTTAATTGTTAATAATAAAAATATATTATACATTATATATCCGAATTATGACATCAGCGTGGACTACGTGGCATATCTCAGAGGTTGACACGTAAGCAAGTCGAGGTCAGCGGCTCATTTCCTTTTATAAATAGTATAGATTTACCACATATTCTTAGTCTAAAAAATAGTTGTTTTAGATTAAATGTAAGATGGGTGTGCTGATCACATAAACCAATATGTATCTATTTATTATACTGTAGATACAAAAATTTCCCTTTGGTAAATAATAGTTCACAGTATCATTAAATTTTAGATATTTTATTTTTGTTAAGTTTGGATCAGGTGGAGTCGCTCTGGTTGAGTAAATAAACATATTTTTAATCTTTACTATAAAATACATGATAAGAATAGAATATACTTACATTTGCTCGGTACGGGCTTTATTTTTTTCGGTGGAGGTTGTTCCAATTACTGATTTGCGGTTGTTGTGGTTAGCTTGGTGGCATGAAGAGCATCGGGAACTAAGCTTCACCCATTAGATGAATCACGGTTGAGATGGTGTTACGAGCCGGACGAGCCATTGGAGCCAAAGAAATTTGGAAAATTGCATTTGTTCAGATGTACTTGTACTTTACAATGTATCATTAGAGACTTGATAAGTTAATAGAAAATGAGTATCGCTTTGTAACCTGTCATCGTCGTCGCATCGCGCGGGTTAACTCCTAGTATATATATATGTATATAACTTATAATAAAAAACTCCAAATAATGCCACATGTCATTCTGTTCTTCGACCTCATAAATTTTATTTTATTTGTTTAATATATTTCTTTTAATAATATTAATAACTAATATATAGATATCACTTATTTTTATCCTTATATTTATCTACCATTTATAAATAACTTCATTAACCAAAACTTTTCATCTTTTGCAATTTAACCCCAACTCTTTTTTATTTTCAATTTTGGTTCATCATACTTTTCATCTTTCCCAAGTTTTTCGTTTCGTTCTAAATTTTGTGAGTTAACGCACCAACGTGCGTGTGGGGTTCAACATATTTTCGTATATTTTTCCCGTTTGACTGGCTCGTCGCAACCTATATTTTTCTCCGTTTGACAAGTTTGTCGCAACGTGCGAGTCCTGGATTGACTTAGCTATTTTTTCTATGTTTTACGTTTCGGTTTAATTTCTCTACAACGAGTGTGGCTGATTCAAAGATTTTACATCTGCTAGCTTGACTTTATTTTTTCCGTTTTTATTTATTTTGTTTTTACAAGCTTTTTAGGTGCTGTGTTGGTGGTCTCTGACAATGTATAGCATTGGTACTATTTAACACAATTTTACGACAACCGCTGCAACGTAGGAGCTTAATATTAGTACATATAATAAAGTAAACCAATTTGAGACACATGACAATCATTGATACTATCTAGAATTCTATTTTCCCACCTTAAACGTTGTTAATCCTAAATTGAAAAGAAAAAAATATATTAATCCTTAAATCTTGAAAAAATAAATTAATCCCTACTTAATATTTTTATCCAAATCTTAATTTTCAAATTCAAATTAATACGATGACATTTTATTGATATTGTTATACTTTCGGTTTATATTTAATGTTGTTATACATAAATATCATATAATAAAGTAAACCAATTTGAGACACATAACAATCATTGAGGCTATCTAGAATTCTATTTTCATGTCTTAAACATAATCCTTTTAGTTTTATTAGTTAATCCTAAATTCAAAAAAAGATATTAATCCTTCAATCTTGGAAAAAAATAAAAAATAATCCCTACTTAATATTTTTATCCAAATCTTAATTTTCAAATTCAAAGGAAACCAATTTAAGACACATGACAATCATTGAGGCTATTTAGAATTCTATTTTCCCACCTTAAACATAATCCTTTTAGTTTCATTAAGTTAATCCTAAATTCAGAAAATATTAATCCTTATATCTTGGAAAAAAAATAAATTAATCCTTACTTAATATTTTTATCCAAATCTTAATTTTCAAATTAATACGATGACATTTTATTAATATTGATTACATTTTATTAATATTGTTATACTTATTTTTGTAATTTATAAATGATTTTTATTAATATTGTTAAACTTTCTATTTTTATTTAATGTTATTATACATAAATATTATATTTTTTTAATATGACAATCCGTATATATGTATGACAAAAAGTATATTGTTTTATTAATATTATTATTATACCTGCTATTTGTATTATTTATAATTACTACCATTATTATATTATTATTGTTGTTGTTGTTGTTGTATTTTTCTGATATTGATGTATTTGTGTATGAGATTTTAATCAAAGTTACCGGAAAAGTCTACGAGCCGGTGTAGGAGTGTGCGTAAGCAGTGGCCGTTTTTACTATCAACACCTAATTTTGTTATGTTGCATGTGACCATATATCCACGCATCTCCATTTCCACCATTTGTGGGTTTTGCAATGATAATTAATATAAGCAAAGGTCAGTCATCCAAGGTTGGTTTGTTTTTAACGTTACTGGATTCACCATGGTCAATTGTATCTAACATTACCAATAATTAAAAGTAGAGATGGGGTAAACTTACTAATTTTAGATAGAGATAGTAAAGTTATGAAGAAAAGATGTAATGTTGTGTACAAATATATATATATAGTATTTATGAATTATTTGAATATTTTTTGGATTCATGTTATTTTCGGTAATGTGCGAGTTATAATTATAACCTTTTTATCTCATTAGATGTAATGTAATAAGTAAATACAATAATAATATTATATAATATAATATATTTATTTTTGTATTATTTTCAACGACAGTTTGTTTACATGCTTCTTTGATTAATTTTATAATACTAACATACATCATCTTTATATTAACTCATTTATGTCAATTTGGTATATAAATGTCTCCGTCTTTGATTTGCATTTACAAGAAATATTTATTATATAGTTTAAATTATTCAACCCGTGTAACACATGGAGAACAAACCTAGTATATATATAATTGTGTTATTGTTTAAATTGGAGGAAACTAGTAGCTAGAAACGGCCCAATGCCCCATTGCCTCATAGCATCAAGTACCATATGTCTTTTAATGCATTTTTATGGGCCAGATGTGGTCTTAAGAGAACCTGGGCTAAACACCATTTTTTGGGATATATATTTTACTTGTTAATATTGGCATTTAGTTATTTTTGGGATATATATTTTACTTGTCAATATTGGCATTTAGTTATTGATATGAAGCGTTGTTATTATATGGATAATGTATGGTATCGAAAAGCATAAATCTTACTAGAGTCACAATAACTTGATCATTGTACCAAGCTCATTTTCGGTCCTTGCTAGATCAATGCTAGCGAAATCAAGATTTAAATTGTTTGCTCAAAGCACGAGTCATGAAGAAAGATGAAAGCTAAATTTCAGCTTGCCATTTGTCGAAAGTAAACAATCGATCTTGGATTAAGAGGTGTGAACCACTAAAAGCCTTCTTAAAAGCTAAACAAACAGCCCTAAGAAAAAAAATATTATCTTAATATATGTGTTTGCTATTCTCACATTGTAAAATGATGAATCAAATAATATAGAGGGCATTTAATATATAACCAATTCTCATATTTTTATATTTATTTATTTTAACGGCGTACGGTTAGATTATCACTAAACATGTTAGTAGTTAGTATCACTAAATCAGTATTAAAATCCCCCTTGCCCGAACTTGAACCCAGATCTAAGAGAAGCAAAGCTTTCATAATGAATCAAATAGCATAGAGGGTTATGAGAATTAGATAAATACTAACTAAATAATACACAAACATTAAAACAAGATTGTTGTAAATGACCTGTCTAGACAACAACCTCTCAACTTCTTGCATTATATCTTGAGTAAAATGCACGGTTTGTAAAATAATACCTATAGTCCTTAACTTTTGGAAATTAAACCCATGGTCCCTGTGATTTGACAGTTTGTTACTCGGATAGTCCCTGAAGTGAATGACGGTTAGCTTTCTCAGTAATTTCATCTGAAATTACAAAATTACCCTTGCTTTTATTAAAATATAATAAAATAATTCACACACATATAGCCATATAAACACACACTCTAGAACACACACTCTGTCTCTACTCCCTCTCTCAGGCAAACCCCACCACCACTTGCCTCCACCAGCACCAGCACCACCCCCACACCACCACCCGCCACCCCCATCCCCACCCTGAAAAAGACACCCCACCGGCTAATTTTCGTCACCGATCGTTAGCTGGTTTCAAAAGGCTCCAGTGACTCAATCTAGGGTTTCGACTAAGAGACCTAGGGTTCAGACGGTAGCGGTGATGAAAAACTGGGCAGCGACATCAACTGACCTAGGGTTCCAAAGAATATTCGGTATGTTTTCCCTCCAACATGTTCTTGTTCGGTTAGATCGACATTTAATGATGTTTGATTGGTTGATTTCTGTTAGACCGATGAATAGGCGACTTCTTGTTAAATTCCGGTGAGAATATTTAGAGGCAATGGTCCCCCTGTTGCGTTGCTCATGTTGTAACTTTCAGAAGCAGATTCTGACCAAATCGGTTACGAAGAGATGTGGGCGGTTGTCGATGAGAAAGATGGTGGGTTAGATATCGCTGGGTCGTTAGCTGGTTTCAAATCTCGTCGCCGGAGGTGGTGGCTGCCGGAGGTGGTTGGCAAGTAGCGGTAGTGATGGCAGGCGTCGGTGAAAGGGGTTAGAGAGGTGAGAAGAAGCTGTTTGTTTTATGTGTAAAAATAATAATTAAATTCTTAGTAAGGGTAATATAGTCTTTTTACATCAACTTAACTGAGAAAACTAACGTCCATCCATTTTAGGGACTATTCGAGTAACAAACTATCCAATCACAGAGAGCACGGGTGTAATTTTCAAAAGTTAAAGACTATAGGTGTTATTTTACAAAACCATAGGGACTATCTATGCATTTTACTCTTATATCTTTTTAGAAATTGGAATGAAAGTCGGTTTTATACATATAAACTAACGATTATAGCTTTATATTACAATAATTTGTTGAAACGCACCCGACACTCTTCTAATACTAGTTAAATGTTGTGGACCCTGGTCCATTATTTGATCTTTGTGATGAAAAATAATGGTAATCATGCTGAAAAGTTGTTAGCTATTTTTTTATGTTTTATAAAAAGAATGGTGTTCTTTATTCCAACATTTATAGTGGTATTACACAACGCAACATTTTGTTAAGATATAAAAATCAAATCACTAAAAGTATGTAAAAACAAAACCTCCCCATTATACAAACACGAGACTAGTAAGGGAGGAGAAATGATGCTTTGTGTCGTTTGTCGAGATAGTATTTTTTTAACTTTCTTTTTGAGTGACCCAATGTTACACCGTCTAATCGACGGCCCTAGCCAATATCTGACCAGACTACGTTGTCTTAATCGGGCAGTGACAGACCAGAAATTTTTTCATGGGTGTGTAGCATATTTTTAAAGATTTTCGGCCCCTAGGTATATAAAAAAAATTCGATTCATATCGGATCGGGTCGGGTTGTGTAAAACAAAAGAACATCGTCAAGCTAAAATAAACAATGATCTTCAAGTGTACAACCATAGCCCATACTCCTTAATTTTCAATTTAAAATTTTGAATTTCAAGCCCTAGGAATTATTCATATAAACAAGAAAATCACCATATTAAAGACTAGAACAACCCAAAAAAAATCAAAACACTTAAAATTTCAAACCTTTTTAACATATTATAAATCTATTTCTCTTGAAAAAACCACATAGAACATCAAAATAACTCAAATAAATGTAAGTACATCTTTAATCTTAAGATTTCGGATGGAGTGGTGGCCGGATTTTGGCGATTCCGGCGAGATAAGCCGGCTGATCGACGGCGCTAGGGCTGGGGGTAGGCGCTGTTCGCTGATCACAGAGGAGGGATGGAGATGGAAATGTAAGGGACGTGGTGGATTGGGTTGTTTTGTTTTACTTAATTGGGTTGGGCTTAATGATAATAAATTTATAATTGGGCTTGAGTACTTGGGTTACAAGGATTGTTAAAGATTTTAATGGGCTAAGTTGCTTAATGAAATTGAATTTGTTGATTTGTTAATTAAAAGTGGGCTTAAATCATTGTTTACAAATTTCTTTTTAATAAATTCCTAAGATTTTTTTTCAAATGGGGGCCGTTTAAAATTTCCAAGGGGTGCGGTGGGGATTTTCCAAAGGGTGCGGTCGAGATTTTAGGCACAAATTAACACTAAAATTTTATTTTTCAAGGAGTGCGGCCGCCCACCCACACAATAGGGTAGGTTCGCACTGGTTGGTCAGACTTGGTTACGGAGTTCCCTGAAAACCGTACTATCTCCACACGAGTTCCGTCCTCTAAAAGCTTTCATGAAGTGTATGGTGTTGTGTCTCGCATCTCGCTCACGATGTATAACTAACGACTCAAAAGCTAGGTTTCTTTATGTTATCAAAACCGTTTTCAATTTATCTTATATCCGGTATAGTATTTATATAATCACCCTCATATCATTACTTAAGAAACTAGTGACAAAAATTTTGATATTATAATTACTTATTTTGTCAATTTGTTGAAGGCTTATGATGTGATTTTGTAAAAATACAAAATGATTATTCCCAGTTAAATAAACGTTTTTCGACCAATGAGATGGTGATTCAAGGGGATTAAAATAAATGAGCCGTCATACAAATGCATTTTCTGTCAATGAGCTAGTGGTGGAGTGGTAAGGGAGAGACTTGGTGTCCCAAGTGACTCAAGTTCAATTCCTTCTCCCAGCATTTAGTTTCTGCGGCACCTGATGATGATGAGAGACTAGGCAAGTAGGCGGCAATCGCTAGTTCGATCCTTGAACTGAGCGGGTTTTACGTCACCGTACTGTCGTGCCTTCGGGCCAGTGTTCACTGGCTTTGGCCCTAGGTGAGGGTTTTCCCTGGTTCGGAAGGCGAGTGTACCCCGATGTGATGAATTTCTCCAGTAACCCATTTAAGAATCCGTTGGCCGTTAAAAAAACAAATGCATTTTCTTTTACAATTTGTTTTATGTGGAATATTATATATTGTTTGGATTATTTGTGGGAGAGCTTAAAGAAATTAATTAAGTTGTCCCTACTTAAAATATTGCTGACCACATTGACTTCCCAAAACAATGCTTACTACTTTGCCGACACACCATTTCAATATACAAGTCATAAAAAAATTATGATTTTTGACAGTCTCGTTTTAGTTCTTATACACATTTCACTTTTATGTCGTATATTAAATCTATAAATTCTTTTTATTTTTATAACTTTTATGTGTTACTTTTTATATAAATTCCCGTTTGATGTGGGAGAGACCGTTTGGCAGCCTCCACCACCGGTTCAGGAGCATACCAAGGCTTTGCTATAGCTATACTATATATTAAAGAAAAGATGTTTCGATAGTGTAGGTTTTGCTAAATTGCACCTGATGGCTTTGCTAACTTCGTTGGTTGCCTTTTTTAAAACCACTTTTAAAAAGATTTTTGAGTAAAGTACAATTTCAATCCCTGGAGTTTACACCCAATCACTTTTAACACTCATTTAAAAAACGAACAATCAAGTCCTTGTGGTTGTCTTTTGCTCGCAGTCAAGTCCCTTCCACTAACACCCGTTAGTTGACTGTCAAATAACTTAACGGTAGGGAGGGCAGCATGGTCATTTCCCTTAAATCTGAAACTTGACCAACCTTTTTAATCCCCTAACTTACATGATAAGCCCAATCCAATCCTTCCTCCCCAAAACCCTCTCTTGCTCAACAACCCCACCGGCGACACCTCCTTCCGGCGACACACAGCTCCGATCATCATCAAGATGAGACAATACGCCACTATTTTGATCACATTCCACGTTATTGGTACTGCATTGTCATAATTTTGTATTTGAAATTTCATTTCAAGATTAGATTCGTGTATTTGTATAGTAGCTAAAATGTAGTTTGTTTTTCTTGGATTTCTAGTGGGAGGGTCCAGGTCACAAAGAGGATGGTTTAGGGTTGAGCTTTCTTTTGCTCGTCGCTCGTGAAGGCTTCAGGGTCCTTTCATGTATATATATGATGCATAGCTAATAGGCTAACTATAACTATTTTTTTTTTGTTTGGTCTGGTCATTTTTGGGTTTTAGTCGTCGATGATCAGTGTTAGGTACAACAGTTAACTCGGTTACTTGGGGTGGTCAAGTTTTAGGTTTTAGTCGTTGATGATCAGGGTAACCCATGTGGTTTATATGTATGAAGTTGTATGACTTATGATATTATGAATGATGATGAATGACATATTTGAGAATGATGTTTGACCAGGTGTAATCCCCTAGATAACATGTCTGTGCATTTAAGTCAACACATGTATTTGAGAATGATGTTTGAGCTTGAATTGTAAGTTTTGGTTTGGAAATTTGTTTGTTCAGATAATTTGTTTGTGTTGGATGAACTAGTATTTGACAGTTTATGGTTTTAGTCATTTGAATGAACATGTATTAGTTTTAGTCATTTGAATAAATGCATTTAGTTTTAGATAACCCGTTTGTTATTTAAGTGAATACATGTACTTGAATGAACTAGAATTTGACCGTAGATAAATGTGTTGGTTTTACTCATGTTGAAACATGTTTAACTAAACAAAGCTGACTAAACGAAGGTCTTTTGATGTTCAAAACAGAGGTCAAACAAAGGTCAAACGGAGGTCAAAACCATGTTAAGTATGTTGAGTAAAGAAAGGGTTAAAACAACTTTGGTGTTCTAAAAGTCAAACCCATTTGCAGTTCTATAAGTAAAACACATGTGAAGTTCAAAAAGTTACATGTTTCAAATCTGGTTACTTGTGTTTTATGAAGGTGAACCCCAATTCAAGTTCTAAAACTTAAATCAATTTAAACTTGTAAAGGTCAAACAGGTTGAAGGGCAAAAGGTCAAACCCAGCCGAACTCCAAATAGTCAAATCCAGTTCAATATATAAACTGCATTTCAATTCTGGTTACATATGTTGATCTCTTATTGTTATTGTTAACAATTTAAACTTGTAAAGGTCAAACAGGTTGAAAGACAAAATGTCAGACCCATCCCAACTCCAAATACTCAAAACCAGTTCAAGTTCTAAACCGATTTCCAATTCTGCTTAAATGTGTTGATTTCTAATTGTTGTTGTTGTGTTACTACCTTCGTATTGCATATTAATTAATGACTTAAGGTGGTTTATTACTAGACTAGGAAAGACTTTTAAAAATAGAGGAAAATTATGAAATATACCAGCAGGGACTGAAATTGTAAGTAGAGTTATGGGAGTATTATAGTCTTTTCACCGAATTACAAACGGTCAATTAGTGGAGGGACTTGATTGAGAGCAATCGACAACCACAAGGACTGGAGTGTTCGTTCTTTTCAAATGAGGGCTGAAGGGTGATTAGGTGTAAACCCAGGGACTGAATTTGTACTTTACTCAAGATTTCTTTGTGATATCTTTTCTTTTACCCATGCAACTTAAATAAAGTTATTTTTTCATTTTATATTTTTACCCTTGAACTTTTGTAAAGTTATCATATACATCCCCTGAAGTTCAATAAGTTTATCTTTTTAACCAATTTACACTATAATCTCTAAACTTTAACAAAGAAATTTACGTCATCAACACTTTAATCAACTTCTCTTTTTTATTTTATTTATTTTTTCCTTTTCAATACGTTAATCCAGTTTTTTAATTGTTTTCCTTTATAATTCAGTCTAACTTTTGTGTTTACAGATGTTTGCTAAACCTTGCGACTTGCCAATTTTTATCATTGGTTCAACATAAACTTGCTTATTTTTATCGTCTATTTGACATTTTTTACAGGATGAATACTAATGTACAAGTGGTCGATACCGAACCTTACATTTTTTCCACCGCTTCTACATCCTCGATGTGAATTACCGTCGCATTACACGGGGGAAGACGGAAAAGTCAATGACCGCCACGAAACACAGACTTACTACGACCCTAGTTTATTTAATAATAAATAGATCATATATACAGTACTGTTAAAAAAATTTACAAAAATCAAAATGTTTGTTTCACTTAAAAAACAAATAAGAAAAATTAAAACGAATATATTGGGCGTATACGACTAGTATACTTCCCACTAGAAAACTCATTAAAACTCATTGCTTCTTCCAAAATCATAGAAAATAGTATATGGGTCTCACATCAGTATACGAATTGTATCCTTAGACGACAAACCTGGCATTCCCTGACATATATAAGACGCGCATGGTCTATGACAAACCAATCATTATCAAACATTCTCTGACATCGTATACGGCCCGTATACACCAATACGAGTTGTATACGTGTCTGTAACACCCCAAAAACGGGTTTGTTAATCAAACCACGTTAATATTTAAGAGTGGAAAAAAATACCGTTAGTGGTAAAAGTGAACCCGTAAACAAAATAACTAGGAACATATTAACCTAGTTAATTTGTGTATATAAGAAAAAGACAATGAGTTGCAGTCGCGATTATATAGAAACTAAACTTGAGGGACCAAAGCTGCCAAAAAGGAAACTTGTTTTCTTAAAACATAAAGATCAACACATATCACATAAAAAGTGTGTGTGTGTCAATCATCTTGAGAAAGAAAATGGGTGAAACCCTAGTTCATCCAAGATCTTCAAAATTGAAAGGAAATTGAAGCTCAACTCAATGCATGAATGCATACAAAGGATCACCTAAACTAGGGGATCACAAGGTATGTCAAAAATCTTAGTTTGGTGATACTATGAATGTTAGTAGATTCTCGGGATTTCGATCCATATATGAATTTCGAAAATTGAAGTAAGATAAGAGATGTATACTTGCTTAGGAACAAACCCTAAGTGAGATATGGTTTGGGTGTTTGAATGAACTACCATACATAGATAAGTGGGTTATGGATAAAGAGGTAGAACACATGAATTTTTATGATGAAAATGGTGTATTGGATGTTTGACACATTGAATTTAAGTGCTAATTGAAAATTCCAACCATTTTGATGTTATAAGTTGTATGTACATGGCTAATAGTTCAATCATGGACTAGATAGAAGTAGTGAAAAAATTCATGCCCACAAGGTGTTTGATGTAATGCCTAAGTGAATAAGATGAACTTGTATGTTTTGAAGATAGTAGAAGTATTCTTCACTATCATAGTTATTGATTATGTGAACTATTTAACACATGATATGCATGATGATTGTTAGTAGTTAACCAAATGAGTCTTGAGATGATTACAAGAAATTAACCTCCGTAGGTTAATTCGTATACATTAGACTTATGATATAAAATCTTGATGATTGAATACGGTTGAATAACATGAAATGTGAACACATCATAAATTGTTAGAATTTATACACATTGAGTGAGGATTAAAATGATACCCACCAAGTGTGTGATGAAATGCTCAAATGAGTTTGTTAGTGCAATTGCATATGTTATAAGCAGTTTGACTTTTAAAAGTCAATCTAACCTATAATAGGATCAAATGGTGATTTTGATCTAAAGTTCATAAGGTGGGATAGTCTTGATAAATGATGACTAATCTATTCATCTTGCGAATGATGAATGATAAAAGGTAGTTTGACGCTTGACAAGCTAGGTGGATGCTTGGGAAGAAGCGGGTCAAACGAATCAAATACGCGGGAAAAGCATAATCGGATGCAAGGTAAGTAAAGCTTACACCTTTCTACTAGATCATCTACTTGTTGTAGATGTTATAATTATGACAAAACGGTAAAGTAATTAAGGTGATTCGACGCGACATGATACGGGTCGGAATAAGTAAAAGGGATAAAACGGTAGTTCGGTCTCGTATAAACCGAATAAACTATGAGTTTTGAGAAAATACATATTATGGGGTAACCATATTTTCCTGGTAAGATTATTCAATTATTGAATTATTGCGAGCAAAGCTCAAATGTTCACCGAAAACTAAGTTCATTAGGTCTAACCCAATGAAATACGTAAGAAAGGTTTTGGGGATGAAACCTCTTTAAGGGAGGTAGACTTGTAACACCCCAAAAACGGGTTTGGTAATCAAACCACGTTAATATTAAAGAGTGGAAAAAAATACCGTTAGTGGTAAAAGTGAACCCGTAAACAAATGAAGGTCCGTGATCAGGCGGTTCTAGACGGAAGTTAATGCATAAACATATATAACAGTTTCGGTAGAATGTTATTAAGAATGGAGTACAAACAGAATGCAGCGAAAGTCTTCATTCATACCGAAAGAGTATACATCTTTATAAGTCAGCTATCGGAGTTCCTGGAAACAGTCCGGCAGCACCTCCCGTAGGGATGGCAAAAACTCAAATGACAAATGAACACACACCACCTATTTATAGGGAAACATAACAAGTTCGCTTGACATTTGCATAGGAGGACAAGTTCGGGCGAACTTGTCACCTTACGACAAGTTCGGCCGAACTTGTCTACCCCATGTCAAGTTCGAGCGAACTTAACCTTCACATGTCAAGTTCGAGCGAACTTGTTCCCTTTTACACTGTAAACTCCGTATTTGGTCGTGTGTTCGATTATAACCTATACAATATTCAACACACGCTCAATCTAGCCTATTCGACAAGTGACGAACACAATAGTGCATCAACAACAAAATAACTAGGAACATATTAACCTAGTTAATTTGTGTATATAAGAAACAAGACAATGAGTTGCAATCACGATTATATAGAAACTAAACTTGAGGGACCAAAGCTGCCAAAAAGGAAACTTATTTTCTTAAAACATAAAGATCAACACATATCACACAAAAAGTGTGTGTGTGTCGATCATCAGGAGAAAGAAAATGGGTGAAACCCTAGTTCATCCAAGATCTTCAAAATTGAAAGGAAATTGAAGCTCAACTCAATGCATGAATGCATACAAACGATCACCTAAACTAGGGGATCACAAGGTAAGTCAAAAATCTTAGTTTGGTGATACTATGAATGTTAGTAGATTCCATGGATTTCGATCCATGTATGTATTTTGAAAATTGAAGTAAGATAAGAGATGTATACTTGCTTAGGAACAAACCCTAAGGGAGAATTTGTGAATATATTGCTATGGTTTGGGTGTTTGAATGAACTACCATACATAGACAAGTGGGTTATGGATAAAGAGGTAGAACACATGAATTTTTATGATGAAAATGGTGTATTGGATGTTTGACACATTGAATTTAAGTGCTAATTGAACATTCCAACCATTTTGATGTTATAAGTTGTATGTACACGGCTAATGGTTCAATCATGGACTAGATAGAAGTAGTGAAAAAATTCATGCCCACAAGGTGTTTGATGTAATGCCTAAGTGAATAAGATGAACTTGTATGTTTGAAGATAGTAGAAGTATTCTTCACTATCATAGTTATTGATTATGTGAACTATTTAACACATGATATGCATGATGATTGTTCGAGTAGTTAACCAAATGAGTCTTGAGATGATTTACAAGAAATTAACCTCCGTAGGTTAATTCGTATACATTAGACTTATGATATAAAATCTTGATGATTGAATACGGTTGAATAACATGAAATGTGAACACACTGTTAGAATTTATACACATTGAGTGAGGATTAAAATGATACCCACCAAGTGTGTGATGAAATGCTCAAATGAGTTTGTTAGTGCAATTGCATATGTTATAAGCAGTTTGACTTTTAAAAGTCAATCTAACCTATAATAGGATCAATTGGTAATTTTGATCTAAAGTTCATAAGGTGGGATAGTCTTGATAAATGAGACTAATCTATTCACCTTGCGAATGATGAATGATAAAAGGTAGTTTGACGCTTGACAAGCTAGGTGGATGCTTGGGAAGAAGCGGGTCAAACGAATCAAATACGCGGGAAAAGCATAATCGGATGCAAGGTAAGTAAATCTTACACCTTTCTACTAGATCATCTACTTGTTGTAGATGTTATAATTATGACAAAATGGTAAATTAATTAAGGTGATCCGACGCGACATGATACGGGTCGGAATAAGTAAAAAGGATAAAACGGTAGTTCGGTCTCGTATAAACCGAATAAACTATGAGTTTTGAGAAAATACATATTATGGGGTAAACCATATTTTCCTGGTAAGATTATTCAATTATTGAATTATTGCGAGCAAAGCTCAAATGTTCACCGAAACTAAGTTCATTAGGTCTAACCCAATGAAATACGTAAGAAAGGTTTTGGGGATGAAACCTCTTTAAGGGAGGTATACTTGTAACACCCCAAAAACGGGTTTGGTAATCAAACCACGTTAATATTAAAGAGTGGAAAAAAATACCGTTAGTGGTAAAAGTGAAGCCGTAAACAAATGAAGTCCGTGATCAGGCGGTTCTAGACGGAAGTTAATGCATAAACATATATAACAGTTTCGGTAGAATGTTATTAAGAATGGAGTAGAAACAGAATGCAGCGAAAGTCTTTATTCATACCGAAAGAGTATACATCTTTATAAGTCAGCTATCGGAGTTCCTGGAAACAGTCCGGCAGCACCTCCCCGTAGGGATGGCAAAAACTCAAATGACAAATGAACACACACCACCTATTTATAGGGAAACATAACAAGTTCGCTTGACATTTGCATAGGAGGACAAGTTCGGGAACTTGTCCACCATACGACAAGTTCGGCGAACTTGTCTTACCACATGTCAAGTTCGAGCGAACTTAACCTTCACATGTCAAGTTCGAGCGAACTTGTTCCCTTTTACACTGTAAACTCCGTATTTGGTCGTGTGTTCGATTATAACCTATACAATATTCAACACACGCTCAATCTAGCCTATTCGACAAGTGACGAACACAATAGTGCATCAACAACAAAATAACTAGGAACATATTAACCTATATAAGAAACAAGACAATGAGTTGCAATCACGATTATATAGAAACTAAACTTGAGGGACCAAAGCTGCCAAAAGGAAACTTATTTTCTTAAAACATAAAGATCAACACATATCACACAAAAAGTGTGTGTGTGTCGATCATCAAGAGAAAGAAAATAGTTCATCCAAGATCTTCAAAATTGAAAGGAAATTGAAGCTCAACTCAATGCATGAATGCATACAAACGATCACCTAAACTAGGGGATCACAAGGTAAGTCAAAAATCTTAGTTTGGTGATACTATGAATGTTAGTAGATTCCATGGATTTCGATCCATGTATGAATTTCGAAAATTGAAGTAAGATAAGAGATGTATACTTGCTTAGGAACAAACCCTAAGGGAGAATTTGTGAATATATTGCTATGGTTTGGGTGTTTGAATGAACTACCATACATAGACAAGTGGGTTATGGATAAAGAGGTAGAACACATGAATTTTTATGATGAAAATGGTGTATTGGATGTTTGACACATTGAATTTAAGTGCTAATTGAACATTCCAACCATTTTGATGTTATAAGTTGTATGTACACGGCTAATGGTTCAATCATGGACTAGATAGAAGTAGTGAAAAAATTCATGCCCACAAAGTGTTTGATGTAATGCCTAAGTGAATAAGATGAACTTGTATGTTTGAAGATAGTAGAAGTATTCTTCACTATCATAGTTATTGATTATGTGAACTATTTAACACATGATATGCATGATGCTTGTTCGAGTAGTTAACCAAATGAGTCTTGAGATGATTTACAAGAAATTAACCTCCGTAGGTTAATTCGTATACATTAGACTTATGATATAAAATCTTGATGATTGAATACGGTTGAATAACATGAAATGTGAACACATCATAAATTGTTAGAATTTATACACATTGAGTGAGGATTAAAATGATACCCACCAAGTGTGTGATGAAATGCTCAAATGAGTTTGTTAGTGCAATTGCATATGTTATAAGCAGTTTGACTTTTAAAAGTCAATCTAACCTATAATAGGATCAAATGGTAATTTTGATCTAAAGTTCATAAGGTGGGATAGTCTTGATAAATGATGACTAATCTATTCATCTTGCGAATGATGAATGATAAAAGGTAGTTTGACGCTTGACAAGCTAGGTGGATGCTTGGGAAGAAGCGGGTCAAACGAATCAAATACGCGGGAAAAAGCATAATCGGATGCAAGGTAAGTAAAGCTTACACCTTTCTACTAGATCATCTACTTGTTGTAGATGTTATAATTATGACAAAACGGTAAATTAATTAAGGTGATCCGACGCGACATGGTACGGGTCGGAATAAGTAAAAGGGATAAAACGGTAGTTCGGTCTCGTATAAACCGAATAAACTATGAGTTTTGAGAAAATACATATTATGGGGTAAACCATATTTTCCTGGTAAGATTATTCAATTATTGAATTATTGCGAGCAAAGCTCAAATGTTCACCGAAACTAAGTTCATTAGGTCTAACCCAATGAAATACGTAAGAAAGGTTTTGGGGATGAAACCTCTTTAAGGGAGGTAGACTTGTAACACCCCAAAAAACGGGTTTGGTAATCAAACCCGTTAATATTAAAGAGTGGAAAAAAATACCGTTAGTGGTAAAAGTGAACCCGTAAACAAATGAAGGTCCGTGATCAGGCGGTTCTAGACGGAAGTTAATGCATAAGCATATATAACAGTTTCGGTAGAATGTTATTAAGAATGGAGTAGAAACAGAATGCAGCGAAAGTCTTCATTCATACCGAAAGAGTATACATCTTTATAAGTCAGCTATCGGAGTTCCTGGAAACAGTCCGGCAGCACCTCCCCGTAGGGATGGCAAAAACTCAAATGACAAATGAACACACACCACCTATTTATAGGGAAACATAACAAGTTTGCTTGACATTTGCATAGGAGGACAAGTTCGGGCGAACTTGTCTTACCACATGTCAAGTTTGAGCGAACTTAACCTTCACATGTCAAGTTCGAGCGAACTTGTTCCCTTTTACACTGTAAACTCCGTATTTGGTCGTGTGTTCGATTATAACCTATACAATATTCAACACACGCTCAACCTAGCCTATTCGACAAGTGACGAACACAATAGTGCATCAACAACAAAATAACTAGGAACATATTAACCTAGTTAATTTGTGTATATAAGAAACAAGACAATGAGTTGCAATCACGATTATATAGAAACTAAACTTGAGGGACCAAAGCTGCCAAAAAGGAAACTTATTTTCTTAAAACATAAAGATCAACACATATCACACAAAAAGTGTGTGTGTGTCGATCATCAGGAGAAAGAAAATGGGTGAAACCCTAGTTCATCCAAGATCTTCAAAATTGAAAGGAAATTGAAGCTCAACTCAATGCATGAATGCATACAAACGATCACCTAAACTAGGGGATCACAAGGTAAGTCAAAAATCTTAGTTTGGTGATACTATGAATGTTAGTAGATTCCATGGATTTTGATCCATGTATGAATTTCGAAAATTGAAGTAAGATAAGAGATGTATACTTGCTTAGGAACAAACCCTAAGGGAGAATTTGTGAATATATTGCTATGGTTTGGGTGTTTGAATGAACTACCATACATAGACAAGTGGGTTATGGATAAAGAGGTAGAACACATGAATTTTTATGATGAAAATGGTGTATTGGATGTTTGACACATTGAATTTAAGTGCTAATTGAACATTCCAACCATTTTGATGTTATAAGTTGTATGTACACGGCTAATGGTTCAATCATGGACTAGATAGAAGTAGTGAAAAAATTCATGCCCACAAGGTGTTTGATGTAATGCCTAAGTTAATAAGATGAACTTGTATGTTTTGAAGATAGTAGAAGTATTCTTCACTATCATAGCTATTGATTATGTGAACTATTTAACACATGATATGCATGATGATTGTTCGAGTAGTTAACCAAATGAGTCTTGAGATGATTACAAGAAATTAACCTCCGTAGGTTAATTCGTATACATAAGACTTATGATATAAAATCTTGATGATTGAATACGGTTGAATAACATGAAATGTGAACACATCATAAATTGTTAGAATTTATACACATTGAGTGAGGATTAAAATGATACCCACCAAGTGTGTGATGAAATGCTCAAATGAGTTTGTTAGTGCAATTGCATATGTTATAAGCAGTTTGACTTTTAAAAGTCAATCTAACCTATAATAGGATCAAATGGTAATTTTGATCTAAAGTTCATAAGGTGGGATAGTCTTGATAAATGATGACTAATCTATTCATCTTGCGAATGATGAATGATAAAAGGTAGTTTGACGCTTGACAAGCTAGGTGGATGCTTGGGAAGAAGCGGGTCAAACGAATCAAATACGCGGGAAAAGCATAATCGGATGCAAGGTAAGTAAAGCTTACACCTTTCTACTAGATCATCTACTTGTTGTAGATGTTATAATTATGACAAAACGGTAAATTAATTAAGGTGATCCGACGCGACATGGTACGGGTCGGAATAAGTAAAAGGGATAAAACGGTAGTTCGGTCTCGTATAAACCGAATAAACTATGAGTTTTGAGAAAATACATATTATGGGGTAAACCATATTTTCCTGGTAAGATTATTCAATTATTGAATTATTGCGAGCAAAGCTCAAATGTTCACCGAAACTAAGTTCATTAGGTCTAACCCAATGAAATACGTAAGAAAGGTTTTGGGGATGAAACCTCTTTAAGGGAGGTAGACTTGTAACACCCCAAAAACGGGTTTGGTAATCAAACCCCGTTAATATTAAAGAGTGGAAAAAAAATACGTTAGTGGTAAAAGTGAACCCGTAAACAAATGAAGGTCCGTGATCAGGCGGTTCTTGACGGAAGTTAATGCATAAGCATATATAACAGTTTCGGTAGAATGTTATTAAGAATGGAGTAGAAACAGAATGCAGCGAAAGTCTTCATTCATACCGAAAGAGTATACATCTTTATAAGTCAGCTATCGGAGTTCCTGGAAACAGTCCGGCAGCACCTCCCCGTAGGGATGGCAAAAACTCAAATGACAAATGAACACACACCACCTATTTATAGGGAAACATAACAAGTTTGCTTGACATTTGCATAGGAGGACAAGTTCGGGCGAACTTGTCTTACCACATGTCAAGTTTGAGCGAACTTAACCTTCACATGTCAAGTTCGAGCGAACTTGTTCCCTTTTACACTGTAAACTCCGTATTTGGTCGTGTGTTCGATTATAACCTATACAATATTCAACACACGCTCAACCTAGCCTATTCGACAAGTGACGAACACAATAGTGCATCAACAACAAAATAACTAGGAACATATTAACCTAGTTAATTTGTGTATATAAGAAACAAGACAATGAGTTGCAATCACGATTATATAGAAACTAAACTTGAGGGACCAAAGCTGCCAAAAAGGAAACTTATTTTCTTAAAACATAAAGATCAACACATATCACACAAAAAGTGTGTGTGTGTCGATCATCAGGAGAAAGAAAATGGGTGAAACCCTAGTTCATCCAAGATCTTCAAAATTGAAAGGAAATTGAAGCTCAACTCAATGCATGAATGCATACAAACGATCACCTAAACTAGGGGATCACAAGGTAAGTCAAAAATCTTAGTTTGGTGATACTATGAATGTTAGTAGATTCCATGGATTTTGATCCATGTATGAATTTCGAAAATTGAAGTAAGATAAGAGATGTATACTTGCTTAGGAACAAACCCTAAGGGAGAATTTGTGAATATATTGCTATGGTTTGGGTGTTTGAATGAACTACCATACATAGACAAGTGGGTTATGGATAAAGAGGTAGAACACATGAATTTTTATGATGAAAATGGTGTATTGGATGTTTGACACATTGAATTTAAGTGCTAATTGAACATTCCAACCATTTTGATGTTATAAGTTGTATGTACACGGCTAATGGTTCAATCATGGACTAGATAGAAGTAGTGAAAAAATTCATGCCCACAAGGTGTTTGATGTAATGCCTAAGTTAATAAGATGAACTTGTATGTTTTGAAGATAGTAGAAGTATTCTTCACTATCATAGCTATTGATTATGTGAACTATTTAACACATGATATGCATGATGATTGTTCGAGTAGTTAACCAAATGAGTCTTGAGATGATTACAAGAAATTAACCTCCGTAGGTTAATTCGTATACATAAGACTTATGATATAAAATCTTGATGATTGAATACGGTTGAATAACATGAAATGTGAACACATCATAAATTGTTAGAATTTATACACATTGAGTGAGGATTAAAATGATACCCACCAAGTGTGTGATGAAATGCTCAAATGAGTTTGTTAGTGCAATTGCATATGTTATAAGCAGTTTGACTTTTAAAAGTCAATCTAACCTATAATAGGATCAAATGGTAATTTTGATCTAAAGTTCATAAGGTGGGATAGTCTTGATAAATGATGACTAATCTATTCATCTTGCGAATGATGAATGATAAAAGGTAGTTTGACGCTTGACAAGCTAGGTGGATGCTTGGGAAGAAGCGGGTCAAACGAATCAAATACGCGGGAAAAGCATAATCGGATGCAAGGTAAGTAAAGCTTACACCTTTCTACTAGATCATCTACTTGTTGTAGATGTTATAATTATGACAAAACGGTAAATTAATTAAGGTGATCCGACGCGACATGGTACGGGTCGGAATAAGTAAAAGGGATAAAACGGTAGTTCGGTCTCGTATAAACCGAATAAACTATGAGTTTTGAGAAAATACATATTATGGGGTAAACCATATTTTCCTGGTAAGATTATTCAATTATTGAATTATTGCGAGCAAAGCTCAAATGTTCACCGAAACTAAGTTCATTAGGTCTAACCCAATGAAATACGTAAGAAAGGTTTTGGGGATGAAACCTCTTTAAGGGAGGTAGACTTGTAACACCCCAAAAACGGGTTTGGTAATCAAACCCGTTAATATTAAAGAGTGGAAAAAAATACCGTTAGTGGTAAAAGTGAACCCGTAAACAAATGAAGGTCCGTGATCAGGCGGTTCTAGACGGAAGTTAATGCATAAGCATATATAACAGTTTCGGTAGAATGTTATTAAGAATGGAGTAGAAACAGAATGCAGCGAAAGTCTTCATTCATACCGAAAGAGTATACATCTTTATAAGTCAGCTATCGGAGTTCCTGGAAACAGTCCGGCAGCACCTCCCCGTAGGGATGGCAAAAACTCAAATGACAAATGAACACACACCACCTATTTATAGGGAAACATAACAAGTTTGCTTGACATTTGCATAGGAGGACAAGTTCGGGCGAACTTGTCTTACCACATGTCAAGTTTGAGCGAACTTAACCTTCACATGTCAAGTTCGAGCGAACTTGTTCCCTTTTACACTGTAAACTCCGTATTTGGTCGTGTGTTCGATTATAACCTATACAATATTCAACACACGCTCAACCTAGCCTATTCGACAAGTGACGAACACAATAGTGCATCAACAACAAAATAACTAGGAACATATTAACCTAGTTAATTTGTGTATATAAGAAACAAGACAATGAGTTGCAATCACGATTATATAGAAACTAAACTTGAGGGACCAAAGCTGCCAAAAAGGAAACTTATTTTCTTAAAACATAAAGATCAACACATATCACACAAAAAGTGTGTGTGTGTCGATCATCAGGAGAAAGAAAATGGGTGAAACCCTAGTTCATCCAAGATCTTCAAAATTGAAAGGAAATTGAAGCTCAACTCAATGCATGAATGCATACAAACGATCACCTAAACTAGGGGATCACAAGGTAAGTCAAAAATCTTAGTTTGGTGATACTATGAATGTTAGTAGATTCCATGGATTTTGATCCATGTATGAATTTCGAAAATTGAAGTAAGATAAGAGATGTATACTTGCTTAGGAACAAACCCTAAGGGAGAATTTGTGAATATATTGCTATGGTTTGGGTGTTTGAATGAACTACCATACATAGACAAGTGGGTTATGGATAAAGAGGTAGAACACATGAATTTTTATGATGAAAATGGTGTATTGGATGTTTGACACATTGAATTTAAGTGCTAATTGAACATTCCAACCATTTTGATGTTATAAGTTGTATGTACACGGCTAATGGTTCAATCATGGACTAGATAGAAGTAGTGAAAAAATTCATGCCCACAAGGTGTTTGATGTAATGCCTAAGTTAATAAGATGAACTTGTATGTTTTGAAGATAGTAGAAGTATTCTTCACTATCATAGCTATTGATTATGTGAACTATTTAACACATGATATGCATGATGATTGTTCGAGTAGTTAACCAAATGAGTCTTGAGATGATTTACAAGAAATTAACCTCCGTAGGTTAATTCGTATACATTAGACTTATGATATAAAATCTTGATGATTGAATACGGTTGAATAACATGAAATGTGAACACATCATAAATTGTTAGAATTTATACACATTGAGTGAGGATTAAAATGATACCCACCAAGTGTGTGATGAAATGCTCAAATGAGTTTGTTAGTGCAATTGCATATGTTATAAGCAGTTTGACTTTTAAAAGTCAATCTAACCTATTATAGGATCAAATGGTAATTTTGATCTAAAGTTCATAAGGTGGGATAGTCTTGATAAATGATGACTAATCTATTCATCTTGCGAATGATGAATGATAAAAGGTAGTTTGACGCTTGAAAAGCTAGGTGGATGCTTGGGAAGAAGCGGGTCAAACGAATCAAATACGCGGGAAAAGCATAATCGGATGCAAGGTAAGTAAAGCTTACACCTTTCTACTAGATCATCTACTTGTTGTAGCTGTTATAATTATGACAAAACGGTAAATTAATTAAGGTGATCCGACGCGACACGATACGGGTCAGAATAAGTAAAAGGGATAAAACGGTAGTTCGGTCTCGTATAAACCGAATAAACTATGAGTTTTGAGAAAATACATATTATGGGGTAAACCATGATGAGAAAACGGGTAATATGGTAATTGGCTATGAGATAATGGACAAACAATTGTTCTTGAAAAGACGCTCTACAACGTAAAAACATGATGAATCAAAAGAATTAAGGAATGAGTTAAACAATATGATAATACGGTGTAAACCAGAATGGGTACATGGATGAGATGGTAAATAAATATCATCTCACGATGAATAAATGGACACATGGACTAAACGGGTCAAACGGTGATGATATCACCATTTGATATTAGTGATTAATTTCGTTGTCGAGTTTTTATGCCCACAGGAACAAATAGCGAGAGAGACGCCACTGTTATTGATTAGCAATTATATGATGAGGTATTAAAACGGGTCAATACTTTGACCCGAGCCAGGTATGTGTAATGGGTCAAACTCGCATTGAGGACTTAAGGTCCAATGAGAGTTAAACGAGTCATGAACGAACATTGGATTACCTAAAGTAAGGTAAACCTAATAATTTAAATTGCAGACATTATGTTCTTAGGAACATAAGGATTTTAAATAGATTGTGCTTAAAATGAGTACGTTCGGTGAAAAATATATTATTAAAAGTCCTTCGTCGTAAAAAGTGGCTAAAGTTGACTAAAACGCCCCCAAATGATAAAACAAGCAAACGACCCTCAAGAGTAGTTTAAAAATGAGTTTTGTAATTTAGTGGACCCATTTCGGTAGTGTAAAAGTGAAAAGCATAAATCTTTTGGTTTAATGCATCCTAAAGGGTCATTTTTGTAAATAGCCAAACCGGGTGGTAAATTCGGAATATGGTGGTTATCCTATGAGAACCCACCATAAACGAACTCAGGATAGTAGATAAATGATAGTTTTTAATGTGAGGTGTGAAAATATTATGGTCGATTTAAGTTTAAGTGCTTGAAGTCCATAACGTGTCAAAATGAATATGCGCATAAATCGCGTAAAGGTTGCGTAATTCATAAAAATTATAAATCCGGTTTTGGGATTTCTGGTTAAATATGTAGGTAAACATATTACGCCCATTTAGAAATAAGTTTCGAGTGAAACAGATAAAAATTGAATAAGTTACGGAAGTTTTCGTAACCAAAAACGGCAAACTTGAAAAAGGGCTGCAGCAGCCTACCGTAACCTACGATAGCCTACCGTAGCTTACGGTAGACGGATGCTGGTCGAATCAGACATGATTTACCGTAAGTTACGGCAGGTAGCCGTAGCTATGCAAATCTGAATATAAAAGTCTGTATATGCAAATATTGAGCTGCTGCATGCAAAATCTGAATATAAAAGTGTGTATATGCAAATAACGAGCTGCTGCATGCAAAATCTGAATATAAAAGTGTGTATATGCAAATAATGAGCTGAAGTATGCAAAAGTGCATATAAAAGTGTGTATATGCAAATAATGAGCTCCTGCATGCAAAATCTGAATATAAAAGTGTGTATATGCAAATAATGAGCTGCTGCACGCAAAATCTGAATATAAAAGTGTGTATATGCAAATAATGAGCTGATGTATGCAAAATCTGAATATAAAAGTATGTATATGCAAATATTACGGTGTTGTATGCAAATCTGAATATTCAAGTATGTATATGCAAATATTGAACTGCTATATGCAAGAGTAAACATGGGTTGTAATATATCGAATGTAAATCAATGGTATGTGTTGATACAAAGATGTTGGTTTTCAATACAACTGAGATTATATCTTGCTAGCCGTAGCTTACAGCGGTAATGCCAAATGGTGTTTTGTGTTATTTGAGCTTTCGGGTTCGATTAGTTACGTTATAAACTTCCTTACACTAACATATTTCATAATTTATGAAATATAGGAAATGGATTGAAGCACCGGAGGATAATCAAGCTCAACGAAGAACGAACACGATCAAGTTCAAGCTTCCGCACTTTGTTTAGTCATTACGAAACTAAACGACGTTAATATATTGAAATGTTGTAACTTTTTGAGAAGTTTTATAAGACTCGGATTATAGTCCGGACGTGTAATCGCATATAAACACTTTTATATGCGAAATTTTCATAAAATATCGATTTATATAATGAGGTTACAGTGTCAGATCATCAAAACATGATTTAAGGGTGTGTGGCTAGCTAGCACCCTATTTAAACACATATGGTGTTCATAAAACAAACTAGTGGGTTACACATGTGCTTCAACTGGTGGGAGACAGACTGATTTTTAAAAAATTAAATGAAAACCTAGACGTAATGCTAAAAGTAACGTTAATGACGGGAATTCGGTTGGTATCGGTTTGGTTTATTATGGTACCCATATGTTACTAACACTTCGTATAGCAACGAAAGAGAAAACCCAAAATATAAAGTTGCCTAAAAGAATTGGGAAACATGTTTAACTCAAATGAAAACGATAAAAAACGAATTCAATAAGGCATTGCGCTATGGGTGTAGATCCGGCGGAAAATACGTAAGGTCATTTTGACAACTTGTACATTATATAAAAAGATTAATGTGAACGACACTAACAACATGCAAGTCATACTATTCAGTAAACATTTTAAGTCAAAATTTAGTTTAATTATGACATGTAATAAAAAGAATTAAAAAGATTAAAATACTAAAAAAGAAAAAATATTGGTTAAAAATAACGTTATTAAACTTCCATGGTCGTTGGTAACTATTAAGTTCAGATATATACATAAATTGGTTAAAAGAAAATAGTTATAAAGTTCAGGAGCCGTAGATAAGTCTATTAAATTTAGGATAGAATAAGTTATTAAAGAAAAAAAACTTGACTAAGTGCACGGCGCAGATCAAATATATGAAGTACATAGATGTAAATGTATAAATAATAGTAAAAGAAAAAAGTTACTATAGCATCGATTGAAAGACGTACAATAACCAAGTTCACACGGCAAAGTAAAACATCTAAATCTAAAGTTAGCTTCAATTATAATAAGTTAATAAAAAGAATTAAACGCATAAAAAGATAAATAAATATATGGTTAAAAGAGTAAAATAATGTTAACCTTCAAAGACCGATGATAATTCATTAACTTCAGGGATATAAACATAAATTGGTTAAAGGAAATATTATTATAGTTAGGGCACATGATAATTATAAAATTCATGTAGAAATAAAATTATTAAGGAAAAAATTGCTTAAATGCAGACAGTGAAAGAATAAATAATTAAAGTGCAGGGATGTGTAACACCCCGAGCAATATGACTGACGTGTTATAATAACAGAGATAAACATAAACAAAATCATAGTTAGTTTATATAATTAAAAGTCATATGTTACAAACTGTCTAAAGGCAAAATACATAATATTTTACATAGTAACGACATCTTACGATAGCATCCTATGATTTATGCTTCTCTTTCACCTGTTCAAAGTATCATGTGAACCTGTATGGAATAAAGTTTATGAATGAGCCGAATGCCCGTACAGAGTCATAGGCTTAGAAGTAATAGTAAAAATATAGTAACAATAATATATCGTATAGTAACGTCACAATGTCAAAATAATCGAGATGATGTAGAGTAAATACTGAATAAATCGTATCACACAGATGTACCCATAAGCTAGACAGAGTTGATAGTCACAAAGTCTGTCACATGAGGTGCCGGTTGACCTTCCCAACATCCATCTCCAGAAGTAACCTAAGATATATCCATACGCCTCCTAGTAGCTACGTGCCACACTTGTATCTAGAGAAACCGTGAACTGGTCTCTTCGTCCGGGAGGAGCCAGAGAGCTTAGGGTAACAGATCTTAGTAAGTTAAAAACATATAAAACATACAACAGTAAACAATAATATATCTGAACATGTGACAATGAGTACGATATAATTATAACATATCGCATGTTATAAATCAAGTAATCATTAGAACAAGAAACGAATGGAGAGTCAAACGAATCGAGGTGTCAAAGTCTTGTTGATAAGCTGTCTTACAAAGATAAGCGATAAGCGCGCGCGTGTGTGTATATATATATGTATATACTGGTAAAGTTCATTTAGGAACCACCATTTATGGCGAGAACCACGAGAACCAGTGTGAACACAACCAAAACTACTTAAAAAAGCTTAAGAAATACATAAATTTTAACAATTTTCCGTTAAAATCACAACTATTGATAAACTTTTTTTGAATTGTTTTAAAAAAGTCACGATTTAACCCTAAAAAAAATTAGATTTTTTCTTTTAGCATTTAGCTTTAGTAGTTTTTAGCATTTAGCTTGAGGGGGAGTGAGGTGGGTAGGGGGTTAGGTTTTTTAGGTTTTTGGAGGGTGGAGGTAGAGAACTTAAGGTTTTTAGGGGGGGTTAGGTTTTTTTAGAGATGGTGTGTATATTGACCAAGTACTGGCATAGACTTCTGTTCTCCGACTGTATTGACAAGCATGTATCAAATGATAAGAAATATATCCCAATAAATACTAAAATAATTGCCTACGGGTATTCATAAAATATATCAAATGAGATTTAAAAATGATTTTCAAAAAGAGTCGATTAATTGTATTTATCTGTGAAAATGATTGCCTACCTTGTGGGAATTTTGTTGTCACGACCCCCGATCCCACCCTAGGCGGGAGTCGTGAGTAGACGCGAGCGGTACCGGTGTTTATTAAAATTATCACAGTGGAATATTCATCAAGACCGGGTGTTAGGAAAAATTTTCAGAGTTTTCAAAACAACGTAGTTTTTATTTCATTAACTGTGAGATGAAACCCATATTTATATAAAGGATTTTCAAAGTGATAAACTCTTGATTACAAAACATGTTTCGTTCAGGTTTACATAGCGACTTATTTAAGCTTGAGTGCCTCATATTGTAACCTTTACAAAATTTCAACCATTGTTCCATTCGATCGGCTACGTTTTTAATAAAATTTTTTACAAAGTACTTAATCTTACAAGGACCTTAATCGGAACACGCCGTCGAGAGGAAAAAAAATGGACATCCAAGACGCCATGCGCCAGATGCAGGTGCATCTCCCGCGACGCGCGGGGAGTACCAGGAGACGTGTCACCAGATCACGACACGTGTCCAGTCTATACCATTACGAGGCTGACCTAGGCCTAGCTAGGTGTCTCAGGCGCCACGCGAGAGAATCCCTGTCTCCCCTCGCGATGCGCGGGAGAAGCCAAATTTGGGTATATAAGGAGTGGCCTGGGACTGTTTCAAATCGCTCATTTCGATCGAATAAATCGATCTCTTTCTCTCTCAAACTCTGTCCACGTTCTGAACCCCCTAAACCTACGAAGCTCTACTCCGTTGTAAGTATTCTAACCCCCGAACCCTAATTTGTCACCCTACCCGATTGATTTAGGACCCACCAATGCATGTCGAGGCTCTGCCTGACTAAGTTCGTTAGGGTTCTGTCTCGTGTAGTATGGCCACCCTGCCCGATTGATCTAGGACCCACCAACGCATGTCAAGGCCCTGCCTGACTAAGTCCGTTGGGGTTCTGTCTCGTGTAGTATGGCTAAAGTGACTTTGGTTATTTTATTAACACGTGATGCATTGTATTATTATTAGGAACTCAGAATTTGCACTAGGAAACTTTAAGTCAAAAACCCTAAAGCTACAAGCGAGTACATAGTTCCCCTCTTTTATGTTTTCTAAATGTTTTGGGGGTGATTCATATGTGCTAAACTAGCTTTCAAAACATACTTACTACTTACGGTTCATGCGAGTACATAGTTCCCCTCTTTTACGTTTTCTAAATGTCTTGGGGGTGATTCATATGTGCTAAACTAGCTTTCAAAACATACTTACTACTTACGGTTCATGCGAGTACATAGTTCCCCTTCTTTATGTTTTCCAAATGTTTTGGGGTGATTCATGTATGCTAAACTAGCTTTCAAAACATACTTACTACTTATGGTTCATGCGAGTACTTAGACCCCTCTTTTACGCTTTCTAAATATTTTGGGGTGAAACATACGTGCCTATTACAATTTTCATAATTTCACTACAATTTACATATGGTTTATATACACAACATTGCTTTACATTGTACGAAACTTGATGGTATGTTGAACATGACAATGATACATTCATTAACTTTGATCACGCCGACCGGTGGTATGTTATGGTAACATAGGATTGACAACCCCATTCCCGCTTCCTAGGTTTGTTTGGAAGTTTCCTCTCGGAATGACAGAAACTGTGCAACACATTTGACAAACCTTTATTCATAAAGGTTTGTCCGACAGTCAACAAGGCTTGAATGTATTCGCCAACAAACCACGCTTGTTTTATATAAAAAGGCAAATTGTTTTATATAAAAAGGCAAATTGTTTTATATACACAACCCAGACATTTGGTTTATACAAAGATATATGTTCATACGGTACAAGACATTTGGTTGATTTATACAATACAAGACATTTGGTTGGTTTATACAAAGTCACAAATGGTTTCTAAGTAAACCATACAATGTTTCTCTTAAATCAAATGATTTCTCATACGACCTTACAAAAGAAACTTTTTTGTCAAAGATTCATGGCTACAAAGATTTATTTAAAATATCAATTGTTAAAGTTGATTAAACATATTTTAATATTCAAAAGCCATGAGTCGTGACCACAAAACCTATGCTACTCGCCAGCATTCAATGTTGACTTTATTTTCACATACTGCGCAATTCAACGCGTATACTGCAAAATACAGAGAACGCAGCCAGTCTAGAAAAATAAAATATTGTTCAGCAATATTATGGCAACTTTATTTTTATAGAATGATAAAAAAATTATACGCCTTAAAACGTGATTTAAACGCGAGATAAAATATCCGGTAGTCAGGTAAATACCTGTTTTAACTAGATATTATATATATATATGCACATGCATATGCATGTATATGAGAGAGAGATGTAGGTGGCAGCCAAGGAGGTGCCCACCTCTTTCTTGAATGCCTCCATTTTGCCAAGTGTTGAAAGAATGGGGCTTGTAATCATTGTTTTTGCATGTATACTCCATTTTCATCAAATCATATATATATACAAAATGATTTTTAATGTGAGTACATAGTCCCCTCTTTTATGTTTTCAAATGTTTTGAGGTAATTCATATGTGCCTATAAAACATATCTTCAAAAGGATTTGCAAACCATTATTATACATAATAATATAAGTACTCAAAACACCTATTTTTCATCCTCAACTACTTTGATTCATTTACATTATCAAGGTATACAAAGTAACTATTAGGCATTGTTTACTCGTATCTTCAACAATTACAAAAGCATGTTCACATTTCATATAACATATTTTCACATTGTGTGAGACCTGATATCATCAATTATACATTCATTAGCTGTGGCCAAGCCGACCGGTAGTATGTTATGGTACCATAGGATGGATAACCCCATTCCCGCTTCCTAGGTATGTTTGGAAATTTGTTTAGGGAATGGCAAAAGCTGAGCAAATCATTGATATTCCCCTTCTGAGGGATTATCCATCAGTCAAATCATAGGAGTGAATGTATTCATCATCAAATCATGGTTTCTACAATAAGTCAATTGTTTTATTAAACAAGTTATTTGACATTTATTCAAAACAAGTTATTTGATCATTTATTCAATACAAGTTATTTGATTATATAGTCAACACAAGTTATTTGATCATTTATTCAATACAATTTATTTGATCATTTATTCAAAACAAGTTATTTGATCATTTATTCAATACAAGTTATTTGATAAAACAAGTTATTGATCACTAATTCAAAACAAGTCATTTTGTATCCAAAACCTATGTTACTCGCCAACATTTAATTGTTGACTCGTTATTTTCACATATGTTTCAGGTGCAGATGTGTGATTTACAAGTTTGGAATCGTCGGAATGGACCAGGGCCTTAGTTTGTTTAAAATAAACAGTAGTTATTTGTACTAGTTTGAATTTTTCCTAGACAATGTTATGTAATCTTATTCGATAAAACGACAACTTAAATACCATGTTTTGTGAAACAATTTGTAACGTGACTCCCCATTGTTTTCACCGTGTGTTGTTGTTACTACGCGATTGGGTGTTACACAACCCAGTACAGGTATTTGTTTAGTCTGTAAGGTGAATAGGATGTATACCCACACTGTAAAAGTAAATGCGAAGACACTTAATTAGTTAGTACATGTACCAACCTAAGTTTGTGCTTCTTAAATAATAATCAAACTGAGAACATATGCTATTAGGTATAACGTGGTCATATGATCTAATAAGAAAGTATACATCCTGATACATTGTAGAATGAATGTAACCTATGTACTAACTCCTATAACATATCAGACTAGAAACAAAGGTGAACACACTGCTAACTATAGAAACACAAGTCCTTCCAGAAGCAGGAGCGAAGCGCAAAAGTACAGTTGAATGACAAGTCAATATAGAAAACTGGCGTCGAGGTAGCTAAGATGATGGTTGCCATTAACCGAAAAGAATATCGGATATCAGATAATAAACCAGAGAAAAGTTCCTCGTCGTCCACAACCTAGATTGTAGACAATGAAATCGATTTGGGGGCACACAAATGGTTAAGTGGAAAAGAATATGTAATGGATCTTATGGACGACTAGTTCCATGCATGGTGGCAATAGAAGGACAAATGTGGAATCGATTCTTGTGGAGTCTACCATCATAAATCCAATGTTTGTTAAAGCTAGATCCCTTAAGAATTTCCCTAAAATCTTGGACACTGATGTGAGTAGAAGCTTAGTGTCAACCATATTTAACCCTATGTAAATCAGGAGTACTAGAGTTTTAGCCATGCCATCATAGTTCGAAATTTTGATGGTCGTCAAAGGTATATATAGTTGAATCATTAAGAACTATACGCTAATCTTGAACAACAACCCAATACCAATAGAGTTGATGCCTAAGTAACTAAAAAAAAATCAATGAAGGTATAGAAATAAGCTGATTAGCCCTCTACCAAACAGAAATCGTGTGGGCCAGAAGGATACCACGACTTAGATTGCTTAACAATAAGAAACTAGTTATATGTGGCAACCGAATGGAATAAAATGAAGAACATCATCATTGTAACCAAACCCACAACCCCTTATTCTTTGATAAAAAGTAGGACGATGTATAGGTGCATTAATTGTAAATACTTGAATACAGCCACTAGGAGTTCTTAGTGATGCCATTCATATAAGACCAACACACCTGTAGTATTAATGGATCACATGAACTTTTCTTTAAGGCAAACGTAGTCGTGGATGCATTCATTGAAAACAAAAAACACAACCAATAAGAATTCGTGCATTTAGACCATGTTAATATATAGCTTTTAAACCCAATGAAAAGTACCTAACAAAAATCCTTGATGGCATATCTCATTATAAAATAAAATGGCCGGGAGACAAAAACTATTGCGACCTGGAAATGATAAGATCTGAAAGATTCAAGACCGAATATGGGTTCATAGTTTTGGGCAGATTATAAGATCGATGCAATATAAAGCATATAAGTCTATATACATTAGTACATCCTAGTAAAGGTTAGACGTATAAGGATTTAAGATGTAACTATTGATGACCGAAGATGAAAGCAGATATGGCAAGGCATGTAGAAAAATACCTTACCTGCATAAGAGTTATTGTGGAACATCAGAAGCCATCATGCTACCTAAAACAACCTGAAATCACTGACTTGACATGGGAGAAAGTAAAAAAATGGAATTTTTTACTAAACTCTCAAGTTCGAGTCATGGACACAATGTTTATATAGGGGATAATAGATAAGGTTACCAAATCAGCATATTTCTACCATTCAAAAGGACTAAAATAAAAGTTACCAAAGATCATTACGATAGTCTCATATCATAGTGTACATATCTCAATCATATCTAATAATAATAGTCATCTCACCTTGAGATTTGGCAAAGTTTCCACTAAAATTTAGGAACTTGAATAAATTTGAGACTACATACCACCCTTATACTGACAGGAAAAGTGAACAAGCTATTTGAACATTAGAAGATATGCTCCATACATGTGTGATCAACTTTGATAGCAGTTGGGACATCCATCTATCATTGAACGAATCCTCATATGATATTAGTATTACATCAGCATAAAAAGAGCACCTTATGAAGCGTTATGCTAGAGAAAATGTAGGGCTTCTAACTGTTAGACTAAAATAGGCAAAAGTCAGTTATCTAGACCTATGATTATTTAAATAACAACTCACAGTACAAAGCATATTTAAAAGGAAAGCATGAGAAGTGGTCATATATGACAAAAGAGTTATGAAAATCAAAGGCGTAAGCTTTTAGAATTTCAAGTAGGTAATAAGGTGATACAGGAGATATCTCCTTTGAAAGGAATAATATGATCAAATGATAATAAAGGAAAGTGAACCCGAGATGAAGGAACCTTTCTTCAGTTATTCACGATTTAACGGGTTTCGAGGACGAAACCTAATTTAAAGGGGGGGTAGAGTTGTAACACTCCAGTTTTTAGACCAATAAAAATATATAAAAATAATATTTCATATATTGTTAAACGGGTAAGTAACAAGTAAAATGGTTGTTTGAAATATGATCTATCTTGACGAGCCTTGACTATTATAGTAGATCATGTAATATTAATAATAAAGGTAATTATTTTGACCTTAATCCGTTTTTAATGAAACTTAGGTTAAAATGTAGATAAAAATGAGCTCGTCCCAATGACATATTCCTCATTTTATAAAACGTTATATTTTGAAAGTTATACGAGAAGAACGAGTGAAGCAACTAAATTAATTATTAGTTATATAATAATATATAGTAACACATTCAACGAAAGTTATGTAGGCAAGCAAGTAGGCACATAGGACACCGTCCCACATCGCTTCAACATAGAAAGTAAGCTGCTCAAGCTTTTCTATCAGTGAAGTTCATAGTTTCATTTAGATTGTAAGTTTTGGAAACGCTCTTGTATAAGAGAATTGGTACGTGTCGAGCGTGATATTATTTTCTTAATATTTTAAGTTTGTTTTACGCATTAGTCAAGTTTTAAATTTATAAAACATGATATTGTACTAATACTAAACACACACCTGGGAAGTGCACCCATCGCGAGCGTAGTATAGTGTTGGTAAGATACCGAGGTCGTCCAAGGACACACGAGCGTTTAATATCGGTTTATCGTCAACGTCTAATCGTTCTAAATTTTTGGATAAAAGTTTTTAAACATAAAAGTAAATCTGAAAACAAAAGGATAAATAAAATGAAATACAAATAGACAAGATAGAATCACTTGAATCCAACTCCTCTTTAATGTATCCTTTGATGATTTTCGCAATTTCGGACTTTTCAAGAGATTACCTTAGTTAAACTGGTAGGCCCCTCTTTTGAAGGTGACGCTACCCTCAACCCAGTGGTTTGATTCAGCAGGGATACAATCCCAAAGGGTCGGAATATTGAAAGATAATTAAATGAGTTATTAATGCGAAAAGTAAGAGGCCCCTCTTTTGAAGGTGACGTTACCCTCGGCTAAGTGGTTTGAGTCAACAAGGATACAATCCCAAGAAGCCGGTTTAATGTTTTAATAGTAGTTTACATATGAGGGGTTCAAGCTATTCGCACCCCCGCCATCTAATACCCGTGGGGTATTGAAGGAGGTCCTAGTAAGCTTGAACCAAGTCCTCGCAGGATCTATACACTAAACGAGACAAGAACTTTACCAAACCACCCTTCTAACCCCCTTTCAAGTAGTTAACGCGCTTTATATAGACCATAAAGACACGAATGAGCAAATCAATGATATCATGAAGAAATGGTTAGGAAAATTCACTTTCAACATAAGAAACTAGTTATTAAAGTCATTAATACATACCCAGTTACTGCCAAAAGATTAAAAATCAAAAGTATTACAATAAAGACTTGTCTTCACCAAGTGATGTAAGAGATTAGCCAAGCATGGCCTTTGTTTGACAAGAACTCTTACTATCAATCTTGGATCCCGAGACTACTACACACTCTAAAGATGATAAATGGATGATGGTTGTGGGTGTTGGTGTTGGTGTTGTAGTGGTGGTGCAATGGTGGCAAAGTGAGAGAGAAGTGGTTTGCCAAGGGGTGCCTTTGAAGTGAACCAAGCACCCCTATTTATAGTCAAAACAATACCCCAGCCACGTCCCCGTTTTCACTGGGCACGGCCCGTGGCCAGCTTCTTCTCTTCCTTCATTAATTGCAGCTGTCAGCAGAGGGCCCCACACGACCCCGTGGATCCTGGGCACGACCCGGTGGTCAACTCTTCGCAGTACTATCAAGATTCTGCAAATCTTAGAGTCTGACCACGCCCCATGGTGATCTGGGCACGGCCCCATGGTGGGCATAGAAGCTTCTGCATGCTTTTTTTTAAGTGTAAGGTCTGACCATGCCCCATGCCTAGCTGGGCACGGCCCCATGGTCAGCTTCAGTTAAACTGCCGAAAGATTAAAAATCAAAAGTATTACAATAAAGATTTGTCTTCACCAAGTGATGTAAGAGATTAGCCGAGCATGGCCTTTGTTTGACAAGAACTCTTACTATCAATCTTGGATCCTGAGACTACTACACACTCTAAAGATGATAGATGGATTATGGTTGTGGGTGTTGGTGTTGTAGTGGTGGTGGAATGGTGGCAAAGTGAGAGAGAAGTGGTTTGCCAAGGGGTGCCTTTGAACTGAACCAAGCACCTCTATTTATAGTCAAAACAATACCCCAGCCACGTCCCTGTGTTCAGTGGGCACGGCCCGTGGCCAGCTTCTTCTCTTCCTTCATTAACTGCAGCTGTAAGCAGAGGGCCCCACACGACCCCGTGGCTCCTGGGCACGACCCGGTGGTCAACTCTTCACAGTACTATCAAGATTCGCAAATCTTAGAGTATGACCATGCCCCATGGTGATCTGGGCACAACCCCGTGGTGGGCATAGAAGCTTCTGCATGCTTTGTCTTTAAGTGTAAGGTCTGACCATGCCCCATGCCTGGCTGGGCACGGCCCCATAGTCAGCTTCTGTTTCATTGTTTTTGTCTTTGGGGTACTTCTGAGTGGTCGGGACATGTTGAGTTATTCCTTCTTCTTGTATTTATGTTGGTTTTGGCTGCTTATTTACCTCATTTTCTTCTTTTAAGCTCATTTGTCTGTAATTCACAAGGAAAAGAAACGTGCTTTTTCCAACATTAGTACAGAAAAGGGTTAGTTTTATGCCACATTTGATGTAATTTATATGTTGCATTTTATAAACATCAAGAATCCTAAGTATATGATATCCTTTTGGGTGTTGATAGTAGTCGTTTTTGAAGCACGAGTAGGAGCAGTAGTAGGGAAACTGTACATCAACGTGCCGTAGATAGTTTTAAGGTATGCTCTTGTTTAAGTTTATGTTTAGTTATTTATTATTTATTTTAGTAGTTATTTTAGTATTATTATTATTAGTAGTAATATATTATTAGTAGTAGTGTTAGTAAACTGTTAGGTACTAGGGTTATTGTCAGGGGCGGGTAATGGGTAACCTAGCCTTAGTTAGGCATGGACTGATCAACCATGCTTAAATAAGGAAGTGTTAACCAATATCCAACCACAAAATGACTAGTTAGGCGTACCATTAGCTAACCTAGGATTACGCAATTGTGTCAGGACCTTGAGCATAACCTGGCCGTACTAGCGGCTGTTAAGCAACTGTTAATCAGGTGAGTCATCATACTCGTCTTCTAAAACTGTGATAGTATACTCGTCCGTAACTGGTAATAATGAGAATGTTGCAGTATGCATGTGTCAGCAGGGGTATATGGGATCCTATTATGCTTAATGGGGTGTGTCACTCTGGAAGGGTAATAATGTGTTGTACCCACAGGCACTTCGTGCTTATAAGGTCCAGGGACACACACTCATACCTATGTGACAGCCATAAGGGGGAACAGCTGGAGGATCGGTATGTCCTTTGTATGGTGGTTTTGACAAGTCAAATGTGGCCTATAAGGTTTAATGAGGCCCAACCTGATATAATGTGGTCACAAGACCATATTGTGTATGCATATAATGTAAATTGTGGTTTGTCTTTATAAAATTGTATACTATGAGCTCACCAGTATATAGGTGACGTCGTTTTGAGTATACTTATCTCAGGTGAGTCGTGAGGAAAGCTATAGGAACTACTTGATAGTTGTGGAGCTTAGAAGATCAAGGAGTTCTTAGTTTGTTAAGAGATTGTAAAGAAATAATGCCTTCTACTCAGACTATTATAAGTTTTAGTGAAAATTTAGTTTGCTTCTGTTGTATGCGTATCAATTGTACATAACCACCTGGGTCAGGGGTGGAGTATTACAATAGGTGGCCAGACTCATGGGGTAGGTTGGAAACGTGGGTGACACGTGCCCGACACGTGTCTCTGGCAGCTTGCAGATCTCTCGCGCCCCGCGATGGGCTCATTGGAGTCGGTCGCGGCCCGCGAGAAGCATCAAAAATCTTTATTTTTGATTTTCGTGTTGGTTCTCGTCGTGCGCATTTGGGGTTTCGACCAGGGTTCGTTCTAGGGTGTTTTTGGGTGTTGTTATATCCTCCCCACCTTGTTTAAAATCTCATCCTCGAGATTTAGTGGAATAAGTAGGGATATTTCGCTTCATTTCCGATTCTAGTTCCCATGTGTATTTTGGTCCTCTCTTTGAATCCCATTTCACTTTGACCAGAACTAATCTCTTATGTTTGAGATTTTTTTAACCTTCCTATCTTTGATTTGTAAAGGGTTCTCAACGAATTTTAATTTTTCACTTATCTTTATCTCTTGAAGGGGGTACTATTAGAGATTCGTCAGCTAAACATTTCCGTAAGTTGCATACATGAAATACATCATGTATACCAGCCATTTCTTCTGGTAATTGTAGCTGATAGGCTACTGGACCAATTCGCTTCATAACTAAATGGTCCAACATATATTGGACTTAATTTTCCTTTCTTACCAAATCGAACTACTCCTTTTCATGGAGAAACTTTTAACAGTACTTTGTCTTCAACTTGAAATTCTAATGGCTTACGTCGATTATCTGCATAACTCTTTTGACAATCTCGTGCGGTCTTTAACCTTTCCTTGACTTGCATTATTTTATCAGTTGTTTCTTGTACAATCTTGGAACCTGATAATTGTTTTTTTCTCCTAGTTCTGCCCAACCTACTGGGGATCGGCATTTCGTCCATAAAGTGCTTCAAATGGAGCAGCATTGATGCTTGAATGATAACCATTGTTATAGGAGAATTCTATTAATGTTAAATAATCGTCCCAATTTCCTCCAAAGTCTATTACACATGCCCTCAGCATGTCTTCCAATGTTTGGATTGTTCTTTCACTTTGTCCATCTGTTTGGGGGTGATAAGTTGTACTTAAATTTAATCATGTTCCCATAGCTTTTTGGAAACTTTTCCAAAAATGTGAAGTGAAACGACTATCTCTATCAGACACAATGGATAAAGGAATTCCATGTAACGAAACTACCTCATCTACATATAGCTTAGCTAATCTTTCCATACTAAAGGTTTCCTTTATTGGTGGAAAATGGGTTGACTTGGTTAATCGAACCACAATCACCCAGATTGCGTCGTTACCTTTCCTTGTTTTCGGTAATTTGGTAACAAAGTCCATTATTATCAATTCCATTTCCAGATTGGCATTTCTAACTATTGAAGTAAACCTGATGGTTTCTGATGTTCAGCTTTAACTTGTGAAAAGTTAAACACTTAGAGACGTAACTAGCTATATCCTTTTTCATTCCTATCCACCAAAATTTCTTTCTCAAATCTTGATACATCTTATCACTACTAGGATGCATAGTATACTTAGATTTATGAGCTTCTTCTAAAATCATATTTCGTAGTTTTCCTTGGATAGGTACCCAAATTCTTTTCTTATAGAATCTCCAAATCACATATGTTCCTTTTTTCTAACTCCTTTATCATTCCTTTTAATCCTTCCGCATCATCATTGATTGTTGTTTCCTGGGTATTCCTTAATTGTTCTATTAAATCTATTTGCAAATTTAATCTAAGAGCACGTACTCGTTTCAGTTTCTCATGATACTTACGACTTGAAGCATCAGCTAATACATTAGCTCTAACTTCGTGATATTGAATATCATAATCGTATCGCTTAAAATCTCCATCCATCGTCTTTGCCTCATGTTCAACTCTTTTTGCCCAAAAATATAACTTAAACTCTTATATCCTAAAGATTGTAAACTTACTACCATACAAGTAATGTCTCCAAATTGTAAGGGCAAAAATTATCGTTCCTAATTCTAAATTATGAGTTGTATAGTTTTCTTCGTGCTTCTTCAGTTGCCTAGACGCGTAAGCAATTACTCTCTCTTGTTGCATCAAAACGCATCTTAATCCTAATCTAGAGGCATCACAAAGATTACCAAAATCTTCAGTTCCTTTTGGTAATGCAAGTGTCGGTTCATTCGTTAATCTTTGCTTCAAGGTTGTAAAGGCTTCTTCCTGCTTAAGTCCCCATTCAAACTTAACCGACTTACACTTTAACTTGGTTAACGGAACGGCTATTCGTGAAAATTTTTTGAATAAAACGTCTATAGTATCCTGCCAGTCCTAGGAAACTTCTGACATTTGTAGCTGACTTAGGGACTTTCCATTTGGTAATTGCCTTGATCTTTGTTGGATCCACATGAATTCCTTCATGGTTAATCAAATGTCCTAAAAATTGCACTTCTTGAAACCAGAATTCACACTTAGAGAATTTAGCATAAAGCTTCTCTTTTCTCAACAGTGTTAAAAGTACATGTAGATGCTTAACATGCTCTTCTTTGCTCTTGGAATAAATAAGTATATCGTCTATAAAGCTAATTACAAATTTATCAGGTACGGTTTGCATATCCTATTTATCATGTCCATAAATGCTGCTGGAGCATTTGTTAGGCCAAATGCCATAACTGTAAACTTGTAATGACCATGCCTAGTTCTGAAAGCAGTTTTAGGAATGTTCTCTTCCTGTACTTTCATTTAATGGTATCCTGAGTGTAAATCGATCTTGGAATAATACTGAGCTCCTTGGAGTTGATCAAATAGATCATCAATTCTCGGTAATGGGTACCGATTCTTGATTGTGACCTTATCGATTCCAAATCGATACACAAGATGAATCTCTCAAAGATAACTTGGGTATGTATAAAACCTTTCTCTAGAATTCATCTAATTGCTTCTTCAGTTCCAACATATCTATCGGTGTTAATCGATAAGGCGCTTTAGCAATTGATGCAGTTCTAGGTATTAGATGGATTCTGAACTCTACTTCTCGGTCAGGTGGTAGTCCAGGTAGATCTTCTGGGAAAACGTCGGGGTACTCTGATACTATCGGAATATCCTTAAGTTCCTTTCATTTAGTGTTAATGATCACAGAGATCATATACACTATGCCTTGCTTCCGTGCTTCACTGGCAGCTTTCATCGCAGAGATAAATTTGGTAGACTTGGTTGGCTTGTCTCCTCGAATCATGATCATTTCTCCTGTTGGCGTACGAACCTCAACAGAATTTTGATCACATAGGATTCGAGCATGATTGGCCACTAACCAATCCATTCCTAATACTACATCGAATCCGGCTAGATTCATTGCTAGTAGGTTGGCGCAAACGCATGTCCTAATAATTATATCTTCCCTCCTTGAAGTACTTCGCGTATGTTGGTGGAGTTTCCTTCAGTCGTTTATTCCGTACAAGCTTAACTAAGCTTAGTTAATGGTTGATTAAACGCTTGATAAAATGCAGTATTGATAAAATTTGATTTGCACCAGAGTCAGATAATATTTTAGCATATATGTCATAAACAATAAATGTACCGGCTCACATCTGGAATCATTGCTGCCTCCCGTGCTGTAAGTACGAATGTTCGTGCGTTCTTCTTAGTTTCAGGAAATAACGTTTAATGACCTGTCTCTCCACAGTTGAAATAGATATTAGTCTTCCTTCTACATTCTTCCTCTACATGTCCGGTTGTCTTGCAGAAGTTACAGTAGGGTGTTCTTCTAAAATTGCATTTTCCTGAATGCTTCCTTCTACAATTTCTACAGAAAGGTGGTGTAGAAGATTGCCCAAATCCTTTCTTTCTATAGGTATTACCCGAGCGTTATTCTTGGGTAATTTTCTAAGCTAATTCATTCTTCTTATTTTCTTCTGTTGTGCGGATCAATCCGTCAATCAAAGTGTTCGCCAGCTCAACGGTTTCCTCAATAGTCTGAGGTCTAGCTGCTTTGAATATATCACGGATTTCACTAATTAGTCCCCAAATATAACGAGGAATTAGTTGGTGAAGCCAGGGTTGGTACTATTCTTGCATATTCAAAGAATTTTGTCGTATCTCACGACAGTTCACATCAGTCATTTTATGATTTAGAAACTTATTAGTCATTTGTTCCTTTTCATGAGGAGGACAAAATTTCCTTTGTCATTTCCTTAAATTCCTTCCAATTCATGGCATAAGCCATGTCACTTCCTTTTGCCTGCAGAATCGTGTTCCACCATTCTAATGCCTCATCTCTAAAGAGATTAAAAGCATACACTATCTTATCTTCTTCAGCATATTTACGTGTCTTAAGAACAACTTCAGTCTTTTCCAACCATCGCAGAGCAGCCATGGCTCCTTCACTACCTGCAAATTCAGTTGCTTTACAGGCTAAATAATCCTTGTAAGTACATCCGGAAGTCATTGCCTTCATCTTCTTAGGAAATGGAGCTTTGATAAAGATGTCATTATCTCCATTGATGCTTTGACTAAAATCATTGATATGTTTACGTTTGCTATTTCACAGCTTTACTATTTTCTATAGGCACATGGTTTCTAACAACTTCGATAATTAAAGGTATTGCTTCAGCTATTCCCTGAGCTATTTATTCTCTATAGCACTTTTATCCAAAGAATTTTCATGGTTGTTCTGACCTGATTTATTAACTTCATTCGACATCTGTATTATAAACATATTTCAAATATTAATATCACAGAATAAATAACAAAATAATTAAGATATCATAAACACAATTTGTCAGAGCATATTGTCAAAAACGTCGATCATTGCGATTTACTCTTTTTTATATATTATGCATCGTATATTTTACATACACTACCACATATTTGTGTATATATAGGATTTGGTTCAAATGAGAACCACCACGAGTTGCGAAAACCGCGAGAACTAGGTCATCCAAAAGGTTTTTCGAATTTTTTTCTCAAAAGTCGTAAACAATTACTTGTTTCAGCAAAAAAAATTGAAAAAAAATGTCGCATACCCACATTTACATGAGGCGTAAAAAAATATTTATCTTCTTCCAAAATTTACGTCTCTGTAAAAAAACTTGCATTAGTCAAAACTACCGACTTGGCAAGTTTTTTTACTTTTTTTCAGACGTGTTTATAATTTTTTCATATACGTTTGTGCAAAAAAAAAATTGACCCAACTCGCGCCGGATCAAAAAGTTCTCGCGCTTCTCGCAACTCAAGGTGGTTCTCATTTTACCCTTTCCCTATATATATATATATATTTTGTGTGTGTGTGTGTGTGTGTGTGTGTGTTTTTTCTTATAGGGTTAATGTTCGGGTTCAAAAGTGCTGCTCCCTCTCATCATGTTTCAGACGAGATTTTCTCCCATAGTGCATAACCGGTTGCCGGTGTCCATCAACTCCTCTCTATAGTGGCGAAGTTCTGCCACGTTCTCAGGGTTCATTAGGGGATGAGTTAGGGGTGCAGGTTGGTAATTCGGGTAAATTTGACAAGGATCGGTCATTAGGTCTTCAAAAGCCCAGTCGTTTGTCCACCATTCTTCAAGTGGGTTTTGTGGTTGTTGGTTTGGCATTATGGGTTCAGGATTTATAGGTTATGGGTTTCCGGGTATGGGTAAGTGAGGTGGCATATTCAGGTCAATTTCATTTACTGGCCTGGACATTTCGTAATTTGTAAGGCGCTAGTCTAGTTCTGCTGATGTCAGCGGCAAGGGAGCTGGGTTGGAACTTTCTCCTATGGCTGGGTTTCCTGCAGGGTTTCCAGTTTGTTTGGTTGTTGTTGCGGTTGGGTTTTTCTTCTTCTTTTTATTCCTTTTTACTTTCCAGTCTAGTCTTCTCTTTTTCGGAGGTGCCCTCTTTATCGGCTGAGCATGAAATATCATTGTTTCATCTTTATCGGCCGTATCCGGTTTGGGTACCGGCTTGATCTTCATCCATATCCAAGTTATTAAGGATATGTGTTCAAAAGTTCGGCCAAATCTCTATCGCTCATACTGTTAACCAAAAACAATAAAACAACGAACTCCGAAAATCGTATATATAATATTTAGTTAGCATTACAATAATCACAGAAGTTATTTCATTTATCCCTGACTACTAATTTTAAGTATTTTCACAATGTGTAATTAGCTTAAACAGTGGCTCTGATACCACCTTCCGTCACGACCCCGACCCCACCCTGGGTGGGAGCCGTGAGCAGACGCGAGTGGTACCGGTGTTTATTAAAATTATCGCAGTGGAATTTTCAGGACCGAGTGTCAAGAAAAATTTCAGAGTTTTCAAAACACCGTAGTTTTCATTTCATAAACTGTGGGATGAAACCAATATTTACATAAAGGATTTTCAAAGTGATAAAACCTTGATTACAAAACACTTTTTATTCAGGTTTACATAGCCACGTATTTAAGCTTGAGTACCTCATAGCATTTTTCTTTCTCTTCACATAAATCACCTGAAACGTGTTTTAAAAACATATGGTCAGCAAAAATACTAACGAGTTCATTCAATTTGTATAAAAGGCAGATTTCTTATAATTACAGCATTAAGAGTTTTTACATTTGTTTATATCCTACTGTTACTCAAAAAGTATTTGTCACTCGGCAATTCCTGTGACTGTGGTCATAGCACTATTGATCATTCTCCCAATTAGTGAAGCTTATCAAGCAGTGTATACAAAACCCCACATTCTGGTAATAATTCCTCAATAAGAATACAAAGACTTAATCACTTTAATATAAGTAACATTTTAGAAACATTTATTTATTGTTTTGCAAATCATTTGAGTAAAATAGAATGATCACTATGCAGATTTAGGTTATCAGTAATAGCCTTCTGATTTAAATCTTGAGTTCCTAATTAAACACATAATGCAACACGTATTAGTGTATTAACCCATTCAACTTTAACGATAATCACGAGATCAAAACCTCAACGTGATGACAAAGTATAGTCTTATTCAGGCAGCACTTAAACATCCGTTGAATTGTTTATAGATCAATCTGATAGAGTATCGTAGCAGTTATTCAGTTTAACACGCTGAGTACGGACAGAGATTTAGAAATTTGGGTATAATAGCAGTATTACACCAGTATATTCAGAGAGAATGAAAAGAAACTGAACAAGTTGCATTGTGCAGTGAATGTCTAATTTATAGTTGATTTAAGGGCGTCTCGCGCCCCGTGAAGGGTCAAGGCTCCATGTCACGACCCGCGAGGGGGTCTATCTAGGACATAGGTGGCCTGACTCATGGGGTAGGTTTGACACGTGGGTGACACGTGGCCGACACGTGTCTCTGACGGCTTGCAAGTCTCTTGCGCCCCGCGACGGGCTCCTCAGAGTCTGTCGCAGCCCGCAAGAAGCATCAAAAATCTTTATTTTTAATTTTTCGTGTTGGTTCTCTTCATGCGCATTTGGTCTTTCGATCAGGGTTCGTTCTAGAGTGTTTTTGGGTGTTGTTACATTTGTACCGAACAACTTGTTATAAGTTTTATTTAAAGCTTTTATATTTAAATATTTTATCATCCTATCTTCCGCTGCCAATTGTAAAACTGTTATTAATTGTCACATATAAACCCTCCATTCGGGGCCACCAGAAATCGGTGTGTGACAATATAATTACGTCGCATGTGCAAAACTTTATTTGTGTACTTGTGCATTGAAATTAATGAAACCTGTGAAACTCACCAACTATTTGTAGTTGACTGTTTTAAACATGCTTTTCAGGTATGCATAAACATGAGTGATACATGTGTATGTTGCTTCAAGTTTTGCTTTATGGATAATTACGCACATAGAAGCATACCTACTATAAGAATAAAGGTGTTTGCGGGAATATGTTGTTCTGACATACTCATAGTGAGTAAACATGTAACATGATGTACAATTGAATGTTTAATACAGTATCTTTATAAACAATGTGTTTATACCAGAGGTATATGTTATATTCCTTTGTTTCCGCTGCTAGTTGAGGTGTGACGCAAAGAGAGACCAAACAAAACTGTCGACCTCCTTCTTGTTCCACCATTTTATTTCCGGTTTTTACATTTAATCCATCTTTCTTTGGTTTCTATACCTCTTTTTTTTAAAACCCTCTTTTTCTATTTATCATACCTTTTAACTAGGTTTAACATAGTAAAACGACTTCATACCATGTAACAAGTAAACACCAAATTTAAAGAAATTTCAGGTTTGAGGCGTTACACAAAGCAGATAATTAAACCTAATCATCAACCCTTAACCGTAGAAGTTGGCATCCGAAGGGGGAGCATGATGCATACGCGGACGGTTTCTTATTAATTTTCAGGACGCCATGTGAAAAAAATCTTTTATTATGTTTGTTTTCGTATTCCCGACAGGCCTGAGCAATCACCTCCCCTAACAAAATATGAAACATTGACAAAGTGGTGTATAAAAAACGATTGGTTTCTCCTACATGTTAACGAAATCCTTCACTTAATGGTTCTCTAATAGAAATGGCTCCTCGTCTATTATCGCAGAAGTCCATCGAAGAGTTGACCAAAGCCATGTCTTCTTCTTCTTCGGTCCAAGGGTTTCTTGCCATTATTTGATAAATTTTTGTAGTGCCCTCCCCCGAACCCCCTCCCCCTCTTATAAGGGCGAGTCCTTACTCAATTCGTAAATGAATTGCGGACTCGAGCTTAGACGGACTCTGTAACTTTTCCTCTTTAGCCGGCTTTCAGGCATGTTGATAAATTTATATGTTTGTTGAATTACGAATTAAATTTATAGTCAGTAAAAACTAGCAACTGCGAAAGTAGCTAATTGAAAAACTAGCAATTGCAAAAGTAACCGTTTGAAAAAGAATCGTTAAAAGAATTAAATATTTTTTTACTATTTTATTTGAATTTATTATTGAATAAATATACTAGATAACGAAATAATAAATAAATTATCTTGTTACGAATTTTTATTTTTCATATTTTTTATTCTTTAAATAAAAAATAAATAATATCATTAAGTGAATAAATTAAAAATAGAAATTATAAATAGTTTAAATAAAATGAAAATTATGTGATGAGATGGATAATGAGGTAGAGGTTTAGAGTAGTTTAGTGTCGTGAGTAAAACTGAAGTTTTGAATAATAATTTAAAATTATGTAACATCCTCACTAGATTAGTTTAGATTTTAGACCGATTCATTCTTGTAAATGATGTTAAGCCTTCTCTTGCTTATACAAGACAACCGGACTATTCGATATAATTTAATTTAATTTAATATATTATAGTGTCAATTAAATATCTTATTATGTCGAATAAATGATGACGCCAAAAATTAAATTAGGAGAAGAGGGCGACAAAATCATCTCATCTGCTCAATTTAAAGATGACGACATTATGATGATTTTCTTTTATTGGAAATGAAGCATGGTGAAAAGTGGTCGTAATAATACATATATATTTTTAACTGTGTTCTTAATAAACTAAAACTTATCAATCATGATCATCTAAAGAATCAAACAACAATTTTAGGTACGGTTTTAGTCCACAACGGAACCAAACCGTCCTATCTTCATCTCTATAGATAACTTCTTTTTTTAGAATAACTAGGTCATACATCCTCCAAACTAATATATTATTCTAGATTATGTAACTAAAATCCTCAACTACTTAGAGAGCAACACCTTTAATGCAGTATTGTAAATGAAACAAACAAAACCTTGTTCGTGTTGGTTCAATAAGAAATGAACTTGTTCATCAAGGAATTAACCTGTTCATCAACCGTTTACGAACGCTTACGAACGAGATTTCTTGTTCGTCTTTATTCGTTAAGAAAATGAATGTGTTCATGAATTGTTCATGAACATTACTGAACGCAAACGAACACAAGAACACAAACAAATGTTCATGAAAACAACTGAATGTTCATGCACACAAACAAATACAAACGAACATATATAGTATAACTAGGGTTTCAAAATTAAAAAAAACAATAAAATAAAAATATAACATAGAAAAACCTTTAAGTGAATAAACATAAATGAACCTAATGAACGAATGAACATATACCAAACAATTACAAACATAATTGAACACCTTATCGAACGTTCACGAACATAAAAGAACGAACACATCCTTTGTTTATATTCGTCCATTTAGCTTAACGAACATATTTTCTTGTTCGTGTTCGTTCATTTAATAAACGAACTTTCCGCCGAACGGTTCAACAATTGTTCGCTAAACGTTCAGTTCGTTTACAACCCTAAACTAGAGTATGGCAGGGAGAAGGTTTTGGATCCACTTCATCAGAAGCTTACTTGGGAGTATCTGCAGACAAAGAAGCACGGTTGACTTTAACGCAGAAAATGGACTCACGTGTTTGGACTCTGACATGAGAATAAGTAATGGGTTCTCGATAGTTAATAAGCTTAGAGAAAGAATAAGAGTGTAGTTTTGGAAAGAGAGAGAGAGAGAGAGAGAAAGAGTAATATCGAAATACCTTTGAGAGTTGGGAGGAAACCCCTTTATATAGGCAGAGTTCTTTGTCTTTGGGGGAGCCTCCTTGATTAGCTCACATTCCAGATTAAGTAAGTCTTATCCTTTGAGATGTTGCCTGGTGCAGGTTGCCTTGTCTTTTTGATGAAAGTATGAATTGTGTGTCTCTAGGTTAGTTTTGAGTTAAATGCCATTTTAGTCCCTGTAGTTTGGGCCAATTTGCAAATTTAGTCCAAATATTTCATTTTTCGCCTGTGGGTCCAAAAAGGTTTCACCGTTGCCATTTTAATCCGTCGGGTTAACTTCATTCATTTTTTATGTTAACGAGAATGGCAATTTCGGTCATTTTATATGTAATTCTGTTAACTAGAAGGGCAATTCGACCATATAAAATGACCGAATTGCCCTTCTCGTTAACATAAATAATGGATGAAGTTAATCCGGAGGACTAAAATGGCAACGGTGAAATCTTTTTGAATCCATTGGCGAAAAATGAAACCTTTGGACTAAACTGACAAAATGTCCTAAACCACAGGGACTAAAATCGCATTTAACTCGTTAGTTTTGGATAAAGTCCTATCAGTTTGACTTTGTAGTCTTGGGACTTGATAAGTGTACAGTAACCGAGCTTCAAGCTACAGGTCATTCATGTGAAAAGCTTCCTGCTTATCGCTTTTAGCTCACTAAATGAGAGCTTTCGGGCACCCACATCATCTACATACCTTAATACCACTAAACTACAAACCCTTTTTATCTTAATTGATCATTAAGAGATTCCGGGTTACAAGTCACATGACTACACAGGTTTTGTCATGTTTTAGATGATTGTGAAACTCAAAACACAAATCTTTTATCTTGTGTTTTAAGATGTAAATTGTGAAACTCAAAACACAAATCTTTTATCTTGTATTTTAAGATGTGTATAAATAGTTCTGATGAAGATGGATAAATTCTAAGAATTTATTATCCATGATTCTTCAAATACGATATTCACTAGAAACAACTAAAATCGAACAAATAAGAAAAAAATCCGGAGATCATAGGTTTCTGTATCACATGCCATTGTCACATTGATTGGCATCTAAGAGGAGCCTCCCCAAGTTGCCTTTACGTTGGGATATTAACTTTATGGACCACTTGCAAATAGCCTATTTGAAATAGGTGCCAATTAACTCACATCCAAGGAATGTTTTTGGCTTTCTCTCTCTATTTATATAGAGGATAGATCATGAGAAAACTAGTTTAATGAGAAAAATAAAAAAACTAACTAAAAAAGCCAAAAAAAATATCAATTTTTTTGACTTTTTTATTAAAATTCGCTATATATATTATATTAAAAAACATTTTTTAAAATAAAAAATAAAAAAGGCGTATAATGCACATGTACAACATAAACATATAATGCACATGTGTAGTACACATATAATGCACATGTACAAGTTTTTTTTTTGAAAAAAAAGTTTTTTTATGCATAAAATCCAGCGATTTTTTATAAAAAAATTATAAAAAGTAAAAAATTTGTATGTTTTTATGCTTTTTTTTTGCTTTTTGAGTTAGTTTTCTAGTTTTCTCATTTATATCTAGTTTTCTCATGATCCTCTCCCTTATTATATATATATATATATACATATATATATATTATTATATATAGCTCGGTTAATGAGAACCACTGAGTTGTGAGAACCATGAGAACTCCTTCTCGCGTGAGTTGGACTAATTATTTTTTCATTAGCGTAGATGAAAATATTATAAACATATTAGTAAAAAAATTGTCGAGTCGGTAGTTTTGACTGATACAAGTTTTTTTTACGCTCTAATATAATTTTGTACGAAATAAATATTTTTTACGCCTCATGTAAATGTGTGTATGCGGCATTTTTAAAATTTTTTGCTGAAACAAATGATTTTTTATGACTTTTGAAAAAAAATCAGAAAAAACCTTTTGGATGCCTAGTTCTCAGGGTTTCTTACAACTCAATGTGGTTCTCATTTTAACTCATCTCTATCTATCTATCTATATATTTTATATATGTGTGTGTGTGTGTGTGTGTGCGTGTGTCTATGTGTGGTAGAGATGCTAAGAAAAGTCCACCTTATTTGAGAAACATTCTGGACCAGATATTTCCCTAAGTTTTTCGTAATATACACATATGTATAGTTTAAAATTAACTATATACATATATGTATATTGTCAAATCTTGAATTATACACATATGTATATAGTCAATTTTAAACTATACATATGTGTATTGAAAAGTTAGGGAAAATGTGTGATTCAGAATGCTTCTCAAGTAGTATAGTACTTCTCTCTCTCACAACATCACACACACATATCCTAAGCTTTTCGTAATAAACACATATTATAGTTTAAAATTGACTATATACATATATGTATGATTCAGATACATATATGTATATAGTCAATTTTAAACACTATAGATGTGTATATTACATAAAACTTAAGGAAATGTGTGATCCAGATTACTTCTTAAGTTTCTCAAATATGGTGGATTTTTCTTAGAATCTCTACTCTCTCTTATATATATATATGGATTAGGTAAAATGAGAACCACCTTTAATTGTGAGAACCGTGAGAACCAATATTAACCATTGATCAAATGTATTTTGATGGATGAGATTAAAAGACAATAAAACAGAGTAATAATTGTGCTTTAATTAATGAGATTTTTGTTTTTAGTGAGATAAGGGCTAATTGGTCTTTTTACTATGACCATTGATGATTGGTTTCATTAATGATTGTGCTTTAATTAATAAGATTGTTCTTTAATAAAAAAATTTAAAAAATTGAGGTAAATGTTTACATTGCAAATAAATCACCAGAAAATAAAAAAATAAACTAAAATAAATACAACGAAGTCGTCGTTAGTAAATGATAATTTGCACCTCTATCGTCTGAGATGTGCACGGAGACCACACAAAACATGTAAAGTCCCAAATTATCATTCTACAAACAAATTAAATATCATTTACTCCAAAATATAGCGTTTACATTCCACAAAAGTGATGTTTAGAGGAGCTCGAGCGGGCTTTCAGGGGCGTAAAAAACATTTTTCTGCCGCATTAAAACAAAACATTTTTTACTTTCGACACCGTGCGCTAAATTTTTCTTTACATTCGGCAACTAATGTAAAAACATTTTTTTAAACATATGTTAGACTACAAATTTACAAACGTGAATTTACAAAACATTTTATATAATTGTTTTTTATGCCGCCGACACGTAATTTTTTTATTTTTACCCCAGCCACGGCTGTAAATTATTTTTATGCCCAATGTAAAATTTTATTTCCGTCTCGGTTGTATGTTTTTTACGCCCATAATAAAACATTTAAAACTTTTTTTACGCATCAGTTGTAAATTTTTTTACCCCCCAATTGTAAACGTTTTACATTGGGTGTTACTACAAAAAAAAAACATTGTGTAAAAAAAAGACACATCAGGTATATTTTACGTACGTGGTTATTTGTTGGGTGTTACTGTATTTTAATTTTACAAGCAGTACCGCACGAGTCTTGTGTGAAAACATTGCAATTTTTAGATGGGGCGTAAAAAAAGTTTACAGATAAAAATATTCGCATAAAAAGCGTCGATTGTTAGGCTAGGGTTTTTTAAACTTTTTACGGGGGCCGTAAAAATTTTTTAGAATAAAAAAACTTTTTAAATGGAGTTTTTACGGGTAACGTCAAGTTTTTTTGTAGAGTTTTACAAAGTTTTTACTGGGGTGCGTAAAGTTTTGCAACAAATTTACGCATGCGGTTGAGTATAAAAAGTTTTTACGTGGAGTTTTTGGGGTTTATTTTAACTTTGAATACACAGTTTTTACGTAGTCAAAACCATCCGAAAAAATTTACGCAGGTGTCGCGTGTGAACTTTTACGGATGTAAACTTTTTACACCCCGGTTATAATTTTTTTACGCACGTGTTAAAAAATTAAACATTTTTTATATCCATGGTTGTAAACTTTTTTTACATCCGATTAGGGAACATGTAACTTGTATTTTATAAAAAACATTATAAGACAAACTTTTTTACGTACCGGTTGTAAACTTTTCTCAAAGCATATAACACAAATATAGGTTGCATTTTATAAAAAAACAATATGTCAGAAATTAGGGAAAATAGAGCACAAAGAAATAGATCATTTTCGATAATTTTGTATTTTCTAATAAACATGTAAGACAAATATAGCTTGCATTTTATAAAGAACATTATGTCATAATTAAGAAAATAATAGAATATATCATTTTCGATATTTTTGTATTTTCTAAATTACGTAATATTTTTTGTGTTTAAATTTAAAACTTAAAATATTTTTTTTTCTAATTTTAAATATAAAAGTATAAAAAAATGAAAAGAAATAGATATATTGTTATGTCCGACATATTAGACATATTAATGATGATGTGATGTGTATTATAGATAAGAGAGGGGATGTGAATTAAGAGAAAAAGACTAAATTATCTTTTAAATTAAATTGATCATAATGATGTGTTAAAATTATATTGAATTGTAGGAGTTTCCATGGTTCTCGCAACTGGTAGTTGGTTCTCTCTTGAACTGTATCCTATATATATATATAGGGTAGGGTTCTAGAGTGAACCTAATATTATTTGTGAACCGTGAGAACCATTCTCAATCATTGATATATTTGAGATGGACGGTTATAAAAAAGGCAATAAAATAAAGAGGTTAATGATATAATTAATTATTAATTAAGATAAGTGTATTGGTAATTTTGTTATCCTATCATAACTGAATATTGTATATATTTTTTTAAAATTTTCGCTGAGGTTATGTGTAAACACGTGTACAGGTCGTTGTTCCTACAACGAACACAAGTGTACAAGCTGTTTGTACATTGTTGTACATTTGTGTATTGAACTCATGTACACCTGTGTATATAAACAGTAAAACGCTGAAAAAACGAAACTTCATATGTTTTTCGTTTTTATTAAAAAAACTATAACAATATTATATTCAAATTAAAGATAATAAAAAACTCGTTTTTTGTGGTGTATTTAAAAGAAAAAAATATTAATATATGAAAAGTTATAAACATTTAAATATCGTAAGTGATAGTTAGTTTTATGTTATAACTTTCTTATTTAAATTGATTAATTACCATCATATCCTCTAAAAAATAATCAATGGCTCAGATTGGTTTATAATGTTCACAAACAAGGATGTGGTTCACTCATGAACCTCATCCTATATATATATATATATATTATATATATAAAATACAGGAGAAGGATCCGTTAGAAGCCACCATTTATTACGAGAACCGAGACAGAGTGAACACAACCAGTAATACCTAAAAAATCTAAAAAACACCCAAAAAAATTTATTTTTTTAATATTGTTTTTGGAAAAATCTTTATATTTCGTCAATAAAAAATTTCAAAAAAAATGGAGTAACAGTTATCCATGCACATGTTAGACAATTGCACTTTCATTTGCACTACCATATGTAATACACTACTTTTTACATTACCAATATTAGAAATGCAAATGTGCATCTATATGTATCAACATGAAAAAGGTGTTTTGGTACACTACTTTGAATACACTTTCTCTTTCATTACCTCCTACCATCCATAATACAATACCATTACCAATATTTTCATTTTATTATATGTATATCAACACCATTTATACCATCCAATCAACATATTACATCATAAAGTGATAACTATAACCAAACCATCAACCACTAGATATACTAACCAAAAACATGTATATAGGTCTACTTCATCATTCAAAATCACAAACTTTTTGTACAAAGCACCTTATGAAAAATTATATCAGCACACTGAAAACAAAATGAGGATTCAAATAAAGAATTGATTGCTTGTTAGCATAATTATAGGGAATTCATTATAATTGATATTGTTTAGGTTATTATTTTACCATTTATCTATTGGTTGGATGTCATATGATACTTTTTAAATGGTTCTTACAGTTTGTATACAAAATTAGGTTTGTATTTGATCTACTCCTGTGGTTTTTTCCGATGTTAAATGTTTCAGTATTTAGATATCTATGATCTTTGATTTACATATTTTCAATGGTTGTCGTTAGAACCTTCGAAAATATAAATATTGAAACGCTATAAACTTGATCATCTCAATGTTGAAACTCTCTTAAATCGAAAAGTTTAATATTATGTTGTTGGACATCAAGGTTACACGACTTTTGACATTCCAAAAAGCTTACAAGCCAAAACCATAACAAAAAGGGCCACTGCACACAATGGGGATATCATTCACTCGCATGCTTAAAGCATCCACAAAGCTTGAAGAGACTTACACCTTGACCTGATATAAATACTTAAAGTCACCTACGCTGAATGAGTTATAGTTTAAAAAACATAATTAAACGTACATAATGTTACTTTAAACGATCATGCTTTAAAACATATGTAAAGTTAAACATTCATGTGCCTAGTTTGCAACATATCATCGGTAGTCGTTGCTATTGGATCCTTTACCGAGTTCTATAACTAATTACCTAGGAAGCCACAAAGGTATCACCCGTTGACATGTTTTATGCATTTTATAGCTTTTTGTTATGATTTACTTTGAGAGTCACATTCTATGGTTCATAAATCAATTTGACAATTTTTATATTTTTACATTTTAATCTAATTACCTATCCCATTTTATTCCAATTCATGTTAATCGGCGTTTTTCACATTTGTTAGTATGTTAGTCATGCCTATACAAATTTCTAGAATTTTATTCTCTACTTTGACCAATATATATATATATATATATATATATATAGGGTAGGGTTATATAGAAAACCTAAAAATTTGAGAAAACCCTAGAAAACCCAACATTTCGACATTTTTTTTTAAAATAACACTTGTAATATACATGTTTTTAAGAGTTTTGGGCAAAAAAAAAAGCGCCGAAGGAATATTTTAAAAAAAAATAAATAAGTTTCAGCATTTTTTGTCTAACACATGTTAGTACAAAAGTTGCTGAAATTTTTTTATTTTTTTAAATAATCTTTCGGCGTTTTTTTGTTTTTTTACCCAAAAATCTTAAAAATATGTATATTACATGTGTTATTTTTTTAAAAAATGTCGGGAGGTTGGGTTTTCTAGGGTTTTCTCAAATTTTTAGGGTTTTCTATCTAAACTTATCATATATATATATATATATATATATATATATATATATATATATATATATACCCCATTATAAATTTACTACAATGTAGTGCATAAAGAAGTTGTAATGCATGCTTGGGAGGTTTTTCAAAAAAAATTGATATAATTACACTTTTAACCCAAAACTATTTGGTTTTTACTTTTAACCCAAAATCTTTCTATCTTTGTCAATTTAACCTCACAACTTTTTTAGTCTCAACTTTGGTACCCTACACTTTTCATATTTCGCAAAATGTTTGTTTTACGTTTTGTTCTAAATTTTGCAAGTTAACACGGCGAACGTTTGTGTGTGGTTCAACGTTTTACGTTTCATTATAAATTTTGCGAGTTAACATTACGAACGTGCGTGTGTGGTGCAACATTTTTATGGTCGTCTATTTTTTCCTGTTTGATAGGTTCATCGCGACGCGCGGGTCCTAGTCGACTTAGTTATTATTTTCTATGTTTTATGTTTCGATCTACATTCTCCGCATTAACACGTCGCAACTTCAGTGTTGATGGTCGTTGGCGGTGTTGTGACATTGGTGCTATTTGTTATGGTTTTACGCCTCCATCGCAACGCGGAGGGGCTTAATACTAGTTATTGACTAAAAATAATGTATTCATGCTATCAAGATCATGTTAATCATTATATGCTATATAAATTATGTTTAATCTCGATGTAATTTTGAAAATTATAAAAATATAATTTTACTAATTATGTATATACTTGTCACATCATATTTAATATATTCTCATGTAATATATATATAAAACTAAATCTTTCACTTTTGTTAATCCATATGATTTCCTTTAGACTTTAAATGATGCCGACTCATTCTATTTAATCTTATGCCTGAATTAAATTGTAATGGCCTTTAGGATTTATTTGATAAATATTAATAAAGATTATTCATTCAAACATATTTATGTATGAACGAATTGGAAATGCTATATATTTATGTTTTTTTAGACGATTACAGACTATAGACATTCATTTTAATATACAAACTGCTATATACTTAATCCACACCTTCTAATAACCATTTTTGTCATACTATTTAGAAATGTTTATAATAAAATATGTATTTTGTCACACTACATAAGTTAGAGTATTTAGTAACTAAATATAAATAATTTACTAACTAATACTTCTATAGTCTTTTTTACATGCATAAAACATATATTTAATGTCATATTTTGAACTTGTTATATATATATTCTAATACGATACTAGTAGATATTCATTTGACTAAACTAATAAATAAACATTTGCATGTAATTTAAGTCTTAACCATAAACTTATATATATATATTTTTTATGATAAATATTTTATATTTTATCGAGATCACACAGACTATATTTAGATCACTGTTCTATCTAAATACAGATTATTGTTATTATTGTATTTTTTATACTTTTGACACTTTTACTATTTTTACCAACTTAAACTAAAAATCTCCTAAATTATATGAACCTAGAATCCATATCCCATCGTATTCGTTTTATTTGTACTTGTATATATTATATTATGTTGTTAGGGTAATTTTTGGGATCTATCCAAAACGCTACAACTTGGGCTAGGGTTGTATTTCTTATCTTCGAAAAATGTGAGTATTCATAGCCCCTTTTGCATTTTATTCGTTTTGAGGTGTATCATGTATAAGCATTCAATCAAAAATCGTTTTATACAATCATGCGAATTCATTCATAGCTATGTGTTAATTGTGTTATGTGTTAAGCATTATTCGTTGTGGGTTTATTCATGCATTTATTCATTCATTCATGCTTTGATTGTAACAACATCAAGCCCAAGGAAGTAGATAATGGTGCTATTGGTTTGACCACCCACCCATATTGGAATTTGGGTATCGAAACCGAATTCATTCATTTGTTGTGATTCGTGTCGTGTATGTTTGATCAATTACAAATTCGTTTATTCATATATGCTTAAATTAATTCAAAGAACTTACGATTCACTATTTTTATACATATTATACGTACTATAAACTTATGTTACTCATCAACTTTTTAATTGACCTTTTATTTTTTATACATGATACGAAGATGTAGTTTGAGAGCTTACAAGCTAGATGATTCACATTGGACGTATTTGGACTTAGACTTAATAAACAAAAAATTATTTCATGTTAAGTTTGAAAACAATTTGATTCTTATATTTGACATTTAATTTGGTATAATTAAATAAATCAATTTAATAGTACCATAAGTTATGAACAATCTATACGTTTGACGTATCCCGCCGTCAGTTGGGGTGTTACATTCATCATCCATTGAATTATTGTGATTGTATAAAAACGATAAATATAATAAATGAATGGTGGTGAGTAGGATAAAGATAATAATAGTAGATGGAATGTGGGATATTTTTAAAAATAAGAGATAAATTTTAAAAATTATGATTTTTAGTTAAAGAAATTGATGGAGGGGATGTAAAGCTCTTATAATGCACTTGTCCCCAAAATGGGCCTGTAAACATGGACCGACTCCTTGTTATTTTTCCCTCATCTATACCAAATTTATTTTAAATTGATATGTTACAAGTCTACCTCCTTACATTATGTCGTCCTTAAAAACTGCTTTACTGTAAAAAAAACAAATATGAGTAGAACTCTTTCATTCTTCTTCTGATTGCCAAGTAGCATCTAATCCTTTTATGTGCTTCTATCATACCTTTGCTTGTAAATAACCTTGTTGCAAAGTTGCTTTTCTTTCAGTCGAGGATTGCCACGGGCTCCTCCACGTGGTTCAGTTTATCGTCCACCTCGATGTCAATAAGTGGTACAGTTTATCGTCCACCTCGATGTCAATAAGTGGTACGTGTGTCATCTCAACAGCTAGACATTTTCGTAAGTGTGATACGTGAAAAGTAGAGTGAATCACACTTAGCTCTCCTGACAAATCAAGTCGAAATGCAACTTCTACCAAATTTAGTTAAAATTAGAATTGTTACAAATATACTCTTTAGGCGGCGACAATATCTGCAACTTGACACCTTAAGGCGGTTCCACAAGCCACGTAGACCCCTTAAGGACAAACGTGTGGCGAAAAGTCAATGGCCGGTTTAGTCTTCTAATAAAACACCAACGGCCATGTAAATGTTTCGGCGATACATGAAAGGCTTCTAGATTTTTTGTTTACAGAACTTAAAAACCCTAAAAAATATTTGTATTAAACCACCTCCCACAACCGGATCTAGGGGCGGACCTATCTTAGGAGAAGGGGTAGCCTCCGCTACCGCTTGGTGCTCTGGCGGTAGTGTAAATTTTGAAAAAAATTGATTTTTTTTACGTTTTTTCTATTTCGTTACCTTTTTTTATAAAACGTTACCGCTACGAAAATTTTTTAGATCCGTCACTGATCGGATCCTTAATAAGTTTCAAATAATATAAGAGTATTATTTAATTTTCTTTTTTGGGGGTATGTTCCTTATTCATACTGAAATGTATCAACAACAAAGGGAAGTTCAGCTTTTAACATATCCTATTTGGACTATTAATATATATCTTAATAATCGTGTATATCTAGCATCTAGACTATATATTTGTTAAAATATTTCACAACAATTCCTTTTGAGAATGTGGAGGTTGGTGGGCAATTTGTTTAAGTAATTAAGTGGGTTCAACTAAATTGGCCTTTGTGTATGTGTCCATGATGCAAAGAAGCATCTTGCCTTAACCATGTGTGTCACATTATTAGAAGACTGACCTTTTCATGATTACTATTAATTTTTCCTTCCCTTTTCATAGACTTGACGTGGTTACTTTTAAATTATTACGATTGAAAAGAGGGTTGACAAGACGAGCAATTGTATTTTATATTACCTTTTATTTTAAAAATTATCTTCACATAAACTTAAAAGCATATTGTCGTTATTGTACATTATCAAACTAAATTTACGTAAAAACTTAAAAGCATATTGTCGTTATTGTACATTATCAAACTAAATTTACGTAAAAGCAAGTTAAAACGGAACACTTACTAGTAACAACCCATTAATTGGCGGACCTAAAAAAATTTTATATGGGCAACATTTCAAAAGAAAGGGGTAATGAAATCGAAAAGAATGTCAAATTTTTTCAAAATTTACACTACTGCGGGAGCGTGAATGGGTAGCGGGGTTACCCCTATTAAAGTGGCGGACCTAAGAATTTTTTTTCTGGGGGTGCAGAATATTTTCAAAGATTTTAGGCCCTTAGCTATATAAAAAAATCGGTTCATAGCGGGTCAGGTCGGTTCGGATCATGTAAGACAAAGGAACATCAAACTAAAATTTATAAAATCATCAAAAACACGTCAAACGTCATTACAAATTACAAACGTATTTAAAAATGTGCCCTATAGGTTTTTATATCCAAAACATCGTCTAAAGATACTAAACACGCCATAAGTTCATTACATTCTTACTCATTGTTCCTAACACAGATAATTTGTTCCATAAATTCATAAAATAACATTAAACAATTAAACAAAATAAACAATCATATTCAACCATAGTCCATAATTTTGAATTTTATTTTTAAACATTCAAGCCCTAATAATAAATTTTGATTACTTGTAACTAGAGATGGGCATAATCGGGTTTTATTATTACCCGGAACCGGTTCCAACCCGGAACCGGTTCTGCTTGGATGTCATTGGAACCGGGTATGGTGTGGAACCGGGTCCAGTTCCTACCCGGGTTCACACCCAAGAATATGGAACCGTGTAGAACCGGGTACGGGTATTATGGAACCGGGTATGGTGTGGAACCGGTTCCTGTGTGGAACCGGTTCCTGACAGTAACCCCGACTTTTTTACTGTTCAGAACCGGTTCCTGACAGTCGAAATCTGACTTTTACTGTTTAGAACCGGTTCCTGACAGTCAATCTGACTTTTACTGTTTAGAACCGGTTCCTAACAGTAAATCCTGACTTTTTACTGTTCAGAACCGGTTCCTGACAGTCACTGTTCAGAACCGGTTCCTGACAGTCGAAAAATCTGACTTTTACTGTTCAGAACCGGTTCCTGATAAAAATGTTACCGTTATAACCGGTTCCTGATAAAAAATGTTACCGTAGAACCGGTTCCTGATAAAAAAATGTTACCGTTGAGAACCGGTTCCTGGCAGTCGAAATCGGTTTTTTTATATAAACCCCTCCCTACTTACCATTTCAAAACTTAACACTCACCATCATCAACTTACAAACTCACCATCATCAACTTACAAACTCAATCATCTTCTAAAAAATCTTGCAAAATACCTCTGGCATGCAACGAACAAGTTGTTACTGTCTTAGAGACGAAAAGAAACCCAGCTATATGGAAGAATTTTGATCTATGTTTAATGTCCGACAGCCACGAGATGGCTAGATGCAAAGCTTGCGGAAAATTTATGAAGGCCGCAGCCAACTCAACCCTTAAGAAACACACTGAGCGGCATTGCCCAGTGACGAAGGCAAAGAAAAATGAGATGGGAGAAGGTTCCGGCACCGGTTCTTCCAATGTTTGATGTAACCCGTTTGGTTTGGTGTTTTAATAAAGTTTGTGTAATGTTTCTTTCTATTGTGTTTGTTATTTTTGTGTTTCTTTCTATCATTAGTCTCCACTTTTTCGGCTATAACCGGTTCCAAAGGTAACATTTTAACGGTATAACCGGTTCCTTCTAGAACTTCATTTCCGGGTACTGATGGAACCGGGTACTAGTGAAACCGGGTACGGGTAGGAACCGGGTACGGGTAGGAACTGGTTACTACCCGAGTCAAATGGTAAAATTGTGGAACCGGGTTGGAACCAACGGGTATTTTGAACCCGGAACCGGTTCTACTTAATGTCGGGTAGAAACTGAAACCGGTTCCAGTTCGGTTCTACCGGTTCGGGTTCGGAACCGGTTTTTATGCCCATCTCTACTTGTAACTAATCATTTTTACAAACAAAGCTATAAATAAAACAACAAAATCATTTAACTACAAGTCTATAACAACAAAAAAAATAAAAAATATAAAAAGATCAAACCCTTACACATCTATATTTTCTCCTAATCATCACATAAAACGAAAAAAAAAAGAAACCATACTAGTTCTGTATCGGAATTCTGCGTAATATGGGTTGGTCCAGCCGGAATTTTGGTTTTCCGGCAAAAAAAAACTGTCTGGTCGTGAGCAGTGGCGTCAAGTCGCTGGGAGTTTTTTGGGGGCGGGATTTGGAATTGGAATGGGTGGATGGGTTTGTGTTATTTTATTTAGTTCAATGTTTTTAGGTTGGGTTTAGGCTTGGGTTAATAAAAACAGATTGCAGATTGTGCCTTGATTGGGTTAAGTAATTAAGTGAATAAGTGGTTAGTAAATATTTTTTTTTCTAAATGGGGCAGTTGAAAATTTTCAAGAGGTGCTAATAAAAATTTTCAAAAGGTGCGGTCGGGATTTCCGGCGAAAAATAACACTAAAAAATATTTTTTCATAGGGTGCGCCTACCCACCCTTAGCATAGGATGGGTACGCCCCTGCCTATTAACAAGCTAAGTCTGGCACTGAGCCATCGTTATGACACGATAATGAAGATTTGGTACTTAGTAGACGGAATCTATAGCTTACTATTTTGTAGCTACTATGTGAGCTTTTAAAGATATTAATAAGCTTTTGTATTAGAAAACAAAACTAGTGGTGCGTGATTTAAATATTTCATTATTAAAAAAAGGTGTTAACTTGTGTAAGTAAATAAGATTGTTAAAACTGTAATCATAAATGTATAAAAGCATGTTTAATTTTTTTATATTGATACTAGGGTATGTACTCGAATAATAAAGGGGTTGCATAAAGAAAAATGAAACAATTCACAAAAGAGAAGTAAAATATGTGAATTCAATGACTGCTTATTCAACATAAAACAATATATATGTACAATAGTTGCAGAATTCATTGACCGGTTGGTTTGTTCAATATTTGAATTGGCTTCAAAAGGCCATCAGAACCAAACTAGAATTACAAATATGAATTCGGTTTTTGAATTTTCAAATCGGCTTCACGCCTGAACTGAATTTCAACTTTCTTAAAGGAGCCATGAGATGAACCGGAGAAATCAGAACTAAAGGAATGCTTAGAGTTGCGTACTCAATGCAAGCTTTCTGTAGGTACCGAAAAAGGGATCTAGTTAGGAAATTCGAAAGGGGTGTTTTTGGTCAAATATCTTAAAAAACAGGTGATTAAGAAACGACAACATCCATGAGTTTCTTATATTTCTTCTAGATCTGAAATGAGAAAATGTTAGAAAAACAACCCATCAAGTAGTGACTAAATATATAACATGACATGTATCTCTTTCACACGTCCATTGCAAATGTCTTAAATTCATAATGCCTGAATCATTGTCATAGTTTTCGGATATTTAATCAGTTGCATGAATGAAACCATACAGTATTGATAATTCTATGTAAAGTGACAGCTAAGAATCTTTGAAAATATATATTCCTAAGATCAGATAATCAACTCTAATAAAGCATAAACCAAGGTGCAGAAGATAGTATTTGGATGTACATTGTTGTCTAAAGTTTTAATAATCATATGATCAAATTTGATTGTTAGGCAAATTTGATTATTTAAAGAGTTAATGTATAAATTGTTAAAAAGATGATCAGGCTTTGATCCAAAGAATGAGAATGGATTATTGTGGTTCATATCCTATAATGAAAGGAGAAAAGTGTACCCAATCAAGCATTTCTTCTTTTGGTTAGTTGCTATGATTAGTTCAACAAGCAAGATCCCAAAACCAAATACATCGTTTTAACATATGATAGGCTTGTTGACAAATACATAGGAGCGATGTGACCCACGATTCCACGAACAACTGTGGTGACATGAGGATCACGGCGGTCTAATAAGTTTGCCAGCCCGAGATCACCAACAATAGCCGTAAAGTCTCCATCCAACTGAATATTAGTTGCTTTAACATCGCGATGATATATTTTTGGGACACATTGTTCGTGTGGATTTAAGAAACCCCTTGTTGTCCCTAAAGTTGTGTTTTTTTCTCCTAGACCAGTCCAAAACGGGCCTTCCCTGGATAGTATCTGCTAAAAAGATATCCAAATATCTGAATTTAAGTCTTTTTTTTCATATTAACTGTTTAACATATAACAACATTTAAATTAAAAAGAAATTAATCAGTTGGACCTTTTAGTCATGGTAGCAGCACCTTAAGATTCAATTTGACATCAATGTTGTGTCAATTATAACAGTAATTATGATGAGTATCTGGTACTTATTAGAAAGTCTGATCTGATGTAGTTATCAAATTCTATCAGAAATACTAAGTACACATGAATGATTAAGTTAGATGATAGTCCATTTGACATAAACAGATAGACAAAAAGTAGCTCGTTTTAGTACAACAGAATCTCCAAAGGCGTAAAAGGTTACAATGAATAGCCAAACTAATTGTTTCGACTTCTGTTTGAAATTGTATTTCACCCCCAAAATTATTATTATCTTTTAGTTTTCTTACAACTATTGTTGTACCATCATTCAATGTCCCTTTGTAAACAATTCCATATCTGCCCTTCCTAATAATATTTTTTTTGCATTAAAATGGTCGATTGCAGCACGAATTCCTTAAATGTATACCTCTTCAAATAGCCCAAACATACCTCAAGATCATATCGATTTGCAATTTTAATTGAATTCAACAGTTACTTAATAATAACAATAAAACATGACTAAAATACACATAACACACTAATGACTAACCATTAACAGAATATTTGTTGGTTTTTTTTTTACTTTTTCCTGTACCGCCACCATATAAGCAATGTGATAACTATGATTATAAGGAAAACAACACCAAAGCTTGTGTCACACCCTGGTCGTAGCGGAAGCGCAAACGTGTGACTTAACGGTAATCATTGCAATCAATTGTATAAACATAACCATAACCAACAGCGATGCCATGTATTACATAGATTCAAATTTAAAGTTTACAAGTTTTCAACAAGTTTCATAAGTTATCCAAAACAATATTTAGTTGAGTTACATCACCAAAATATGTTTGTTATAATCGTAGATTAAATCGAGGTTTTGACTCCTATATACCCAAACAAGGAAGGGATATAAGAGGCAAATCCTCCAAAAGCGGCCATCGTTGTATCTTCCGAGAATCCATCACCAGTTACGCCTTGTTTCCTGAAATACATGTAATTTGAAAAATCAACAAAAGTTGAGCGAGTTCATGTGTTTTCGAATAAGTTGTCATGATTGTAATCCAATATTGAAATCCAGGTATGTTAAATAATTATGGAATTTGAGGATCTATCAGTAGGTAGCGAGCCCTCCGATACTATGCGCTGTAAGTAAATAACCAAACCGGGACACTTTGTTCTCAATGGGATCACAAAAGCACTCTATGGTTAAGAACTAGGAGCGGAGCGTGCCTCAAGCTCAATAGATCTACACCTTTTGCACCTTGGTCACGAAGTGATTAATGGTTACTAATGTTATATTGTTATCAATCCTACTTACGCACATCGATCTTGTTATCGTCTAAATCCATAACTAACATACCATATGTCTTAACATGTATTTCCCCCGAGTGTTATAAAACCGAAAACGTTTAAAAGGAAAGGGGGACATGAACTCACGGATTTGCGTTCCTTGTGTTTCGTGTCTCTCACAAGTGTTCTCTTGGTCTTGAACCGAAACCTACAAGTGTTCTAAATTCCATTAGACACTTAAGTCTATGCTTGTTCTATGTACAAGTTCCCATCTTGTGTTAATTGTTCTTAATTGTTTTCTTGATTAATTATTTCCTGACTTGTTAATGTATATTTTGTTATCGAGTCTTGAATTGTGTGGGAAGGCATCGCCCGTTCCTTGTCCTCATGCCTAGCACGCATGTCATTGGGCCTAGCCCATGTCTTTGTGTATATGGGCCTAGCCCATGTCTTTGTGTCGTTGGGCCTAGCCCATGTATTTGTGTTGTTGGGCCTAGTCCATGTCTTTTTGTTATTGGGCCTAGCCCAAGTTATATTTATTCTTAAATAAATATGTATTTTCCAAGTTAAGATGTGTTGTTAAAAATAATGTGATTTTTAACTTACACTTGCATTTGTATACTTATACTTTTCTAGGTATTCTTGTGTTATACTTCTTTGATCAAGTCAAAGTATGTGTTTATTTATTTTCAAAATATAAATATGTATACTTTGTAAAATAATATTTCCAATATTATTTTTAGTATAAGTATATTTGTTATTCACCAAATGTATACTTAGGCAAATATACATGTATATATGTATTATTGTTCATGTATTTCCCATTAAGTGAGAAAATCCCTTCTAATGATTTTTATATTTTCCGGAAATTAGTTTTCTTAAAAACAATATATTTTTAAGGCTTGTATATAATATATATTTCTATTAACCTTATTAAATATATATATTTGTGTATAAGTCCATCCAATTGTCCAAGTCCATAATAATCAAGGAATATGTATACGTTTATATATATATATATATATATATATATATATATATATATATATATATATATATCTTATTGTATTTAATCCATGTACCCATGTATGGGCGTTTTTGTGTATAATCTTCCTTGGTATTTTTCTTGGTATTTTGAAGTATTTGTGTTTATACTCCATTGGGAGTATTTAGTGTTTTGAATGCCCTAATTTGTCTACTACCATATAATACACTTAGTACACACATAGCACACAAATACTTGGTGACTTCTAAATATATATTTTCCTAAATATATATTTATACTTGTTTTTATACTTTAAGAAATCTTTATTTTCTTAGCTTGTATTTTTATATAAAAATAGGGTATGGCCATGTTTAATTTATTTAAACATCTCAAAATCAAAAGTTTAGTAGTAAACTTTATATTTTTCTAAGTGTTGAATTTTTATAAAAATTTGGCCATAGTTTCCCCTAGATTTAGGAGTTTTCCCATGCCTAAAATATGTGTTTAAACTTCTCAAAACTCACTTGATCAAACACAATAATTTCTATAAGTTTAAACAATCTCATACATACACTTTTCACATGATGATGAACTCATATTTTCATAAAAACATGTAGTCTTTTAAATCTAGGTTTAACATGTTTGTTTAACTTCAAAAACACTAATTATCCACTAATTACACAACTTTGTGAAAAATCCATGTTTAACAACTTGTTCATACAACTTCTTAAAAGGTTTAAAATCCATGTTTATGTTGTTTTAAGCACTTAACATGTTCATCTTTATAGTAAACCAAGTTCATCATCCTTGTTCTTCATGGATCTTTCAAGATCCATGTATATACTTGTTAGATTCTTACATTTAACAAGTCTACATGATGAGCATCAGGCTAAGCACAAAATAATCATACACAACATTATTATACTTCAAGATTATGTTGGTTTTCTTTAGATCTTTAGTGTCCTTCATGTGTTCATCACTTTAAAGTTTATGTTTCTTGATGGTTTCACTTGCACACTTATAACATACTAGTAACAAGAATCAAAATAAGGTTCAAGAAGCTTACAACTAGCTCTAGTGGCTAGGGAAGTGGCAAGTGAAACAAGATGATGAAGATGAAGTAAAGTAGGTGGATAAAAGTTCCTCAAGGTGGTCCTTCAACTTCTAGCACTTGATCCTTCCTTAATCAATATTGAGACACCTTTGTATAAGCTTTAAATGGCTAGGAGATGAAGCAAAGTGGAGATGGTTTTTAGGGGTGCTTGGCCGTGAGCTAGAGAGGGAGCAAGGAGGAAGATGGTTTGAATTTTGGTAAAGTGATAAGTGTGATGATGATGTTGTGGACGGTGTTTATTTGTTATGCCATGGTGAGCATATACGTTAGATATTGCATGATGGTTGCGATGATTGGTTTATTCTTGCATTTTCGCGATCGTGTGTTGTACGCCATATATACGACTTCTTACCTCTTATCCGACGTATTGCTTTCAATATATACTCGACAAAAAACAAACAAAATTTTTATAATACATTTTTTATAATAATAAATGTTTCTTTCATTATTAAACAATCGTCTAATTACGATCGATATTTTCTACTAGAAGACGATGCCGCCACGCCGAAGAAGTATCCACAATGACCTGCTCCCAACGACCCAAACAGAGCTGAACGAGCGCATATCTCAAGCCATTGCGCAGCATGAGGCAAACCGCACCGAACATAGCGGTGGAACCGGAGGTTCATCTGGAACCAACCCACCCACCGGTAATTTTTGGTTATTCATATAACCATGCGACACTCTCGTTTATTCTATTCGTGCCTTTGAGTCTCATTCTTGAATTGGTGCATCTAATTTATTTCAGGTTGCACTTACAATTAGTTTCTGGACTGCAAGCCTCCGAACTTCGATGGTACTGGCGGTGCTGTTTCATTCGTGCGCTGGACTGAGAAGACTGACTCAGTCATACGAATGAGCAAGTGCCCTGCTGAGCAAAGAGTCACTTATGTCACTGGACTCTTCATTGATGTAGCGTCATCTTGGTGGAATCTCCAGGTCCAGACCAAGGGAGATGATGCTGCATATGGTCTGACCTGGGAAGAACTGAAGGAGATCATGAGGAAAAGGTATTGTTCGAGGTCTGAAATTCAAAAGCTGGAAATCTGTCACACCCCTGGTCGTAGCGGAAGCGCAAACGTGTGACTTAACAGTAATCATTGCAATCAATCACATCTCATCACAATATCAACCAACATATCACCACATCACAATAATATCATCCACATCTCATCACAATATCAACCAACATATCACCACATCACAATAATACCAACTGCGACATAAATGAAATACAATGTAAAATAAAGAAAATACACTTTCATACATAATGACAACTTAGTACATTTGTTCTAGAGAATCCAAAGGACTTGAGGTTACATAGCCCCAGTCAGTAAAGTTTTCTAAATACAAAAGTAAGATTTTCTTCTCCATTGCATCTTCATCTCTAGTCGTCACAAAAACTGGATCTTCGGGTCTGAGTCTTCGGAAGCTAGATCCACAAAAGTTGGGGCTGATCCCCAATGATAGCTAGTACTAAACTACTGAGATGGCGGGTGTAACATTCGTGTAAAACGGGTTTCAAGAACCCGCTCCGTTTGAAATTCAAGTAAATTATTTAATGTTCATTATGCTTTTATTTGTAATAAATTTATTTATTTTATAATCTATAAATAAAATACATACTTGAATTAATAATCGGTAAAGGAAAATTTTAGATAACAAAATAATAAAAAAAATAGAGAGGGGTTGTTTGGCTCTTTTCTTAAAACTTAACTTCAGGGACCAATTATGTATTAAAGGAAAAGATGTTTTGAGGTAAAATGATAAAAAAAGGTGGTGGCCGGGATTCGAACACACACCACTCCCTGAACCAAACACACGCATAACCGTTCCATCATAACCTCATATCTGATAATAATCCAAACCGTAAATACTATATAGCATTAACTTATTTCAAGTTTGCCACCAAAGGGAAACCAGCAAAGCAGCTGGTCAACCGCTGTCATTTTCCCTTTTATGGCTCGCCCTGATTAATCGCGATTGATCAATCAGAGTCCTTTCCATCCCGTTTATCGATCGTGAATCAAGCCCAGAACGCGACTCTGTTCATGCCCCGACTCTCCTATAAATAGAAGTCCCAATCTATTCAGACAACTCGCTCACTACTCTCTATTTCTCCCAAAATCACTCTGTTCTTCACCTCAAGTTGCTGGAGATTAGCTGTGTTGCCGGAAAACTGCTTACACTCGCCGGAAAACCGAGAACATCCTTCTAGTAGGTATAATCCTTTAAACCTCTGTAATTCATTATCTAGCATGTTTTAAAACTAAATCGATTCACCAAAAACTGATTAAGCATGTCTCAGTCGGAATTATGATTCTGGGTTTTATTTGATGAAAAAGATAAAGTCGAGTTAGTGTTTAAATATAATTAAAAACGGATATCTAACCGGGTTAGACACACAGTCCAGTGGTGGACTGTGTGCAAACATTATATGCGCACACGGGTTCGAATCATGCACACGGTTCCGATTTCATAAATTATACCCACCTTTTTAATACTCACATATATTCAGATTCTGTAAGTATTTAAATTTAATAAAAATCACTTATTCATCGGGTTAGACACCCAGCCCAGTTGGTTGGACTGGGTGCAAAACATGTATGGAAACGCGGGTTCGAGTCCAAGCTCTCACACCGGTTCGATCAGTTAAATCCTTTTTAAATAAATTAATTTCTGAAATATTCTAATCAGTATATAAGTATAATAAAAATCAAGAATCTTTCGGGTTAGACACGTAGCTCAGTTGGTAGAGCTGCGTGCACGCATACGGGAGGTCACGAGTTCGAACCTCACACGCTGCCAATAATATTCGATTCTGACCGGCCGTTGACGAATCAACCCCGAGAAAAAAAAGGGAATTTTTTTAAATTAAAATCCTTTTTATTTTTCTTAAAATTAGTTAAAAATACCTAAAAGTAAGGTTTTAAAGTTTTAAAAACTCCATAATTACCACCAAAAATAACCTAACAATCTTATAAAAAGCAATAATTAATAAATATTAATTTCTACTAGAATGTATTTATTTATCGAATAATCGCGTTATTAATTTAGGTTAGTTTCCTTCGACAGTTAAATCACAAACTCGTGCGCGTTCGTCTTCAATCAAGGAAACGCACCCACTGTGAGTGAATTCTTACAAATTCCCCTTTTTATTCATGTTTTGGGGTGTATCATGTGTCGCTTTAATTATTTCGTTTATTCAAACTTGTGCTATTACCATTATATGATCTAAACTTGTGATGTAAATATTGTTTGTTGTGATGTGTGTTTACATTTTGTCAAGTTGCGTGCAAATCATTCATTAGGCCCATCAGTTCCTCGTTGGAGACGAGTTGAACATCGCGTGCCTCATTAGATCGGCTCCGTTTGATTGAGCCTTGATCTCATTGTTCATCATTTGGTGTGTGCGTGTGCATTAATTGATATTATGTGTATTGTGATTAAATTTAAATTTACGTTTACTCATATGTGGTTATGCACCTTTTTATAACCAATATAATAAATTCGTTCAAATCATAAGATTCACTCGCCAACTTTTGTTGACCCAAAACCCTATTTTTACACATGATACAGGTGGACAGGTTGAAGTAAGGAACACACAGGAAATTGCCTTAGAAGAAAAATAAAGAAGTCATGAAAAATGTATTTGAACATGTTGTGCTTGTATGTTTATTGTAACTTCTTCTTTAAAAAGAAATAATAAATATGAAACTTTATAGTAAATGTCATGAGCTTTGATGAAAACCCAATCATGCCCCGACTACCATTTCCGCTGCGGGTCAGGGTGTGACAGATTGGTATCAGAGCTTTTGACTATAGGGATATAGGATAGGTTATTAGACCCTTAGAGCCTATACTATAGTTGATTAGATTTTTAATTGTTTATGTGGTTACATGCAAACTCATGATGTTTATTTGTTTCGTATTTATTACACACACAAATGCATGCAAACACTTCCACTATCATTTTGTGTGATACTTAATGAGTTATAGTTGTTGTCAAACATAACATGCTTACATATACATTCATCACGCATATTTCAATGTTCACATATTCAAATCATCCACATATTTCCTTTATTCAAGATTTTGTGGCATTTTTCGTTTTTCAATCTCATCAAAGTGAGTTCTACGACGGGCATGTAGTAACTGGAAGGGTACAAGTACCGGTAGTCGAAACGTCCTGTCTAGGTTGGCATTCGTATAAATCCAATATAACGGACCAGTTTGCCTACCTGGGGACTAACGATGAGAGTACGAAGGACCTATTAGGCCAAAGCATGTCACACCAAACGTCGTTCGAACTAACCCTACTTTGAGTTGTCATTGTGTCCATACCAGGACACCCTCCGACCTTATACTTTGCTGTCATGTTTTACGATTTTCATTCGGATGGCGCAAGTGTTAACAGGTCAACACCAATATGAACCCTACCAGAGCCCAGTAGTCATGGGGGCCCACATGACTACCAAGGCCAAGTAAGGGGACATATGGGAGCCCAAACATGAGCAAAGCCCAAGACATCCTATGGATGTAGCAAATTAATTTTCTTCAATTGTTTTGTGAATGTTCATTTCTAAATGCGACACATGACACCTAAAACGTCAAACTCATACTCTCGATACGTATTCCCTGTAGATGTCTTCTAGTCTCTCTCGTAGAAGTATGAGATCAGGAAAATCCCGCGAGCGCATGGCTGCCCAAATCGCTCAACAATTGGCCGCCGTAATACCCAACATCGTAGTTCAAGTTCAACAAGCCCTTACCGCTAATCCCGTAAACCCAATCAACCAAGAAGATCAAAACGTTGTCAACCCTCCCCCAAATACCACTAAATGCACCTTCAAGCATTTTAAATCCTGCGATCCTCCAAAATACGAAGGGACTGAAGGTGTCACCGCTCTCCTCCATTGGTTTGAGGAGATGGAAAACACTTTTCTCAATTGCGAATGCCCCGATGATCGCAAGGTGCGATATGCTACCGGTCGTTTGTTCGGAGTAGCACTTACATGGTGGAATACAGAGAAGGCCAAGCGAGGTGCTGAGGATGCTATGACCTTGACTTGGGAAGAGTTGAGGGAGATCATGACAAGACGTTTCTGTCCAAGAAGCGAAATCAAGAAATTAGAAGATGAGTTCTACTCTTTGAAACAAAAGGAGGGCGACCACACCACATACAACAAGAGATTCCTTGAGTTGAATCAGATGGTCCCCAACTTGTTCACTCCCCTCTACCGTTTAATCAAGCACTACATTCGAGGTCTTCCTTCAAAAATTCAAGACCCTGTAATAAGTACCACACCTGCAACTTTGGAAGCAGCAATGGAGTTAGCTACAGAGCTCACCGAAAACCACATACGGAATAAAGACTTCAAAGAAGAGAAGAAGAAGGATAAAGCATCAACCGAAACCTCAAACTCAACCCAGACCGAATCCTCTTCTCAACCCACTTCTAAGAGAAAACTTACAATTTAAATTAATCTTAAGAACATCCTGGGTCCAACTCTAATTCAGTAACAAAAAAATTGGTTTTAATTCGGAAAGCCGGTGCGTTTGTAAGATTCGAACTCGTGACGTGCGCTATGTGTTTGCACACAGTCCACCGTTGGACTGTGTGTCTAACCCGGTTTTATATTTTGTTTTAATTAAACTTATACTTATTGTTCGACTTCATCTTCTTCGTTCAAAGACACAGACAATGATATTCGACAGTTCTTGATTAATTCAATTAACGAACATATAAATGATTAAAATGTAATGGACAAAGAAGGTTTTGGAAATGAATGTACCGGAAAGATTATTTTCTCAGAACACCGGCAAAGGTCGTCGGCTCTTTTTTATGAATTCCGTCTGAGCGGACCAATTAACAGTTTTGATTAACTAATTGTGAAATTAAATGACTAAACAAGAATTATCAGAGAGTTTAGATGCTCGTACCGATTCACAGCGTGATTTCGGAATTTTCAGAGATTTTCCGGCGGGTGCAGATTATCCGGTATCGTCGTCTGGGACCGATTCTGGTTGAAGGATTTGAGTTAGTATAAGTCTAACAATAGATAGAAGATGAAAGAATTGAGAAATTTACCGATTCGATGAATGTCACGGTTTTCCGGTGAAAGTCCGGCGATATCAGATAACGATTCAGACGAACAGAAATCAGAGCGCAAATGAAATTGAAGGTTCTGTGAGTGTTTCTGAGTTGTGAGACAATGATATTACCGGTGTAAATTGGAGGTAAATGATTTCGGTTATTAAACTCGAAAATCATATGAATCGAGTTCAATAAAGACTGAATTGATTAAGAACATGGGTTGTAATGGTTTTATCGGTTATAATCAGTAACCCACGATCACTCAAATGTCTTTGGATAGTTGAAAGCCGATGATCGGTTTCAGTTTTGGCGCAAACAGATAGATTCACGGGTGAACTTAAGGTTTTATTTGTTTCCTTGATTACACAAAAACACCAAGTGGCGGAGTGGTTAAGTGTTTGATGATTGTGTCTTCCGGCTGACCCGGGTTCGAAACCCGGTAGCCCATTTTCATTTTTATTTACTTATTTTTTTACTTTTTAACAATTTTAGTTTCCATATTCTATAATGTTTATTAGTTATGTATTGTTTAAAATTAAAATGAGCATTAAATAAGCAACGAAAATTTGAAACTGACTATTCGATTAAGAAAACGAAGCGGGTTTTGAAAACCCGTTTTTCGACGGATGTTACAGTATCCCCTACTTTTAGAAATTTCGTCCCGAAATTTAAGTAGTAGTGGTTACAGGAAAAAGATGCGGGTATTTTTCGCGCATTGAGTCTTCACGTTCCCAAGTAAACTCAGGTCCTCGTTTCGACTCCCAGCGTACCCTAACCATTGGAATACGACTCCGTCTTAAACGTTTTTCTCCGAAGTCCATGATCTCTACTGGTCTTTCAATGAAGTGCATAGATTCATCGATCTGAATATCTTCTAGGGGAATATGGAGATTTTCATCGGCGAGGCACTTCTTCAAGTTTGATACATGGAATGTGGGGTGAATTCTGTTGAGTTCTTCTGGTAGGTCAAGCTTGTATGCTACAGGTCCTACTCTTTCGAGTATCTTGAAAGGTCCTACGTAGCGTGGTGCTAGCTTGCCCTTCTGACCAAAACGAACTACTTCTTTCCACGGTGATACTTTTAAAAGTACATGATCACCAATGTTAAATTCCAAGGGCTTTCGTCGTTTGTCTGCAAAACTCTTTTGACGACTTTGTGCCGCTAGAAGATTGTTTCCAATCTGATGGATCTTGTCTGTTGTTTCCTGAATCAATTCTGGACCGGTGATTTGAGCTTCCCCAATTTGATGCCAACATACTAGAGATTGGCACTTACGACCATATAAAGCTTCGAAAGGTTCCATGCCGATACTTGAATGATAGCTGTTGTTGTACGAAAATTCAACTAATGGTAGATGAGTGTCCCAATTTCCCTTGAAGTCTATGACACATGCTCGAAGCATGTCTTCAAGTATTTGGATGGTGCGTGCAGATTGTCCATCAGTTTGAGGATGATAAGCGGTACTGAGGTCTAATCGTGTACCCAAAGCGGCTTGTACGGCTTGCCATATTCGTGAAGTGAAACGACCATCACGGTCTGAAATAATGCTTAAAGGTACACCATGACGGCTTACGATCTCGCTGATGTAGATACGAGCTAACTTCTCGTTCTTGAAGTCCTCGCGAATCGGGATGAAATGAGCTGATTTTTTAAGACGATCAATGATTACCCATATAGTGTCATACCCACTGGAGGTGCGAGGTAACCCGGTAATGAAATCCATGGTTATGTTTTCCCACTTCCATACAGGCATTTTAGGTTGGACTAGAAGTCCTGAGGGTCTTTGATGTTCAGCTTTTACTTTGGAACATGTAAGGCACTTGGAAACAAAAACAGCGATATCCTTCTTCATGCCAGGCCACCAGTAGGTGTATCGAAGGTCTTGATACATCTTGTCGGCTCCTGGGTGTACAGAGTATCGTGTTTTGTGCGCCCCATTCATAAGGAAATCACGAAGGTTATTGTGATCGGGAATCCATATGCGATCTAGATAGTACAGAATACCGTTGGATTTAGTTTCGATTTTAAGTTCAGCTCCACAAGACAGCTCCTTGCGTACGTCGTTTTCCGTTACTGATACATGTTGGGCTTCTCGGATTTGATCTTTGATGTCGGTTTTGATTTGCGAACATAGAAGACGAATGGAGTTCGCATAACCCTTTCGACTGAGCGCATCGGCCACCACGTTTGCCTTACCCGGATGATACCGAATTTCACAGTCGTAATTAAGAAGTTCGACCCATCTTCGTTGCCTCATGTTCAACTCCTTTTGGTTAAAGATACGTTGGAGGCTCTTGTGATCAGTTTATATTTCACACTTAGTACCGTAGAGGTAATGTCTCCATATCTTAAGAGCGAACACAACGGCTCCAAGTTCCAGGTCGTGGGTGGTGTAATTCTTCTCATGAATTTTGAGTTGTCTAGAAGCATAAGCTATCACTTTTCCTCTTTGCAACAGTACGCAGCCTAGTCCCTGCCCTGACGCGTCGCAATAAACCACGAAGTCATCACTACCCTCAGGAAGTGTGAGGATAGGTGCGTCACAGAGTTTTTGCTTTAGAGTTTGGAAGGCTTCTTCTTGTTTGGGTCCCCATATGAAGGGTTTTCCTTTATGTGTTAAATCCGTGAGTGGTACAACGATACGGGAGAAATTTGCAATGAAACGGCGATAATAACCAGCCAAACCAAGAAATGATCTTACTTCGGTAGGTGTACGTGGCGCTTGCCATTCCTGTACTGCCTTGATTTTTGAGGGATCAACATGAATTCCTTTGTCATTGACAACGTGTCCAAGGAATTGTACTTCCCTTAACCAGAATTCACATTTCGAAAACTTAGCGTACAACTTTTCTGTCCTTAAGAGTGTAAGGATGAGTCGAAGGTGCCGTTCATGATCAGACTTAGACTTTGAGTAGATGAGGATGTCGTCGATGAAGACTATAACAAAACGGTCGAGATAAGGTTTGCAGACTCTGTTCATTAGATCCATGAAGACAGCTGGGGCGTTGGTTAAACCAAATGGCATGACCATGAATTCATAATGACCATAACGAGTTCGGAAGGCGGTCTTTGGGACGTCTTCTTCATGTACTTTGAGTTGATGATAACCAGAACGAAGGTCGATTTTTGAAAAACAGGTGGCGCCTTGAAGTTGGTCTAGGAGGTCATCGATGCGAGGTAATGGGTAGCGGTTCTTGACCGTTAACTTGTTGAGTTCTCTGTAGTCGATACACATGCGAAACGTCCCATCTTTCTTCTTCACAAAAAGGACAGGTGCACCCCAAGGCGATGAGCTAGGACGTATGAATCCTTTGTCAGTCAGCTCTTGCAGTTGACTGGCTAGCTCTTGCATTTCGGATGGGGCTAACCTATAAGGAGATTTTGCAACTGGTGTAGCTCCAGGTATAAGATCAATGCAGAATTCGACTTCTCTCACGGGAGGAAGTCCTGAAATGTCGTCAGCAAAAACTTGCGGAAAATCTTTTACTACTGGGATGTCTTCGAGTTTCTTCTCCTTGATTCCCCTTTTGACGACATGAGTTAGGAATGCGACATAATTCTTGCGGAGATATTTTCGGGCTTGAAGACAGGACATTAATTTGAGTCCTTTCGAAGGGGTTTCTCCAAAGATTCGTAGAGTGTGACCGTTTGTAAGAGGGATGCGAATAAACTTTTCGCGGCATACAACTTCAGCATGATGTTGGCTGAGCTAGTCCATACCAATTATAATGTCGAAACTTCCCAACTTCATAGGTATGAGGTCAACTGGAAAATCGTGATCGTTTAGGGTGAGAGTACAATTGCGTATAATAGAGTTTAATGAGACCGGTTTTCCGTCAGCAACTTCTACCGTTATGGATTCCATGAGTTTATCACGAGTTTGGTTGAGGATGGGTTCAAATACTAAGGACACAAAACTCTTATCCGCGCCAGTATCAAATAACATGGATGCATAACTACCATTGATGAGAAACGTACCGTTAACCACATTGTTGTCAGCCCTAGCTTGATTTGCGTTGATGTTGAAAGCTCTTCCTCTAGCAGGTGGAGGAGCTTGGTTAGCCTGGTTTACTGGATTTGCTTGAGCTTGGGCATGGATGATGTTCACCAGGCGTGGACAGGTGTTCCTGAAGTGGTTCGGGTCTCCACAGTTGTAACAAGCCCGCATAGGTTGCATCATGGGATAGTTGGGTTGGTAGTAGGATTGGGCTACATGTTGGGTAGGTGGTAGGAGTAAAGGTTGTTGAGCTTGACCCACTATCTGATGGTGGGTTTGGGTTGAGGGTTGATTGCGGTTCGTTCGCTGAAGCGCGCGACAGATTTGAATGGTGTGACCTGCGCGGCCACAGCCGGTGCAATGTTGGCAGGGATGATCAGGAAAGTGATGGTATTGGCAACGGTTGCATTTTGGGTAGGGGCCGGAGTATGGCTTTTTATATGGTGGAGATGAGGGGGCAACTTGGGTGATGGGTGTAGCAGGGATAGGGAAATTTGTTTGTGTAACAGCAAAGTTTCTGGTGTTTCGTTTCCTCTTACTAGCAAACTTTGAGGAGGAGGTGGAATGTTTTGAAATTTGGCCCTCAAAGGGGGCTTTCTTTTTCTCATCCTTAAATTTGCCGTTTCGGATGCGATTCTCGGTAAGCTCGGTAGCTAGTTCCATAGCAGCTTCAAGTGTTGCAGGCGAAGTGCTTAGAACTGAGTCTTGAATTTTCGAGGGGAGGCCTCGAATATAGTGTTCGACTAAGCGGTATACTGGGGTGAACAAGTTGGGGATCATTTGGTTCAACTCTAGAAACCTTTTGTTGTAGGAAGTATGATCTCCTTCCTTTTGCTTTAACGAGTGGAATTCATCCTCTAACTTTTTGATCTCGCTTCTTGGACAGAAGCGTCTCGTCATGATTTCTCTTAACTCCTCCCATGTTAAGGCCATTGCATCTTCGATTCCTCTCTTACTGTTTTCTGTATTCCACCAGGTAAGAGCTACTCCAAATAGTCTCCCGGTTGCGTAACGTACCTTGCGATCCTCGGGACAATCGCAATTGAGGAAGGTGTTTTCCATTTCCTCAAACCAGTGGAGGAGAGCAGTGACACCTTCGGTCCCTTCAAATTTCGGGGGATCGCAAGACTTGAAGTATTTGTATGAGCACTTTTTGGAGGGAGGGTTGTCGACGTTCTGGTCTTCTTGATGGGAGGATTGATGGGATTTGTGGCGAGAGCTTGTTGGACTTGAATTACGATGTCAGGAAGCACCGTGGCCATTTGTTTTGTGATTTGGGTGGCCAAGCGTTCGTTTGATCTTCCTGACCTTCTACCCCCACGTTGTTGCCAGCCGACATCTACAGGAACATACATAAGAAGATTGTGAGTTTAAGGAGTCTTTTTAGGTGTCATGTGTCGTAAAAAATAAAATAACATAAACATCAATAATGCAACTACATCCATAGGATGTCTTGGGTTTGCTCATGTTTGGGCCTCCAATGTCCCCCATATCATCGCCTGTATAGTCATGTGGGCCCCCATGACTATTGGCTTAGTAGGATTCACATTGGTGTTGGCGGTTTAACACTTGCATCACCCGAATGAAAACCATGAAATATGTTTGCGAAATGTATGGTCGGAGGGTGTCCAGGTGTAGACACAATGACAACTCAAAGTCGGGTTAGCTCACACGACGTTTGGTATAGCATGCTTTGGCCTAATAGGTCCCTCATACTCTCATCGTTAGTCCCCAGGTAGGCAAACTGGTCCTTTATTTTGGATTTATACGAATGCCAAGCCTAGATAGGACGTTCCGATTACCGGTACTTGTACCCTTCCAGTTACTACATGCCCATCATGAGAACTCACTTTGATGTGATTTGGAAAAATACAAAAATCGTTGCAAAAATCATGGAAATTGTGGGGTGTGTGCTCTCATGGATATGATGTGTTATGAGGATATGATTCATGATGAGCATTGTATAGTAATATGTACTTATGAACATGCTTTCATGACATTGAATGTAACAATAAACATAAAGCATATAACATCATGAATTTTGCATGTAACACATAAACAATTTAAAATTTTAATCAACTATAGTATAGGCTCTAAGGGTCTAGTAACCTATCCTATATCCCTATAGTCATGGCTCTGATACCAATCTGTCACACCCCGACCCGCAGCGGAATAAGAGTCGGGGCATAATTGGGTTATCACCAAAGCTCATTATGTTTACTAATATGTTTCATATTTATTAAATTCAAAATTACAACTTCAATATTCCAAACAAGTTCATACAATTACAAGGAAAAAGTAACAAAATAAACAATCCAAAGCCTAAACCGATTTATTATTCTAAGCTGTCCTATATGTTTCTTGCTGCAACTGGATCACCTGTATCATGTGTAAAAATGGGGGTTTTTGGGTCAACAAAAGTTGGCGAGTGAACCTTGTTAGAAAACATTTATTATTGATTTCTTATTATATTTAATATGGAAAAATTGTGCAATAATCATATGTGAGCAAACATAAATAAACATACAATAACAAACCACCTTGCATGAGTATATGACATGAATGATAATGTATATGTTGGCAACGTCACGTTCCGCTCATAGGTAATGGGGAACGGACGGCCTATGATGATGTATGTGCGATCAAGGCTCAATCAAACGGAGCCGATCGTATGTTGGCAACGCCACGTTTCGCTCATAGGTAATGGGGAACGGTTCCGCTCATAGGTAATGGGGAACAGACGAGCCTATGATGATGTATGTACTGAAAATGATAATTTAAATCTAAACATTAACCACACAAACAATTGATACATATTGGATACACATTTGATCATGGATATGATGGATGCACAAGTGTTTAAATGTAATAAATAATAAATGACACATGATACACCCCAAAATGTGATTAAAACGGGGAATTTGTAGAGATTCACTCACATTGGGTGCGTTCGTTTGATGATGTTGAATGCGCACGAGTTTAGAGAGTTGATCGACGAGGAATAACTAACCTAAATAATAACGAAAAGGTTCGGTAAATAAGTGGATTTTATTAACAATTTTAATGGGGTTTTTAGATTTATTTTTGTGAGTTTAAGGTCATTTTCTAACTTTAAAAATATTATTTTTAAGTATTTTTAATTGATTTTTAAATTAAATAAATAAATAAAAATATAAAAAATGTTGACTTTTTGGGTTGACCGTTGACTTTGACCGTTGACTGGTTCGGACCTTGTGTTTGTTTGCGCTGAGTGAGGTTCGAACTTATGACCTCCCGTACGCGTGCACGCAGCTCTACCAACTGAGCTACGTGTCTAACCCGAAATATTCTAGGTTTTAATTATATATAAACTAATTAAATGTTTAATTTATTCGGTTTATATTAAAAGAATTTAAATGGTTGAACCGGTTATCAGGGAGCCGGATCGAACTCGGGTCCTTCGGTTTGTAAGCGCACAGCCCAACCAGTTGGGCTGTGTGACTTATCTGTTAAACTTACAATTTAAATTAATCTTAAGAACATCCTGGGTCCTACTATAATTCAGTAACAAAAAAATTGGTTTTAATTCGGAAAGCCGGTGCGTTTGTAAGATTCGAACTCGTGACGTGCGCTATGTGTTTGCACACAGTCAACCGCTGGACTGTGTGTCTAACCCGGTTTTATATCTTGTTTTAATTAAACTTATACTTATTGTTCGACTTCATCTTCTTCGTTCAAAGACACAGACAACGATATTCGACAGTTCTTGATTAATTCAATTAACGAACATATAAATGATTAAAAAGTAATGGACAAAGAAGGTTTTGGAAATGAATGTACCGGAAGATGATTTTCTCAGAACTCCGGCAAAGGTCGTCGGCTCTGTTTTATGAATTCCATCTGAGCGGACCAATTAACAGTTTTGATTAACTAATTGTGAAATTAAATGACTAAACAAGAATTATCAGAGAGTTTAGATGCTCGTACCGATTCACACCGTGATTACGGAATTTTCAGAGATTTTCCGGCGGGTGCAGATTATCCGGTATCGTCATCTGGGACCGATTCTGGTTGAAGGATTTGAGTTAGTATAAGTCTAACAATAGATAGAAGATGAAAGAATTGAGAAATTTACCGATTCGATGAATGTCACGGTTTTCTGGCGAAAGTCCGGCGATATCAGATAACGATTCCGACGAACAGAAATTAGAGCGCAAATGAAATTGAAGGTTCTGTGAGTGTTTCTGAGTTGTGAGACAATGATATTACCGGTGTAAATTGGAGGTAAATGATTTCAGTTATTAAACTCGAAAATCATATGAATCAAGTTCAATAAAGACTGAATTGATTAAGAACATGGGTTGTAATGGTTTTATCGGTTATAATCAGTAACCCACGATCACTCAAACGTCTTTGGATAGTTGAAAGCCGATGATTGGTTTCAGTTTTGGTGCAAATAGATTGATTCACGGGTGAACTTAAGGTTTTATTTGTTTCCTTGATTACACAAAAACACCAAGTGGCGGAGTGGTTAAGTGTTTGATGATTGTGTCTTCCGGCTGACCCGGGTTCGAAACCCGGCAGCCCATTTTCATTTTTATTTACTTATTTTTTTACTTTTAACAAATTTAGTTTCCATATTCTATAATGTTTATTAGTTATGTATTGTTTAAAATTAAAATGAGCATTAAATAAGAAACGAAAATTTGAAACTGACTATTCGATTAATAAACGAAGCGGGTTTTGAAAACCCGTTTTTCGACGGATGTTACATTTTTTTTAAATTAAAATCCTTTTTATTTTTCTTAAAATTAGTTAAAAATACCTAAAAGTAAGGTTTTAAAGTTTTAAAAACTCCATAATTACCACCAAAAATAACCTAACAATCTAATAAAAAGCAATAATTAATAAATATTAATTTCTACTAGAATTTATTTATTTATCGAATTATCGCGTTATTAATTTAGGTTAGTTTCCTTCGACGGTTAAATCACAAACTCGTGCGCGTTCGTCTTCAATCAAGGAAACGCAGCCACTGTGAGTGAATTCTTACAAATTCCCCTTTTTATTCATGTTTTGGGGTGTATCATGTGTCGCTTTAATTATTTCGTTTATTCAAACTTGTATTATTACCATTATATGATCTAAACTTGTGATGTAAATATTGTTTGTTGTCATGTGTGTTTACATTTTGTCAAGTTGCGTGCAAATCATTCATTAGGCCCATCAGTTCCTCGTTGGAGATGAGTTGAACATCGCGTGCCTCATTAGATCGGCTCCGTTTGATTGAGCCTTGATCTCATTGTTCATCATTTGGTGTGTGCGTGTGCATTAATTGATATTATGTGTATTGTGATTAAATTTACATTTACGTTTACTCATATGTGGTTATGCACCTTTTTATAACCAATATAATAAATTCGTTCAAATGTTTTCATAAGATTCACTCGCCAACTTTTGTTGACCCAAAACCCTATTTTTACACATGATACAGGTGGACAGGTTGAAGCAAGGAACACATAGGAAATTGCCTTAGAAGAAAAATAAAGAAGTCATGAAAAATGTATTTGAACATGTTGTGCTTGTATGTTTATTGTAACTTCTTCTTTAAAAAGAAATAATAAATATGAATCTTTATAGTAAATGTCATGAGCTTTGATGAAAACCCAATCATACCCCGACTACCATTTCCGCTGCGGGTCAGGGTGTGACAGCGGGGGTGGAGGAGATGGTGACCTATGGAGCAAACTGCGGTGGTAGGCCAACTCCTCCTCTATCCCGGAGACACGGCGAACGGAGGCATCTTGGATACGCTCCCACTTGCGTATACGTGCCTCAAATGGGCATCTGGGGTGGTGATAGGGACACTGGGATAGTGGAGTCGGTGGTGGTGGTGAAGATGGTAGTGGTGGTGGTGATGGTGGTGGGTATGATGGTGGGGGTGGTGGAGGTGATGATGGTGGTGGAGGTGGTGGAGCACCGAAAATGGTACGGGTGTCACGCTGGGTCTGAAGCTCATAAATCCTCCGGTAGATCATGGATAACTTAAGATCATGTGATGTCACTCTCTCGTCCAAAGGGACGGGAGGGAAATGAGAGGGATGGTAAGGGTCTGAGGGACTCATGCCCGGTGGAAGAGAAGAGGGATACCTGCGGTAATGGGGTGGCGAAGGGTATAAAGCATACATGGGTGGTGCAGTAGGGGATGGGGGTCCGGCCCAATGTGATGATCCGGCAGCATGTGGGGCATGAACGGGATGGTATAAGGATCCTCCAATGAAAGATGGGGGTGGCTGCTCGTAGGGTCGGGGTGTACCGCTCAATGAGTAGTGACGTGGGGGTCCAGAGAATGGGGTAAACATAGGAGGAGGGATGCTAGCATGAGACCGGCTGACATGGGCCTGCAGAGGTACAAAGAGTGGGGGTAACATAGTGTCGGGTGAGTGAACTGGTGAGGGTGTGGCTGGTACAGCAGACATAGCATCATCAGACATGTGTCTGTCGTCAAAGTCAGAAGATGAAGATGATAGTTCAACAACAGGAATGACAGGTGGGGGTAGCTCAAGTATGGCTAGCTCATCAACGACCTCGCCGTCTCCTAACTCGTCATCTAAATGGTCAACATGGAAGACAGGTATGGCATCATCCTCGTCATCGTCCAGCTCGATGACAGGTGGAATGACAGCTAGCGGTGCGACTAGGTGCACAACCACGTGCTCTCCCTCAGGGTGACCATGGATGGCCACGTCGTGCTGGGGCTGAGGGATAGCTAGCACATCATCCTCCATGTCGTGCGGGTGCTCCTGATCGTCTCCCATGTGATGATCGGATAAAGCAAAAAAGCTGATAATCGTCGAGGTCCTCATCATCAGAGACCTCATGAATAGCCGCATCCTCCTGTGGTATGGCCTCAGCAGCATCAACACCGTATCCATCGTCGGATATGTACTCCATCGGGTCCTCCCCGTAAGAAGAAGAAGAAGACATGGTCCTGGCAAAGACAATCCGTACAATGTATAATTATATGGGTTAGTAATTTATTATTACTTATGATATATTTTATTTAATCATCAATCCTCATGCAATTTGTTCTTTGGTTTCATGCGTAATCTTAATGTTTTGTGTCTATCCATGATAGGCTAAGCAGGAATAAATCCTTGTTCTTTTCCTACAGTTGAGCTCGTGTAATCGATCCTCATGTTATCATGACATTTTGTAATACTTTTGTCATATACTTGAAAACAGTTTTGTAATGTTATAGACTTTGTTTTCATGTGAGAGCCCCTGGTGATTATAGACCAAAGTTAGTAAAAGTTTTTCCCCGGTTCACTACAATCGAAGCTTTGATACCAATCTGTCATACCCAGGTCGTAGCGGAAGCACAAACGTTTGACTTAACGGTAATCATTGTATTCAATCATATAAACATAACCATAACGAACAACGATGCCATGTATTACATAGATTCAAATTTAAAGTTTACAAGTTTTCAACAAGTTTCATAAGTTATCCAAAACAATATTTAGCTGAGTTACATTACCAAAATATGTTTGTTATAATCGTAGATTAAATCGAGGTTTTGACTCCTACATACCCAAACAAGGAAGGGATATAAGAGGCAAATCCTCCAAAAGCGGCCATCGTTGTATCTTCCGAGAATCCATCACCAGTTACGCATTGTTTCCTAAAATACATGTAATTTGAAAAATCAGCAAACGTTGAGCGAGTTCATGTGGTTTTGTTTTCGAATAAGTTGTCATGATTGTAATCCAATATTGAAATCCAATATTGAAATCCAGGTATGTTAAAATAATTAAGGAATTCGAGGATCTATCATAGGGTAGCGAGACCTCTGATACTATGCGTCGTAAGTAAATAACCAAACCGAGACACTTTGTTCTCAATTGGGATCACAAAAGCACTCCATGGTAACAACTAGGAGTGGAGCGTGCCTCAAGCTCAATAGATCTACACATTTTGCACCTAGGTCACGAAGTGATTAATGGTTACTAATGTTATATTGTTATCAATCCTACTTACGCACATCGATCTTGTTATCGTCTAAATCCATAACTAACATACCATATGTCTTAACATGTATTTCCCCTGAGTGTTATAAAACCGAAAATGTTTAAAAGAAAGGGGGACATGAACTCACGGATTTGCGTTCCTTGTGTTTCGTGTAACTCACAAGTGTTCTCTTGTTCTTGAACCGAAACCTACAAGTGTTCTAAATTCCATTAGACACTTAAGCCTATGCTTGTTCTATGTACAAGTTCCCATCTTCTGTCATACCCCGACTCGCAGCGGAAGACAATTGCAGTGTGCGGCAGACACATGGAAATTCCCAATAATTTAAAAACATGATATCACATAAAAAGGGAACCTCGGTTATAACATACTAATAGTATCATATTACAAACCACAGTTCAAGTACAGTACTACGAGCTACCGCAACTCTTATTCTGCTACAGTTTACTACCCAAGCCATCCATACACACGTTCCTTACTCCTGCTTAGGTTTACCTGAAATGCATGTTAATTTAAAAAGGGTCAGCTAAACGCTGTGTGAGTTCCACCGGTTTAATTGTCGTGTAACAATATGTGTTACCAAGTTTAATTGCATAGGTCAAAGTCACAGATGGAATTACACGAGGACACAAGTGAACCTGGACTTTTGTGTCATGTCTCCTTCGACACTTCAGCACCTCGTGCCGTATCTCACTCGACACGTCAGCACATCGGGCCGTATCTCATTGGACACGTCAGCCCCTCGGCTGCATCACGTGCAGCCCAACGCCCCGAATGTAGTTATGCCTAACAACATAACCAAGTTTAGGACGCGTGCAGTTGCCTTGTTACCGGCCTCACGGATCCGGAGCAACTGGGTTTGTCAGACCATTCGTACTATCCACTGCCCCATAAGGCTTACGTTAATCACATGTAGTGGGAGGTAGTTCGTGTGTTAGATAATTCACATCATCACAAGTTGGTGCAATTAACACAGTTTGTAATATGCAAATCATTCTAGAGAACAGTAAAACAGTTTAACCGTGGGGAAGTGAAACACACTCCCAATTTGGTGTAATCAACACAGTTTTAACATGCAAGTCCACAGAAAACAGTAAAACAATTTAAAAGTGGGGAAGTGAAACTCACAGTGTACGTAGTAGTCTCAACACACAAGTGATCAAGCGACTGGATCAGCTTTAATAACACATATGCAAGTATGGACTCAAATCAGTATCTAAGTTGGTAATGGTTATAACTTGAATCTGTTCAGGGTTTTTACTCCGGATTGAGTCTATAGGACACTGGTACGGTGTGGATGTCAGGGTAGTATTAGTTTTCAGTTTGGCATCCGGGCACCGTTTCGCATGCCAGCCAAAGTCAGTAGTTTAACATGTTTGGATAATGGTACGTGAATACCAATAGTGCCAACACGTTGTCATTTAATAATGATTAACTTTTCTCTTTATTATAATACATTTAATATTATTATTTATTATTATTAAAAAGATTTCACTTTTGTTTGATTAGTGAATAAAGTTTACTATAGATGAATGTTTTTATATGACAATCAATAAGTCTCATTTTAACGAAAAGGACACCTTTGATCGAGAAAGTGTTAAATAAGCGTTTTTATTTCCTTCTTTTCTTGCTCTATTCTTATCATTTATCATTGCTTTTATAGAATCTTTTTCTAAGGAAACCTAATTAAAGGAGTTTGGGTGTTTGGGGAGCCGTGGTTGCCCAAATTTGAGTTTCCATTTTCACCGTCGGGAATTCTTCCGAACTGTCTTAGGACAGCCCATAGTGCCTAATTTGACAGGGGCTCGCCCGGGATACTCTCGGTGTTCCAATTTTAGTATTTTTGGGTTGGGTCAGCTCCCAGTTCCGGCAGGTTCGTTATATGGTAAACTGCCGAAATTGATTTAAAATAACTCATTTTTAATTCCATAAATTTCCATTTAATCTATAATTTGAATAAAAATCTGTAAATTTTTTTTATAAAAGTCAGTAAAAATCTGTAGATTATGGAAAAAATAATTTGGGAATTTATTTTGGTATTTTCCTTATTTAAATAAATTATTTATAAAACAATATTTAATCAAATAATTAACATTAATTACCATCATTAGTCCAAAAATTCGCGATAAATTCCAGAACATTCTTTATATGTCCAGGGACTTCTTACAAAAATTTGAGATTTTTTGATTTTGTTTTGGTGCGTTCCAGGCTACCGAAAACTCGCAAAAACGCGGATTTTTAACCAAAATGAAAACTCAAACAATGGACTCCGAATTTTCCCAGAACATTCCTCATTTGTTCCTTAGTGTCTCTGTAAAATTTGGTGATTTATTGAATTCGTTTGGTAATTTTTCCGAAATTCTTTCTATAAAAAAGTCAAAAATTCACCAAAAATCATAGAAACTTCCAAAAATTCTAAATTTTATGTTGAAATTCCTGACAATACCCTGCATCACCACACCAAATTTCAGCTCAATCCAAGTATCACGGACCAAGTTATAGTCAAAATAATAACCTGCCTACTCTAGATTTGGTTTTCATGCGATATACCTAACACAATCTTTGTTTTCGCGGGTTTCTTGTGAGTCCAGAAGTGTGTGGGTGCTATGCTCAGTACCTACACATCAAGTACAATCCAAATATGCTAGAACTTAGATCAATCAAGCTTTGTTTCATGGTTTTTCGGTTAATCGAATAGTTATGCGATTTTTGTCGAATAAGTGTTGATTAGGGTATCAAAACCCAAAGATTTGTTACCATGGCTGCCATGTAACACCAGGGAATTCCCATGGTGTTCTTATTCAACCCATAAACTTGTTTAAACCCTCAAAAATCATGGATTAAAAAGGTTTTTTCGGTAATAACTCATGTATAATTAAGAAAACATGATTAAAACCATAAGAATCAAGGTTTATACATTTGATTTGATGTTGAATCAGCTGATATTTAGTGTTAGAGTGCAGATTTCTTAAAGGAATTAAGTGAAAATAAAAGAAATAAAAGAATTTAAAAGAAAAAAAATAATAAAATAAGGGGGTACCCCTACCCCACTAGTAGCTTAGTCGTGCTTCGTAAAACGTGTTAAAAGATGATGTTTATCTTCGGTGTTGCGTTTAGGTTCGTTTTCGTGTTCCGGGCGCGTCTCCGATTTGCGAAACGGGCTCCGTTTTTCACGTTCTTACTATCAAAAGACTCGGTTTTAAAAACCGAGCATAACCGTCTCAAAATCCGAGCACGGTTACTTTTTAATTATAAAAACCTCGTTTTACGTTGGTTTGAGTGTTTTTAAGCTTGATCAATCGTTCCTTGCACATTTGGTTGCCTTATGTTATGCCCGAAATGAAGGTGTTTCCCTAACCGGTAAGCTGCTTCGTTTTGCGTGCCTGGGGTTCGATTAGCTTCAAACCTTATGTCACAGTCTATGGCACAAAACTAAGTTGTTTCTAGAACTCGAATTCTTAAATGATGCTACCGATAACCTAATAATCAACATCAAAGGTTTAATGCACTGTTAAACGTCACGTTTAACACGTTGTTCAAGGCTAAGGGCACCAACCTCGAATCGTTGGTCCTTAATAGTGTCATGTTAACCATGACGTGCTCTCGGATACCTCCGAGACATAATAACGATTGCTCAGTATAGCACACAACGCAATTATTGTTTTAAGCATGACTTGAAGTTTAGGACCAATTAAGGGGTACCTGGTTTCGTCATGGGTATCACAGTCTCCCCTAGTTATGAAATTTCGTCCCTGAAATTTACCATGTCTAGCTAGGGGAAAAGGTGAGGATATTTTCTATGGAATTCATCCATCCGTTCCCAGGTATATTCAGATACTTGTTTCGAGTTCCACCGGACTTTAACCAGTGAAATCTTGTTACGCCTTAATTGTTTGACCCTGCCATCAACTATTTCCACCGGCTCTTCCACAAAGTGGAGTTTATCATCAATGTGTATGTCTTCCAATGGTATCTAGGTGGCCTCATCCGAAAGGCACTTCTTTAAGTTCCAAATGTGGAAGACGTAATAAATGGCACTAAGCTCGGTTGGTAGCTTCAACCGATATGCTACGGGACCTACTCTTTCTAGGATCCCGTAGGGTCCAATGTATCGCGGGGCTACCTTTCCGGTCTTTCCAAATCTGATAACGCCTTTCCATGGCGATACTTTTAACAATACCCATTCACCCACTTTGAACGATAGCGGTTCTTACGTACATTAGCCCAACTCTTTTGCCGACTCTAAGTGGCTTTCAGACGATTCTGAATCTGATGGACTTTATCGGTCGTTTCCTGAACTAGTTCAGATCCCGTCAGTTGAGTGTCACCCACTTCGGCCCAACAAAGTGGTGATCGACACTTTCGACCATAGAGTGCCTCGTACGGGGCTGCTTAGATACTACTGTGGTAACTATTGTTATATGAAAATTCTACTGTCGGAGATGCTTGTCCAAGCTTCCTCTGAATTACATGACACAAGCACGAAGCAAGTCCTCTACTGTCTGAGTCGTGCGTTCCGATTGACCATCGGTTTGGGGATGGTAAGCATACTCAAATCAATTCGCGTCCCCAAAGCTTCTTGTAACTTTTTCCAGTACCGCGAGGTGAAATGGCTGTCTGGGTCGGAAATAATAGCAATCGGGCCACCATGTCTAGCTACTATCTCATTAGTATAGATTTCGGCCAACTAGCCGATCTTATAGGTAGTACGGATCGGAATAAAATGTGCAGATTTGGTCAATCGATCAACGACTACCCAAATTGCATCATAACCACGAGGCGTACTTGGAAGATGGGTCACGAAATCCATCGTGATTTGTTCCCATTCCATTGCGGTATCTCGGGTTGTTGTAACATTCCCGAGGGTTTCTGATACTCGGCCTTGACTCGCACACAAGTCAAGCATTGGCTCACATATTCAGCCACGTCCTTTTTCATCCCCGACCACCAGTAAACTCTTTAAGGTCGTGGTACATCTTATTTGTATCGGGGTGAATTGAATATTTCGACTTATGAGCCTCGTCCATGATCAACTGTCTCAGCTACGAACTTGCAGGAATCCACACTCGATTCTTGAAATACAACACTTCGTCCGTTTTCCTCATAAAACTTTTCTCATTCCCGTGCAATCCTTCGCCGGGTAACTGGCTTTCTTCCAGGGCTTGCATCTGTGCATTCCGGATTTGATCTATCAGGCTTGTCTGCACAATCATTCCCAAGGCTCTCACTCGGAGGGGTTTAATTCGATCTTCCTACTTAGCGCATCTGCTACCACGTTAGCTTTCCCCGTGTGGTACTTTATCTCATAGTCGTAATCATTTAACAATTCCACCCATTTGCGCTGCCTCATGTTCAGGTCTTTTTGGTCGAAGATATGTTGGAGGCTTTTGTGATTGGTATATATAGTACACTTGGTACCATATAAATAATGTCTCCAAATCTTTAATGCGAATATAATTGCGCCAAGTTCCAAATCATGCGTCGTGTGATTCTTTTTGTGCACCTTCAGTTGTCTAGAAGCGTACGCAATAACTTTATTCCCCTGCATAAGGACACATCCAAGCCCTTGTCGCGATGCGTCACAATACACAACAAAGTCGTCATTGCTTCAGGTAATGTCAGAATTGGGGCCTCACATAACTTTCGTTTTAACAGCTGGAACATTGTTTCCTGATCTTCACTCCATTCATACTTCCTGTCCTTTTGTGTTAAAGCGGTCAGCGATTGGGTAATACTTGAGAAGTTTTTGATGAAACGGAGGTAATGCCCTGCCAGTCCCAAGAATTGGCGTATTTCTTTTGGAGATTGCGACGCCGGCCAATTCTTGAATGCTTCTATCTTGCTTGGATCCACCACATGTCCTAAAAATTGCATGGCTTGCAACCAAAAGTCACACTTAGACAATTTAGCGTACAGTTTTTCTGTCCGTAGTATCTCCAAAATAGCACGGTAGTGATGCTCGTACTCGTCCCTGCTTTTGGAGTAGATCAGAATGTCGTCAATAAAGACGATGACAAATTTGTCAAGGTATGGCTTACACACCCTGTTCATGAGGTCCATGAACATAGCCGGTGCGTTGGTTAATCCAAAGGGCATAACTAGGAACTTATAGTGCCCATAACGAGTTCGAAACGCCGTTTTAAGAACATCCTCCTCTTGGACCTTCACTTGATGGTAACCTGACCGAAGGTCTATCTTAGAAAAAATACCGGGCTCCTTGTAGCTGATAAAAAAGATCATCGATCCTTGGAAGAGGGTAACGATTCTTAATAGTGACCTTGTTCAATTCCCTGTGATCGATGCACATTCGGAAGCTACCGTCTTTCATCTTCACAAACAAGACTGGGGCTCCCCAGGGGGAATAACTAGGACGGATGAAACCACGATCTAGTAACTCCTGCAGCTGCGTCGATAGTTCTTGCATCTCAGACGGTGCAAGACGATATGGGGCTTTGGCAATGGGTACCGTTCCCGGTATTAAGTCGATACGTAACTCGACTTGCCGATTAGGCGGCAATCCGGGCAATTCCTCCAGGAATACATTCGGGTATTCACCCACTTCCGGGATGTCTTCAATACGTTTCTCGGCTGGTTCCTCCGTGGTGACGCTGGCTAAGAACACGTCACATCCCTGTCGTATATGTTTTAACGCTTTGAGGTGAGATATGAGGCTCAACATGGTACCTAACTTCTCTCCCTGTACCATGATTGCATCAGTCGAGGATAAAGGAATCTTCATAACCTTCTGTTCACGCAACACCTCCGCACGATGGTTGGGCAGCTAGTCCATTCCTACAACGATATCAAAACTACCTAATTCTACGGGTAAAAGGTAAATGGGAAATTGGTAACCGTTAAGGGTTATAGGGCAGTTACAAATGAGTTGGTGACTGGTGATTGGTGTAACATTTGTATAAATCGGGTCTCCAAAACCCGCTCCGTTTTGTAATCAAATATCAAGTTACGAAATTTCATTAAGTATTTATGAGTATTTTAAGTTTAAACGTTACATAATTAATATATAAACTAAACTATAAAAATTATATTTGATAAAAAGTCAAAATAAAATAAATAAAAAATAGTTGGAGCTGACCGGACTCGAACCCGGGTCAACTGCCTCCAACGATTTAACTTCCCGTCTCCAAACCACTCCGCCACTAGTTGTTTTCTGTTGGTATTATGAAAACAATTAAATTTTATACGCAAACTAGGTTTAACGGTTACTGATATATGAATAACGGAAATCGGTAAGCCAAATCGCCAAATCAGTTTTCGTTCGTTTAATTAACTTATAACCGACGCATATCGGTTTTTAATTAAAGTTCAGATTGAATGAACTTCAAGTTTTGGGTTTTGAAACCGAAAAACATTCAAGCTTCAAATAATTCTGACTCCAATCATTTATACGATCCAGAACTGTCTCAAACACACTCCAAACCCTTTTCGTCGCGTTTTCAAGTCTTTTGAGCTCAAGAAAATTGTCGCCGGAATTCCCTGCAACTCTCGCCGGAAAACCGTGTTCAACATAAATCAGTAAGAATTTCCTCTCTTGCTGTTTCAATTTATTGTTGGGACCCTGCTAACATTATTCCGTCACTCAAAGTCAGTCATAGAAGACTTTGCTGGATTTCTGGTTTCGCCGGAGAAATTCTGGGATTTGCCGGAACCACGCTAGTTGACGGTAAACACATTCAATCGTGCTAATAATTCATGTACTCTGGTTCAATTTCAAATCTAATTCTTTAATTCTGTTGATTAGCCCTCTCAGCCGAAGTTCAAAAAACGGAGTTGCCTGTTCTCGCCGGACTTCCTGAAGAAGACGACCTGTCCGGTATTTCTTGTCCCCAAACTGTTCGGTTTGTTCATTCAAACTAGTAGGCATGATATTTAAGTAGTAGAGCCATGAATCAGTTGTCTGAGTAAAAAACCAGTAATCATAACGAAGAAGACGAATCTAAAAAACGGAATAAGAATAATTAAAACTCGGATAATTAACGGGTTAGACACACAGTCCAGCGGTGGACTGTGTGCAAAGTTTATATACGAGTCCCGAGTTCGATCCTTACTACACACACACTGCGTAATAACATTCCCTTTTTATTCATAAAACTAACCGGGTTAGATTGAGTAGTTGTTAAGTATAATATAATTCAAGAATATAACCGGGTTAGACACACAGTCCAGCGGTGGACTGTGTGCAACACAAACTGCACGTCACGCGATCGAGTTCCGTCCCACACGCCGGTTCAATGAGAATAAAACGTTTTGTAAAATAAAAATTTTCGGTAAATTCGAATAAGTGTATTAATATAATTAAAACTAGATTTCTATCGGGTTAGTCACGTAGCTCAGTTGGTAGAGCTACGTGCGCGTGAACGGAAGGTCACAGGTTCGAATCCCGCTCGGCGCAAGAATTACCGCTGACCGAACCGGTCAACGGTCAACGGTCAACGGTCAAACAGTAAAAAAAATATTATTTTTTTTAAATAATTATTTGTTTTATTTAAATTAAAAATCAATTAAAAATACTTAAAAATAACATTTTTAAGGATAGAAAATAGCCATAAAATCACAAAAATTATATCTAAAAATCCCATTAAAAATCTTTAATAAAATCCATCCATTTAATATATTTTTTTTCCTATTATTATCTAGGTCAGTGATCCTTCGTTAACTCGTTTCGTCTAAATCGTGCGCATCTCACCAATTCAAATCCAACGCACCCAATGTGAGTGAACCCTTCAAATTCCCCGTTTTAATCATATTTTTGGGGTGTATCATGTGTCTTATTCATTTACTTATTATAACCAAGTTATTGTGCATATATCATATCATGACATGTGTGTTAGTTGTTGCTGTTCAGTAGTTAGAATTGTTTGCAAGTTATTATTTCAGTACATGCAATTGCTGAGGCCGTAACTCCCCATCCCTCGAGGTTGAGTTTGATCCCCATTTTATTATGTGGTTGATCAGGGCGTGCCCGCACGATCGGCTCCGTTTGATTGAGCCTTGATCGGTTATTTACATTTCAAGTTCATGCAATACGCTCGGCTCCGTTTGATTGAGCCTTGAGTGCACAGTTCAATTTACATTTCAAGTTCATGCAATACGCTCGGCTCCGTTTGATTGAGCCTTGAGCACACAGTTCAATTTACATTTTCAGTTCATGCAATACGATCGGCTCCGTTTGATTGAGCCTTGATCTCACAGTTCATTTATGTTAATTATCATATGATGTTGGTATGATCATGTATGTTATCAATTATTAATGTATGTTATAATTGTAACCGATGTTGCCATTGCTTGATTTCATACATATGCTCTTTTATGATTATGCACAATATTTTATTGATAAACTAACCAGAAAATCATTATTAAATGTTTATCTATAAGGTTCACTCGCCAACTTATGTTGACCCAAAAACCTCCCATTTTACACATGATACAGGTGAACCAGCAGCAGCTAGGAACACGTAGGACCTGGATTAGAAGAAATAAAATGATTTAGTGTTTGGGATTATTATGTTTGGTTATTTTCCTTTGTAATGAATGAACATGTTTGAAGGTTTGAGAAATGTAACTTTGACTTCATTTAATTATGAAACATAATAGTAAATGTCATGTGCTTTGGTGATAACCCAATTATGCCCCGACTCTTATTTCCGCTGCGGGTCGGGGTGTGACAGATTGGTATCAGAGCCATGACTATAGGGATATAGGATAGGTTATTAGACCCTTAGAGCCTATACTATAGTCGATTAGAAACCTATAAGAATTTTGTGTGTTATATGCCAAATTTCATGATGTTTATATGTTTATGTTAAAATGTTACATTTGATATTGTTCAAGCATGTTCATAAGTATGTATTATCAAATAATGCTTATCATGAAATCGTATGATCATAACATATCACATCCATGCAAGCACACACCACATCATGATTGATTTTACAACGATTTTCGTGTTTTCAAATCTCATCAAAGTGAGTTCTCATGACGGGCATGTAGTAACTGGAAGGGTACTAGTACCGGTAGTCGGAACGTCCTGTCTAGGCTGGCATTCGTATAAATCCAAAATAAAGGACCAGTTTGCCTACCTGGGGACCAACGATGAGAGTACGAAATACCTATTAGGCCAAAGCATGCTATACCAAACGTCGTGAGAGCTAATCCCACTTTGAGTTGTCATTGTGTCTACACCTGGACACGTTCCGACCAAATATCTCATGAGCATATTTTGTGGTTAGCATTCGGGGGATGCGAGTGTTAAATTGCCAATACTAATGTGAATCCTACTAAACCAATAGCCATGGGGGCCCACATGACTATCTAGGTGAAGGTATGGGGGACATTTGAGGCCCAACATGAGCGAACCCAAGACATCCTTCGGATGAAGTTGCATTATTGATATTTATGTTATTTTCATTTTTTTAAGACACATGACACCTAAAGGATACCATAAACTCACAATCTTCTCATTTTATGATCCTGTAGATGTCGTATAGACCGCATCGAAGGAATAGGAAATCGGAAAAGTCTCAGGAACGATTGGCCACTCATATCGCCAACCAAATGGCCACGATATTACCTGACATCGTAGTGCAAGTACAACAAGCTCTTGCTGCAAATCCTACTAACCCTCCTCAACAACAGGACCAGATCATCAACGACCCTCCTACTGGCAAATGCACTTACAAACATTTTAAGTCTTGCGATCCCCCAAAATTCGAAGGGACTGAGGGAGTCACTGCTCTCCAGCGTTGGTTCGAGGAGATGGAAAACGTTTTCTTAAACTGCGATTGTCCTGAGGATCGCAAAGTTCGTTATGCCACCGGGAGACTACTTGGCGTAGCTCTCACTTGGTGGAATACCGAGAAGGGAAAGAGGGGAATGGAAGATGCGATGGCCTTAACTTGGGAGGAGTTAAGGGAGATCATGACTAGGCGATTCTGTCCTAGGAGTGAGATTAAGAAATTGGAAGATGAATTTCATGCCCTGAAACAAAAAGATGGTGATCACTCTACTTACAACAAACGGTTCTTGGAGTTGAACCAGATGGTACCGAACTTATTCACTCCAACCTACCGTCTGATCGAGCATTACATTCGAGGACTTCCCTCGAAAATCCAAGATTCGGTCCTCAGTGTTTCACCGGTAACACTCGAAGCTGCCATGGTGTTGGCAACAGAACTAACCGAAAACCGAATTCGTAATGGGAAGTTCAAGGAAGAAAAGAAGAAAGCCCCTGCTGAGGGACAAACCTCAAACCACCACACTCCTTCCTCTAAATTTGCTAACAAGAGGAAGCGTAACAACAGGAACTTTGCAGTCACCCACACCAACACCCCTGTTCCTGCTGCACCCATCACACAAGCCACTCCTCCACCCGCGCCATACAAAAGACCATACACAGGACCACTACCAAAATGTAACCGTTGTCAGTATCACCACTCCCCTGACTATCCTTGCCAGTACTGTACCAGCTGCGGTCGCGCTGGACACCTTGTACAACAATGCCGCGCACCTCAACGAACAAATCGCCACCCACCTATAACCCAAACCCACCAACAATTTATGGGTCAAGCCCAACAACAACAACCATTTCCACCCACTCAACATTTAGCCCAAACATACTATCAACCCAACTACCCTATGGGTCAACCTATGCGGGCATGTTTCAACTGTGGAGATCCAAGTCATTTCAGGAACACATGTCCAAGACTAGTCAATATTATTCATGCTCAGGCCCAAGCCAACCCAGTGAACCAAGCAAATCAAGCTCCTCCACCTGCTAGAGGAAGGGCTTTCAATATTAACGCAAACCAGGCCAGAGCTGACGGCAATGTGGTCAACGGTACGTTTCTTATAAATGGTAGATATGCCTCTATGTTATTTGATACTGGTGCGGATAGAAGTTTCGTGTCATTAGAGTTTGAACCTATCTTAAGTAAAAATCGAGATAAGCTCGCGGAATCCATAACAGTGGAAGTTGCAGATGGAAAACCAGTTTTGTTAAACTCTATTTTACGCAACTGTACGCTCACCCTAAACGACCACGATTTCTCGGTCGATCTTATTCCTATGAAGCTGGGAAGTTTTGACATCATAGTCGGAATGGATTGGCTCAGTCAGCATAATGCGGAAGTTGTATGTCGTGAGAAATTTATTCGTATTCCTCTTGCAAACGGTCAGACTCTTCGAATTATTGGAGAAACCTCGGCGAAAGGACTCAACTTAATGTCTTGTCATCAAGCTCAGAAATACCTTCGCAAGAATTATGTCGCGTTTTTAGCCCATATCATCAAGAAGGGGACCGCAGAAAAGAAACTTGAAGATATTCCTGTTGTAAAAGATTTTCCACAAGTTTTTTCCTGACGACATTTCAGGACTACCTCCAATCAGAGATGTCGAGTTTCGTATCGATCTTATACCTGGTGCTACGCCAGTGGCAAAATCTCCATATAGGTTAGCCCCCTCTGAAATGCAAGAGCTAGCCAGTCAATTGCAAGAGTTGACTGACAAGGGATTTATACGCCCCAGCTCATCGCCTTGGGGTGCACCTGTACTTTTCGTAAAGAAGAAGGATGGATCTTTTCGCATGTGCATCGATTATAGAGAGCTCAACAAGTTAACTATCAAAAATCGATATCCTTTACCTCGTATAGATGATCTTCTTGACCAGCTACAAGGTGCCAGTTGCTTTTCGAAAATCGACCTTCGATCGGGCTATCATCAGCTTAGGGTGCATGAAGAAGACGTCCCTAAAACTGCTTTTCGAACTCGATATGGTCACTATGAATTCATGGTTATGCCGTTTGGATTAACCAACGCACCAGCTGTTTTCATGGACCTAATGAATAGAGTCTGCAAACCTTACCTTGATCGATTTGTTATTGTGTTCATTGACGATATTCTTATCTATTCAAAATCCAAAGCTGATCATGAGCGTCATCTGCGACTTATTCTTGCACTTCTAGAAAAGGAAAAGCTTTATGCCAAGTTCTCTAAATGTGAATTCTGGTTAAAAGAGGTGCAATTTCTTGGGCATGTAGTCAATGACAAAGGAATACACGTGGACCCATCAAAGATTAAAGCAGTTCAAGAATGGCAAGCTCCACGTACGCCAACTGAAGTAAGGTCTTTTCTTGGACTTGCTGGTTACTATCGTCGATTCATTTCAAACTTCTCTCGCATTGCGGTGCCACTCACGGCTTTAACCCATAAAGGGAAACCATTTGTATGGGGGCCCAAGCAAGAAGAAGCTTTTCAAACCCTCAAGCAAAGACTTTGTGATGCACCAATCCTCACTCTTCCTGAAGGTTGTGATGATTTTGTAGTCTATTGCGACGCGTCAGGGCAAGGATTGGGATGCGTTCTCATGCAAAGAGGAAAAGTCATAGCTTATGCCTCAAGGCAACTCAAGACTCACGAAAAGAACTACACCACTCATGACCTTGAACTTGGAGCCGTTGTATTCGCTCTTAAGATATGGAGACATTATCTTTATGGCACGAAGTGTGAAATATACACTGACCATAAGAGTCTTCAACACATCTTCAATCAGAAAGAGTTAAATATGAGGCAACGGAGATGGGTCGAACTTCTAAATGATTACGACTGTGAAATCAAATACCACCCTGGTAAAGCAAATGTGGTGGCTGATGCACTTAGTCGAAAGGGCTATGCGAACTCTATTCATCTTCTATGTTCGCAAATTATAACCAATATTAAGGATCAAATTCGAGAAGCTCAACACGTTTCAATAACAGAGGAAGATGTACAAAAGGAGATGTCCTGTGGAGCCGAGCTAAAGCTGGAAACTAAATCTGATGGCATTTTGTATTACCTAGATCGTATATGGATTCCTAACCATATCAATCTTCGTGAAACACTCATGCATGAAGCCCATAAGTCGCGATATTCTATACACCCAGGAGCCGATAAGATGTATCAAGACCTACGGTACACCTATTGGTGGCCTGGAATGAAGAAAGATATTGCCGTTTTTGTTTCCAAGTGTCTCACTTGTTCTAAAGTAAAGGCTGAACACCAAAGACCCTCAGGACTTCTGGTCCAACCAGAAATACCTGTCTGGAAGTGGGAAAATATAACCATGGATTTCATTACCGGGTTACCTCGCACTTCTAGTGGGTATGACACTATATGGGTGATTATAGACCGACTCACAAAATCAGCTCACTTTATTCCTATTCGAGAAGATTTTAAGAACGAAAAGCTTGCTCATATTTATATCAGCGAAATCGTCAGCCGTCATGGAGTTCCATTAAGTATTATTTCTGATCGTGATGGTCGTTTCACCTCACGGACATGGCAGGCAGTACAATCCGCAATGGGCACTCGACTAGATCTCAGTACCGCCTATCATCCCCAAACTGATGGTCAGTCTGAGCGCACCATTCAAACCCTTGAGGATATGCTTAGAGCATGTGTCATAGACTTCAAGGGAAATTGGGACGCCCACCTACCGTTAGTCGAATTTTCGTACAACAACAGTTATCATTCTAGTATCGGCATGGCACCTTTTGAAGCTTTATATGGTCGAAAGTGTCGATCTCCTGTTTGTTGGCACGAAATTGGGGAAGCTCAAATTACTGGTCCGGAATTGATCCAAGAAACAACAGATAAGATTCATCAAATCAGAAACAATCTTCTAGCGGCTCAAAGTCGTCAAAAGAGTTACGCAGATAAACGACGGAAGCCTTTGGAGTTTAGCGTTGGTGATCATGTGCTTTTAAAAGTGTCACCGTGGAAGGGAGTAGTTCGTTTTGGTCAAAAGGGAAAGCTAGCACCACGTTACGTAGGACCTTTCAAAATACTCGAAAGAGTAGGTCCTGTAGCTTACAAGCTTGACCTACCGGAAGAACTCGACAGAATTCATCCCACATTCCACGTGTCGAACTTGAAGAAGTGCCTCGCTGATGAGAATCTTCATATTCCACTAGAGGATATTCAGATTGATGAATCCATGCATTATATTGAAAGGCCGGTAGAGATTATGGACTATGGAGAAAAGCGTCTACGTCGAAGTCGCATTCCTATTGTTAGGGTACGCTGGGAGTCGAAACGGGGACCTGAGTTTACTTGGGAACGTGAAGACTCAATGCGTGAAAAATACCCTCATCTTTTCCCTACTACATCAACTGTTTGAATTTCGGGACGAAATTCCTAAAAGTAGGGGATACTGTAACATTTGTATAAATCGGGTCTCCAAAACCCGCTCCGTTTTGTAATCAAATATCAAGTTACGAAATTTCATTAAGTATTTATGAGTATTTTAAGTTTAAACGTTACATAATTAATATATAAACTAAACTATAAAAATTATATTTGATAAAAAGTCAAAATAAAATAAATAAAAAATAGTTGGAGCTGACCGGACTCGAACCCGGGTCAACTGCCTCCAACGATTTAACTTCCCGTCTCCAAACCACTCCGCCACTAGTTGTTTTCTGTTGGTATTATGAAAACAATTAAATTTTATACGCAAACTAGGTTTAACGGTTACTGATATATGAATAACGGAAATCGGTAAGCCAAATCGCCAAATCAGTTTTCGTTCGTTTAATTAACTTATAACCGACGCATATCGGTTTTTAATTAAAGTTCAGATTGAATGAACTTCAAGTTTTGGGTTTTGAAACCGAAAAACATTCAAGCTTCAAATAATTCTGACTCCAATCATTTATACGATCCAGAACTGTCTCAAACACACTCCAAACCCTTTTCGTCGCGTTTTCAAGTCTTTTGAGCTCAAGAAAATTGTCGCCGGAATTCCCTGCAACTCTCGCCGGAAAACCGTGTTCAACATAAATCAGTAAGAATTTCCTCTCTTGCTGTTTCAATTTATTGTTGGGACCCTGCTAACATTATTCCGTCACTCAAAGTCAGTCATAGAAGACTTTGCTGGATTTCTGGTTTCGCCGGAGAAATTCTGGGATTTGCCGGAACCACGCTAGTTGACGGTAAACACATTCAATCGTGCTAATAATTCATGTACTCTGGTTCAATTTCAAATCTAATTCTTTAATTCTGTTGATTAGCCCTCTCAGCCGAAGTTCAAAAAACGGAGTTGCCTGTTCTCGCCGGACTTCCTGAAGAAGACGACCTGTCCGGTATTTCTTGTCCCCAAACTGTTCGGTTTGTTCATTCAAACTAGTAGGCATGATATTTAAGTAGTAGAGCCATGAATCAGTTGTCTGAGTAAAAAACCAGTAATCATAACGAAGAAGACGAATCTAAAAAACGGAATAAGAATAATTAAAACTCGGATAATTAACGGGTTAGACACACAGTCCAGCGGTGGACTGTGTGCAAAGTTTATATACGAGTCCCGAGTTCGATCCTTACTACACACACACTGCGTAATAACATTCCCTTTTTATTCATAAAACTAACCGGGTTAGATTGAGTAGTTGTTAAGTATAATATAATTCAAGAATATAACCGGGTTAGACACACAGTCCAGCGGTGGACTGTGTGCAACACAAACTGCACGTCACGCGATCGAGTTCCGTCCCACACGCCGGTTCAATGAGAATAAAACGTTTTGTAAAATAAAGGAATTTTCGGTAAATTCGAATAAGTGTATTAATATAATTAAAACTAGATTTCTATCGGGTTAGTCACGTAGCTCAGTTGGTAGAGCTACGTGCGCGTGAACGGAAGGTCACAGGTTCGAATCCCGCTCGGCGCAAGAATTACCGCTGACCGAACCGGTCAACGGTCAACGGTCAACGGTCAAACAGTAAAAAAAATATTATTTTTTTTAAATAATTATTTGTTTTATTTAAATTAAAAATCAATTAAAAATACTTAAAAATAACATTTTTAAGGATAGAAAATAGCCATAAAATCACAAAAATTATATCTAAAAATCCCATTAAAAATCTTTAATAAAATCCATCCATTTAATATATTTTTTTTCCTATTATTATCTAGGTCAGTGATCCTTCGTTAACTCGTTTCGTCTAAATCGTGCGCATCTCACCAATTCAAATCCAACGCACCCAATGTGAGTGAACCCTTCAAATTCCCCGTTTTAATCATATTTTTGGGGTGTATCATGTGTCTTATTCATTTACTTATTATAACCAAGTTATTGTGCATATATCATATCATGACATGTGTGTTAGTTGTTGCTGTTCAGTAGTTAGAATTGTTTGCAAGTTATTATTTCAGTACATGCAATTGCTGAGGCCGTAACTCCCCATCCCTCGAGGTTGAGTTTGATCCCCATTTTATTATGTGGTTGATCAGGGCGTGCCCGCACGATCGGCTCCGTTTGATTGAGCCTTGATCGGTTATTTACATTTCAAGTTCATGCAATACGCTCGGCTCCGTTTGATTGAGCCTTGAGTGCACAGTTCAATTTACATTTCAAGTTCATGCAATACGCTCGGCTCCGTTTGATTGAGCCTTGAGCACACAGTTCAATTTACATTTTCAGTTCATGCAATACGATCGGCTCCGTTTGATTGAGCCTTGATCTCACAGTTCATTTATGTTAATTATCATATGATGTTGGTATGATCATGTATGTTATCAATTATTAATGTATGTTATAATTGTAACCGATGTTGCCATTGCTTGATTTCATACATATGCTCTTTTATGATTATGCACAATATTTTATTGATAAACTAACCAGAAAATCATTATTAAATGTTTATCTATAAGGTTCACTCGCCAACTTATGTTGACCCAAAAACCTCCCATTTTACACATGATACAGGTGAACCAGCAGCAGCTAGGAACACGTAGGACCTGGATTAGAAGAAATAAAATGATTTAGTGTTTGGGATTATTATGTTTGGTTATTTTCCTTTGTAATGAATGAACATGTTTGAAGGTTTGAGAAATGTAACTTTGACTTCATTTAATTATGAAACATAATAGTAAATGTCATGTGCTTTGGTGATAACCCAATTATGCCCCGACTCTTATTTCCGCTGCGGGTCGGGGTGTGACAATTGGTTTCCCGCTGGCAAGTTCGACGGTATAAGGTTGTTTCAAGTCAATAGCAGGCATATTCAAGAGTGGCCAAAATGCAATCGACACATAAGCTCTATCGGCTCCCGTATCAAATAACACTGAAGCAAATTGATTGGAAACGAGGAACGTACCTAAAACCACATTGGGATCCTGGCATGCGTCACCAGGTCCCATGACAAAGGCACGGCCTCGAGCAGTATTCGAGATAGATGCTTGGTTCTGGGTATTCCTTCCTGCCGCCTGCTGAGCTAACTTCGGACAACTCTTACAGAAATGCTCCGTATTGCCATATCCAAATCACGTACGGGGGTAGGTAATCTGTTGTGTTGATTGTCGGGGTCGCTGCTAAAGAGATTGAGGCCTAGGGGGTTGGAAACGAGTTGGTTTGGGATTTGGTTCCACGGCCATCTTACAGTTTTTGGCAAAATGCCCCTTGTTATGACACTTCGAGCATATCACTACTTGGCATGTACCAGAGTGGTGGAAAGCGCACTTGTTGCACTTTGGGGCCTTTCCTTTGTAGCCATCAAAGTTACCCGTGGGGGTAGTCATGGCATAGCTCTGGCTGGTGGCTCTCCCCCTCTTCGGTGCTGCTGCCCTGGCGCGACTGCTCTTAGGGGCTTCTCGTTTGTTCTCGGCCTGCTCTCCAGGCATTGTTAAAATCTTACGCCTAACCATGTCATACGTAATAGTACTTGACCTGGCTACCACCCTGTGAATGGTTAGGTATTCCACCGAGTTAATGATACTCCTCACTTCTGGGCCAGTCCCCAGATATACCTTTCAATCCTCTTGGACTCCGATCGAACCATATCTAGCAATATACGTGCCAGTTCATTGAAGCGGTTTGTGTAACCTGCATGGTCGGCACCTTGCATCTACAGGTTCCAAAACTCATGTTCAAGCTTCTGAATTTCACCGGCGGGACAGAACCTTTCCCTCATCAGTACCTTAAGATCATCCTAAGTCATAGCATTAATCGCGTCCTGTCCGCGAGTTTGGACAATAGTGTTTCACCAGTTTAAAGCATGGTCGGTAAAGGTACAAGTTGTATAATTAACTTCACAATCACCGGGATAATTACTTATGTTAAGTACCGATTCCGACTTCTCGATCCATTTCACAAACCCATTTGGTCCTTCAGTTCCATTGAATTCCATCGGTTTGCATTTCATTAAATGCTTATATGTGTAAACCGGCCTACCATTATTCTGATTATTGTTCTAACCTACCGGCCCGAGTTGTGGATTAGGTTGCGGGTTAGCGTTAATACCGGCGCTAACCTGCGCCACAATCGTGGGAATAACAGCCTGGAGTTGTTGCGCTATCATTTGCGCAATTTCTGCCTCAGTCATCTGTGGTGCGCGTTTCGGGGCCATTCTATTATAAACAATAGATGTATATGTATCCATGTCACGTATCTAGTTAACAAATATACACATCGCACACTTGATCACACACATGAGTCCACGACACGTATAGTCAAAAGCATCGTCATATATATATATATATATATATATATATATATATATATATATATATATAATACCGTCATCATACAAGCGTCAAAATTTGCACATAGACTTAACCCATAAGGGCCAGTGCTTAAATGTGCTGTCAAAACAGGTCATCAAAGTGACATACCAAAGAGAACACGAACTACGAAACGGAGAAATACTACGACTACATCACCACCTCGACATGGGTATAACCCAGTGCTTGGTAGGATGGGCAAAAGATACATCGTGTCTTTCTATACTATGAAAGAAAACCATACTAAGATCGCCACAACCAACACGTCAAACCCACAAAACCTGCCACCAGGCCTATGATAGTACCGATGCATCCATACAGGATCGCCCGAGAATGATCCTGGTGCTGATGAACATAACCCATACCCTGCTGTAATGCAATGATCGCCTGCTGTAAGACGATCAAGTAATCTCCCATCGCTCTCATATGCTGCTTGTCCTCATCCCTCGCCATCCGTAGCAAGGAGATCTGCTCGAACAAATACCCCATCAAACTGCTCTCGGTGATGGGAGCAGGTGTCTCCTAAGGAGGAACTGGTATGCCCCAGATAGGGGGTGTAGACTCTCTAACCGGACGAGAAGGGCCACCTCGCTCTTAAGTATGAAAAGGAGAAAATTCCTCTCTAGGTGGTGTAAGGAAACAGGCGGTAAAATGCCGCTGGGTCCCTATGGGTACGGGTATCGAACGAATAGGGAAACTGATGGTGTGAACACCGGTATAGGTGTAAGTACCCTCCGATGAGCCGTCTATCGGAGGCCAAAGGTGGGTATCTCAAGAGGATTAGATAAAGAGGGCGAGTAAGCACTCGGAGTGGAAGGAGTATATGGGTCAGGGGGAGTCTCTGGTGTAGGTAACCTAGGTGCTACCGACTCCCACTCCCAATGCCCCGTGGCGGGAGTAGGGCTCCGAGGAATAGGTCCTACTGGTATAAAAAACATCCAGGGTACGACTATGGTCCGAGGAGCTAGTCAGGTGGTGAGGTAGGGAACGGTAGGCGCTCGAGACCTCTCCCTCGCGCCTAGTACGAGGTCTGGGTGGGTAAGGACCATAACAATAACCAGAAGGATCTGGCTCGTTGCTTGATGTCAAGGGGGTATCAGCGGATCCTCCTCAGGATCGGTCTCCGTATGAGAAGTAGTCTGGCGACTCGAATGATGCGACATGATACTTGTAGAAAGAAAACCACATACAACACTGATTTGACTAACCGAAATAACCAAACTCAACATTCCACAAATATACACATAAGCACGTATTGCACACAGTTTTGATTTTAGATTTTAAAAATTATTTATGGTTGGTGACGTTAGTAGACAGATTCCTGTCCTATCTCAGTGACGTTCCCAGAACTCCCAAGTATGAGCAGATAAATTATTTTGTTCCGGACCACAAAAATTTACTTGCCTACCAGGCCGTCCTGGTAATAGCCACACTACTCAGTCTCTAGAGGTTCTCTGCGTGTGGAGACTAACTTAGGATTATAGTCTAGGTTATATCGAGATACCTAGTTCGCTATAACCGAAGGCTCTGATACCATCTTCTGTCACACCCTGACTCGCAGCGAAAGACAATTGCAGGATGCGGCAGACACATGGTAATTCTCAATAATTTAAAAACATGATATCACATAAAAAGGGAACCTCGGTTACAACATACTAATAGTATCATATTACAAACCATAGTTCAAGTACAGTACTACGAGCTACCGCAACTCTTATTCTGCTACAGTTTACTACCCAAGCCATCCATACGCACGTTCCTTACCCCTGCTTAGTTTTACCTGAAATGCATGTTAATTTTAAAAAGGGTCAGCTAAACGCTGCGTGAGTTCCACTGGTTTAATTGTCATGTAACAATATGTGTTACCAAGTTTAATTGCACAGGTCAAAGTCACAGATGGAATTACACAAGGACACAAGTGAAACTTGGACTTTTGTGCGTGTCTCCTTCGACACTTCAGCACCTCGTGCCGTATCTCACTCGACACGTCAGCACATCGGGCCGTATCTCATTGGAAACGTTAGCCCCTCGGCTATGTCACGTGCAACCCAACGCCCCAAATGTAGTTATGCCTAACAACATAACCAAGTTTAGGACGCGTGCAGTTGCCTTGTTACCGGCCTCACGGGTCCGAAGCAACTGGGTTTCTCAGACCAATAGTACTATCCACTGCCCCATAAGGCTTACGTTTATCACATGTAGTGGGGAGGTAGTTCGTGTGTTAGATAATTCACATCATTCTAGAGAACAGTAAAACAGTTTAACAGTGGGGAAGTGAAACACACTCCCAATTTGGTGTAATCAACACGTTTTAACATGCAAGTCCCAGAAAACAGTAAAACAATTTAAAAGTGGGGAAGTGAAACTCACAGTGTATGTAGTAGTCTCAACACACAAGTGATCAAGCGACTGGATCAGCTTTAATAACACATATGCAAGTATGGACTCAAATCAGTATATAAGTTGGTAATGGTTATAACTTGGATCTGGTCAGGGTTTTTACTCCGGATTGAGTCTATAGGACACAGGTATTGTTATGGATGTCAGGGTAGTATTAGTTTTCAGTTTGGCTTCCGGGCACTGTTTCGCGTGCAAGCCAAAGTCAGTAGTTTAACGTGTTCGGATAATGGTACGGGAATACCAATAGTGGCAACAAGTTGTCATTTAAGAATGATTAACTTTTCATTAAAGGATTTTGGGTGTTTGGGGAGTCGAGGTTGCCCAAATTTGAGTTTCCACTTTCACCGTCAGGAATTCTCCCGAACTGTCTTAGGACACTCCCATAGTGCCTAATTTGCCCGGGACTCTCCCGGAATACTCCTGGTGTTCCAATTTTAGTATTTGTCGGGTTGGGTCAGCTCCCAGTTCCGACAGGTTCGTTATACGGCAAACTGCCGAAATTGATTTACAATAACTCATTTTTAATTCCATAAATTCCCATTTAATCTATAATTTGAATAAAAATCTTTAAATTTTTATACAAGTCAGTAGAAATTTGTAGATTATGGAAAAAATAATTTGGGAATTTATTTTGGTATTTTCCTTATTTAAATAAATTATTTATAAAACAATATTTAATCAAATAATTAACATTAATTATCATCAGTGGTCCAACAATTCCCAAAAAATTCCAGAACATATTTTACATGTTACCTCTACAAAAATTTGAGATTTTTCCGATTTCGTTTCGGTGCATTCCCGGCTACCGAAAACTCGCAAAAATGCGTATTTTTAACCCAAATCAAAACTCAACCAATGGACTCCGAATTTTCGCAGAACATTCCCCATTTGTTCCTTAGTGTCTCTGTAAATTTGGTGATTTATTGAATTGGTTTGGTAATTTTTCCGAAATTCTTTTGATAAAACAGTAAACAATTCACACAAAAATCGTAGAAAATTCCAAAAATTCTAAAAGTTTACGTGGACCTTCCTGACATTACCCTAAATCACTACACCAAATTTCAGCTCAATCAAAATATCACGGACCAAGTTATAGTCAAAACAATCATTTGCCTACTCTAGCGCAAGCTTCATTTTCGCGGGTTTCTTGTGAGTCCAGAAGTGTGTGGGTGCTATGCTCAGTACCTAAACATCAAGTACAATCCAAATATGCTAGAACTTAGATCAATCAAGCTTTGTTTCATGGTTTTTCGGTTAACCGAATAGTTATGCGATTTTTGTCGAATAAGTGTTGATTAGGGTATCAAAACCCAAAGATTTGTGACCATGGATGCTATGTAACACCAGGGAATTCCCATGGTGTTCTTATTCAGCTCATAAACTTCTTTAAACCCTCAAAATTCATGGATTAAAAAGGGTTTTTTTCGGTTATAACTCATGTATAATCAAGAAAACATGATTAAAACCATAAGAATCAAGGTTTATACCTTTGATTTGATGTTGTTTGGATGTTGAATCAGCTGAGATTTAGTGTTAGGGTGCATATTTCTTGAAGGAATTATGTGAAAATAAAAGAAATAAAAGAATTTAAAAGAAAAAAATAATAAAATAAGGGGGTACCCCTACCCCACTAGTAGCTTAGTCGTGCTTCATAAAACGTGTTAAAAGATGATGTTTATCTTCGGTGTTGCGTTTAGGTTCGTTTTCGGGTTTCGGGCGCGTCTTCCGATTTGCGAAACGGGCTCCGTTTTTTGCGTTCTTACTGTCAAAAGACTCGGTTTTAAAAACTGAGCATAATCGTCTCGAAATCCAAGCACGGTTACGTTTTAATCATAAAAACTTCGTTTGACGTTGGTTTGAGTGTTTTTAAGCTTGATCGATCGTTCCTTGCACATTTGGTTGCCTTATCTTATGCCCAAACGAAGGCGTTTCCCTAACCGGGAAGCTACTTCGTTTTGCGTGCCCGGGGTTCGATTAGCTTCAAACCTTGTGTCACAGTCTATGGCACAAAACTAAGTTGTTTCTGGAACTCGAATTCTTAAATGATGCTACCGATAACCTAATAATCAACATCAAAGGTTTAATGCGCTGTTAAACGTCAAGTTTCCGTTTAACACGTTGTTCAAGGCTAAGGGCACCAACCTCGCATCGTTGGTCCTTAATAGTGTCATATTAACCATGACGTGCTCTCGGATTCCTCCGAGACATAATAACGATTTCTCAGTATAGCACACAAGTTACGCGCAATTATTGTTTTAAGCATGACTTAAAGTTTAGGACGAATTAAGGGGTACCTGGTTTCGTCGTGGGTATCACAAAGTATGTGTTTATTTATTTTAAAAAATAAATATGTATACTTTGTAAAATAATATTTCCAATATTATTTTTAGTATAAGTATATTTGTTATTCACCAAATGTATGCTTAGACAAGTATACATGTATTTATGTATTATTGTTCATGTATTTCCCATTAAGTGAGAAAATCCCTTCTAGTGATTTTTATATTTTTTGAAATTAGTTTTCTTAAAAATAATATATTTTTATGGCTTGTGTGTAATATATATTTCTATTAACCTTGTTAAATATATATATTTTGTTTATAAGTCCATCCAATTGTCAAAGTCCATAATAATCAAGGAATATATATATCTTATTGTATTTAGTCCATGTACCCATGTATGGGAATTTTTGTGTATAATCTTCCTTGGTATTTTTCTTGGTATTTTGAAGGTATTTGTGTTTATACTCCATTGGGAGTATTTATTGTTTTGAATGCTCTAATTTGTCTACTACCATATAATACACTTAGTATACACATAGCACACAAATACTTGGTGACTTCTAAACATATATTTTCCTAAATATATATTTATACTTGTTTTTATACTTTAAGAAATCTTTATTTTCTTAGCTTGTATTTTTATATAAAAATAGGGTATGGCCATGTTTAATTTATTTAAACATCTCAAAATCAAAAGTTTAGTAGTAAACTTTATATTTTTCTAAGTTTTGAATTTTTATAAAAATTTGGCCATTGTTTCCCTAGATTTTGGAGTTTTCCCGTGTCTACAACATGTGTTTAAACTTCTCAAAACTCACATGATCAAACACAATAATTTCTATAAGTTTAAACAATCTCATACATACACTTTTCACATGATGATGAACTCATATTTTCATAAAAACATGTAGTCTTTTAAATCTAGGTTTAACATGTTTGTTTAACTTCAAAAACACTAATTATCCACTAATTACACAACTTTGTGAAAAATCCATGTTTAACAACTTGTTCATACAACTTCTTAAAAGGTTTAAAATCCATGTTTATGTTGTTTTAAGCACTTAACATGTTCATTTTCTAGTAAACCAAGTTCATCATCCTTGTTTTTCATGGATCTTTCAAGATCCATGTATATACTTGTTAGATTCTTACATTTAACAAGTATACATGATGAGCATCAGGCTAAGCACAAAATAATCATACACAACATTATTATACTTCAAGATTATGTTGGTTTTCTTTAGATCTTTAGTGTTCTTCATGTGTTCATCACTTTAAAGTTTATGTTTCTTGATGGTTTCACTTGCACACTTATAACATACTAGTAACAAGAATCAAAATAAGGTTCAAGAAGCTTACAACTAGCTCTAGTGGCTAGGGAAGTGGCAAGTGAAACAAGATGATGAAGATGAAGTAATGTAGGTGGATAAAAGCTCTTCAAGGTGGTCCTTCAACTTCTAGCACATGATCCTTCCTTAATCAATCTTGAGACACCTTTGTATAAGCTTGAAATGGCTAGGAGATGAAGCAAAGTGGAGATGGTTTTTGGGGGTGCTTGGCCGTGAGCTAGAGAGGGAGCAAGGAGGAAGATGGTTTGAATTTTGGTAAAGTGATAAGTGTGGTGATGATGTTTTGGATAAGCTTTTTATAATATTTATATAAATCATCCCACCACTAAACTCTTGCATTAACCATAAGGTTTTGTGTCACCAACTAAACAACATGGGGATATGTGGGTCCCCTTTTGTTGACCGTCCAAGGAAGGGGGTATCTTGGTTGGGTTGCAACTTCTAGTTGGTTGTTTAGTTAGGATTTAATGGTGATTAGTTAGGGTATTTAGTGTATTAGTGATCTTGAGATGAAACAAGTATCGGATGCTCTTAACTAGTCGTATGATGCCAAAATATGCTTAACTAGTTCATAGGATGCTTCTAGTTGTGTTCGGGTGGTCGTTTTCGTTATCAGATCGTTTATTTGCCAAGTGGTGCACTTTGTGTGGTATTACTTGTTTTTGAATCACCATTGAATTCCCAATACTTTTGTAAGTATTTTAAGTTGTTTGGACTTATTTCTGGACATTACATTGGCTTGTTAAAAGTTGAAATGCTGAATTTTTGCTGAAATAGTTATTTATTGTCCGGTTCGGACACTTTTTAGTGCTTATAGTATTTCCGGAAAGTGTTATCACAAATCCTTGTTTTCCTGTCACACCCCAACCGATGGCGGAATCATCGGGTAGTGGCACTAGGCGAATCAGATTGATCAAGAGAATTTCCATAACAGCCATTTCAAAGATAAATATCAACATTTAATATCCCATACTATCAAACTCATAAACCTTCAAAATAACCATTACATACCAACAAAATCTCTTAAACACAATCCAATTCGATCTCCCTAGATTTTATTAGAACCGTTCTAAAACAAAACAAAACTACGCATGCAACATCCAAGGCATCCAAGCTATAAATCCTCAACCTGTTACATACGTTAAAATACAAGTCAATACAATTAAGTAAAGGTGAGCATACGAGTTTGAATAATACTAGCATAGTCGATAAAGCGTTTGCGAAACAATCTAATTACATATCATGATACACCAAAACACTTAAAATAACATAGGCTCATTTCTCATGCTAACTACCGTGAGAAGGCTTGCACGTCCATCCTAACTAGACCCCGTCGGGTGTAAGCCACACTATAGTACCATACTAGCTAAGGAGGCAAGTTAACGAAAATAAGTCCTAGTCACATGTTTCTAGTATCATGTGTCGAGCGTATACAATCAGATTATTCGCATGTGATAAACAGTTTTGATCCGTGATGTGATTTTGTTTATAGGAACGTATGTAACACCCAAAAAGTGCGTTTAAAGCGAAAATGGGTCAAGTGTACTCACTGTGGGTGCGTTTTAGGTAGGATTAGAGATCTAAGAAGAGTCGAGAAGAGCGCCGGATCAGCCTGCATACGCGAACGAAAGTGCATCAGTCTCTGAAAAGCTGAAAAGGTTAAGTCTTGGTTGGGCAGTAGCCAAGTTCGGGCGAACTTGTGTGTAAACACACATGTTCGAGCGAACTTGTGTAATTCTGGTGAGTTATGGCCAAGTTCGGTCGAACTTGAGGAGATTCTTAAGAATCTTGTCAAGTTCGGGCGAACTTGTGGAGAATCCTTACTGAGGAGACAAGTTCGGGCGAACTTGTATAGTTCCCTAAGAAACTATGCAAGTTTGGGCGAACTTGCAAGAAAACTTGGTGAAAAGTACCAATTCGGTCGAACTTAACATTGGGTACAAGTCGTCGAACTTGACTTGGGGAACTGGTGATTCTCGAGTGAACTTGATGTTTTCGGGTCCATAATCTTGCGTTTTCGCGTCGTTTGCTGAGGAAAATCGAGTGTTCATCCCTCCAACCCTATGCTACTGAGCAAACTTAGGTCGGAGAGGTCTTTTAGAGCTGTTTTAGCCGTTTTACAAAAGGGTGGGCTAATCCGGGCGAACTCGGGGTTCGTTCGGATTAGTCCGGCTTGTGTAAACCAACATAAACGTCCTTGTGCTTCCAGATCTGGGATCTTGAATGATAGATGCTTCGTTTCATACCAGAAAATGAACAAAAAATCATCAAAAGTCCGTATCTTGTGTAAAATCAATGGTTTTTCAAAGGTTTTTCTCAGATATATCACTTACAAGCCGAGATCTTGCAGATCTCGTGTTTGGGAAGTCTCTACTATCGCCAAACGAACTCGTATTGTGTAGATCTAAGCTTAAAACAGAAAGTTTTTGAAGAAAAAGATGAAGGTTTTCGTAAAAGAATGAGTTTTGATGAAAACGAAGGCTATGCTTTGTGCCAAAATCGTTGTAAACCTTTGTAGATCGTTGATAAACGTTGATGCAGGAGGGTTAATTCTTACTTAGAACACGAGGATTTGGAGTGAGAGAGCTCTGGGAAACTTGCAGCAAGTTCAAATGAGGGAACAGAGCTTGGTATTTATAGGCAAAGGAAAAAAGTGGGGCTGGTGAGACCAAGTTCGGCCGAACTTGCATGAAAACATGCAAGTTCGAGCGGACTTGAGAGATTCTTGGAGAGCATGAGGTTAAGTTCGGCCTAGCGAACTTGAGTTAGAGGAGAGAACCTGAGTTTTGGCCAGTCAAGTTCGGCCGGACTTGGGGTCACTAAGTTCGAGCGAACTTGACCCAAAAGTTGGATTTTCTTCGATTATTTCGCGTTAAGGGTTCGTTTGGTTATTCGGTTCGCATTAGATAGTTATATTAAGAGTTAAATTAAAGCGTTAAATGTTATAGTTGATATAATAGTGCGATTTAGCGATTCGAGAGTGCGAGAGCGATGCGATAGCGAGTGTAAACATAATCACAAACACACATAAATATAAATAACATAAAACCACATAAATAACTGCGATTTGCGACGCGATGAGATTTAATAAGCGATTAGATGCGATAATAACGTAAAACACCATAAGTAATTAACATAAAATTTATTATCAAGTCGAATCTCAGAATTACAAAAGATAGGTAAACAGGAAAACAAAAAAAAGATAACAATCGAATTTTTCGAGTTGTTACATTTCCATTCTAGGATTTAATGTGTAATTTCTATTGGACTTCTATCTAAGTCCTAGAACTGTCGTTAAGCTGAGTACCAGACTAGTGCTGACACAGCTAGTCTAACCGGCAAGTCTACTAATTTTTTAGTGCATTGTCTAACTGTTTTCAGGCGTGGTGATCGAATAATATGCACTGTTTAAATGTAATTCATGACGGTTTCAGATATATAAGATGTAATCTAGCAGAACATGGCGTTTTGAACATATAATTGCATGATTAAATTAATGATTTAATTGTCCGGAAATTACCCGAAAGTTGCCAGTTGTCACAGCTTGTCCCAAGAACAACAATCAAATGATGCCTTTTTCCATTTCAACAATATTGGTCTAATAGAGAAATTGTTTAAGAATTATTATCAATAATCTCTCGCATGCAATGATAGTAGAAGGAACTAAAAAGGTGAGAATATAGTATCACCTGTAAAACCATCTGGTGGAAAAGAGATAGGTTCGCAAAATTCTGCCCACGAAGTAAAGGGTTGTAAGCGATTCTAAAGTCAAAACAACATTAGCATTTAATAAAACTAAACAATCTTTTATATCAAAATATTAAATCCCGATTATTACCCTTCAAACAGCAAAAAATCAATTAATTTCAATTTCAAAACACAAATTTACACACCACTTGAGATGAAAAATTCACCTAAACATTCTTGTTGATAGTCTTGGCAAAGGACCACTAAGATTGTTGTATGGCACGTCCTGCGTTAGAAAGGAAAATGTATGATATGATAAAGTTTAATTAAGCACCATAACTTTTTATGTAAATTATGGAAGATTGGCGATATTACGGTTACCATCTTTAGTGATGACATGAAGCTACAACATCCATAACTAAAGTAAAACATCCACACCAAATCATCAAACATGGTGATAATTGAAACTTTAACAATAATAAATAGTGAAAGATTAATAAAACTGCTAAAACTTTACGAATTGTAAACCACTATTTTTAGCACTCAACAAATTTCCAAAGCTTAGTATATTTTCCATCGGTTTGGATCGGGTTTACAATGTTTCTTAAGAAACCCTAAATCCCCATTTTCAAAACCCTACGTTACTAATTAATCCTAAATAACTTATCTATACCAACAAAAACAGAAAGATTACCTATGTAAAAGTTTCCCATTTGAACAACTTCCCATACAGTGATCACATGAAACCGTCATGAAGATATGGTGCACACTACTTTTTTCGCAAAATTGATTCCTGCAATGGTGATTGCGAATCATAGACAAAAATCTTGAGATTATGGTGGTGAGTTCATGATAATTTCTGAGATGAATAGGGTTTTGGAGTGATCGATGACATAGAAGAATTGATTTTGGCTGAGGTGAATAGGGTTTTAGAGTAACATAGAGGGATAAAGGGTTTGGATCGGGTACTGACTGGGTTAACAATAAGATCCGTGTGAGTGGATTAACTGAGGTAGGATGAGAAATTGCCATGTAGCATTTAATGGATAAAGGTTTGGATCGTACTGACTTGGTTAACAATAGATCCGTGAGTGATTAAAATGAGTAGGATAGAAATTTGCCATCGTCATTTAATGGAATAGTTTTGTTTAGATTTAGAAGATTAATACGATTTTAAAAAAATTATGTATTCATATCCATTATTTATCTTTTCATATGTCTAATCTTATTACTATCTATATTTTAAATACATAATTTAGAATACAAATTATTCTGTCAAATCACAAATATTATCTGTATTTTACAAAATAAAGAGAACATCTAAAGCAATTTTAAAATTGTTTGACAACATGTGTACGGTGCATTCAGTAAAATGAAGATAGTACAATTGAAACTCAAGTGTACGACGACACAAGAACCTTAGGCTGAGAGGTATCATAACAGGAAGAGAGGGGTGAGGTGGCTATTTCCCCGACGGGGTACACCATCCTCACCTTGTACTTCGGTGCCCACGAGGACTTCCCCCGTCCTCCCCGACGATGAATAACAACTGGTTATTTTTGAATATTTTTTAAACCTATATATACCCATACTTATTTATACATTAAAAAAATCAATTCTTTATATTTTAAAACCAATATATACCACATATTTATACAAAAAATCACAACCCTGTCCACCTTTATACAATTCTCTTATTCAAATCACAAAATATGATCTTCAAATTTTTTAATACAATCTTGTTAGGAGCCATGAGTTCTTCATCGTTAAGGAAAACACTGTAAACTTTTACGTTAACGCGATGATGGAGACAACGAAAATTATTTTGGAGATGGCAGAAGACGAAGGAACTTCAGAACCAAGAACAATGAGCACGCTATAGATCGCGAAGTATATTATTTTACATTCTATTTTTTATAAAATAAATGGTGGTATTAATTTTGTTAGTTATTTTTAAGAGTGTTTACTAATTTTTTTTTCAAACTTTATTAAAGGTGCACATAAACCTTTGGTGGCTGATTATTTTGATGAAAACTGTGTGTACATCGACGGACAATTTAGGCGTCGGTTTCGAATGAGTCGCCATTGTTCCTACGTATTGCTAAAGATTTGGCTAATTATGATGAGTTTTTCACATTACGATACGACACTAGAGAGAAAAGGGGTTTTACTACGTTACAAAAATGTACATCTGCACTTCGTCAGATGGCGTACGACACTTCTAGTGATTCATGAGATGAATATTTAAGGATGTCTGCTAGAATGAGTCGGGAGTATTTGTATGAATTTTTCAAAGGCATCGTGGAGCTATATAGCAAGGTGTATTTGCGTAGACCAACGAAGGAAGACATCAAAAAACTTTATTCACATGAAAAGAGACATGGATTTCCAGGCATGTTAGGAAGTATCGATTGTACGCATTGGCCATTGCGTAATTGCCCTAATGCATGGCGAGGTCAATATACGCGTGGTGATCAAGAACACCCCTCAATAATGCTAGATGTCGTTTGCTCACAAGATCTACGGGTTTAGCATGCCTTTTATGGAGTTGCAGGTTCAAATAACAATTTAAACGTCCTAGCAAGATCTGGATATTCGACAACATCATTAGAGGTGCCGGCCCTGATTCTTCGTTCATGCTCAATGGGGTATCATATAAGCACGGATATTATCTAGATGATGGTATATACCCAAGCGCCAAGAAGCGGTAAGAAAAGATGTCGAACAGTTGTTTGGTGTGTTAAAGTCTCGACAACATATAATACATATCCCGTCACGTGCATGGACACCAAAAGATTGAGATGCATTATGTACGCTTGTACAATATTACATAACATGATTATCGAAGACGAAGGTCGCGCGATATGCGAATACGATCCGAATGACATTGATGAGAACATTCAGCGATTGACGAGGGGCAACAAGAATCAAATACGTGGACATTACACAATGAGTATGTGCATGCGAACCTTTATGCAAATTTAAACCATATTTGGAATAACTTCCGTGTCGATCCTGTTGATGACGAGTAACAGTGTTCGTAGGTTTAGGGAAAATTTAATTTATTCTTTAAGTATGTATTTTTAGATTTAAATGTGTGTGTGTGTCTTTAATTTGTAAGTTTGTTAATTTCATGAAATGTTTAATTTTCTTATTTATTTTTATTTTAACAAATTAAACCAATAAATTAGATTAAATAAAAAATAAAAAAAGCAAGAGGGAGAAAGGAAGCCAAGCCTTTGGTTGGGGGAGGATGACGAGATGAAAGAGAATGGTGTGACACTGAGTTAAAGACGAGGAAAAAGGAAATGGGAAACCACATCCTTTGCCTTTTATGCTTAGCTAGTGTCAAAAGTACAAAAAGAGGATAAACTCCGTATAATGAACGGATATTTGTGATATTTATGTTTATGATTTAAAAATTTTTGGTTACATACTCATAGTAAATATTTTTTGGTTACATACTCACAGTAATTAGAATAATAATAATAATGATATTATAAGTACGCAATTCAATCAAGCTGGTTAAAAATATGATATAAGGCCGTTCAAAAAAAATATGATGCAAGTAAATTAAGATATTTAGTTAAACTTTAAACAGTTAGTAAAATTAATATTTATGTGTTTATTTATATGTCGAATAAACTTTAAACAGTTACTAAAACTAATATTTATGTATTTAGTTATATGTGGAATTAACATGTAGATGATCAAATTCATTTTGCCGCAAATTTCACTTGAAATTCGCCTTTCTAAAAAACTGAATTACAAACTGAAATAAAAGCTGTCGTTTTTGCGTTTATTTGATGTATTAATGCCAATGGTTTGAGGCGTTGAGCCATGTTACACATTGAATGACTAAAATAGATTATGCAAACTAATTCAAAAAACAAAACAAAACATGTGATTGGTTGAGAAGTAGGTGGGGCCACCACTTACCCTCTCCCTTTTCATTGCCGCAAGCGGCAACTCTTCCCGCAAATCCTATCCCCCGATCGGCAAGTTTATGTTGGCGGTGGACATGCCATGCGGCAAGGGGGTTGTAACCTACCCCGCACACCCTTACGTAGAGATCTATACATGACGTCTAAGTGTAGTTATTATATATATATATATATATATATATATATATTATTATTTATTTATTTGTATAATATAATTTATACTTGATACGCATCAGCCTGCATTCATACAAAGATTTTTTCAGCATTTTAACATAACATATTCTGGTGAATGTGAAACTTGAAAAAATACTTGTTAGTGTTAGAATTTTTTTCCCACACGCGTTCATTAGGGTTTGGTCTCTATCTATGTTATAATGACACGCGACTCCATAAACTCTTCCAACATATGTTATTTAAACTCCTCACATTAAGTTCGAATCATTCCAAGAAGTGCTCTCCTATATTTACATAATTTATACTTCGAACCTAAGACCTCCCAGAAGAAAAAAAAAACTAATGTTTGGCAAGGAGCTTTTAGAAGCTTCTATCTTTAAGCTTTTAAGAAAAAGCTCCTAATCAATAAAAAAACCTTATTTGGTTGAAAAAGCTTCAAGCTTTTAGGTTAGGAGCTTGAAGCTTTTGGTTGAATGCTCATACTAGTAGCGTTTAGAAGGAGCTACATGCTTTTAGGAAAAAAATGACTATTTTAACCTCTAAAGATAATGATTTTTTAATGCATCAATTTTTTAATGTCCATTTTGGTCATTTTATACATTTTATTAAAAGCTCCAGCTACTCTGCCAAACATCTAAATGTATCTAAAAAGCCTCTAGCTAACAGCTATCAGCAATCAGCCTCCAGCCACCAACTTTTAGCTACAGCCACCAGCCAACAACCCAGTTACTTTGCCAAACACACACCCTACTAGCAGGACAAATAAATAAACAAAAATTGATAATCGCGTTAAAAAAAAGAAAACAATAACAAAAAGGTAAAGTACTATCGACGTTTCAGGGTTTCTGCCAATTAAAGTCTCATTCCCTCAGAGAACAACAAATACATTATAATATCTTCAGAACCAGCACCTCCCTCATCGTCTCCGGCAATGCCGCCGGAATTTACAGACAAACCACCACTACCACCACCGTCACTGTAAACAACATCCGATACTTCAGAACCAGAGCACCACAACGGTCACTGTAAACAACCACCGATACTTCCACAATGTCACTAGCTAAACACACTCCGAGCAAACACAGTCCGAGATCGCCACCAGATTTCAAACATCGAGTCCTCACCTGCCTCAACAAACTCTCCGACCGCGACACACACTCCGCCGCCGCAACGGAGCTCGAATCCATCGCAAAAACTCTAAATCACGACTCAATTTCACCGTTTCTCTCTTCAATCTCCACCACAAACTCTTCCGACAAATCTCCGGTCCGTAAACAATGCATTCGTTTAATCTCCACCTTATCCGAAACCCACGGCAACATATTATCACCTCACTTATCAAAACTCCTCTCCGCCGTCGTCCGCCGGTTACGTGATCCAGACACCGTCGTCCGTACCGCCTGCGTCGGCGCCACCGCCTCCATCGCTGCTCACGTCACCAAACCGCCGTTCATTTCCGTTGCGAAACCGTTTGTTGACGCGTTAGTTACCGAGCAGGATCTGAACGCACAGATCGGCGCGGCTCTGTGTCTGGCGTCGGCTATCAACGGCGCGCCGGAGCCGGACACGGCTTACTTAAGGCGGTTGTTGCCGAAGATTGAGAAGTTGTTGAAGAGTAATTGTTTTAAGGCGAAGGCTGCATTGCTGAGGGTGGTTGTTAGTGTTGTTAGAGTCGGTGCGGCTTCCGGCCCGGTCATTGTGAAGAGTTTGGTGGAGATTATGACGGATTTTGTGGCGAAGAGTGAGGATTGGGCGGTGAGGAAGGGGGCGGCTGAGGTATTGGAGGTGTTGGCTGTTGTGGAGAAGGATTTGTTGCCGGAGTATAAGGCGTCGTGTTTGAAGACATTCGAGGCGAAGAAGTTTGATAAGGTGTGAGAGTTAATTGAGTTGTGTTTGGCTAGTTAAATGTTTGTTGTTGTTGTTATCATTTATATGAATTGGATTTGTTATTGTGTATGTGTAGGTTAAAGGTGTGAGGGAGACGATGAATCAGATGATCGAAGCTTGGAATGCGGTTTTGGATGTGCCGGCGGAGGTGTTACAACAGCAGGAATCACATTCTTCTGAAGGTATGAAGATTTCTCGCATTTGTAGTTTTATAGTGGATATTCAATATTGCAGAACAATTGATACCATTGCTTGAATTCACATATCTGACATTCGTATACTCGTTAATTATGTTGAATTGCAGATCTATTCGTGAGCTTGCAGTAGTATTAGATGTTTTTATTACATATAGATTTAGTAAAGATACTCAGATCGGCCACTAGGAACTTGAGTATATAGTTTGTTCGTATTTGTGTGCAATGATCTGAATAAAATTTGATTTTTCAAGCAAATAGTATTACTTTGTAATGTGTATGCTTTGAGCTTTTAAAACGATTCTCTTAATTTTCCGGAATGATATGATTTCTGATGTTGTGTGATATGATATGGCAGAAGAAGAAGCTGAGATACAAAATCCAACACGAACACCTCAAATAACAAACAAGCGAACTGTGCCCTCCGGTTCCTCCACCAGCAGGAAAACTGGTCCAGCAATGTTCCGTAAGCTGGATCGCAAGAAGCCAAATGATCAGAAACTTAACACTACCGAGGGTCAACACATGAAACAAAGATCTTTAAAACAAGAAACAAAACGGGCCTTTTCAGCGAAATAACTGATGAGAAGATACCCGAATCTCAATCTCATGGAGATCTGCCAAGTTCCGGAGTTGCAGGGAGTTTGAATATCGATTCGGTTCACCAAGATGAGGACTTGTCTTTGATTCGCAATCAACTTGTTCAAATCGAAACCCAACAGTCCAACTTGTTTGATCTCCTGGAGGTAATTTTAAACAGTATTTGGCCCAAAATTACAACCTAGTTTAATGACATTATTAACCCTATCTTATCTAACACATGGTCAACACCCAACAACATGTTATTTGGTAACCAATAACTTAATGTGGGGCTTTGATAATAAGTGTACCTTCTCACCAACTGGTTTAGGTCCAACCAACACTACTAAAGTATCCACATTCAAAGGTGGGGTGTCATCTCCCCCAACCCTCCGATCTTTGACTACGTGATTCCTTCACATCAGCGGCACATCAGTTTTTTCTTCTGTATCTTCCTATTCCATCCTTAACATGGAAATGCCGGTTTTTTTATCCCTAAAATCCTGATAAATTTTTTTAAATAAATAATATTAGCAATAAAATATAAAACGTTTAAACTAAATGAGGTATATTAACTAAACTACAGTATATAGTAGAATGAAATCATTTTTATCCTATCATAATGTATATTTCCCAATATTTGAAATTCTGTCCTGATATCTATATCATATTATAATATTGGCAAACTTGTGATTGTGAATTAATATTAAAAGAACCTAAAATAGTTGGATAGCCTAAAATAATTAGAGAATCTGAAATGAATTAATATTAAAAGAACCTAAAATTGGTAGAGAACCTAAAATGAATTAATAATAATTCACCCACTACACTTCCATTTGGGAGTTGATTAGTAATAGACATCCTACAGTAACACAACGGCACAGCCACACCGCCAGGGCGGTAGCGCGTGGGTGGGGCGGTAACTACGCGGATACCGCCTTGCTACATTACCATATTGTACCCAGTGTCCTCCTAATAAGACATAATAAAACTATATACTTAATTATATGTATAGATACCCATAGTAGTGTAACCGAGCTCGGCTTGAGCTTGAGCTTTAAATATCGAGTATTCGAGCATGAGTTGCATGACTAAGGTGCTAGCTTATACAGGCCTATTATTTGTATAATTTTTATTTGATGCATAATGTATACAGTTACGATTATACAATTACGTAACACAAAATGTAACACTATCGCCTGTGATTTTCAAAGGCGACTTCTCACATATATATGTTACTCTATCCATTTACAGAAATATATCGGGAGCTCACAGGACGGGATGCGGTCACTGGAGTCTCGTGTGCGCGGTCTAGAGTCAACACTGGATGAGATTTCTTATGATTTGGCAAAGTCAACCGGACAGGGGTCGAACCCTAAACCGACCTTATGCTGCAGGTTACCAGGTCCAGATCTTTTGAGCTCTAAACTCTGGAAGAAATCAGAAACTCAACCTTCAAACACGCGATATGCTTCATCATCATCATCTTCTGTGAAGAAGACGAATCATGGATCATATAACGTTGGTGGTGGTAGCGGGTTAATTAAGAACCCGTTGGCTGAGGTGCGCCAGATGTGACCGGTCTAATTAAGTTTTAACAAGAGGTTGTTGCTATTTGTGTTTCCAAGGGTAGGTTTTGTGTATAGAAGAAAATGTGGCCTTCCCTCATTTGTGTTGTATGGCTCTCTTCCGCTTTGTGTTGTGGTGATGATTAGTAATTTAAAGATTGAATGATATGCTGCATTAATTTTATGAATGTTTTAGACTTCTTTCTATATGTAGATAGAGAAGGTGAACCGTGTTGTGTTTTTTTACAAGACCCGTTTAAAACAACTAGTGGACCCAAATGACATGAGGTCACGGATATCAGGATATGTAATAATGCTTTTTAAGCGGATTACACAACATGTTTAATATGATTAAGCAAATGACACAACAGTTTAATATGATTAAAGCAAATGACAAGACACGCTTAACATGAGTTAATTTGGAGAAAAATATTAATACGATAAAATAAAAGTTACTAAACTTACCATCAATGTTCTGTTATAATTTATTTATAAAACTATTAAGCTATGCTGATTTGATAAATCAATGTTCTGTTATAATTTATTTATAAAACTATTAAGCTACGCTGATTTGATAAAGAGTCATAAATGTGTCATGCCAACCTATTTAGCATTATAAGCTATACATGTTATGCGTGTCACACAAATTATGACTTGGACCTTTTTACTCAAACACTTAACTCATTTAACTTTATTTCAAGTCATATCATGTTAATAGAACGTGTCATAAATTGTCAACCCTACGTATAAAGGTTTTATTTCATTATTAAAAATATAAAAAATAAATTATACAACTAAAAAAAATTAATAATTCAATCTCCCTCTCTTACCGTATCTATAACTCCACTGCATGCCGTAACAGACATCAATGTCGAACTCATTAGCCTTTGGGGTTTTGACACTTTCATTGACTCGATGATCTCCACCCAAGGCTCCTATGTAATTAACTCGACTCCGAGACGAGTAATTTTTAACATTAATTAGTGTTAGAGCCCAAAAACACAACAACATACAAGAGTTGTGAGTTCTACATTTGAGGCTAAATCCCTAATTTGTTATGGTTAAGGATGGGATCTGTATTAATATATAACTTGGCATGATCTAAATAAAAAGTTAATACAATAATATAATGGTTAAAAATAAAAGCTGGATTAATAAATTACACTGGAAAATGTTAGCTGCCTATTTTAACCAAATCGTTTTGATGACACATGCATAGATTCGGCAATCTCTTTTTCTAAACTTGATCCGTGTCCACTCTCTTGGTACGCCATTTACAACCATCTTTTTCATGGCACGTGATCGCACTTTTGTCCATGCTCTCAAAAATCTCATGGATATCACTTGTATATAACGTACTATAAAAATCTCTTATGTTTGGTTACATATCTTTAATTGTGAAAAAATTATGCGCATATTTTAATTACCTTAAGAAAAGTTAGTTCAACTTCAGTTTATTTTTCAACTAATGGACGATATATGGTATCTAAGAGCATTCCTATATCTAGGGCTGCAAATGAACCAAACGTTCGGCGAACAGTTTGTGTACTGTTCAGCGGAAGTTCGTTGGTGTTCGTTCATTTATTAAACAACCGAACATGAACAAGAAATTTTCGTAGTTAAATGAATAAACATGAACTGAGGCCGTGTTCCTTCGTTTATGTTCGTGAACGTTGAGTAACGTGTTCGTTTGTGTTCGATGAACATTAGTGTTTTTAGTTTTTATATTTATTAAAACACTACAAAATTCTGACAAATTAAATATCTAATAAGTGTCGGTGTATTATATATTATGTTCATGAATGATTGTTTTGTTCGTTTATTTCCATTTGTGTTCATGAACATTAGTTTGTGCTCATTTGTGTTCGTTGCCTAAAATTAACAAACGAACACGAACAAGTTCATTTCTTTAACAAACGAACACGGACATAAAATCTCATTCGATAAGTGTTCGTGAACGGTTCGCGAACACATATATTTCTTAACCAACGTACACGAACAAGGTCTTGTTCGTGTTCGTTTGCAGCTCTACATATATCACTTCCCCTATCTCCATTCTTATAACTATACTAAAAATTACTATATTTTCTCTATTCTTTTAATTGAATTTTTTTTCTACCTTTATATTATTTTTTCTCTCTTTTTCATCACAACCACTTTTATAAAATATTTAAAAATTAATAGCGATGATAGTATCCCAAATATAAAAATAAGCAATAATATTTTCTCTCATATTTACTCACTAATACCAACCACTCATAACCACTTATATTTTTATAATATGCAAAACTTTTACATAAAAAGTGATGTGAATGCTCTAAGCACACAGCTAACTTAACCCAATCATATGCTATCATCATACATTCAAGGCACGCTTAGGCTAAACGGTATGGGGCCGATATGTGCCCGGCAAGGCCCAGCGCCGGTTCCCCACACGGCCCCTAGGCCCATCCCCAGCTTCAGCGGCAATGTGTGGCCGCTCTTGCCGTGCCTCACCCTCTCACACACACCTATACATACATACATATATATAAAGGGTTTTATCCCACACCCCATAGGTCCATCCCTTTTAGATCCATCCTCACATCCGCTTATGTAATAGCCAATCCTATAGGGATGACCCTCTCCATACCCACTAGCCTTAAAATATGTATGTATGCCACAAAAGTGGATGACAAGCAAATGACATGTGATTGATAGCAAAGACAATGCAAGCATTTAATATGAAATTATTATAAAGTTTTTAGATGAGTGTTAATATTTATACACTTCTTCTCTTAGTCTTTTTTTATATATACATAGAGAGATAAAGTGAAAATAGTATAGAAATAAGATTTTGAAGATATAAAAATAAGATAACATTTTTTACATGAGCACATGATGTCATCTAAGTTTACTATTTTGATTTTAAAGCTTAATTAATCCATAAAGTTAAATTAAGATAACCCAAACAAGCTGATAGATTAAATTTATTAAATGTATTTAATCAAGTGTCATTATATTATTGTATATTAATCCCTTCATTTGTGTTCATTTATATTATAGTATATTAATCCCTTTATTTGTGTTATAGTGGTAGGAGATTTGGGTTTTCCAATGGAGACGCAAGTTTAATTCGCACCTGTGTCATATTGGGGTGGATATAACCCTAGGTTTATGCTCAGTGGTTGGGCAATGGTGTTGACAAACCCACCAAGGGGGTTCGATCCTGACCCCACCCCGGTTTTTATCCGCTGTTACTTCGGTGAGGCAACTCGTGTGGAGGCAGTACGGTTTCCGGGGGAACGCCGTAACCAACCTCGCTAGAATCTCTAAAGCTACTGGATCGTGAAATATGGAGCAGATACCGGTTCCAGAGGTTCCAGACACTTTTGATACTCGCTCTAAGATCATACTTTAGTGATTTCGAATATCAACTACGAAATTACGAGTTTCTAGTTTATAAAATAGATAATGCTACAATCTCTCTGAGGAGAGGCGCTCTTTATAGAGCTAAAAGCAGTGAGTTGCGAGGGCCGCTATTCCTGACTTTAACCCTTTTATGTGCTTTCTCTCTTCTGTCATGTTATTTTGGAATTGAAACTAAAAGTAAAAAACGGTCGATCTTTTTAGGGAAGGGAGACGTATCCTCGACTACAGTCGAGAAAGCTGTTTTGAGACATAAAAACAGAAATGCTACACCATTGTTTTTAAATCTCAAGTCGATCTTGTTGTTTTGAGAATTCAAAACTAGCAGCTGTCATTATCGGGGTGCTCCGCCACCCCTCGTTTCCATCATAAGTCTCCCCTTTCAGGAGCTGCTTCGGAAGCAGGAGGCCCTCGGCATGATGCCTTGGGAAGACACCATGCCGTACTGTATGGGGGAGAAGTCGCGCGTATATGCGTGTACACACATACACGCACACACGCACACATGACGTGCACGCGCATAAACAGACACTGATTGTATGCCCACTGTACGCCCTTAAAACACCCGTTGAGCTACCTTATGAGTATTTATCCATTTCAATCTCAAACATAGCTTCTCTGTACAGAGATGTTAAAACAACCCATGAAAACACTAACAACAGGACAAACAAAGCACTAACAGCAGGACAAATAATCAATACATCTAACATTAGTTTTATAACAACACCATCCCGTTATCGATCGAGATGACCAACTCAGCGCGGCCCGGTTAAGACAACGTAGTCTGGGTAGATCTTGGGTAATATAGCTAGTGGCATCTTGGGGGTAGTATATGGCTTTGCGACCAATAGGTTCTGGGTTCTATTCTCATAAGGGGGAGTTTTTCCCATATTTATTAGGTTTTCTTCTGAATTGGTGGTGTGCGTGAAGCGTGATATTATTTTATTAATATTTTAAGTCCGTTTTACTCATTAGTCAAGTTTTAAATTTATAAAACACGATATTGTACTAACACTAAAAACACACTTGGGCAAGTGCACCCATCACGAGTGTAGTATAGTGCTGGTAAGATACCGAGGTCGTCCAAGGACACAAGAGCTTTTAATACCGATTTATCGTCAACGTCATCAATCTAAATTTTGATCAAAGTTTTAAAAATAAATCTTAGAAATGAAAAGATAAATACAATAAAATCAAATAGACAAGATAGAATCACTTGGATCCAACTCCTCTTTAATATACCCTTTGATGATTTTCGTACTTTCGGACCTTTTAAGAGATTATCTTAGTTATAGTAGTAGGCCCCTCTTTTGAAGGTGATGTTACCCTCAACCCAGTTGTTTGAGTCAGCAAGGATACAATCCCAAAGGATCAGAATATTGAAAGATAATTAAATAAGTTATTAATACGAAAAGTGGTAGGCCCCTCTTTTGAAGGTGTTGTTACCCTCAGCTAAGTGGTTTGAGTCAGCAAGGATACGATCCCAAGAAGCCGGTTTAATGTTTTAATAGTAGTTTACATATGAGGGGTTCAACCTATTCGCACCCCCGCCATCCAATACCTTTGGGGCATTGAAGGAGGTCCTAGTAAGCTTGAACCAAGTCCTCACAGGATCTATACACTAAAGGAGACAAGAACTTTACCAAACCACCCTTCTAACCCCCTTCCAAGCAGTTAACGTGCTTTATATAGATCGTAAAGACACGAATGAGCAAATCAATGACATCATGAAGAAATGGTTGGGAAAATTCACTTTCAATATAAGAAACTATTTATTAAAGTCATTAATACATATCCAACTAAAAAGTACCGAAAGATTAAAAATCAAAAGTAATACATTAAAGACTTGTCTTCACCAAGTGATGTAAGAGATTAGCCAAGCATGGCCTTTGTTTGACAAGAACTCTTACAATCAATCTTGGATCCCAAGACTACTACACACTCTAGAGATGATAGATGGATGATGGTGGTGGGTGTTGATGTTGTAGTGGTGGTGGAATCGTGGCAAAGTGAGAGAGATGTGGTTTGCCAAGGGATACATTTGAAGTGAACCAAGCACCCCTATTTATAGTCAAAACAGTACCCCAGCCACGGCCCCGTGTCCATTGGGCACGGCCCGTGGCAAGCTCCTTCTCTTCCTTCATTAATTGCAGTTGTCAGCAGAGGGCCCCACACGCCCCCGTGGCTTCTGGACACGGCCCGTGGTCAACTCTTCGCTGTATTATCAATATTCTGCAAATCTGATAGTTGACCACGCCTCTTGGTGAGGTGGGCATGGCCCCATGGTGGGCGTAAAAGCTTCTGTTTGTTTTATCTGCACATGTGAGGTTTGACCATGACCCATGCCTGGCTGGGCACGACCCCGTGGTCAGCTTCTGTTATTCTTGTTTAGTCTCTGGGGTGCTGCTGACGGGTTGGGCATACCACGTTATTCCTCTTCTTGTATTTATGTTGTTTTTAGCTGCTTATTTGCTTCTTTTGTTCATTTAAGTTCATTTGATCCTTAAATTCAAAAGGAATAAAGAGACGTGCTTTTTCCAACATTAGTACTGAAAAAGGGTTGGTTTTATGCCTTATTTGATATAATTTATATGTTGCATTTTGTACACATCAAATATCTCCACACTTGAATCTTTGCTTGTCCTCAAGTAAAACTCTTTAAATGTGGCTTACATACCCAAATGGAATAGCCAGAGAAGAAGTTTTGTGGCTTGTTTTGAGTGTCAGGAATCCAAGATCTTTATTTTAATTTTGTTTTTATTTTATTTACAATCCTATTTGTCATGATTTATTTAGAACAACTTTTTAAGAAAAAAATATTTATTTAGGCATAACATGCCTCTTTAAAATCCTATTTATTTATATACAAGTTTACATACCTCACGGGAGATCACTCAACACTCAGCCGAAGATTTTTTTTGTGATAACACTCAATTCCGGCATGGAACTTACTTCTACCATATGTTTGCCAAGCGATCAAACCTCCTCCTTTTTAACTATAAACCTTTATAAATATTAAGAGGACTTTGGAAATGGTTAGGCTTGGGCTAAGGGTAGGTGGTTTTTGGGTTAGTAGTTAGCAAAGTGGCGAAAAGCGTAAAAAGCATCGGTTGTCGTAAAAACTTTTTGCGTTTGTGACATTTATTTGAACTAAGCTCATTCAAACAAGGTTTTTGAGGAACTTGTTGGGTTATTGTAAGAACTATGTTTTTGTTTTTTGTTTTTTTATGTCACAAGATAACCAAGCTTTTTACTAAAACAAATGGGTTTGAATGAAATGGTGGGTAATGGGTGTTTGTTTTGCGGGTTTTGAAACAAAAAGGTTTAGACTCAAAGGGGTTAACTAGGGGGATTTTTTGCTAGGGGAGTAAAAAGAGGAAAAAATAATGGTTTTGAATAAAGAATGGGTTAGTCCTAATGCCTCCATCATTTACTTACTTGGGTTTATGTTGGTAAGGACCGGGAATGTATCGTCTTGGTAAGTTCTAGAGTCATAAGAACCAAGCGGCTATTCACACAAGAAACAAAAAATGAGCATTTAGTTTAAATATGTATGCATTATGCTCGATAAAGGCTCAAAACTCACTTATTGTGGGAATGGATTTATAGTGTGAACAAGTATATGTGATCAAATTTTAAAAAGATTTGTCATGCCTTTTGACAATTTTCTTATTTGGTTCTTTTTATCATGACGCTGTAGGTTGTAAATTTGTAAAAACATAACCTTTTTTAGAACTTTTTATTCCCAAATTAAACCAAGACAAGTAAAAAATGAAAAAGAAATTTTGAAAAGATTTGGGGTGATTAGAGGTTCCAATACGAGTTTTGTGTAAGGTGTGACAACTGTGCCTCCAGTTGTCATTATCATATCTCGAACAATTTCATAAGCAATAAAACCTTGTGTTTTATTCATTGAATTATGGAACTTATCCATAACAATTTTACATATTCGATTATTACACGATAACAAACTCTCGAACAGCTTCTGGAAGTGAAATCGTAAACCGTTATGCAACGTAATTATTTTAACATGACATACACTTTGGAACAATGAAACAAGCTTAAAATACATTAAATAACCTTTACATAACTTAGAATTAAGTTTTGAAGGGTTTGGTATGTCAAAAACAAGCCTATTCGATCACAGGGACTATTTACGACAAACTACGAAAGTCTGCCGATTCTCGTAGCAACGCACACTCCGGAACAAGGTCATAAGCTAAACATACCCTAAATACCCTTAACATAGCTTAGAAATAAGTTTTGAAGGCTTCGGTATGGCAAAAACATGCTTTTGCAACTTCAGGGGCTATTTTGCAAATTATGTGAAACTATGCCAATTCGCGTATTTCTTAATCCGGAATATGTACGCACATCCAAAAATTTTTGTAATCATTAAAATCTTGTACTTTAATTATTGGAATGCAAAAATATCATTCGTTACACATGTACGACCATTTGCGCGTTCGTTATGCTTTTCGTCGTAATTAAACGAAAACCGCAATCGTACGACCAAACGAACTGACATCCGGAATATTTTTGAGCACATTTCTAGTTCCCTACACTTTATTGTCCTTATAGAGCTTAAAAATGGGGTTAACGGGTGTTAAAAGTGCCAAAACGCGTCAAAATCAAGCTCAGGGGCCATTTCTGCCAAATTTGAAACTTCATCCCCTACAAGGGCCTTACGGACCGTAAGGAAAAACCCCATACGGTCCGTAAGGGGTCCCCAGCTCATCAGACTTGTTGCAAACAGGTGGCAGCTTCTTGTTTACTCCTTGGACACCAAGCAAATCAATTTTTCCACCAATTCACCGCATTCTACACTTGTTAGGACTTCCATAAGATCATGCCAACACATGGGACACTTGGAATGATCTAGTTGATCCAAGAACACTATAAATACCCATCAAAGTTCACCTCATTCCTTGCTCAATTCTTTTCTTTCTCTCAAACACTCTAAGTGGAGGCTACCACATTGTTGGATGCCTCCTACCTGAGTTGTTCTTGTCTTCTTGGAGCTCTTGGGTGTTCTACAACACAAGTAAGTGCTCTATCCTTGTCTTGTTTCATTTGTTTAGTTATTTTAAGCTAAAAGTCAAACAGAGTTTGACTTTCAGCTTTGACCATTAATTGGTCAAGTCAAAGTCCAATTGGACTTTGCAACGTGATCGTAATCACGATGGTTATGATCCATAGCGATCCATACCTACCGATTACCCCGTTTGCTAGTTGTAGTGACGAGTCAAAGTTTGGTCAATAATGCGCACTTTTGCGCATTATACGACGGAACTATTTTCGGGTATCAAAACACTTTGTTTTGATACCAAATCAGTTTTATAAACTAGGTTAGGCATGCTTAACATGTCTAACTCATCACTTTTAGTTTAGTTCTTGCTTAGGGTCGTAAGTCGAGCGTTCTCGACCACCGCTTCAACTTTCGAATCCGACCCGTTTGGTCGATCTTAGGATCCGGACAAACTCATATTAGGGACCATAGTCATATAGGGAATAACCCTCTGAGGTTATACCTTATGGTCACGTCGTTTGGTTAGCATTATGTTAAGTCGCCTAGTATGCCTTTATGAATGACCAAAATGCCCTTTTTGCGCATAAATTGATTCTAAGCTTATGTAACCAATGTTTTGCCATATAGACTGATGTTACAACTATATTAGACTTGTTTTGGCATATAAGACTTATTATAGGGCATATCTAACCATCCGATCACGCGTTTACGCAAATGATACGTTAAAGTAGCGTAAACTACCTTAACGAGCCGTTATGAGTCAAAAAGCACTTAGGATCCTTTCCAAACCATAATGTAAACTTTATTAAACCATTTCATACGAGTTCCAATACTCGCTTGGTTTATAAGGCTTCATTCTATCCAAATCATCCGATTAAAGTCTTGATATTAACATAGTTGTCCGATATTAGGACATACATAATTTCTCGGACTCTTGAGCTTTGGTTTATCTTCTTGAACAAGGACTTTCTGCAATCCCAAGTGAGTACATAGTCCCATCTTTTACATTTTCAAATGTTTTGGGGTGAAACCTATGTGCCTATATCTACTTTCGTGTTTTCATGACACAATACATGCTTTGATTACATAGTACATATAGTACATGATTTCAATTGCATTTGCTTCATATGTTGATTTAGCATATTTAGCTCCCTGATTTTCAAAGACATTTCTTGCTATGTATGTTGACTTAGATTACTAGTACAAGGTTTTCAAAGAGAGTTCTTGCTATGTATGTTGACTGAGCATACTAGTACATGGTTTCAAAATATTTTCATACATGCTTGCATTGTTATTGACATATTGGTGCATTGAACTCGACAATGATACATTCATTAACATTTATGACCGACCGGTAGTATGTAATGGTACCATAGGTTTGACACCTCATTCCCGCTTCCTAGTTTTGGAAGTATCCCCATTGGGGAATGACAAAATCCGATGAACATTGGTAAACCTTTGTCTTTATAAAGGTTTATCCGACAATTAACAAGGTTTGAATGTATTCGCCAACAAACCATAAGATATGTTTTAACAATAAAAAGCAACGGCTTATAAAACATAACTTTTATTTGAACAACACTTTTGTTTATTCAAAAACGTTGTTTTATACAAGACATTTTGACTATACGAGACATTGGTTACTTGACAATGATTTACATGACTTTGGTTTACTTGACATTGGTTACTTGACAATGATTTACATAACTTTGGTTTGCTCGACATTTACTCGACAATTGGTTACTTGACAATGATTACATGTACTTTTGGTTTACTCGACATTGGTTACTTGACATTGATTTACATGACAATGGTTTACTCGACATTGGTTACTTGACATTGAGTTACTTGACATTTGATTTACACTTGACGATTTGGTTTACACAAAAACAATGGCTTATTCATGACACTTTTTGGTTATTAAGATAACCCTACATTACTTCTTTTATATCATTGATTTTCATATGATTTATAAAAGAAAAACATTTTATATGGATTCATGGCTATTTTGAAACCATTTAAACATTTCTTTAAATACTCAAAGCCATGAATCTAAACAACAAAACCTATGTTACTCATAGGCATTTTTATGCTGACGTACCTATTTTCACATATGTTTCAGGTTTATCTATGTGATGATTGTTGCTACGTGCTACACATAGGATGAACTCGGGCCTTAGTGACTTTGAAATTTGAAAGACAATTTGATTGTATTTCGTTTTCGTTCTTCCAAGACAAGGTAATTCGTTATTCAATAAAACAAAACTTGAAATATCAGGTGTTGTGAAACAATTTGTAATGTGACTCCCCATGTGTTTCCGCGTGTGTTGTTGTTATACGCGATTTGGGGTGTTACATAAGGCTTGTTATTAGGACTTGCAAGATTCAAGGTTTTAGCTTCCCCCCACACTTAAATTACACATTGTCCTCAATGTGTCCAAAAATGAGTTTTTCGGTTGATTCGAATGTGTAAAAGCGTGTTAAAAACAAGATTTTATGTTACTGGACAGCTGGCCATGGGCCCGTGTTTCCTGAGCATGTCCCCGTGGTTAGACTGCCAGTAACAGAACTTACAGATGGTTGAGCACAGGGCGTGCCTGGTGGCCACAACCCATGGTCAAGGTAGTGTAGACAAAACAGTAGGTCAGGTTTGGCCACGGGGGCGTGGGCAAAGACCACGGCCCCGTGGTGGCAGTCTGCGATTGTTGAATTTCAGGTTTTGGCTTATGGTTTCGGGGCTTAGATGGCATTAACGCATAGTGCATTCAAGCCTCCTGTGTACCTGTTTTGCTATTCATTCACACCACACAAAACATAACATAATACCCAAATCCTAACTTACGAGCGTTTCAAATCCTTCATCATCACAAACATAAAACTAAAGGAAAATGCAGAAAATAAAAGTGTCTAGAAAGTAAATTGTTCAACCACGGCGCGCCGGCCGACAAATTGTTCAAAGAGAAAAGAAGGATAACCTGGAAGCTGCATCCGTCACCAACCACACCACCGCCAATCAATCCATGTCCTCATCATCGTCCTTGTCGTCGTCCTCCTCCTCGTCACGATACGCCATGTGTCCCCATATATATGTGATGTCATCTTGCATAGTGGTGATGGATCATTCCACCACTCCAATCCGGACGTTGGCGTTGTTAGCTACGTTGTAGGTGTTTTGAGTGCATAAAAGGTTTTCCTGCAAAATCAGTCAAACTTTGAAAGTTAGGAAAACCTCCTCCTCTCAAAGGAGGAGCCCGGTTGGTAGCTGTGGTATTGAGGAGGGGGACGGTGTGGGTCATCTTGGAGGGCTAAGACTTCTTCCGGGCTCCATGTGTTTCCTTGGGCATTACAGAAGCGGATGGAGCCGTCATCCATGTCTTGGATGATTCCCATGGATCGACATTGGGCGAGATCTACCTTTCCCGACTTCGCACCCCGATGGAATGCCTTTGGGACGCGGTTAACATAGGTAGGTGACATCAAGAGGTTGGCGGTTATGGATGCAATAGAGGCAAGTTAGCTCACGGAGGTTCACCACACCTGAACTATCACGCCTTTGACAGAGGGAGTTGCTTAGGATCCGGTGGATGTATCGATAAAGTGGGTCCCGCAACTGCGAGCTCTTGGTTATGCTAGGATCATATGCTCCGTCTCCAAGTTGAGCTCATGCCGTTTGACGCATGTTAACCGGAATTTCTCGGAGACCACCCGTGAATTCTTCTCCAACAGATTGTTCTTCGGTGAATAAACCCACATTCACACCAAATTGAGCCATGGAGGTGGAGAATAGCTGTCCACCACATCTGAACTCGACCCCATCTGAGTCAAACGGGTCCGCCTTGTTTTTGAACTTGAAGGTGCTATAAAACTCCATGTTATATTCGTAGATGGAATGGGGTTTGGTGTCAAGAGCGGTTCGAAGTGGACCCGTAACTAGCATCTCATAACGGCCTGGTTGCCCGATAACCTCGAGGGTATATTAACATGTCTGCCTTGGTGCTTCTTCATGCCTTGTTTGAAGGATTTCGTAACGGGTTTGGTATTCCAGCTCTGACAATTTGAACCTTAGAAACTTGTTGGCCACTGCTGCACAGAAGAATCACAGAAACGATTAGTGCGTTAGGATAAAATTTCAAAAGAAACTGAAAGCAGGAAGCTGGACACGACCCCATGGTCCCTGGCCACACGCCGTGTTCGGGCATCCTTCCTGACCACCCCCGTGGTTAGGCTACTTTTACTACAATTTTCAATTTTCGGCCTGGTTTCGAAGAGTTGAAAATTTTTGGTTGAGTAGGGGCGGTTTCCCCCGAAAATAAAACCCCAAGTGCTGTTTTTCCAAAAACAAATCGTTTAGCCCATATATTTCAACTTTTTCGGTTTGAAAACAAGGGTTCATGGTTTATACTTGAAATCGGGTGATTCTTTGAACAATAGTGGTTGATTTACTTCCTATAACATCTATGTAAACTATTACTACTAGATCTAAACAAAAAGTTAGGGTTTGATATGGTTCTAGTTCAAGGACCCTAGATTTCCCCCCAAATTTTGGTGTTATTCTACATGCAAATCGTTAAACTAACTAGAGAAGATGTTAGAATCATACCTTATAGACGTTGAACAAAATGAAAACATGGAAAATGGCAGAAAATCGCAGAGGAACCAAAGCTTTTTCGGGGAAACGGGTTGTGGTGAAATGAAGAACTAAGCAGAAAAAGGGTTTATACCCGTCTGCACACCGACCACGCCCCCGTGGGCGGCTATTATTATATAAATATAATTTTTAGTGCACGTGTGAATGACCGTTTTCCCGAAAAAAGTTCCCTTAGTTAGCTTACCTATTCCGAAGCTTTTCTAATGTTTATCACCTATAAGACACGATATTAATTTATATATACGAAACTTTTGTCTAATCATACCTCACTTGCTTGTAGCGAAATCACTTCCTTGTCATCCTCAATGAACCCTTGGTAGAGCTTAAGTCGTTGTCCGTTGACCTTGAATGGAATGCCACTTTTGATTTAATCTCGATCGCACCGTGTGGGAAGATATGGGTGATGGAGAAAGGTCCCGACCACCTAGACTTTAGTTTTTCGTGAAATAATCGAAGTCGTGAATTAAACAACAGGACTTGATCTCCATCTCGAAATTCATTAGGCTTAACATGTTTGTCGTGTAAGTTTTTCATACGTTCCTTATAAATTTTGGAGTTAAAATATGTTTGATTTCTTAATTCGTCTAGTTCGTTTAATTGAGAAAATCGATTTTTACCGGAGGTTTCATTGTCTAAGTTTACGTTTTTTAATTCCCAGTAGGCTCTATGTGCTATTTCTACTGGCAAATGACAACTTTTTCCATAGACAAGCTTATATGGGGTGGTACCTATTGTTGTTTTATAAGCGGTTCGGAAAGCCCATAAAGCGTCGTCTAATTTATCGGCCCATTCTTTTTTATTTAATCCTACGATTTTCTCAAGTATTCATTTTAAACCTCGATTGGTCACTTCGGCTTGTCCGTTTGTTTGCGGATGGTATGCGGTTGAGATTCGGTGATAGACCCCATATCTTGTTAAAAAAATTTCAAGTTGATGATTACAAAAATGGGTACCTCTATCACTTATCAATGCTTTTGGAGTACCAAAATGAGAAAATAGTTGTTTCAAGAATCTTACCACAACTCTTCCATCATTGGTTGGCAGAGCTTCGACATCGGCCCATTTTGACAAGTAATCCACGACCACAAGTATATATTTGTTTCCTTTTGATGGTGGGAAAGGTCCCATAAAGTCTAATCCCCACACATCAAAGATTTCACATACCAGAATACCATTTTGTGGCATTTTGTTTTTGGAAGAAATATTACCTGATCGTTGGCATGCATCACATGTCTTGACAAGAATTTGTGAGTCTTTATAAATGGTTAGCAAATAGAATCCTGAATCGAATACCTTTCGAGCAGTGCTAGTATCTCCATGGTGTCCTCCGTACGGACCTTCATGACAGTGGCGAAGAATCTTTCTTGCTTCGTTACCATGTACACATCGTCAGATGAGTTGGTCGGCACAAATTCTGATAAGATATGGATCTTCCCAAAAATAATGCTTTACATCGGCAAATAATTTTTTTATTTGATGATGTGACCATGGTTCTTCTCGGTATTCCACCATTTCTAAGGATTCCGTTGGGAACTTTTCGCTGATGAGCTCGTCCCTAGTTGCTTCCAAAGATGGATCTTCCAAGCAGGATAGATGATCGCCTACGGTGTTTTCAGCTTCCCTTTTGTCTTTTATTTCTATGTCAAATTCTTGGAGGAGTAGAATCCACCTGATTAAACGTGGTTTAGCATCCTGTTTTTTAAAGAATAACGAATAGCAACATGGTCTGTATAAACTATTGTTTTAGAAAGAAGAAGATAAGAACGAAATTTATCAAAGCAAATACTACGGCTAGTAACTCTTTTTCGGTTGTGGTATAATTTTCGTGCGCATCATTAAGAGTTTTACTAGCATAGTATATTGGGTGAAAATGCTTATCTTTTCATTGTCCCAAGACTGCTCCAACCACAAAGTCACTTGCATCGCACATGATTTCGAAGGGTGATTTCCAATCAGGCGCTATCATGATTGGTGCATTGACTAGCATTTCTTTTAGTGTTAAAAATGCTTGGTTGCAATCCTTGTCAAACATAAATGGTGCATCTTTTTCAAGTAATTTTGTTAAAGGTCTTGAAATTTTTGAAAAGTCTTTGATAAATCGTTTATAAAATCCGGCATGCCTTAGGAAACTTCTGATGGATCTAATGGAGGATGGGGGTGGTAATCGAGAGATGGTGTCTATTTTAAATCGATCAACCTCCATTCCTTCGTTTGAGATTTTGTGACCGAGTACTATTCCCTCCGTTACCATGAAATGACATTTTTCCCAATTAAGGGCGAGGTTAGTTTCCTCACGTCGGGACATCATTCGTTCAAAGTTATTGAGGCATTGGTCGTATGAATCTCAAAAGATAGAAAAGTCGTCCATGAAAACCTCCATGGTTTTTTCTATCATATCATGGAAAATGGCCACCATGCAACATTGAAAAGTTGTGGGGGCATTACATAGACCAAAAGGCATGCGTTGATAAGCAAATGTTCCATAGGGACATGTAAAATTTGTTTTTTCTTGGTCTTCTGGAGCTATCGGTATTTGAAAGTATCCTGAAAAACCATCTAAAAAACAAGAAAATTTGTGACCAGATAATGTTTCTAACATTTGATCAATAAAAGGTAAAGGGAAGTGGTCTTTCCTCGTTGCCTCATTTAATCTACGATAGTCTATACAAACTCTCCATCCGGTGAAGGTACTTGTTGGTATTAATTCATTCTTTTCATTAGATACCACCGTCATGCCTCGCGTTTTAGGGACTACTTGAACGGGACTCACCCAAGGGCTATCGGAAATTGGGTAGAAGAGTCCTACATCAAGTAGTTTGATGACTTCATTTTTAACCACTTCTTGAACATTTGGATTTACTCTCGTTGTGGTTGTATTACCGATTTATAGTCATCTTCCATCAAAATTTTGTGCGTGCACATGGAAGGGTTTATTCCTTTTATACCTACAAGCTTCCATGCAATCGTGTTTTTATGTTTTTTCAAAAGTTTAATTAATTTTTCTTTTTCTATACTAGTTAACTTTAAAGAAAAAATTACCGGTAATTTACCATGCTCGTCTAGAAAAGCATATTCTAAACCTTTTGGGAGTTCTTTGAGCTCAAGTGGTGGGTCTTTAAGAGACTCCCTATTCGTTTGCTTTTTATTTTGGTCGAGAACCAAAAAGGTTTGTTAAATGGCGTTCTCTTCTTCGACAAGTTGGTCGATTTCTTCTTCCGTATCGGGTGGTTCATCTTCATCTTCAATTAAGGGTCGTCGTTGCCGAATGGGTACTTTATGGATTGGTCAAGATTGGCATACCTTTTGTCAGCTCCCAATTGAATTGGTAGGTTGTTTTGCTTCCGATTAATCAATGCTTGATGGGTTTTCACAAAAGGTTGTCCCAACACAAGTGGAGCATTATAGAGAATGATGAAGTCGGTTGGAACTTGGAACCACCGTTTGGTTTGTTTGCACTAACACATCTTCAACTACCCGTTGATTTCATCATTTTCCGATTAGAGAGAAAAATGGGGATTTGAAGTGTAGAAAAATCACTAACATTTAATTTTTTGAAAATATAGTTAGGCATCATATTAACAGAAAGATCCTTATCAATTGTAATATTACTATTAGGTGTTTTGAAAGAAACATGGAACCGGTGTGATGTTAATTTCAAATTGCTCATCTTTTTTTAGCGTAGTTTGATCGTTTGTTAATTTAGCGCTAACCATTTCGCCAATTTTAGTGTTAGTGTTTAACTCATTTAAAAACTTCGTATGTGTGGGTACCAAACAATGATTTTCGAAAGAAGGTGACAAAATGCTATTTTCTTGAAAATTTAACTCTTTTTTGAAATCATCGTTCTCAGACTTACCTCTTTTGTCGTTTGGTTCATGTGTTCGTTTTTACTTAGTTTTTCTGCCAATTTTACTTCTTCAATTATTACTTCCTTAGTACAAACAACCTCTTCCCTCTCGTGGGAATTTTTTATTAAGCATTTAAGATTTTTGAGACTTTGTATAAGGCTTTCGGCTTCGGGGATGATAGTTTGTGGTATTTTGTGCAGTTTAGAGGGATAAGTTTCCCAATCAAAAGTTGACTTCATAAGTTCAAACCTTGGTTCCTCATAGTGAGTATATGAGGTGGATGGTTGGAAAAGGTCACAATATTGTAACGAGTGGGATTCACTGCAAATGGTACAATATTCCTCGTTGTAATCATCCTAATGTAGTAGTGAGTGTAATCTCCTGAGTATTGATCCATCGGAAAATACTCAGCAGATTTACAGTCTCCGGGTCAGCAAACAAGATTTAAAGACTAAAACAAAATCTCACCACAGCCCTGTGCTGAGCGGGCACGACCCCTGGTCAAATTCTGTATCTGGGCGTTTGAAAATTGTTACTGGGCACTTGCAACACGGGGGCGTGTCCAATGGGCACGACCCCGTGTTCAGCTTGCTATTATGCTAAAAATTCCTAAAAAGTTAATAACGAGCGCGCAGTTTGAAAAGGTTTTGAAAAAATGATTAGGCTGTTGATTTTAAGCTTTCTTAAAATCCTTGTGTCCCCGGCAACGACGCCAAAAACTTGGTGTGCGTGAAGTGTGATATGATTCTATTAATACTTTTAGTCCGTTTTACGCATTAGTCAAATTTTAAATTTATAATACACGATATTGTACTAACACTAAACACACACTTGGGCAAGTGCACCCATCGCGAGTGTAGTATAGTGTTGGTAAGATACTGAGGTCGTCCAAGGACACAAGAGCTTTTAATACCGGTTTATCGTCAACGTCTAATCAATCTAAATTTTGATCAAAGTTTTAAAAATAAATCTTAGAAATGAAAAGATACATAAAATAAAATACAAATAGACAAGATAGAATCACTTGGATCCAACTCCTCTTTAATATACCCTTTGATGATTTTCGCACTTTCGGACTTTTAAGAGATTATCTTAGTTATAGTATTAGGCCCCTCATTTGAAGGTGACGTTACCCTCAACCCAATGGTTTGAGTCAGCAAGGATACAATCCCAAAGGGTCGGAATATTGAAAGATAATTAAATAAGTTATTAATGTGAAAAATGGTAGGCTCCTCTTTTGAAGGTGACGTTACCCTCGGCTAAGTGGTTTGAGTCAGCAAGGATACAATTCCAAGAAGCCGGTTTAATGTTCTAATAGTAGTTTACATATGAGGGGTTCAAGCTATTCGCACCCCCACTATCCAATACCTTTAGGGCATTGAAGGTGGTCCTAGTAAGCTTGATGTAACGCCTCGCCTTTCGTAGCTTTCTATTTTTAGAAAGTGTTTAATGTAATTCTATTTTCGGAAACTCGTTTCCTTGTTATCGTACCTTATTTCGCATCGTTGTAAATCCGAGACCTTGATCGTAATTAAATACACCTTTTATATGAAACTCGCATCATGTTATACATACTTATACATGGATTCATAGACACGTTGTTACTTGAATTATAAGAATAACTTTAATCTCGCAAACCATTGCTAAGTGTTCTCGATTCTCAAGCATCTTACTCATACATTATTATTTAATCACGAGAATTATACATATGTGACACTTCATTAAATGTCACACTTGTTTAAATACCTATACTTGTCATTCTTTTAAACATGTTCTTTTTTATACTTAACATAAGATTCTAATGTCTAAACACTTGAAATAGGTTACCAAACAATAATACATGTTATGTATATAATATTAAACATCTATTAACCAATGATTCTTGTGTTGATTCTAGCAAATTTAAGTATCTCGGGCTCTGATACCACTTGAAAGGACCGTCCTCCTAAGCTTAGGAACCTAAATTTGTTATCTAACGTCCAATTAGGCGGAAACTAAATGACGTGTTAATCGTATAACAAAATTACTCATTAATTGTCTGTTTATTGATCAATATACGTATACATTCAAGTTCCGGATCCGACAGAGCTTCACCTCTAGTTTGCCAAAGTTACAAATGAGAGATCACAAGTCCACTATTATTGGCAACCAAGTTCGCTTGGGATAGACAAGTTCGGGCGAACTTGTCTTGAACAAGTTCGGCCGAACTTGTTCATATCTCAAGATTCCGGGCGAACTGGATCCCCATTTACATAAATATTCCATATTTCTAACGTGATCTCCCTAAATCTAAACAGACTCGATACAAGACTAAGACATAGACATACTGTACTAACAGACTCCCCCTTGGATATCTTCTTCGTCTTGATAAGTCTTTAGAAGCTCTGTTCATTCAGACTCGTTCTATTATAATGACGTAGGCAACAGACATATGCACTAACAGACTCCCCCTTGGATGTTGCCGTAGTCATTGACTTCAAATAAGCTCTTGAGTCTTCAATATTCTCTTGATCTTCAGTCCTTGAATAAACTTTAACGTCCTCGATCTACAAATCTTCTTCAATTATGTTTCTTAAGCTTAACTTGATAAAACTTTAATCACCATGCTCCCCTAGCTTTGTGCTTTAATCTTCAAACATCGTTTTATCTAGCTCCCCCTAAAACTTTACTTCCTGTTTCAAAGTTCTCAGACATTCAAATAAATATTTCAGATTCAAACTTTGAAATTTTATAACATCAACATTTCAAATTTTAATCTCCTTTTTCATCTTTCAAACCTTTCAGTTATTCAAGTTCAAACTATGACCTTGAATATTTTTACATTTAAGACCTTGATTTTTCATATGTTTATCAATTATGAAAATCCACTTAGTTGACCAAGTCCAAGTTAATAACCTTGGTTAACCAATTTTGTCTACCGAGTCCAAATTAATGACCTCGGTTTGACCCGTTCTGAATAAACTGACGTTTTCTTCAATTTTAAAGTTTCAATTTATGAACTTTTTATTAACATTTCAGCACCTTACCAGACTTCGAAGATCCGTTCTCCAACATTGGCTTGTAGAAACTAATGTAAAAAGAAAATCTTTTTTAATTTTTTAAAGTTTATGCTAAAACACACTGAAAATCTTTTTGGTTTAAACTTGTAAAGCAAGTAAAGAAAGTAAACTATGTACAAACATATTTACAAACATATTTTTTGTGAATTCGTGTCTAAGGATCATATCAGTTGATTGAGACATATCATCAGTACCGTTGACCTTTTGATATTTTAAGTTTTAAACTCGTTTACCTAGATTGTCGATATGTTTTTCCACTTAAACTTCGACAATTTCTCAATTGTTCCAAGATTTGTTAGGTAGAATTATGAATACTTGACTTAACTATGGTTCCATCTCAGAATATACTCCCGTATCAAGGTTCCCTAGATTTCATCTTACAGGTGAGTATAGCGTAATTGATATCTGTATCTGGGTTAATGCGAAACCTTGAGAGCTCAGGTTAATACCACCGTATCGACAAAGAGATGAAGGCTCGACTTAAAGGTGTGTTCCAATTAAGGAATTTTTTAAGCACTGCAAATAATTAGATCTTTTGAAGTTTTGCATGAAGTTTAGGGTTTTTAGCAAAAGCATTATGGAAGTTCTAGGATATTGCTTCCCAAAATCACAAGAACTTGTATAATACCCCAGATATCAACTACCTATAAAGACCTCGTATCTCAGAAACAGGCAATCTCTCAAACGAAATTTCAGAGTACTAAGTCCATATATCCAAGAGATGTTAATCCACAAGATTAAGCAGTTGTAAAATTTAGTTTATATCTCAGAAACAATTTACATAACGTGTAAAGCCTATCGACACATCCACAGTAAGACTATGTTTATCACTTTTTAAACTTTACAATTCTTTAGCATACTGTGATAGTCCACTGATATACTATCATTTCCTTTTTGCCACAAAATTCCTTTTGTCCTTTTCAATGTTTTTATACGTTTTGATTTTTTCAAATGTTCTTGAATTTTCAACTTTTTCATATGTTTTTGATTTTTCTGAAATCATTACTCCCCCTAAAATAAAAAACATACTTTTGGATTTTAGTTTTAAGAAATTCTTTTTTAAAAGATAACAAACCAATGAGGATCACTAGAACTCGTCGTCCGATCCTTTTTCAACATCTGCATCTGTATCTGTTCAACAGATAAACCATTAAATCTCATTTACGTGACAGAATAAATGGTTTGATATAAAAATCAGTGTTTTGTTCAACGGTGTGGATTTTCACAAATTGCACATCCCAAATTTTATTTTCAACTACTCCCCCTCAAAGTGACAAAGATTATGACACTTTCGGAATAAGTTAAGTGACATGAAGCTCCTCTATCCAGAATCAACTTTGATAATGTGGATCTTTAGAGCCCCCTGCACATGAAAAGTAACTACTTGAATAGGGAAACCCAAGCCTTTTTGGTCTTGGGTTGAACTTGATAACGATCATCGTAATCACTTTCAAATCCGTCATCGTAATCAAAATTGTCATCAAATATTTTATCCGATGTCAACTTTGAAAACTTCTCGACTTTATATTTCTTTGTCGATTTTGCGAACATCTTTTTTAACTTTGAAAGATCATTTTTGATTACCGACTCGTTTGTTTTGACATTATCAGTTCTTTTTGAAACAAACTTTAGACTTTCAGATGATGAAGAAACTTTCTTTGCAACCCAGGATTGTGTCTTACTTCTTGCTTTCTTGATATAGAATCTAGAATCCTTTTTATCGTTTGATTTTGAAGTTTCACCTTTTTCAAATGTTGAGTTTTCAAACTTTGTTCAGTTTTAGGTTTCACTTCGAATTTAGATTCATAGTTTCTTTTTAAGATTGTGACAGTCAATCTCTGGTTGTTTTAGTTTTTCATCTTTTGACACTGTCTTTCTTTGTGGATACGCAGGCTTTGATTTCGGACACTTGCGAGCAATGTGACCAGCTTTATTGCATTCGAAGCAAGTTCGAGTATCATGAACATGTCCATTCGTGGGTTTTACTCCACTTGTGGACTTAGCCTTGTCCCGAAGTTCCTTTTCTTTCTTGAACTCATCATTTACCTATCAAACTCTCTTCCTGAACTGTGTTCGTCTAATACACAAACTTCATGTTTTTACCTTTGTATTCGTGGAAAGGTGACTTCTGTTTCCTTTTCGATTCATCTTCGTTTTCTTCCAAACCCAACCCTACTCTCCTGTTCTCAGGAAAATCACCACCATTTTTTGGTAGTTGTTAACGTTCCTTTTGGGTTTCGAGTAATTCTTTCATTTATTTCAAGATCATCTGACGAAACTTCCACAAGTTTGAACAATTTATCGATTTGATCTTCTTTCACATTTCGAATCGGAAAGCTATCATCGAAATATAATCTATCATATTCCTTAACCTTGTACATGACAACGTTAGGATCATCACTTAGATCATTTTCTAATGATGTATGGTCATCTTCAGATTGTGATTCCGAGTTGTTCGAACTTGATTGGCGTTTTCAAAGCTGCGTTGTCAGAATCATTTTCCAAAACATTCTTTACCACATTTTTCACCGTTCACTATCATTATTTGATTTCGTATAGACTACGTCAATGTTCTCTGGCAATTGATCTTTAGTTTCTGATAAAAGCGTTATGTTTATTGCCTTTTCAATACCGTCCTCTTTCTTGCGGCAGTAACTCGCAAGTAGTGGAGGTGGAACATTTCCGTACTCTTTACGTTTTGTACCTTTTGGTTTTTCATCATTTTCCTCCGACTTGATCGTTGGAAGAATGTGATCAATGACATAAGCATTTGCTGTATAACTTTTCAACAATTGCCTTATCTTTCAGTTTCAATTTTCATGTCTTGAAGCTCTCGCCTTGTTTCAACAATAGTATCAATATACATGTTAATTGTTTTTTGTTTTTCAATTACTGTTGCACTTAACATTGTTACATTAGCACTTATTTCACGATTAGCTTTTTCGAAATTACAATAAGTGCCTTTCATTTTTTCATAAGCTTCTTTCATTGTTTCTGTATCATAACGAAACTTTTCGTTATGCACAGTCATTCGCTTATGATTTTAGACTTCTCAGCAGATTGCTCACAAGGATTTGCGTACTTTGTGCAAGATTTTTCAACCTCCACAACTTTCACAACTTCCTTTTCAATCACTTTTACCTCAGAATTTACCTTCTCATCCTCTAGTTTCTTTTCTACAACCACCATTTTCTTTTTAACCACTTGCTTGGAAGATGCTGCATCAGAACAACCTGCAAAACTAGGAATATTGTTAGAAGAATTAGCACTCTGCATCATCGTGTGATGATAAATCTCATCTTCTTCTCTTTGTTGCATGTATTGTTCTAGAATTGCATTCTCCAGAGCTATATTCTCAGCAGACATATCTTGCTCTTCCATTAATCTCAGCCATAAGAGCTACTCCAGTTTTCTTGCTAATATACTTGTTCCAATCAAAACCTTCATTTTCATTTGAAGCAATCATCGCTTTTCTGTGGTGTTAGATGATTGATCTTGAACTTCAACTTTTCTCGGAAATGGCTTGTATTGCAATGCTTTCTTGTAGTAATCATTGCCACCTCCGAAAGGACTTTGATTGCCACTTAGTTCTTGGTTAGGACACTCTCGTTTGAAATGCCCTTTTTGTCGGCACTTGAAACATGTGACTTTTGACTTGTCAAATCCAAGCTTGTTACTTGAATTACCAATATCTCTTCCGGTTAATGCTACAAAATTGGTAACTCTTCTGATGATCGAAGCCAGACTCCACTTAATATCTATCAGTTCCAATTCTTCTTCATCCACCTGATCGTAATCCTCAGCTGTCATTAAAGGATTTCTGATCTTCCCAGCAACTAAACATTCGTAAGATTCTAGAACAGTAGCAAGAAGTGCTATATGCTGTTTAGCCGGTTTTTTAGGAAAAACATTCTTCGGATTAACTGCGATGTTGGCACTGAAAAACATTTGGATCAGAACTGGATTGGTGTGTCTGATGCGACTGATTTTTCTGATTTTGAAACGTAGAATTTGAACCAGTACTAGAATATCATGTGTTCGGAGAACTCTGATTCTGAGACGAATAAATCGATGAATTCATATTCGAACTGAATGCTCTTTGAATTTTTGGACTCAAATCGGAGTATCTTGAACACCTCCTTTGTAATACACACCAACATCTTGAACAACATTTGCATTCTTTGATTTTGCAATCTTTAACAACTCCATTTCATGACCTTCTAGTTTGTCGATGAAAGATGACAACTTTAAATGCATCCAAGCTGGACTGTTCTTTAAAACCACTAGGTAAGTGACCACCCTCCCTTAGGAAGTGCATCAGCCAACTTTTCTATTTGTTCTTCGGTAGTTCTCTTAATATCATGCCTTCACATCTGGACCATTAGATGACAATATCTGTCAATCATTTGCTTCATAGTCTCAACTTTGATCATTGTGAAAATCTCGAATTCTTTCTTGATTAAGGCCTTTTTACTCTTTTTCATCTCATCGCTTCCCTTGAATTTATCACAAAGAGCTTGCCACAATTCTGTGAAGTTTCACATTCTGGTAGTAGTGTCAAGATATCTTCCATCACAGATTGTTGTATTAGACTAATCATTTTCTTTTCAGCCACGTACGCTTCTTTATCAGCAGGTGTAAACTTAATCAAAGAGAGATCTTGATCATGTTCATCTTTTGGCCATTTGTATCCGTTTTCTACCGCAATCCAGCTGTGGAACTGATTGCCTTGAACCCAATTTACAAACTTTTCCTTCCATCCCTCAAATTGTCCATGCTCATTAGCTTTGGCGGTTTCATAGTAGTACCTATCTCGTTCCAGGTTCATTTGATTAACCGCAAGAGTATTAGCATTAGCATTCGATGTAGAAGCCACTTGTGAAGCAAACGCATTATGGAAATATCCATTTTGGCAATCTGAAAGCTTAACAGAAAGCACAATAAAAAACACTCGAAAACCGATTAGCAACTAACTAGTTCGGTGAACTTGTGAGAAAAACAGGTTTTGAATTCAATTTCAACAAGTTCGGGCGAACTTGTATGATATCATCAACTTTTTATCACAAACAATCAAGTTCGGGTGAACTTGTTGTTAAAGTTTGGAAAAATTTCACCCTGAAGCAAGTTCGGTCGGACTTGTATGAATTTCAAGAGAAACAAGTAAGTTCGGGCGAACTTGTAATAAAATTTCAACAGAGTTTGATCAAGTTTGGGCGAACTTGATGAAACTTTGAAGAAATATTAAGTAAGTTCGAGCGGACTTGTGTAAAACCTTGAAAAATCAATCAAGTTCGGGCAAACTTGATGAAAATTGTGAGTTTTCAGTCAAGTTCGAGCGAACTTGATCCCAAGTTCGATCAAAATGGTTTTGCAAATCATGGTTTTTTCAACTTTTTGACATTAATTCGATTGAATTAGGTCTTAAAACTTTCAGGGGTTTATCTTTAGTGTATTTTACATGACATGTTCAAATTTTAAACATTTTTTGACCATGAATTCTTCAAATTTGTGAAAAAGTTAAGAAAAATGGTAGAAATGAGAAGAATTAGAGTGATTCTTGTGTTGAATCAGCAAATTTAAGTATCCAGGCTCTGATACCACTTGAAAGGACCGTCCTCCTCATCTTAGGAACCTAAATCTGTTATCTAACGTCCAATTAGGAGGAAACTAAATGACGTCTTAATCGTATAACAAGAATTACTCATTAATTGTCTCTTTATTGATCAATAGTATACATTCAAGTTCCGGATCCAACAGAGCTTCGCCTCTAGTTTGCCAAAGTTACAAATGAGAGATCACAAGTCCACTATTTTTAGGCAACCAAGTTCGCTTGGGATAGACAAGTTCGGGCGAACTTGTCTTGAACAAGTTCGGCCGAACTTGTTCACATCTGAAGATTCCGGGCGAACTTGATCCCCATTTACATAAATATTCCATATTTTCTAACGTGATCTCACCTATTCTAAATAGATCGATACAAGACTAAGACATAGACATAGTGTACTAACAGACTCCCCCTTGGATATCGTCTTCGTCTTGATCAGTCTTTAGAAGCTCTGTTCATTCAGACTCGTTCTATTATAATGACGTAGGCAACAGACATATGCACCAACAGATTATAATGTCCAAACACTTGAAATAGGTTACCAAACAATAATACATGTTATGTATATAATATTAGACATCTATTAACCAATATATATCTAATAAATGACAAAAAATAAAAAATAAAATAAAAAGGGCCCAGCCTTATTTAGGGGTGGGTTTCAGGCTTGTTTCAAGTTTAATCACCCACTAATCTTGTATAAAGAACCCATTGAAACCCTAATCCCTTTCCTATATAATAAGCACTTCCCATCCTTTATTCCACTTTACAAGCCTCCAAGCACTTCAAAAACCATCCCAAACTCAGCTGAGTTTTCAGCCATAAAAAGTGAGTTTTAACTCATTTCTCCTTCTAATTTCTTCTTGTTCTTTCTTAAACAACACTTGGATGACCTCTAGGAAGGTTTTCACAAGTTTGCTTGGGCAAACTAAGGTGAAACCTCACCATTTTTGAGGTCCAAAGTGCATAAACTTTCTGCTCATATCTTTTTTATAACTTCATTATTTTCATGTGTTCTTCATCTTTTCTTCCTCAACGAAGTTTGTAAAGCCTCTAGGGATGTTACCATAGGTTTTCCATGGAAAACCAAGGTGGAACAATACCATTTTTAAGGCTAAATTTCTGTTTTAGAAGATGAACTTGTAAACTTTATCTAAACAAAGTTTTACTATACAAACTTGTGCTACTTGTGCCTTTAATCAAGCCCATGATTAGTGAGCTAGCTAAGGTTGTTTCATACAAATTAGGAGGTGTAAAATGCCTCTAAACTTTCTGTTTTTGAAAGGGTTTTAACCCACAAGTGTTGAAACCATCCAAGCTTGACAAAGCTTGTGTTTGGTAAAGGTGTGATTACTTGGAAGCCTTGGCTATCCTACCTTTAATCCACCACCTCACTTGATGTTTTCCCATCTCTATCCCAAGTAGTTTGCTAGCCTAAAAGTGACACCACCCCGTCTAGCTTTCGATACTTAGTTAATTCTTTCTATGTCGATGTTGGCTCACCCGGGTTGAAGATTACTTGGCTACTTGGTATAGTCATTACTTGTACATTTTCATTTTGGGTGCAAGATGTTTACCTATTAAATTACACAACTCACACTTAAACTTTTTGCAGACACAAACAATCCATTATACATGCTAAGATACATAATATGTGGTATAGTTGGAACATTCTTATGTGATGCTATTTGTCATTAACTTCGTACGAGCCTCCCCTTAACATGTATAGCGCTATAGGAGTAACACACCGCCCGTATTCTTGAGGTCATGTTAAGTATTCTATTAGCGCGGTGACACTAGAGGATTGACTTGTATAATCGCATGCCATGTTTACATTAATCTAGTATACTATTTTGCCATGTGGATTTGTTTAAACGCTTTTACATACTTATGCTACATAAAACTTGTGTACTCGCCAATGCTTTTGTGTTGAACTATACTTTTAAACATGTTGCAGGTTGATGATGACGTTTATGACGAAATCTAGTAGGGACGACACTAGAAACGCATTTAGAATTTCTAGATTATGTTATTTCGTTATGTCAAACTTTTGTTGTATTTGAATTTATCCATGTTGTATTTTGTTTCCTTGTAATGTTATGACTATGATTATCAATGAAATGAAATCGGTTTTGAATTTAAATATTGTCACTATAGTGCTATGATGTCTCGAGCAATCTATTTAATCTCACTCCGATGTTTACGCCATCGGTTGGGGTGTGACAGATTGGTATCAGAGCCATAACTATAGGGAATTAGGTAGAATTGTCATGTTCGACCTAGTCTATAGTTTAAGTGACCCATTTGACCATTCTTGATTCATGCTTAAAATGTTAACTTCTTCCTACTTTGCTTCTTTCTATTCCTTTTGTCTAAATATATGCAATATGTCTTTCCTAAGACATTTACACAATGTACACACTTGAAGACTTGAAGACATTTGCATTACAAACGAGACGACTTCACCAAAATTGGCGTGAAACCCACAATTTGGTGAACGCCACTCAATCCGCGTATTTGATTTTTCACGAAATTACGTCATCAAGTTGGGAGTGATATCCATACCTTGATGGAAAATTTCCATTTCTTACTCTAGTGGACCCTTATCAACGAGTCAGAATTCGTTCCTCGTTTGGTAAGTACCAACCACATTTAGGGTACGATGTTGTCAAGTGAGGGGTGAAACCCGCACCTTATCAACTAGTCCCATTCCTCGATTTTCAATCTCGCCAAAGTTTCGATTTTCCAATCGATTAGCGACATGTAGTAACTGGAAGGGTGAAATACCGTTAATCGCTTCTCGATGAGAGTATTTTACCTATTAGGCCAAAGCATGTCTCCCTAACTCGAAATGATCTTCAATTCACTTTGGAATAGTCGACGTTTCTCTACCCGAAACACTCCAATGTTTTATTAAGCCTCTCTTTTATGTTATCTCAATTTCCATGTGTTTTAATACTTGTTACCTCGTTCATTTCAAAACCGTTACACAATTCGCACGTCCTCGCAATAATAAACAATAATAGTTCTCATGACTCAACTAAATTTATACTTCTTTACGCATTCATTGTGTTTACGCTTTTGAATACTTGTTATACTTATGTAATATATGTGAACTTATACGTGTTAATTGCTACATACACGCTTATACTTGCAAAAACGTGATTTTTTACAAAGACATTATGATCAAGTCTCATATTTCCTCTTATTTTGGCAACCTCTAGATGCCTCCCTTCCGTCACTCTCTTTAAAAGAAGTTGAAGTCCAAGTCCACTACGAGCTCCAAGAAGGGTTCCAACAATTCCGACTCCATGACAGAGAAGGATTGTATGGAGTTCATGGCCGAGCAAATGGCCAAGATCATCCCCGACATAGTGAGCAAGATTCAGGCGAACTCGAACCCTCCCAACATTGAAACCTCCAACGCTTCAGTCAAATCCAAGGTGGTAACACCTAGGTCGATGTTCACCTTTAAACAGTTTAACTCTTGTAACCCCTTACCCTTTACTGGGGAAGGTTACTCCACAGTGATGCTTGAATGGTTCGATGCCATTGAAGTAACGTTCCTACAGATTGGTTGTCCTGACCACTTGTGTACAATCAACACAACGAGCATCTTTCGATCGAGGGCTCTTGATTGGTGGACCTCCGAGCGTAACAAGCGTGGGAACAAAGCTGCTCATGCCCTCCCATGGGCCGAATTTAGACAAACCATGGAGAAAGAGTTTTGTCCCCCGCACGATCGCCAAAAACTCAAGAACGAGTTCTAGAACCTTACGCAAATTGGGAACGACAACGCTGGCCTCACGACCCATTTCAAACAGCTTGGTACAATTTGCCCTAGCCAAATCGACACTACCGAGAAGGCTATTGCAAAATATATACGTTGCCTTCCTCCTCACCTCATGAGCCTTGCCGACGCCGCTTCCCCCAACACGCTTAACCATACCTTCCAATTAGCCACCAAGCTTAACGATAACCACGTTCTTAATGAAGCCTCCGCCAAGGCTCTATCAAAGAATGCTCACCAAGCTACCACCGATGTCACCACTAAGCCTACCCCATCCAAAACCCCAAGAAACAACAACAAAGGCAAGGAGCGGAAGGATTAGAGCCCTAACTGCACGATAGTTACTCCGCCAAACCCCCAGCATATCCAACAATTTGTTCCAACCAACCATGATTCCACCAGAAAGGCATACACTGGGCCGCATCCCAAGTGTAACACCTGCCCTTACCACCATCCCGTAAACCCCCCTGCGGCCTTGGCACCAGTTGCAATAGGGTTGGACACTTTGCTCCTCAGTGTCGAAGTGTTCCACCAACCCCTACAACTAAAGCCCGAGCAATCACAGCACCCCAAAAACCTGCTGCAAACCAAACCCAACCACCAGCAACCACAGTTTGAGCCTGTTTCAAGTGCGGGGATCTCAACCATCTCGTAAACACTTTCCCAAAACACAACAACAACAACCACTGAGCAGCAGCAAGCTTGTGGTCGAGCGTTCGTCATCACTGCAGATCAGGCTCAGAACGCTAACGATTTCATCATTGGTACGTTTCTTATTAATGATGTTTACGCTTCGTGTTTATTTATATTGGTGCGGATAAAATTTTGTATCCGTTGAATTCGAATCATTGCTAAAGTGTAGACGTTCTAAGTTGCCCAAACCATTCGCAGTCGAAGTCGCTAAGGAAAGTCCGTCACTGTTGATCCTGTCCTTTCTAAGTGTTCCTTGAATCTAAATGATCATACATTTTCCATTGATCTCATACCCATGCAACTGGGTAGCTTTGATGTCATAGTAGGCATGGATTGGCTTAGGAGAGTTCGTGTTGAAGTCGTTTATTCTGAAAAGTCCCTCCGCCTCCCCCTTCCCAATGGTGATTCCTTACACGTCTATGGTGAAAAACCTTCTAAAGGTCTCAATCTTATGTCATGTATCCAAGCAAACAAGTACTTACGTAAGGAATACTTCGCCTTTCTTGCCCACATTGTGGAAAAGAAAGACAAGAGTCCAAGCATGAGTGACGCTCCTGTTGTTCGTGATTTCCCTGACGTCTTCCCAGAGGATCTTCCTGGTCCTCCTCCTCCCCGTTCTGTTGACTTTCGCATCGACCTCAAACCTGGTGCAATGCCGCAACCCCTGTTGCGAAGTCTCCTTATCGTCTAGCACCCACAAAGATGCAAGAGCTATCTAGCCAACTTCAAGAATTTCTTGATAAAGGCTTCATACGCCCTAGTATTCTCCTTGGGGCCTCCCCTTCTGTTCGTCAAGAAGAAAGATGAATCTTTTCGGATGTGCATTGATTATCGTGAGCTTAATAAGCTTACAGTAAAAAACCGATATCCTCTTCCACGTATTGACGATCTCTTCGATCAACTTCAAGGCACGACCTACTTCTCGAAAACCTATCTCTGTTCTGGTTACCATCAACTTCGAGTTCTCGAAGAAGATATACCCAAAACAGCATTTCGTACACGTTATGGGCACTATGAGTTCATGGTCATGCCTTTTGGTTTGACCAACGCACCTGCGGTGTTCATGGATTTGATGAATCGTGTGTGCAAACCTTACCTCGACAGTTTCGTGATTGTTTTCATCGATGATATTCTCATCTATTCCAAGACGCAAGAAGAGCTCGAGCGACACTTGCGTCTTATCCTCCAGCATTTGCATACCGAGTGTCTTTACGCCAAATTCTCCAAAGTGTGAATTTTGGCTAAAAGAGGTTCAATTCCTTGGTCATGTCATCAAGGAGCTCGGTATTCACGTTGATCCTGCGAAAATCGAAGCTGTAAAGAATTGGATTGCTCCTAAGTCTCCGTCTAAAATTCGTTTGTTTCTTGGTTTAGCTGGTTACTATCGTCGCTTCATTTGAACTTTTCCAAAATCGCCGTTCCTCTTACGTCTTTGACCAAAAGATAAACCTTTTGTGTGGGGTCCTGAACAAGAGGAATCTTTCCAAACCCTCAAGGACATGCTTTGTAATGCTCCTATCCTCACACTTCCTGATGGAAACGACAATTTCGTCGTGTATTGCGATGCCTCAAATCAAGGTCTTGGTTGTGTTCTTATGCAACGAGACAAGGTTACCGCTTACGCTTTGAGATAACTCAAAATATATGAGAAGAACTACACTACACACGACCTTGAACTTGGTGCAGTTGTTTTTGCATTGAAGATATGGCGACACTACCTTTATGGTACTAAGTGTGTGGCCTTCACCGACCATAAGAGCCTTCAGCACATCTTCGATCAAAAGGAACTCAACATGCGTCAACGTCGTTGGGTAGAGTTGTTAAACGACTACGACTACGATATTCGCTACCACCCTGGCAAAGCTAATATTGCAGCTGATGCACTTAGTCGTAAAACTCATGTAAAGAGTATTCATTGCTACCAAACCTTGGAAAAACCTAACGAGCTGATTCGTGGGGCACAATACTCAGCCATTAATGAGGGTAACCTCTGTCACACCCGACCGCGTAAAATAACAAACCTCGGCTGAAACGTCAGGGAGTGTCATAACAGAACTATTGTTTTACAACCATGGAACATAAAGTTATGTATTATTGAATTAAATTTGTTTACGTTGTCTTAGTTTTAAACAGAAAACATAATGAAAATTAAATTGTCTTCAGATTTTAAGTCACTAAAGCCCAAGTCCATCCTAGGTGTGGCATATCAACCTCAAAATTCGCTCCTGAAACATATGTGAAAATAAATACGTCAACATAAAAATGCCTGTGAGTAACATAGGTTTTGTGTTGAAGTTTCATGGCTTTGAATGATAGAAGAATTCTTTAACTAAAAAAATAACCATGAATCCTTGCAAAGAGGTTTTCTTTTTATAGAATCATATGAAATAGAATGATGTAAAATAAATGATGCATGGTTAAGTAAATAACCAATTAAGAGTAACTTGTATAAGATATAATATGTCTTGTGTAAATGATGTCGTGTTTTGTGTAAAAGATGTCATGTCTTGTTTTTGTTCGAAGTGGTTTAGATCGCTAATAATATAATAAAAGAAGAAATATATAGGAAGTAGCATCAGCGTATCCACCATGCTTTTATCGTATTACACACGTCTCAGTATTTAAATCACTCACCATAAACCAACCAATGAAATGTCTTATTTAAAACTATGTCATGTGTAAACCAAATGTCATGTATAATCGAATGTCTTGTGTAACCAACTGTGTTTGTGTAAATCAAAGCCTTTTTGTAAACCAACTTGTCATGTATAAATAATGTCTTTGTATAACCAAAATGTCGTGTATAAAACAATGTCTTTGAATAAACAAAGGTTTTGTTTAAATCCAAAGGTTATGTCTATAAACCATTGCTTTTATTGTAAAACGTATATTAGGATTGTTGGCGAATACATTCAAGCCTTGTTGATTGTCGGATACACCTTTATAAAGACAAAGGTCTTATCAATGTTCATCGGATTTTGTCATTCCCTAAAGTCGCTTCCAAACAAACCTAGGAAGTGGGAACAAGATGTCAATCCTATGGTACCATTAGATGCTACCGGCCGGCGTGATCAATGTTAATGAATGAATGTATCATTGTATATTCAACGCACCAATATGTCTTGAACAATTAAGCATGTCATGAAAATGTTTTGAAATCATGTACTTGGCTTACTAAGTCAATACACCAAGCAAAAATGTCTTTGAAATCATGTACTAGGTATGCTAAGTCAACATACGAAGCAATATGTCTTTGAAACCATGTGTAGGTATACTAAGTCAATATACCTTGTAAAATGTCTTTGAAACCATGTACTAAGTATGCTAAGTCAAGATACGAAGCAAAATGTCTTTGAAACCATGTGTAGGTATACAAAGTCAATATACCATGTAAAATGTCTTTGAAACCATGTACTAAGTATGCTAAGTCAACATACAAAGCAAAATATCTTTGAAACCATGTGTAGATCAATGTGCTAGGCATGCTAAGTCACATACGAAGCAAAAATGCAATAAAAATCATGTACTATATGTACTATGTAATCAAAGCATGTATAATGTCATGAAAACATGAAATTAGTCATAGGCAGATATGTATCACCCCAAAAAATTTGAAAAACATAAAAGAGGGGCTATGTACTCATTTGGGATTGCAAGAATGTCCTTGTTCAAGAAGATAAACAAAGCTCAAGTCTCCGAGGATTCAAGTGTGTCCTAATATTGGATTACTATGTTAATATCGGGACTTTAATCGAGGATTCGGATAGAATGAAGTCTTATAAACCAAATGAATGTTGGAACTCATACGATATGGTTTAATAAACTTAACATTCTGATATGGAAAGGATCCTAAGTGCTTTTGACCCGTTATGACTCGTTAAGGTAGTTTATGCTACTTTAACGGGTCATTTGCGTAAACGCGTGATCGGATGGTTAGATATCTCCTATGTTAAGCCTTATATGCCAAAACATGTTTAATAATGTTGTAACATCAGTTTATATGTCAAAACTTTGATTACATCAGTTTAAAGGCATAATTAGCGACTTATCAAAATACTAACCAAACAAAGTGACCATAAGGTATAAACTCAGTATGTTATTCCCTATACAACTATGGTCACAAATATGTGTTTGGTCAGATCCTAAGATCGACCAAACAAGTCGGATTCGAAAGTCAAAGCGGTGGTCAAGACCGCTCGACTTACGACCCTAAATAAGCACTAAACTAAAAGTGACGGGTTAGACATGTCAAAACATGTGTAACTAAGTTATAAAAATGATTTGGTATCAAAACTTAGTGTTTTGATACCCGAAAATAGTTCCATTGTAAAATGCACATTAGGCGCATTTTTGACCGAAACTTTGACTCGTCACTTCGACTAGTAAACATGGTAATCAGTAAGTATAATCGCAAAGGATTATGACCTTCGTGATTACGATCACGTTGCAAAGTTCAATTGAACTTTGACTTGACCAAAAATGGTCAGAACTTAAAGTCATACAAAAAGTCAAACTGTTTGACTTTTAGCTCAATATAGCCAAAAATAATGAACAAGACTAGGAAGAACACTTACTTGTGTTCTAGGAAGAAGAAAGCTCAGATGTGAGGCCTCCACAAGTCGTAGCAACTCCAACTTAGAGCATAGATGAGAAAGAAAAGAATTGAGCAAGTTGAAATGGTGAACTTGATGGCTATTTATAGTGATCTTGGACTCACCAAATCACGCCAAGTGTCCCATGAGGTGTTATGGCTGATTATTAGTGTCATCACACATGTCCATTGCAGGTGAATTGTGGCAAAATCGCATGCTTGGTGTCAAGAAATGAGTTGTGAAGCTGCCAAGTTGCAACAAAGTTTCTGCTGAGCTAGGGACCCAACGAACCGTATGGGCTTGTCCTTATGGTCCGTAAGGCCCTAAGCTGGCAGCAAGTTTCAATTGGTGGCAGATTTGGCCCCTAGAGTTTTTTGTTGCGTTTTGACATTTTTAACACCCGTTAACCTAATTTTTAAGATTTATAAGGATGTTAAAGCACAGGGACTTGAAATATGCCCAGAAATGTCATGGATGTCGGTTCGTTCGGTTGCACGGTTGCGTTTTTCGCTTAATTACGATGAACGCTTTAATTAATGCGGAAATGATCGAAATTGCGCGACAATTGATATTTTTGCATTCTCATCAATAAAATACAAGATTTTAATGATTACAAAATTTTTGAATGTGTGTACGTGTTCCGTTTAAGAAATATGCGAATCGGCATACTTTCACAGATGTTACAAAATAGCCCCTAGAGTTGTATCAGCATGTTTTTGCCATACCGAACCCTTCAAAACTTATTTCTAAGTTATGTAAAGAATATTTAGGGTATGTTTAGCTTGTGTCATTGTTCCAAAGTGTATGTCGTGTTAAACTGATTACGTTTGCGTAATGGTTTGTGATTTCACCTCCAGAAAAGATTCGATGATTGAAATTGAACAAAGGTTGAAATACACAATGTTATGAATTTAAACAAGTCTCGGAAATAAAACACAAATACACAAATGTTATGAATTTAAACAAGTCTCGGAAATAAAACACAAAGTTTTATTAAATATAAATTTGTTCGGAATTGTACAACAACTGAAAAACACAGATGTCACAATCTTGATAATGAGTTGAAGTGTGGTGTTGAAAACCCACTCGAGTCTAAGCCCGATGGCATTCTTTACTACCTCAATCGTATCTGGATTCCCGATCGTAGCGACCTTCGAAAACACTTTGATGGATGAAGCCCACAAGTCTCGATATTCCGTCCATCCAGGCGCTGACAAGATGTACCACGACCTTCATACGTCTTACTGGTGGCCTAGCATGAAGAGAGATATCGCTCTCTACGTCTCAAAATGTCTTACGTGCTCTAAAGTCAAGGTCGAACATCCACGTCCCTTAGGCTTACTCGAACAACCAGAGATTACTGTCTGGAAATGGGAGAGCATTGCTATGGACTTCATTACTAAACTTCCTCGCACTCCTTCTGGTCATGATAGTATTTGGGTTATTATTGACCGTTTGACCAAATCCGCTCACTTCCTCCCCATTCGGCAAGATTACAAAGTCGAGAAGTTGGCTCGTGTCTACACGAAGGAGATCATTTTCCGTCATGGTATCCCCATTGACATCATTTCTCATCGCGACACTCATTTTACCTCCTGCCTTTGGCAAACGTTTCAAATCGCTCCACGTACTCGTCTCAATCTTAGTACCACTTTTCACCCTCAATCTGACGGTCAAACCGAGTGTACTATCCAAACTCTAGAGGATATGCTTTGTTCATGAGTAATCGATTTTGGTGGCAACTGGGATTCACATTTACCTTTGATAGAATTCTCGTACAACAACAGTTATCACGCTAGTATTCAAATGACACCATTTGAAGCATTGTATGATCGTAAGTACCGTCCGCCTATTTGTTGGCACGAGATCGGAGAAGCTCAAATCACCGGTCCCGAACTTATACAAGAGACGACGGACAAGATCCTGCAAATTCGTGATAATCTCCTCAAAGCCAGAAGCCGACAAAAGAGTTATGCGGACAAAAGACGCATACCTCTGGAATTCAACGTAGGTGGTCATGTACTTCTCAAGGTATCCCCTTCCAAGGGTGTGGTTCCATTTGGTAAGAAAGGCAAACTCGCTCCTCGCTTTGTAGGTCCTTTCAAGATTCTCGAAAGGATTGGCAAGGTAGCGTATCAACTGGATCTACCCCAAGAACTCAGCAATGTTCACCCAACATTTCATGTTTCGAATCTCAAGAAATGCCTAGCTGAAGGAGGACTCCAAGTTTCGTTTGAAGATCTTCAAATCAATGAAACCTTGCACTTTGTGGAGAAACCTGTTGAGAACATGGATTGAGGGACCAAGCAATTAAGGCGAATTCGAATTCCTATCGTGAAGGTTCGGTGGGAAGGAAAACGTGGCGCTGAGTTTACTAGGGAACTTGAAAGCGATATGAAGACTAAGTATCCGCATCTATTCGTTACACCTTCCTAAATTTCGAGATGAAATTTCCTAAAGGAGGGGAGACTTTAACGCCTCGCCTTTCATAGCTTTCTGTTTTTAGAAAGTGTTTAAGGTAATTCTATTTTCGGAAACTCGTTTCCTTGTTATCGTACCTTATTTTGAATCGTTGTAAATCCGAGACCTTGATCGTAATAATACACCTTTTATATGAAACTCGCATCATGTTATACATACTTATACATGGATTCATACACACGTTGTTACTTGAATTATAAGCATAACTTTAATCTCGCAAACCATTGCTATGTGTTCTCGATTCTCAAGCATCTTACTCATACATTATTATTTAATCACGAGAATTATACATATGTGACACTTCATCAAATGTCACACTTGTTTAAATATCTATACTTGTCATTCTTTTAAACATGTTCTTTTTTATACTTAACATAAGATTCTAATGTCCAAACACTTGAAATAGGTTATCAAACAATAATACATGTTACATATATAATATTAAACATCTATTAATCAATATATATCTACTAAATGACAAAAAAATAAAAAAATAAAAAGGGGCCAGCCCTATTTAGGGGTGTGTTTCGGCTTGTTTCAAGTTTAATCACCCACTAATCTTATCCAAAGCCCAACCCATTGAAACCCTAATCCCTTCTTTATATAATAAGCACTTCCCCATCTTTATTCCACTTTTATAAGCCTACAAACACTTCAAAAACCCTCCCAAACTCAGCTGAGTTTTCAGCTATAAAAAGTGAGTTTCAACTCATTTCTCCTTCTAATTTCTTCTTGTTCTTTCTTCTACAACACTTGGATGACATCTAGGAAGGTTTTCACAAGTTTGCTTGGGAAAACTAAGGTGAAACTCACCATTTTTGAGGTCCAAAGTGCATAAACTTTCTGCTCATATCTTTTTTATAACTTCATTATTTTCATGTGTTCTTCATCTTTTCTTCCTCAACAAAGTTTGTAAAGCCTCTAGGGATGTTACCATAGGTTTTCCATGGAAAACCAAGGTGGAAAAATACCAATTTTAAGGCTAAACTTTCTGTTTTGGAAGATGACCTTGTAAACTTTATTTAAACAAAATTTTACTCAACAAACTTGGCTACTTGTGCCTCTAATCAAGCCCATGATTAATGAGCTAGCTAAGGTTGTTTCATACAAATTAGGAGGTGTAAATTGCCTCTAAACTTTCTGTTTTTGAAAGGGTTTTAACCCACAAGTGTTGAAACCATCCAAGCTTGACAAAGCTTTGTTTTGGTAAAGGTGTGATTACTTGGAAGCCTTGGCTATCATACCTTCAATCCACCACCTAACTTGATGTTTTCCCATCTCTATCCCAAGTAGTTTGCTAGCCTAAAAGTGACACGACCCCGTCTAGCCTTCGACACTTAGTTAATTCTTTCTATGTCGATGTTGGCTCACCCGGGTTGAAGATTACTTGGCTACTTGGTATAGTGATTACTTGTACATTTTCATTTTAATTCAAGACCATCCGAATCGTCCTCGTGACGGTTTGTGTATTGGTGAATCATACAATGAGGTTTAATGGATGCTCATCATCCTACCTCCATGCATGACTTCTATAATAATCTATGACATATATGATGGACTTATTATATATTATATAATGTATATGTAAATAGACTTATACGTAACCGAACTTTTGACAATGATCATATGGTTACTTGTCACAACATTAGGTTATATTATCTAAGACTTAACATTCTCGTTGTGATTCTAATGGGCATGACCCATGAAACCACAATCACCTTTATGGGATTTATAGTGTCAAAACGAGAGTTAACGTCTAGATAATTACTTTCTTGAATACATACTTTTTACATACTTTAAGCTCCTAATTCAAGTTCCCCATTATCATTCCAATACTCACACACCTACGCTTCCTCGTGTAGGATAACTCGTTGTTCCGTCCTCCAAACAACCAAACTCTTCACGGGATTTAACAAAGGAAGCTTGGAAAAACCGTGAGTACACTCGAACACCCTTTTTATGCTTTACACTTTTGGGTGCAAGATGTTTACCTATTAAATTACACAACTCACACTTAAACATTATGCAAACACAAACAATCCATTATACATGCTAAGATACATAACACGTGATTTGTATACTTGGAACATTCTTATGTGATGCTATTTGTCATTAACTTAGTACGAGCCTCCCCTTAACATGTATAGCGCTGTAGGAGTAACGCACCGCCCGTATTCTTTAGGTCATGTTAAGTTTTCTATTATTGCGGTGACACTAGAAGATTGACTTGTATAACACATGCCAGTTTATATTAATCTAGTATACTATTTTGCATGTGGATTTATTTAAACGCTTTTACATACTTATGCTATATCAAACTTGTGTACTCGCCAATGCTTTTGTGTTGAACTATACTTTTAAACATCTTGCAGGTTGATGATGATGTTTATGACGAAATCTAGTAGGGACGACACTAGAACGCATTTAGAATTTCAAGATTATGTTATTTCTTTATGTCAAACTTTTGTTGTATTTAAATTTATCCATGTTTTATTTTGTTTCCTTGTAATGTTTTGACTATGATTATCAATGAAATGAAATCGGTTTTGAATTTAAATATTGTCACAATAGTGTTATGATGTCTCGACTAATCTATTTCATCTCACTCCGATGTTTCCGCCATCGGTTGGGGTGTGACACTTGAACCAAGTCCTCGCAGGATCTATACACCGAAGGAGACAAGAACATTACCAAACCACCCTTCTAACCCTTTTCCAAGTAGCTAACATGCGTTATATAGACCGTTAAGACAGGAATGAGCAAATCAATGACATCATAAGAAGAGGTTAGGAAAATTAACTTTCAACATAAGAAACTATTTATTAAAGTCATTAATACATATCCAATTAAAAAGTACCAAAAGATTAAAAATCAAAATTAATACATTAAACACTTGTCTTCACCAAGTGATGTAAGAGATTAGCCAAGCATGGCCTTTGTTTGACAAGAACTCTTATGATCAATCTTGGATCCCGAGACTACTACACACTCTAGAGATGATAGATGGATGATGATGACGGTGGGTGTTGGTTTTGTAGTGGTGGCGGAATGGTGGCAAAGTGAGAGAGAAGTGGTTTGCCAAGGGATGCCTTTGAAGTGAACCAAGCACCCCTATTTATAGTGAGAACAGTACCCCGGCCATAATCCCGTGTCTATTGGGCACGACCCGTGGCCAGCTCCTTCTCTTCCTTCATTAATTGCAGTTGTAGCAGAGGGCCCCACACTCCCTTGTGGCTTCTGGACCAGCCCCGTGGTCAACTCTTCGCTGTACTATCTAGATTCTGCAAATCTGATAGTTGACCACGCCCCTTGGTGTGGTGGGCATGACCCCGTGGTGGGTGTAGAAGCTTCTGTTTGTTTTGTTTACACATGTGAGGTCTGACCATGCCATGCCGGGCTGACCCCCGTTGTCAGCTTCTGTTATTCTTGTTTTTGTCTCGGGGTGCTCTGAGGGGATCGGGCATACCACGTTATTCCTTCTTTTTATATTTATGTTGGTTTTGGATGCTTATTTGCTTCTTTTGTTCTTTTAAGCTCATTTGATCCTGTAAATTCAAAAGGAACAAAGAAACGTGCTATTTCCAACATTAGTACTTAAAAAGGGTTGGTTTTATGCCTTATTTGATGTAATTTATACGTTGCATTTTGTACACATCAATTGGTGTATAAGCATTATACCTAGTGAAGATGGATATGATTGGGTGGTTCCGCTGGTGGTACGATGATACTACAGTGGCCCGTCAGTGATCCAAATTTGCCGTTCAAAAAAAAATTGTTGATGAACAATATTACATTTAATTTAATACTATTAAAATAGTCTACTTAATACCACATGGTATTTCTCCTTCAATTATTAATTATAATTTTAATTAATGCAAAACAATAAAAAATTTCTTAACAACTTAATTAGAATACTAATAAATGTTTTATTGTTTACTTAGATATTGATCATTTACTTTTGACTTATCTATAATATATAATTAGTTATTCTAACAGTTCTACTTATAATAAACAATTCAATTAATGTCAATTTAACAATATCTTCTTATTCTTTAAAAAGTAATTTTTACTATATGTTTAAAACATCTATTAAATAAATTATTATTTTATATTACAATAATTAAAATGGTAAAGAATAGGTTAATTCGATACTTGAAAACGGTTAACTTCCATGCTTTGAAAACACCTTTTATGTTTAAAACATCTATTAAATAAAGTATTATTTTATATTATTATAATTAAAATGGTGAAGAATAGGTTAATCCGATAATTGAAACCGATTTACTTTCATGCTTTGAAAACACTTTCAATGTTAATACACTGGTTTAAGGATAAAATATCTTCATAATAATTTTGATGCAAGTCTATACTCACCGGATGTCCTAAATGTAGTTATATTTTTAGACTTGCCAAACTATTGATAATTACCAAAGGTTAATGTGTTAGGATCCTAGTTTGATATTTTTATGAAAGTTTGATGGAAAACAATGAATGATGACAACTAAAATGAAATATGCAGCGGAATTGTGTAAACTTTTGAATCACAACAACAAAGAGATTGTTTTCAATCTAGCATGCTTTTGTAATGAATTAGTGTGCATGTTAGATACAATCTCCCCTTGACCTAAAATCACTCTAATTTGTTCGTACAAAGTAAGAAAGATAATTGGATTGAAGGTTATGAAAGTGATCAACATAATAGTACATTCATTGTTCTATTTATAGTACAATCCTAACCACCATGGCATCTTTGATGATGTCATCATGAAAGTGACAGATAACAAAAATATAACTAACTCTAACATTTGCTAGCTAAACACTGTAACATTACAAAATAGAATACAAAGACTGTTGACAATCATCTGATGAGAGAACCACTGCTGGTCTTCAACAGAGCTTGGCTTTCCAGCAGATCTTGCTTTATATATTCAACAGACCTTTGATATCTTCTTCAGCAGAGCTTTGATCTAGCAGATGTTTAACTTTATTGAAGGATTAGATGTTAGGAATGTTTTGGCTTTTCTATCATCTGTTCTTTTATAGGGTTCAATCCCAACAATCTCCCCTAGAACGGATGATGCCAAAACTCCTTTTATTGTTGATCTTTATTTCTCAACATAAATTCTCTTATCTGTCCTTTGAATTGAAGTTCAAAGATCATAGAGAACAAGCATCAAAATCCCTATACAGATCGAGGCTGAGTAGATCTAGAAGGTCTTCTACACACAGAGCATATGCATCCTCCATTTTCATCTTCTCGGTCTTACCATCTGACCTGAGCAGTGTCAATTTGTGGGTGTCTGGGCATGACTTCCACTTTAGAATTTTTGAGTCAGATGGTTTTCTTGGGCTTTGATTTATTGTTGAGCTTGATGCTGTGATTTTGCTTGAAAGTTTGGTGAGTGTTTCTTTTAACTTATCACTTGCAACATCAGTGTGATAAAGGAGTTGACATTTGCCTCTTTTCTATTTTCTTCATACCTTAGTTGATCTTCCTCTTCCATCTGCCTTTGCCTTTTTGATTGATTTAAGGCAAGTGTGGATAGGCTAGAGGTTGAGGACGGTCTTTTCAAGGTAAGGGTCTGTTGAGGGGCATCCACTGCTAGATAGACAGGATTTTGAGGAACTGAAAGGATCTGTCTTTCTGAACTCTTCCAGTCTTTTGTAGGTTTCTACAATTTGGGTTTCAGACCATCTTACAATCTGCCTCATTGTTCCATATTTAGCAGCAACTAGCTCTTCTTTCATTCTCTTATATTTCAAAGCTTTGGTTGGGTTACTTTCTTGTATTTCTTCCCGTCATGGTAGAGTTGGCTTTTTGAGAGGATCTTTAAGCATTTCTTGAATTCTTTCAATCTCTAACTTCAGATCTTGTGTAGACCAATCTTTGAATTGTGCTTGTGTTGCTCTGTATGGCTTATGTTGCATGATGTGATCCAGGTAGTCTTTCCTCAGGCTTTCATAATTCCTTTCTGACATTTTTTCTACATTAGCCTTTTGCAAAATCTTCAAGTGTTCTCACTTTGCTCAGTTGATATTGCATAAAACTTTGTACTTCACTATCTTCTTTCCCTTTGTCTCTTCTTTGGTCAGGTTCTCAGCTTGTTTAACCTTCAACTTGAGATACTCATCTAGATTCCTTGGTTTCATGTAACCAAATAGAGAAGGGAAATCTCTCTTTTCTGGATCCTCAATAGAGTAGAAGGATTTTATCTCTTCTTTGATAGCAATAATCCAGAGGAAATTTGGTAGCAACAGGAATGACTGATGGTGGTGGTACATAAGGTGGCAATGGTTTTGAAGTGGAATTAGGTGGAGGTGATGAGGATGATGTGGACAGTGCTTGTGATGACAAAGGGACTGGTGATGGAATCACTTTGTCATCTTCAACAACAGAAGTTTTTCTTCTGCGTTTGAATAAAATTAGAGGTGAGGGTGGATGTTCAGAAAATTTTGGTGGAGTGGCTAATGGGTGAGTTGAAGTGGGAAAATGTGATTAAGGCAATGGTTTGAGTAATATCTGTTGTAACCTCTGCTGTATCAATAACTGCTGACACAACAGGAATTGTAACATCTGCTGGAGTAGGGTTTGATGTGGTAATTTGTGGTGGTGATTTTGCTTTGGACAGAGGATACAACTGGATTTGAATCCGTAGTGGTTTTAGAAGGGGTGGAAAATGGTTGCCTTGCTTTTCTAGCAGGCCTTTTCTTTCTTGAAGTACCCATGTCTTCCTTTCTACTGAGCCAAACCTTGTTTAACCAGGTTTTTACTTTCAACCCTCAGTTTATCCTGTCTCTTCTACTTTTCATCAGCTATCTTTTCAGCTTCTCTATTCAGAGTCTCATCAATCTCTTTTCCAGGAGTAGCATCAGATGATGCAGTAGTGGTTTGAGGCTTTTGTTGCTCCTTAGATTTGGCTGTAGAGTCAGGCTGCAACTTTCTCATTGAATGTTTCTCCCCCTTTTGGCATCATCTATTATATCTTCTTGAAAAACAGGAGCATGGGTAGTGTAAGTGGTTTGCAACAAATGGTCTTTGATGGCTTTGATCTCTGCTTGAGTATCCTTATATCTAGCCTCAACCATTGTTCTGATAAGCTTCATTTGAGTCTCATGTTGAATATCTGATAATCTTCTTTGAGCCATAATGATAGGTTGTACTCTTTGCCATAGCTCATCAGCAGACTGTGGTGTGGATGAAGATGGTTGTGATTGACTTTGGGAGTTTTGTAGGAGTTGTTTCATCATGGATTTAAGATCACCAATTGAGGATTCCATTGATGTCATCCTCTCTGTCAATTCCTTGTATCTTAGCTCATCACCTAATTTAATAGGATCAACTGAACTCCTACCAGTGGTAGTTTTATCTGGAACTTCAATGGAAATGAATCCCATATCATCAGGACCAGATGCCCTTTTTTCTTGGTTCTGGGGACTTTCAACTGGAGTAGAGGTTACAGTTGTAACCTCAACAGTTGTTGCCTTCAAGGAAGTCTTAGGAATGTAACCACTATCCAATTGAGAAACATGAAGTTCTGTAATTGTAGTGGCTGCTTCACTTGAAATATCACCAAGGGTTACTCGTAACATAAGGGATGTAGCATCCTCAACTATTGATGGGTTAGCAATAGCCGTGTGCTCAGACTCAGTCACATGTAGAGGTAAACTCTCATGAATAGGTGATTGAGAGGAACTGATTTGTGTCTGAGTAAAGTTTATTGCTTTCAACAGTGGTAAAATGGTAGGTGGAAGTTGTAATGGAGAGGGTTGTGGAGTAGAAAGCGATAATGCCCTGGGAGAGGGGCTATGGAAGATAGATTCAAGTGAATCCATTGCTTCATAATTTGGTGTCCCTGTGCTTACAACTTGTTCCTTTTGTGAGGAGACAAGAGGAGGTAGGCTATGTTAGGATCTGAGTTTGGTTTACTTGCAGTTTTTGTTTTAAAAATGGAAATATGATTCAGGTTTAAAGTAAATGCAGCAGAATAGAATGGAAAACTTTTACTACAAGTAAAGGTCGTTTGTTTTCATCATCATCATGCTTTCAAGTATGTAAACTTTGCATGTGATTCACAAACTCCCCCTCAGCCTATTGCAATCGTTTGATAGTACAGAAGATTGAAGAAGATGATTGGTGTAAAGATCTTTTTGAGAAGACAAAATGTACTATTACATCGACTCAGCTATTTATACTAACTATCTGACCACTAAGCATCTTTTGATGACGTCAGGGTTGATAGTGACATCTAACAGAAAAATATTACTATAAACACTGACTCCTAACAACTGGCAATTTAAGGCTTTTGTCTTCTCTTTCTGATAGATTTTTGGATAAGTCTCTTGCATAGTCTTCTATACTTCTGACTTTGCTCAACTGAAATTGCCAGTAATTCTATATTACTCTGTCAGACCTTCCCTGAGTATCCCTCTTGGTGATATCTTCTGCTTGTTTGACTTTAAGCTTCTTGTATTCTTCTAAGTTTCTTGGTTTGGGATAACCTTTCAAAGATGGAAATTCCCTTTTTTCTGGATCTTCTTCTGGAAAGAAGGATTTGATTTCTAATTTGATAGCTTGTAATTCCAGAGGGAATTGAGTGGCAAGAGGCACTTTAGAAATTTAAGAAGAAGAAGGTTGAACAACTGTTGTGGTGGACAGTGGTTTTGATGACACATGTATAGGAGAAGGGATGATCTTGTCATCAAGCATGACATTTATGCTTTGTCTCCTCTTGAACTTGAGATCAGGTGATTGTGGTTGCGGTATTCTTGTGGGTGTGGGTAGAGATATGGTGGAAGTTGGAAAAATTACCATAGCAGTGGTTGGATTAACATTTGTTATAACCTCTGCTGTATCAACAGATGTTGACACAACAGTTGTTGTAACATCTGTTGGGATTTGTTTATCAACTACTTTTGAAGAAGGATGTGTAAGTATTTTTGAAGGAGCAGAAGATATGGATGGGATAGCAGCTGTCTTAGAAGGAATGGATGCTGATGCTGATTGCCTTGTTTTTCTAACAGGCATCTTCTTTGTTGAAGACCCAACATTTTCTTTTTCTTTTTGCAAGGCTATCTTTTTCTCCACCAATGCCCTGCTCTCAACCATTACCCTTTTCTTTGAATTCTCCTTTTCCCTTGCAAAGATGTTAGCTGTTTCATCAATCTTTTTAGAACCATCTGGTCTAGGGATAACCACTGTTGGATGTGCACCTTTGTCATTGACCTTTAGCACTTCTTTTTTTAAAGGTATCTCCCCCTTTTTGGCATCATCAGTGTTGAACAAGATTACTGTAGGAGGAGGAGTACCAGTGGTTTGAAGGAGATGAGCCTTGATTGCCTTAATATCTATAGCTGTATCCATATACCTAGCATCAACCATGTTTCTAATCTTTTGCATTTGATGTTTGTGTTGAAAGTTAACATAGTACTTTTGTTGTTGAAACAGAAGGTATAAGGCTTGTTTGAGATCATCAGTGGATAGGACAGAGGGTTGGCTCTTTGTAGCTATCAACTGCTTCAGTAAATCCTTGATTTCATCCACAGAGCTTTCAATTTTGGTAATTCTCTCTGCCAAATCCTTGTATTTTAGATCATCACCTAAATTAATAGGATCATTTGAACTCCTACCAGAAAAGGTAGTTATATCTATGTTATCATGAACAAGAGTCTCAACCCCTGTTTCAAACATAGATGCCCCTTGATCTTGGAACTGTGGACTTCTCACTGGAACAGAGGTTACCTTGGTAGCCTCAGCAGTGGTTGCCATCAAAAGAGTCTTATATATGTAACCATTGTCCAATTGAAAACTTGGTAGTTTAGCAATTGTAGTAGCTGCTCTTGTTGAACTATCACCAAGGGTTACATGTAACCCAAGGGATGTATCCTCTTCATTTGCTGATGGGCTAGCAATGAGTACAGAAGCAGACCCAGTCACTTGATGTATATTCTCATTGATGGGTTGTTGAGAAGAACTAGTTAATGTCTGTTCTAAGTCAATTGCATTCAGCATTGGCAATATGGTAGGTGGCAGTGATTTTGTTGGTGAAGGTTGAGGTGCAGAAAGAGACATTGCCCTGGGAGAGGGGCTCTGGAAGATGGAACCAAGTGGATCCAGAGCTTCATAATTTGGTGTCCCTGTGTTTTCAACCTTTTCCTTTTGTGAGGAAGAATGAGGAGTTTTAAAGCCAGGTTGAGATTCTAACATCTGCTATGAAGAAGTAGCAGCATTGTTTTCATGTGATTTTTGTGTTATCATTGGGTTCACCTCTGGGATCTCGTCTTCCAGAGGGCCCTTTTTAGGTTTGGTAGGTTTTCTGGAAACTTTCTTTGCTTTCTTTTTGGATATTGCTGGTGTGGGTTTTAGGGCAGTGGTTGCAAAGCCCTGATCACCAGGAGCAGTGGGCTCAGTAGCAGGAGGTAGAGATTGAACATTTTGTTCTTGTAAAGCTTGCTCAGCCTCCTCTACTTGTGTTTTGGAAACTTTATCCTAATTTGTTATTCTTGGAAAAGTTTCATGAGTTAGGCTGCTTGGTTGTGTAACAGCGCCTTGTTTAGCATCAATATCAGGTAACTAATTTTGAAAATAAACACTCAAGAATCATGGATGTATGAGAAAAGCTCTTTGTTTTGCAATGTTATTAAAATTTGCCACAAGATCATTGAACAGTATCTGAGAAAAGTTTAAATCTGATCCAGTTAAAATGACATAGCCCAGATACTGAATGTTCAATGGTATTTCATTAAAAGCCGTGGTCTTTGCTGAGAGACATGTTAAAAGAGTATGAAAGAAAAATCTCATCTCAGCTGGAAAATTGGGTTTGAAGATTGTCATACCTTTAAGTTGGACAATGTAACCCCTTTCCAAAAATTCGGCATGCATCTCATTTGTAGAGAATGACACATGATGTGCCATATCATTCAGTTCGAAAACTTGAGAAATCGATTGAGGGCTAATTTGCATCAGTGTTTTGCCCACTTTTGATGTGATAGCATAAGGAACATCCTTTGTGAATGGACCTTTGCGTTTGCTCAAAATTGCGGTAGTGCGTCTTGATAGATAGGGGCTTTGACGGTTAACATATGCACAATTTTTTATTCTTTCAAGATTTTTATCATTGAATGATATCTTGTGTTTGAATCGGTTGCCTCAAGAATTGTTGTATAGTTATGAGGAGTTTTGATTATGAGGGTGAATGGTGGTGGTTCTGGTTTGGATTTCGCTTTTGATTTTGCTTTGGGAGCCATGATTGTAGAGAAACCGTTTTGAGAATTTTGAATTCAACACATCAAAGTGAAACCTCTGTTATGGATAAAACAAGGTTTTATATGGCTTTGAAAAAGTGATGATGACGTGTCATCTGATGCAAACAACTGACGAATAACGTCTGACCACGTGTAAACTCTGTTTGAAAATGGAAGACAGTTGTTGGGATAAACACTGTTGAAGAACATGGGCAGTGGATGTGAACAGTGTTTTGACACTATCAGAGGATACACTTTGACAGTGGATAGACTTTTCAAACGACCAGTGTTTTGATGCTATCAGTGGGTTAAAGCAGACTTTAAGGATCTATTGAAAAAATCAATTTTAAGGATGAATTTTTGATTTTTTGAAAAACATTTTTATGCATTTACACATGGAACACCAGAAAGACTGTTTAGTCCATGTTTAGCATTCCATGCCTATAGATCAAGCTTTTAAAAGTAGATGTATCCAAAGCTTTTGTTAGAACATCTGCTAGCTGATCCTTAGTATGGACATGTTGTAAAGAAATCAAACCTTTTTCATAGCAATCCCTCACAAAGTGATGTCTGATGTCAATGTGTTTTGTTGTGGAGTGAGAAACAAGATTTTTGATGATATTTTCTGCTGCTTGACTGTCAATTTTAAGAGGAGTCTTTAAAGCAGTGATACCAAAATCCAAAAGTTGATTTTGAAGCCACAGGAGTTGTGCAGTGCAACTTGCAGCAGCAATGTATTCATCCTCAGCAGTGCTTGTGGAAACTGCAACCTGCTTTTTAGTTTGCCAAGACACTAAGCAATCACCTAGGAATTGGACACCTCCTGATGTGGACTTCCTTGTTGTCTTGTATCCAGCAAAATCACTATCTGAGTAACCTGAAAGCTCAATATTTCCATTAGCAGGATACCAGATACCAAGTGTGGGAGCACCTTTTATGTAGCTGAATATCCTTTTGACAACGATAAGATCAGCCTTTCTAGGTTGTGACTGCGATCTAGCACAAACACATGTTGCAAACATGATGTCTGGCCTGGAAGCAGTTAGGTACAATAAAGACCCAATCACACTTCTATAAAGTGTTTGATCAACCAAGTCATCTTTATCAACAATAGTGACCAGCTTTGAAGTTGCTATGGGTGTGCTGCAAGTTTACAATCATCCATATCAAACTTTTTGAGCAGTTCTTTGACATACATATGTTGATGGATGAAAGTGACATTGTGCATTTGTTTGACTTGTAAACCAAGGAAACATTGTAACTCACCCATCGTACTCATTTCAAACTCTGCTGCCCTGAGTTTTCTGAACTCTTCACACATGGCAGTGCATGAATCCAAAAATGATGTCATCCACATAAATTTGGACAAGCATCAAATCTTTTCCTTTCCATTTTAAAACAAGGTTTTATCAATTTTACCCCTTGAAAAACCTATGGATAAGAGAAAAGTGGATAGAGTTTCATACCAGGCTCTTGGTGCTTGTTTAAGACCATATAGTGCTTTGTTTAACCTGTACACATGATCAGGATGAAATGGATATTCAAATCCAGGAGGTTGGCATACATACACTTGTTCCTTGATCTTTCCATACAGGAATGCACTTTTGATATCCATTTGAAACACTTTGATGTTGTGGTTAGCAGCAAAAGCTAAGAATAGTCTAATGGCTTCTAACCTTGCTACAAGATCAAAGGTTTCATCATAGTCAATGCCTTCTTCCTGTCTGTAGCCTTGAACCACGAGCCTTGCTTTGTTCTTGACAACGATACCCTTTCATCTATTTTGTTATTGAAGATCCACTTTGTGCCAATTGGACTTACATCCTTAGGCAGTGGTACAAGTTCCCAAACTTGTTGTCTTCTAAACTGAAGGAGCTCCTCTTGCATAGCTTCTACCCAACTCTTGTCTTTCAGTGCCTCTTGGTACTTGACAGGTTGGATGAGTGATAGAAATCTAGCAAAGAGGCAAATGTTTTGGGATTGGCTTCTTGTGAGCACTCCCTTATTTATGATGCCAATAACTTGATCCAATGGATGGCTTTTGAGAAAGATCAAATCACCTTGATATGGGACAAGTGCATTTTGAGGTGAAGCTTGCAAATGTGTATTATCTGAGCTATCCTCTGTTGGTGAATTTGATGGTCCAGCCTCTTATTGGAATGGAGGTGGTGGAATGGGTGGTATGGTAGTGGATGTTTGTTGATTTTTATCCAGATTTGATGGATTTTTATCAACAGTGTTTTGTTTTTGAGAGCAGGCAGAGGATTGATAATTAACCTCTGTTGAACCAGCAAAGCTTTCACCATTGTTACTAACATCTGCTCCTCTGCTTGAAGGACATATCTTGAAATTTGGAAGAATGCAATCATATCCTTGCTCTTGGGGTGCTGACTGTGATATACCTGCAATGTTAGTCGTGACAGACACATCTTCAAATGTAAATTTATCTAGATCAAACATTTCAGCAGGATTTGCTGGAATTTTAAAGATGAAAGTTCATTGAACTTCATATTCAGAGTTTCTTCAACACACTTGGTCCTAGAGTTAAATACTCTGTAGGCTTTGGCAGTGGTTGAGTATCCCAGAAAATAACCACAATCAACTTTGGCCGCAAACTTAGAGATGGAATCTTTTAAGTTCAAATGAAACAAGGACAACCAAAAACTTTGAAATATGAGATTATAGGTTTGATATTGTAAAGCAGTTCATAGACAGTCTTTTGATGCCTGGGGTTAATCAAAACTCTATTTTGAACATAACAAGCAGTGTTTACAGCCTCTGCCCAAAAAGTCAAGGGTAAACCTGAGTCTGCTAGCATGGTTCTTGCAGATTCAACAAGAGTTCTATTTTTTCGTTCAACTACCCCATTTTGTTCTGGAGTTCTTGGGACACTAAATTGCCTACCAATCCCTTTTGACTCACAGAAGGCATCTAACTCCTTATTTCTAAACTCTGTCCCATTATCACCCCTAAAGATTTTTACAGGGAGGTCATATTGCATTTCAACTTGTTTGACAAAATTTTGCAATATACCTGTTGTTTCGTCTTTGGAGTGTAAGAAGAATGTCCATGTAAACCTTGAAAAATCATGTACATTACCAAACAAAATCTTTTCTTCATTAAGCTCATGATTTTTACAGGGCCAAACAAATCCATGTGCAGCAATTGCAAACACTGGGTTGTTTTGGACTCTTCAATTGACTTGGAAGAACTTTTATGTTGTTTACCTTTTAAACAGGAAACACAATGCTCTTCACAAGTAAATTGCTTATGTGGTAAACCTCTGACAAGACAATTTTTAGAGAGAATGGTGATTGTCTTGAGATTTGTGTGCCCAAGTTTTCTATGCCATAACTCTGTCTCTTTGCTTGAAGCAACTGAGAACAAGTATGCATTAGACATAGGGTTATCTTTCAACATATCAACCACATACAAATTGCCACTCCTATGAGCAACAAGTTGTGCTTTGCTCTCAGCATTAATCTGATCAATCTTTTTAACAAACTCTGGTCCACTCTCAAATCTAGGAGTATGGTTAGTGGTTTGAGTTTGCCTTTGTATCCACTGTTGTGAACCATATCCTGTCAGTTGTTGGTAACCATGAGGATATCTATTCACTTTGGGCTTTGAAGGTTTTTTGTAACCTTCATAGCTCGTAGGAACCTTTTGATAAATTGGTTGACCATGTCCTCTTGGATACCTGTTGGCAGGTGGAGCATCTGTCACTTGTACCTCTTTGGGAACAAAGGTTTTGTTCAATGCTTTTGTAACAGATGTTTCAACAGGTTCAAAGATCTGCTTAAATTTATTTCTAGCAGAACTTGAACTTTTTTCTCAAGAGCTTTTGCTTTGATCTCTTTTACCTTTTGATCATAGGTTTGAAGATACACACACTCATGAGTTAGATGATTAGTTTTCCCACATATAAAACATTTCGAATCATTTGGGATTACATGTGTTTTGTATATGCCATAAGCTTTTAAAAGAAAACAGTTTTCAGCTACATGATTTCTTTTGTTGCAAAATTCACAAAACAGATGTTTGATCTTTTCCCTTTTCTTTTTATCAGATTTCTTCTCAGCAGATGTTGTAACCTCTGCTGGAAGGTCTTTGATGGGAATGATTCTAGCTTTTGGTGCCTTGACACTTTCAAGGGTTGAGTAGTCCATTGGCTTGAAATTTTCAAGAATATCACATTCATCGGACCATGTTGGTTTGAATTGGTATTTCTCAATTTATTTAAAAGTTGAAGACCCTTCATGTTTTTCAAGAGAAATTTTGTTACCTTTTTTATCAGTGATTTTTATCTCATTTCCAACGAAATTTTTTGGAATTACTTCAACCTTTCCAGAATCAGTTTTTGTAACATTTTCAATGGCTTTTTGTTCAGTTTCAAAACCAATGCCAAATTTTATGTTACTCTTGATCTGTTTTTCTAGCATAATTTCGAAACCTGTTGAAGATTCTACCCATTTTTCACATGTGATCTGGGTATCCTCTAACTCCTTTTTGCAAACTTGGTATTTATCTACCATAGTTTGGAGTTGGTCCTTGGTTATGCTAGCTTCATGCTTCATGCTACTTATCTCAGAATCTTTTGAAAATAATTTTGATTTCAACTCTTTGATAAGTTTTTCAAAACAAAGTTCATTTTCTAACATTTTGTTCCTAAGGTTTTCATTCACCTGTTTGATGTTAGCAAAAGCTATTATACATTTTTTCAGAACAGAGATCCTTTAGGATCTGAGGTGATACCTTGGAAGCAGCCATAAGAGCACAATCACACTCTTCTTCACTCACATCAGTATCCCATGGGTCAGATAGAGAGATTTTTTCTTCATCAACAGTGTTTTGATCAACCACAGGTGTAACCACTGCTTCCTCACAACTTTGAACTTCATCATACTTTGACCCTTGTTCCTCAGACTCTACACCTTCAACTATAGTTTCTAAGGCCATTTAACTGATATTTTCATTTTCAAAGTCATTTTTAGCCATTAGAGCAAAGTTTTCATCAGAAAATCCTTAGGCAAACTACTCCAATCAACAAAGCCTTGTGTAAAGAAGCTTTGTTGGTTCCCTTCTGCCGGAGCAGTGGTTTTAGTAGTTTGTGTGACATGTGGAGCTTGTTGCACATGCACGTGAGGTGGTGCTTGAACATACTGAATCTGTGGAGCAGGTGTTTGGATATAATGGACAGGGACATTAGTAGCAGGATGTGCAAAGTGTGCAGTATGTTACATTTGTGGTGCAGTGGTATAATGGGAATAATGAGCAGTGCTTTGAGGTCTAGGGCCTGGGTGAGTCACAACTGGACCTGCAGTTTGAGATCTGCATTCCCTGGCAAAGTGTCCTAACCTATTACACTTATAACATTTGATTTTGGATTTATCCAACCCCACTTTCAACCCCCCATGTAATCCTTGAAATTTCCTACCAGTCCTTTTGTAAAATTTACTTGCTCTAACACTCAACAATGCCAGCTGATGTAAAATGTCCATTTCTTCCAAATCAGTGGATTCAAAATGTTGTAAGTCATTCATTTCAAAGGACATATTGTCAGAGTTTTGGCTTTCCCCATTTGCAGCAAAAGCAAAATTGGGTGTGTAAGGATTAGAAGTAAAGTTGTTTCCAGATGTTATATCAATATAATGATCATAACCTTGATCCTTCCCACTACCAGAACTCTCTTCATGGCTATAGAGAGCAGTGTTACCCTAGGTATAGTTGTCAGTTGTTTTCCCAGACTCTTGTAACTTCTTTTTCTGATTCAACTCTCTGTCATAAGTGAGAAGTCGACCATGAAGTTGAGTGTGGGTCATCTCTTTAAAACCAACAGACGTTCGAGTAACGTAAGCTACAGTCTCCCATTTTTCTGGTAATGATCTCAAAAAGTGACTATTGACAGTCAAATTTGTAAATTCTACATTAACCAGTTTCAATTCACTAATGAGACAGCTAAAACGTTCTAACTGTTCTGTTAACGACTCACCTTTTACGTGACAAAACGTCTCATACTGTTGATTTAAAACTTCTCTGTTATTTTCTATCACCCCCTTAGTCCCACCGAACTGTTCTTTTAGTGAATCCCATAACTCTTTTGCACTGTTGCAGTGGAGCAATCCAGCATAGATTTCGTTGGGTAGCGCGGAAGCAACGATGCTAAACGCTTTTGCATCTAACTCTATTTTCTGGAAGTCTTGCTCAGAGTAATTTTCGGGACTTTTTGGCACTTGAGTGTTGGGATCCTCTGTGCTGGGAATCATTGGAATATGTGGTCCATACATAACAGATCGCCAACAGCCGGTGTTTTGCTGAGCCAGGATGTGACTAATCGGACGTTGCCATATAAAATATTCATTTCGTTTCAACATTGGTGGTTTAAACATGAACCCAATGTTGGAATCCTGTGTGTTTTGAGCCATTTATGCTTATCTACAACAGATTTGGGTTTTAAAAACTTTGAACGTAATAAAACTCTGTATTCAAGTAAAGCTATCCAACTGATTAGCAGGGAGAGCTGATCTTTCAAATCAAATTGATATTAATCAAATTTTGATTTACCAAGCTCTGATACCAATTGTTAGGATCTGAGTTTGATTTACTTGCAGTTTTTGTTTTAAAAATGGAAATATGATTGAGGTTTTAAAGTAAATGCAGCAGAATAGAATGGAAAACTTTTACTACAAGTAAAGGTCGTTTGTTTTCATCATCATCATGCTTTCAAGTATGTAAACTTTGCATGTGATTCACAAACTCCCCCTCAGCCTATTGCAACGTTTGATAGTACAGAAGATGGAAGAAGATGATTGGTGTAAAGATCTTTTTGAGAAGACAAAATGTACTGTTACATTGACTCAGATATTTATACTAACTATCTAACCACTGAGCATCTCTTGATGACGTTAGGGTTGATAGTGACATCTAACAGAAAAAAAACAAACTATAAACACTGACTCCTAACAACTGTTACATTGATTATAATACTAATAAACTAAAACTCTGATGGCTAAGCTCTGTTCCTTTTCTTCTGTTAGACCTCTGGCAATTTGCATAGCAGATGATGTAAATGTATCAGTCTTTAGAAGGCAGAGTTTAGGTGATCAGAGTGTCTAAGCACTAATAGAAGGACCAATCTGCGGATAGAGCATTTTGGCTTTATATCATCTGTTCCTTTGTACAGGTTCAATCCCAACAGGCTAGAAGGTGGAGATCTTTCCAACTGTTGTGAGGAAGTAGCAGCAGTAGTTTCATGTGGCATTTGTGTTGTCACAGGCATCTCTTGGATCTCATCTTCCAGAGTAACCTTTTTAAGTTTCTTTTTGGTGAGCTTTTTGGAAGTAGTAGGTTTTCTTTTGGGTTTTTTCTGGTGGGGGTTGCACAACACCGGTTGTGGTGTTATGTTCACCAGGAGCAGTGGGCTCAGCAGCAGAGGTTTGAGCAGTTGATGTGTTTGCATCTAAGGTTCGCTCAGCCCTCTCTGGTTGTGTTTTTAAAACTTTTGGTGTTTGATTTGTAATTCTTGTAAAAGTTTCATGAGTAAGGCTGCCAACAAGACTGTTGACACCTTGTGTAGCATCTTTTTTACAAACTTTGGATTGAATGTAAACACTCAATAACCTTGGATGTATTTTAGCAATGTTAGTATAGTTTGCAACCAAATCATTAAACAATACTTGGGAAAAATTAAAATCAGACTTTGTCAAAATAACATATCCCAAGTACTCTATGTTTAAAGGTATTTCAATGAAAGTAGTAGTTTGGCCAGAAAAACAAACTAACAAAGTGTGGAAAAAGAATTTCATATCAGCAGGGAAGTTAGGTTTATAGATTGTTTTACTGTAAGCTGACCCTCATATTCGCGTTCAATGAATTATCATGTAACTCTTTATTTGTGAAGGAATTTGTGTGATCTAGGTCATCGAGACCAAAAACAGTAGAGATGGAAGACGGAGAAATTTGAATGAGAGATTCACCCACCTTTGAGGTTATTGCATATGCCTTTTTCTTCTGAGTTTGAACCTCAGCATTTGCCCAAAATTGTCGAAGTGTATCAAGATAAATTGGGGAATTTGCTTCCATGATACCCTTGTATTTGGAAATTTTCAAAATTATGATCATGGCAGGATATGCCTTATTGTTGCCGGTTTCCTCAAGAATGGGAAGGTAATTGTGAGGAGTTTTGATGATGAGAGGCATGATGAAAGAGTGAGTATCATGGATTCGTGAAGAAGAAGATGAGAGTAATGGAAACCACTTTGAGAATTTTTGAATTCGATACGGCGAGTAAAAACTCTGTTTGTATAAAACATGGTTTTATAAAGTGAAAAAGTGATTGCTGACATGGCAGCAGTTTCAAAAGATCTGATGGCTAACATCTGTCCACGTGTAACCTCTAATGATGGTGGAAGACAGTTGTTTGGGGAAACCACTGTTGTGTATCAGCAGTGGATGGGAACAGTGGCAAAAGGAAATAGAGGATACACTTTTAACAGTGGATAGATTTTCAAGCCAAACAGAGGTTTAAGAGAAACAATGTTTATGAACATACTTTAGAGATTTATTGAAAAACTTCAACTTCAAGCTATTTTTAAGGATGGATTTTTGATTTTCTAAAAACATTTTAATGCTATTTACACATGGAACACTAAAATTTGTTTTTAATCCATGTTTAGCATGCCAATCATAGAGATCAGACTTTCAAAGGTAGATGTATCTAATGCTTTTGTTAGAACGTTTGCCAGTTGATCTTTAGTTGGAACATGATGCAGAGAAATCAAACCTTTTTCATAGCAATCCCTCACAAAGTGATGTCTGATGTCAATGTGTTTGGTAGTATAGTGAGAGACTGGATTTTTAATGATGTTTTCAGCTTACTTAACTATCCAACATGAGAGGAGTCTTTAGAGCAGTTATACCAAAATCCAGCAGTTGAATTTAAAGCCAAAGGAGTTGAGCAGTGCAACTTGCAGCAACAATATATTCAGCTTCAGTAGTGGATGTTGATATTGCAATATGCTTTTTGCTTTGCCAGGACACTAAACAATCGCCTAGGAACTGACATCCTCCTGATGTGGACTTCCTTGGGGTGTGACAACTAGCAAAATCACTGTCTGAATAACCTGAAAGCTCAATGTTTCCATTAGCAGGATACCAGATGCCAAGTGTGGGAACAACTTTTATGTATCTGAATATTCTTTTCACAGCCATAAGGTTAGACTTTTGTAGAGACTGACTGGGATCTGGCACAAACATATATTGCAAACATAATGTCTGGCCTAGAAGCAGTTAGGTACAATAAAGACCCAATCATGATTCTATAGAGAGTTTGATCAACCAAGTCATCTTTGTCAGCAACAGTGACAAGCTTTGAGGTTGCCATGGGTGTGCTACATGGTTTAAAGTCATTCATATCAAATTTGGTAAGTAGTTCTTTGACATACTTACTTTGATGAATGAATGTACCATTGTGCAATTGTTTAACTTGGAGACCAAGAAAACATTGGAGCTCACCCATTGCACTCATTTCAAACTCTGCTGCCATGAGTTGTCTAAACTCTTCACACATGGCTGTGCATGTAGATCCAAAAATGATGTCATCCACATAAATTTGGACAAGCATCGAATCTTTCCTCTCCATTTTAAAAATAAGGTTTTGTCAATTTTACCTCTGGTGATACCATGGATAAGAGAAAAGTGGAAAGAGTTTCATACCAGGCTCTTGGTGCTTGTTTCAAGCCATACAAAGCTTTATTAAGCTTGTAGACATGATCTGGATAAAATGCATTTTCAAAACAATGATTTGATCAGATGGATGACTTTTAAGGTTGATCAATCTCCCTTATGTGGAACAATGGAATTTTGTGGTGAGGGCTGCAGATGGGAATCATTTGAGCTAACATCTGTTGGCGATTTTAAAGAACCAACATCTGTTTGAAATGGAGGTGGAGGTATAGGAGGAATGGATGTGAAGGAAGGTTGACTTTTGTGCACATAAAGTGGACTTTTATCAACAGTGGTTTGATTTTGTGAGCTGGCAGAGGTTTGTGGATCAACAACTGTTGATCCAGCAGCGGCAGAGTTTTCATAGTGGTTTGTAACATCTGCTCCTCTGATGGATGGATTGAATTTGAATTGTGGAAGCACAATCCCTGATCCATATTCTTGATGGGAAGACTGTGATGTACTTACAGGGTTTGTCTTGATAGAAACATCTTCAAATGTAAATTTGTCTAAGTCAAACAATTCAGCAGGATTTGCTAGAATTTTTAACGAGGAAAGTTCATTGAACTTTACATTTAAAGTCTTTTCCACACACTTAGTCCTTGAGTTAAAAACTCCGTAGGCTTTAGCAGTGGTTGAGTATCTCATAAAATAACCACAATCTACTTTGGCTACAAACTTTGAAATAGAATCTTTTAAGTTTAAAATGAAGCATGGCAGCCAAAGATTTAGAAATAAGAGATCAGAGGTTTAATTTTATATAAAATTTCATAGGTAGTCTTTTGATGTATGGGATTGATCAAAACTCTGTTCTGCAAATAGCAAGCAGTACTTACAGCATCTGTCCAAAAAGACAAGGGTAAATCTGAGTCTGCAAGCACTGTTCTGGCAGATTCAATTAAAGTATTGTTTTTTCTTTCAACCACCCCATTTTGTTCTGTGTCCTTGGGATGCTATATTGCCTAACAATCCCATTTTGACACACGATATCATCTAACTCCTTGTTCTTAAACTTTGTCCCATTATCACTTCTAAAAACTTTGACTGGCATGTCAAATTGCTTTTCAACTTGTTTCACAAAATTTTGCAAAATTCCCGCAGTTTCATCTTTAGAGTGCATGAAAAATGTCCATGTGAACCTTGAAAAATCATCAACAATGACAAGACAGTATCCTTTTCTTTTAAGACTCATGATTTTTACAGGGCCAAACAAATCCAGGTGCAATAACTACAAACACTGGCTTATTTTGGACTCTTTAATTGACTTGTATGAACTTTTATGTTGTTTGCCTTTTAAAAAGGAAACACAATGTTCATCACAGGTGAATTGTTTTGAGGGTAAACCTCTGACAAGATTTTGTTTGGAGAGTGTGGTGATAGTCTTAAGATTTGTATGTGCAAGTCTTCTATGCCATAGTTTTGTCTCTTTGCTTGAAGCAACTGAGAATAGACATGCATTGGACATTGGATTATCCTTTAACATATCAACCACATACACACTGCCACTCCTATGAGAAAAAGTTGTGCTTTGCTCTCAGCAATTATTTTATCAATCTTTTTAACTACTTCTGGTCCAACAATTTGACAGGTTTTCTTAGTAAAGAAGGATCCTTATCCTTTGTCACTCATTTGTGAGATACTAAGCAAGTTAAATTTCAGGTTGTCAATGAGATTAACATGTTCAAATTTGAGTTTCCCAGCCTGAACAGTCCTAGACCCCAACACCTTTCCTTTTGAATTGTTACCAAATGATATGTCACCCTCCCCATGTGCCATGAAATATTTGAGAAGGGTCCACATCCTGTCATGTGCCTGGACCCTCCACTATCTACATACCATACATTATCAAGGAAAGTAGAAACTCCCTGCATATTAGTAAACAATTAGTTTAGGTGGGTCTCCAAAGCTAAAATGGCTTTGGATGGGGTCACAGATAGTCCAGTCTCAAATTCAGGAAGATGGACAGTGGTTTGAACAGTCTTATGTAACCACTATTTGAGCCATTTCCTATCCAATGCTCATATCCATGAGTGTGCCTTTTAACCCTTGGTTTTAATGGTCTTCTGTAGACCTCATAGCTAAGTGGTATAGATTTATAAGCAGGTTGACCATGACCTCTTGGATATTGATTTACTGGTGGAGCATCTGTTACCTGTACCTCTCTAGGAGCAGAGGTTACATTCAACTTCTTGGTAACAGATGTTTGAACAGGCTCAAAGCTCTATTTGGATTTTCCTTTTGAGGACTAATCCTAGGACTCTCCAGTGCTTTTGTTTTATACTCATTTCATTTAACATCAAAGTTCTTGAGATAAACACACTCTTGAGTTTTATGATTTGCTTTACGACAGATATTGCAATTTGGTGAATCATTTATCACACTTGTTTTGTTAATATCATTTGCTTTTAGAAGAAAAAAAATTTTAGTGACATGGTTCTTCTTCTCACAGAAATCACAAAACAGGTTTTTGATTTTCTCTTTCTTTTTCCCTTTTTCTGACTTTTAGTCAGCAGAGATTATAACCTCTACTGGGAAATCTTTCAGGGTATGATCTTGACTTTTGGTGCTTTGACACCATCAGCGGTTGTAAAATCCATTGGCTTGAAGTTTTCAAGAATGTCACATTCATCAAACCATGTAGGTTAAATTGATATTTCTCAATTTCCTCAAAAGTTGAGGATCCTTCAGGTCTTTCTAAAACAATTTCTTTCCAGTTTTATCAGTGACTTTGATTTCTTGACCAGCTAAGTGTTGTAGGAACGTCCACGATTAGCACGGAAACCTAAATTTGTTATCTATTATCCGATTAGGCGGAAACTAATGACAAGTTAACCAAATAACAAGAATTACTCATTTAAATGTTGTTTTCATTGATCTAAAGTACAATACATTCGAGAACCGGATCCGACAGAGCTTTGCCGTCTCTGTGCCAAAATATCTCCACGTTACAAAATGAATCACCAAGGCACCTATTTATAGGAAGAAAAGTTTGCTAGTGAGTGAAAGAAGTTCGGGCGAACTTGACATCAACATATCCTTCATGAGCGAACTTGGCCTATATCTCACATAAATACGCCTTGTTTCTAACAGATTAAGCCCTATTCACTCAGACTCAATACATAATGACATAGGCAACAGACATATGCACCAACAGACTCCCCCTTAGATGTTGCCGTAGTCATGTTGATTTTTAAAAACTTCTAAGTCTTTCGATCTTTAGTTCTTGAATAAACTATCTCTTGATTTTTATCCTTCTCTTTCTTTGAGCTTTGTCTTGATAAAACTTTTAATCAACATGCTCCCCCTAGCTTTAAGCTTTAGTCTCAGACTCCCCTTTGCTTTAATCTTTAGACTTCAAACTCCCCCTTGCTTTGAGCTTTCTGAAATCTTTGGACAATGTTTTATCCAGCTCCCCTTGCTTCAAACTTTGCTTTCTCTAGCTTTAAGCTTTCCGGTATCTTTAATCTTTGCTTTATCAACTCCCCCTCAAACTTTACTACCTGTTCTAAATACTTTCTGTCATTCAAATAAACATTTCAGATTAAAACTTTCGAAATTTTTTTACCATCAACATTTCAAACTTTAATTCTACACTTCAATGTTTTCAAAAACATTAGTTGTTTCAAGTTCAACTTAATGACCTTGAATACATTTTACATTTAAGACCTTTAACTTTCACATTTTTATTATTTGTGAAAATCCACTTAGTTGATCAAGTCCAAGTTAATGACCTTGATTAACCAATATATCAACTGAGTCCAAATTAATGACCTCTGTTTGACAAATCATTATGAACAATCTGATTTTAAAGTTTCAAATTAATGAATTTTTAAACATTCATCGGATTTTCTTACCAGACTTCGAAGATCCATTCTCCATCATTGGCTCGTTGAAACTAATGTAGAAACAAAATCTTTTTGTATTTTAGACAATTTATGCTAAAACACACTGAAAATCTTTTTGATTTTTATCTTGAAAAGCAAGTAAAGTATTTACAGAACTTTTAACAAGTAAAGTAAACTATGTACAAACATATTTACAGACATATTTTTGTGAATTCGTGTCTAAGGATCATATCAGTTGATTAAGACATATCACTAGTACCGTTGACCTTTAGAAGACTTTAAGTTTTAAACTCGTTTACTTAGATTGTCGATATGTTTGTCCACTTAAATTTTATCACATTTCTCAACTGTTCCAAGATATGTTAAGATATGATTTATGAAACTTGACTTAACAGTGTTTCCCACTTCTTGAATATATTCCCGAATCCAGATTCCCTAGATTTTATCTTACAGATGAGTATAGCGTAATTGATATCTGTCTTTGGGTTAGTGCGAGGCCTTGAGAGCTCAGGTTAGTACTACCATACAGACAAAGAGATGAAGGCTCGTCTTTAAGGTGTGTTCCAAGTATGGAATCTTTTAAGCATTGCAAATGATTAGATCTTTCGATTCTTTTCAAATTTTGCATGCTAATTTGAGGTTTTTAACAAAAGCATTATAGAAGTTCTAGGCTATTGCTTCCGCAAAATCAGAAGAACTTGTATAATACCCCAGATATCAACTATCTATAAAGACCTCGTATCACAGAATCAGGCTACCCTTCAATCAAAATTTCAGAGTACTAAGTCCATATATCCAAGATGTGTTAAACCACAAGTTTAAGCAGTTGCTAAATTTAGTTTATATCCCAGAAACAATCTACTGAACGTGTAAAGTCTATCGACACATCCACAGTAAAACTTGTTTATCACTTTTAAACTTTACATTTCTTTAGCATACTTTGATAGTCCACTGATGTACTATCATTTCCTTTTTGACAACCAAATTATTTTTGTCTTTTTTTCGATGTTTTTGTACATTTTGAATTTTTCAAGTATTTTTAAATTTTCAACTTTTTTCATATGTTTTTAACTTTTTTCATATGTTTTTGATTTTTTGAAATTTCTTACTCCCCCTAAAATCAAAAACATATTTTTGGATTTTAGGTTTTTTAAGAAATACTATTTTAAAAGGATAACAAACCAATGTGGATCCCGAGAACTCGTTGTCCGATCCTTTTTTCATCTTTTGCATTATCACCTGTCAGCATAACAAACTATTAAACTTTGATAACATCAACTTGTAGAAACCACTTGTAAGAATCACTTGTAGGAAATCAATTTTTAAATGATTTTTCAATATAACAATCAGTGTTTGTTTAACGGTGTGGATTTTCACAAAATTGATTTTTAAACATTCTTTTCAATTTTTCTTTTTCAACCACTTGTAATTTCAAAAATGACAAGGATTATGACTTTCTAGATAAGTTAAAACTCATGGAGCTCTGCTATCCTGTATCAACTTTGATAAAGTGGATCTTGGAACTCCTGAACACAAAGCAACTATTTGAAAAATGAAACCCAAGCCTTTTTGTTCTTCGGTTGGAAAGAATAACAATCTTCATAATCACTTTCCAAACCATTATCATAATCAAAATCATCATCAAGCATTTCTTCCAATGACAATTTTCAAACTTTTTTGACCTTTTCTTTCTTTGTCTGTTTAATCACTGACTCGTTTGTTTTGACATTTTCAGTTTTATCAGCAATAGACTTTGGTTTTTCTGATGATGAAAGCTTTTTCTTAGCAACCCAGGATTGTAGCTTGCTTCTCGCTTTCTTAATATAGAACTTAGAATCTTTGTTTTCATTTAATTTTGAAGTTTCACCTTTTTCAAAATTGAGTTTTCAAACTTTGAACTCGTTTTAGGTTTCACTTCATCTTTAGATTCATAGTTTCTATTTGATTCTGTGACAGGTTTCACAATCTCTGGTTGTTTTTGCTTTTCATCTTTTGATTCGGTTTTTCTTCGTGGAAACATAGGCTTTTGATTTAGACACTTGCGAGCAATATGGCCAACAATATTGCATTTAAAGCAAGTCCGATTATCAGAAACATTTCCACTAGTGGATTTTACTCCACTTGTGGACTTGGTTTTAGCCTTTTCCCGAAGTTCTTTCTCCGTTTTGAATTCATCATTCGATTTCTTACCGATATACCTTCTTCCTGAACCGCATTCGTCCCATACACAAACTTCATGTGTTTACCTTTGTATTCATGAAATGACGACTCCTGGTTCTTTCTTGGTTCTTCTTTACTTTCCTCCAAACCCAATCCTGCTCTCCTGTTCTCAGGAAAATCACCACCAAACTTTCGATAATTGTTAGCATTCCTTTTGGGTTTCGAATAAAATCTTTTCTCAAGATCATCTGATGAAACTTCTACAAGCTTGAAAAATTTATCAAGTTGATCCTCTTTCACATTCCGAATCGGAAAACTATCATCAAAGTATAATCTATCAGATTCCTTAATCTTGTACATGACAACATTAGGATCATCACTTAGATCATGTTCTGATGATGTATCGTCATCTTCAGAATGTGATTCCGAGTTTTTCAAACTTGATTTGACACTTTCAGAGCTGTCGTCATCAGAATCATTTCCCAACACATTTTTAACCATATTTTTACCATTGCTTCATTGTCATCATTTGATTTCATAAAGTCTACGTCAATGTTCTCTGGCAATTTATTTTTCTTTTCTGACAAAATGAGTAAATTAAATGCATTTTCAATCTCATCATCTTTCTTGCAGGAACAACTTGCAAGAAGTGGTGGAGGAACACTTCCAATTCTTTACGCTTTGATTTATCACCATTTTCCTCCGATTTAATCGTAGGTAAAATGTGAGCAATGACATAAGCGTTTGTGGTGTAGCTCTTTAGAAGCTGTCTTACCCGTTCTGTTTCTATCTTTATGTCGTGAAGCTCACGCTTTGTCTCAAGAATGGTGTTACAGTTGCATTTAACATTTTGACATTAGCATTTAGCTCACAATTAGCATTTTCAACATATTTATATTTGCTTGATATTTTGTCATAAGCTTCTTTTATGGTTCTGTAATCATAACGAAAGTTTTCGTTGTGTACAGTCAATTCTCTTAGGACTTTGACTTTATCAAGACATGGTTCACAAGGACTTGCGCACTTTGTGCAAGGTTTTTCAACCTCAACAACTTTCACAACTTCCTTTTCAGACATTTTTACCTCAGCTTTTACCTTTTCTACCTCTGATTTCAATGCTTCTTGTTTTTGCATCTCAAGATAAGCTAACTCTTCTTCCTCAGCTCTCTGCCTATAACCTTCCAGAATAGCATTTTCTAAAGCAGCATCAATATACGATGTATCAGATACATCCACTAACTCTGCTATCATGGCAACACCAGTTTTATTTCCGATGTATCTATTCTAGTCAAAACCATCTTCTTCATGATTAGCAACAAGAGCTTGTTCGGTTTTCTTTGCAGATTTATCTTCAACTTCGACTTGTGTTCTTTTTTGATGTGGCTTGTGTTGAAGAGCTTTCTTGTAGTACTCATTGTTGCTACCGAAAGGATTTTGGTTTCCACTTGCTTCTTGATTGTTACATTCTCGTTTGAAGTGCCCTTTTTGTCGACACCTGAAGCATGTGACTTTAGACTTGTCAAATCCAAGCTTGTTGCTTGAATTACCAATATCCCTTCCAATGAGCGCCACAAATTTGGAAACTCTTCTGATAATGGATGCAAGACTCCATTTGATATCCATTAACTCCAATTCTTCTTCGTCCACCTGATCATAATCTTCGGCGGTCATCTCTGGATTACCAATCTTTCCAGAACGAGACTTTCATATGATTCAAGAATGGTATCGAGAAGTGCTATGTGTTGTTTAGCCACTTTCTCTAGAAATACATTCTTCAAATCAACTGCTATGTTGCACTATAAAACATTTGAATCAGAACTAGCTTGGCTTGTCTGAATTTCGGAATGAAGAGCTTGAACTAGCACTTGTATATCCAGCATATGGAGAACTCTGATTTGGAGAAGAATTTGTATTTGCACTAAATGCTGTTTGAATTTTTGGGCTTTGAATAGGAGTATCTGGAACACCTCCTTTGTAATAAACACCGACATCTTGAACAACATTAGCATTCTTTGATTTAGCAATCTTCATCAACTCCATTTCATGACCTTCCAATTGGTCAATGAAAGATGACAATTTGAAGTGTCTCCAAGATGGACTATTCTTCAGAATCGTCAAATATGTTGTCCATTCTCCTTCTGGAATGTGCATCAGCCAACTTCTCAATTTGCTCTTCATTAGTCTTTTGATATCATGCCTCCGCATCTGGACCATGAGGTGACAGTATCTATTGATCATCTGCTTTATTGTTTCACCTTTAATCATCATAAAAATCTCGAATTCTTTCTTGATTAAATCCTTTTTGCTTTTGATCATTTCATCACTTCCTTTGAATTTTTCACAAAGAGAATGCCATAATTCTTGCGAAGTGTCATATTCTGGCAATAATATCAAGATGTCTTCCTTCACTGATTGTTGTATCAAGCTGATCATTTTCTTCTCAGCGACATAATTATCTTTGTTAGTATTTAAAACCTATTCAGCGGAAGATCTTGACCACGCTCATCTTTTGGCCATTTGTAACCATCCTCAACTGCAACCCAGCTGTTGAATTGATTCGCTTGTATCCAATTCACAAACTTTTCTTTCCATCCTTCAAACTTGTCCATGCTCATTAGCTTTGCAGTTTCAACGTAGTACCCATTTCGTTGTCGATATTCATCTGGTTTGCTGCAAGAACATTAGCGTTTGATGAAAAAGCCATTTGAGAGACGAACACGTTGTGGAAATCTTCCATTTTGTCAATTTGAAGACTTATTCGAGAATACGATCAAAAACACTGGAAAATTGATTAGCAATAGACAAGTTCGGTCGAGCTTGTGTGAAAAACAGTTTTTGATTTCAGGTTTTCACAAGTTCGGTCGAACTTATATGACAAGATTCAAATTTTATCACACTACCTCAAGTTCGGTCGAACTTGATGTAGATTTTGAGAAAAAAATTGTACTTCGAGCGAACTTGAGAGAAAGTTTCAAGAAACATAATAAGTTCGGTCGAACTTAGGTAAATTTTCAAGAAAATATCAAGTTCGGGCGAACTTGTAAGAGACTTTTAACAGAAATTGTTCAAGTTCGGTCGAACTTGATCAAAAAATGATGAATTATCTTTCAAGTTCGAGCGAACTTATTAAGAAATCTTGAAAAATTCTATCAAGTTCAGTCGAACTTGAGTAAAATCAATGAGATTTTATCAAGTTCGGTTGAACTTGACGTTAAGTTCGGACCAAAATCAATTTGCAATTCATGGTTTTTTGAACTTTTCGTTATTAATTCGTTTGAATTTGATGTCCAAACTCTCAGGGGTTTATCACATTTGTATTTTACATGACATTTTCAATTTTTAGCTGATTTTTTCATGAATTCATCAAATATGTGAAAATGTTAAGAAAAATGATAGAATGAAGATGAAATAGAAAGATTCTTGTCTTGATTCCAGCAAATTTAGGTATCCAGGCTCTGATACCACTTGTAGGAACATCCACGATTAGCACGGGAACCTAAATTTGTTATCTATTGTCCGATTAGGCGGAAACTAATGACAAGTTAACCAAATAACAAGAATTACTCATTTAAATGTTGTTTTCATTGATATAAAGTTCAATACATTTCGAGAACCGGATCCGACAGAGCTTCACCGTCTCTGTGCCAAAATATCTCCATGTTACAAAATGAATAACCAAGGCACCTATTTATAGGAGAGAAGTTCGCTGGTGAGTGAAGAAGTGTTCAGGGCGAACTTGACATCAACATATCCTTCATGAGCGAACTTGGCCTATATCTCACATAAATACGCCTTGTTTCTAATAGATTAAGCCCTATTCACTCAGACTCAATACATAATGACATAGGCAACATACATATGCACCAACAAGTGTGTTGGAATCACTTCAACCAAACCAAAATCATTTCCAGTAACATTTTCAGAAATTTGGTCATTTTTTTAAACCCAATGCCAAATTTGATGTTACTTTTGATTTGGTTTTCAAGGATCATTCATAACCTTTACAGGATTCTACCCACTTTTCACAAGTGATTTGGGTAGATTCCCACTCCTTTTTGCAACTTTGATATTTTCTATCATAGTTTGGAGTTGGTCATTGGTTATGCTGGCCTCATGTTTTAGGCTACTGATTTCAAATTCTTTTTCAAACAATTTTGTTCTCAATTTTTTTGAAAGTTTTTTAAATTGAAATTCATCATCTAAAATCATGTTTCTAAGGTTTTCATTCACCTCTTTAATGTTAGCAAAAGCAATTATGCATTTATCTAAACATAGATCTTTAAGGATCTAAGGAGATACCTTAGCAGCAGCCATCATGGCACAATCACATTCACCTTCACATATACTGGCATTCCATGGGTCAGACAGTGGTTTCAAAGCATCATCAGCATTTTCTTTTGTAATAGTTGCTTCATCATGAACATCAAACACATCAGAATTAGATACCACTTCCTCCAATTCATCACCTTCAACTATTGTATCTAGTGTCATAAAGCAAAAATCATTTTCAGTGTTGGCTACTAGAGCTAAGTTTTCATCAGTTAACTCCCCAGGCAAGCTACTCCAATCAACAAAACTTTGAGTAAAAAGCTCTGCTGATTAACCTCTGTCGGAGCAGTGGTTTGAGTAACTTGAGGTGCAGGTTGCATTTTCACCTGAGGAGTTGGTGCTTGAACATACTGAATCTGGGGAACAGTGGTTTGAACATAATGCACAGGAACAGTGGTAGCAGTGTGTGTAAAGTGAGAAGTGTTTTGCACATGAGGAGCAGGGGTATATTGGGAATAATGAGCAGTGCTATGAGTGTTCTGAGGTCTAGGGCTAGGATGTGTGATAATGTCCAGATGTTTGTGATCTACATTCCCTAGCAAAGTGTCCTAGCCTATTACACTTATAGCATTTAATCTTTGACTTATCCAACTCAACTTTTAGCCCCCCATGCAACCCTGGGAACTTTCTCCCAGTTCTCTTGTAGTACTTGCTAGCCCTAACACTCAATAAATCCAGCTGGTGCAAAATATCCATTTCCTTAAATCTGAAGGGTCAAAATGTTGAAGGTCATTCAACTCAAAGGATAAATTATCAGAAGTTTGGCTTTCCCCATTAGCAGAAATATGCATAATTGGGTGAGTAAGAATCAGATTTGAAATTACCCCCAGAGGTTATATCAATGAAATGATCATAACTCTGATCCTTACTACTACCAGAGGCTTCTTATTGGCCCAAAAGTGTTGTACTACCGAACGTATAGTCATCAGCCACCTTGCCATATTTTTGTAGCTTCTTTTTCTGGTTAGCTCTCTCTCATATGTGAGTAGCCTACCATGAAGCTGCGTCAGACTCATTTCTTTAAACCACACAGAATTACGAGTACAAAAGCTATAGTGTCCCACTTTTCTGGTAATAATCTAAGGAAACGACTATTTAAAGTCGAATTAGCAAATTCAGCATTAACCGTTTAAGTTCACTAATGAGACAGCTAAATCTTTCAAACTGTTGGGTTAGTGACAAAACATTTCATATTGTTGATTCAAAACTTCTCTGTTGTTTTCAATTACTTCCTCAGTTCCACCGAATTGCTCTTTCAAGGCATCCTATAAATCCTTCGCACTGTTGCAATGCAAAATGCCAGCATAGATTTTGTTAAGCAAAGTTGAAGCAACAATGCTAAAAGCCTTTGCATCTAGTTCATTTTTTTGGAAATCCTGCACAGAGTAATTTTCAGGATTTTTAGGCACTTGAATTTTTGGGTCCTCTGCACTTGGAACCATTGGAACATGAGGTCCAAATACAACTAACCTCCAGCAACCGGTGTTTTGTTGAGTGAGTATATGACCCATCCGACGTTGCCAGATATTATACTCATTTCTGACAAGCATCGGAGGCTTAAACATGAAACCAGTGTTATGAGGATCCTGTGTGTTTTGAGACATTCTAGATTGTTTACAAATAGATTTTGTTTAAAAACTTTGAAACGTAAATAAAAATTGTTTTTCAATACAAATGAACAAACTGAATTAGCAGGGAAAGCTGATCTGCTCAAATCAAATTGATGTTAAATCAAATTCGATTGACCAAGCTCTGATACCATTGTTAGGATCCGAGTTTGATATTGTTGTGAAAGTTTGATGGAAAACAATGAATGATGACAACTAAAATGAAATATGCAGCGGAATTGTGTAAACCTTTAAATCACAACAATAGAGAGATTGTTTTCAATCTAGCATGCTTATGTAATGAATTACGTATGCATGTAAATCACAATCTCCCCTAGACCTAAGATCACTTTAATTTGTTCGTACAGAATGTAAGAAAGATAAATTGATTGAATGTTATGAAACTGATCATAGAACAGTACATTCACTGTTCTATTTATAGTACAATCCTAACCACTGTGGCATCTTTTATGATGTCATCATGAAAGTGATAGATAACAAAAATCTAACTAACTCTAAAATTTGCTAGCTAAACACTATTACATTACAAAATAGAATACGAAGACTGTTGACAATCATCAGATGAGAGAACCACTGTTGGTCTTCAACAGAGCTTGGCTTTCCAGCAGATCTTGCTTTATATATTCAATAGACCTTTGATATCTTCTTCAGCAGAGCTTTGATCTAGCAGATGTTTAACTTTATTGAGGGATCAGATGCTAGGAAAGTTTTGGCTTTTCTATCATCTATTCTTTTTATAGGGTTCAATCCCAACATAATGTTCCAGTGACGTTATCAAGAAATATTAAAGAAATAATGGTTTAGGTAATGGAACTCGACTCCAGGTCCTAGCACTAGGTGATTAGGTTATTGAGGCATTCATATTATCTGAAAGTAATACTAGCACTCAGACATTTATACCAAGATTTCGTTTAATACCGCCAAATAGAAGGATTCTGTTTAAATTGAAAAGAAGATAGTTTCATCTCGCCCTATGTTTTGCCATGATGATAAATAAAAGTAGAAGACAATTTCTACGTAAAGTTGGTTTGTTTCTAAAGAATCGGTTTTTAAACATGATCAACTGTTGTGTCATCTATGGTTAAAAAAAATTCACTTATGTAAATTTATGAAGATAATATAAATTAAATGATTTATAATTTTATATCCTTAAACCCGTGTAGTACATGGGTCTATAATTTAGTAACTAATAAAAGTTTCTCCTTAAATGTATTCAAAGAGATTATTAGAAAGGGTTAAATGTTAGACTCATATCAATAACATTGATGTGCAAAATATGGTCTATAAAAACTAACCTAATTTAGACACACTAATTTTGATTTTATAAACTAATACTCTCTAAATGCTAGAGCACTAACAGACAAGTATACCTATCGTATGCAGTAAAGCCTAATGAAGTCAAAATATCGATCCCACGAGACACTGGCGATGCTAATTAGACTTTGACTAACCTAATCCTCAACTGATTAGTTCATTTAAGGGTTTTTAATTTAATAATTAATCTAATATCCAAATATTAACTAATACAAATAGACAACCAAACGACTAGGGATACGAGGTTTAATCAATCAGAAGGAGAAACCACCTAGGCAATGAATCCCTTAGAACATGTAACAACTTATGACTTGACAATCGACTAAATCCGATATCTTACCCAATGAACCTCCCGTTAAGGATGATTATGTCCTATAGAAACTATAGCCAGCTCAGAGCAAGACCCCCAATCTCTAGTACCTAGAAACCAAACTATGACGAACAATCAGATAGTGAATGAAGTGCTAGATGAACCGCCTTGACCTATCGATACCAAATTCCACATCTGTTAGAATTAGAAGAGAACCACCCTAATAATCTTTTAGATTTGAAGTTAGTTCTAAATTGATAAACCGAAACCTAGCAAACAACTAAACGTGAATAAACAAAAGAACCCAAGTTATCAGCACCCAAATTATCAAACAACAAAAAGCTAATAACCTACCAATCCTAAATCATATATATAATCAATGGTATTAGATGCACACTTTAGTTTACTAATTTTAATTGATCAATTAACTTATATTATTTCTAATGATAGGGTTAATTCGAAAACTTGCAGAATAACCAAACTAACAATAGATTTAAACATGCCTAGGGTGAATTTCTTCTTTCCAAAGACTTACAAATCAACAATTAATCAATAAATCTGCTCAAAGCATAAGCACACATGTTCATAATCAGCAACAACTTATAACTATTTTAAATTAAACACACAATAGTCGAAAAAGTCAAATAAAATTCAAAACAACAATTCCCAAATTCATCACGACTAGTGGAACGATAAAATACCAAGAAACATGTTCGAATAATCAAAACAACAAATTCAATCAGCGAGTATCATAATCAAAGAGTTTAAACAAAAAGAACAAAAATTAAAGACTAAACTTTGTTCCTTCGGTTCCGGTTCGTTCTTATATCGGTCATTTCCCCTTGGAATTCACCTCTTGAATCTTTCTTATATTATGCAACCTCCGTAGGCATCTTGTATCCTTTCCTTTCGTTATAGTAGTGTATTTTATTATATTATATCCTTATACAATTAGCAACTTAGTACCTTTAACTAACATCGATCACTTCATTGATACAACATCTTATTCCTTTAAACCAACACCAACATAAATACCATCTGCTTTTCATTAAAACCCTACTAAATATATCTCCATATAAATAAAATACTAAGAGGCTTTGTTATACATACTAATGAGGCTTTTGGTTAGACCTCTTAATCCTAGGTTCAACCTTATGGTTCAATTGGTTTTGTTTTTTGATAGGACCGTCCTCCTCAGCACAGGAACCTAAATTTGTTATCTAATGTCCAATTAGGCGGAAACTAAGTGACATGTTAATCGTATAACAAGAATTACTCATTAATTGTCTGTTTATTGATCAATATACGTATACATTCAAGTTCCGGATCCGACAGAGCTTCGCCTCTAGTTTGCCAAAGTTTCAAATGAGAGATCACAAGTCCATTTTTTATAGGCAACCAAGTTCGCTTGGGATAGACAAGTTCGGGCAAACTTGGCTTGAACAAGTTCGGCCGAACTTGTTCACATCTCAAGATTCCGGGCGAACTTGATCCCCATTTACATAAATATTTCATATTTCTAACGTGATCTCACTTATCTAAACAGACTCGATACAAGACTAAGACATAGACATACTGTACTAACAGACTCCCCCTTGGATATCGTCTTCGTCTTGATCAGTCTTCAGAAGCTCTGTTCATTCAGACTCGTTCTATTATAATGACGTAGGCAACAGACATATGCACCAACAGACTCTCCCTTGGATGTTGCCGTAGTCATTGACTTCAAATAAGCTCCTAAGTCTTTAACTATCTCTGATCTTTTGTCTTTGAATAAACTTTAACTTCCTCAATCTACAAATCTTCTTCAACTATGTTTCTTAAGCTTAACTTGATAAAACTTTAATCACCATGCTCCCCTAGCTTTATGCTTTAATCTTCAAACTCCCCCTTGCTTCTGGTATCTTCAATCAACGTTTTATCTAGCTCTCTCTAAAAAATTACTTCCTGTTTCAAAGTTCTCAGACATTCAAATAAACATTTCAGATTCAAACTTTGAAATTTTATAAGATCAACATTTCAAATTTTAATCTCCTTTTTCATCTTTCAAACCTTTCAGTTATTCAAGTTCAAATTAATGACCTTGAATATTTTTACATTTAAGACCTTGATTTTTCATATGTTTATCAATTATGAAAATCCACTTAGTTGACCAAGTCCAAGTTAATGACCTTGGTTAACCAATTTGTCTATCAAGTCCAAACTAATGACCTCGGTTCGACCTGTTATGAACAAACTGATGTTTTAAAGTTCCAAATAAATGAACATTTCATCATTTACGATATTTTGATTTTTAACAGATGTCATCAAGATTTTCCCATTTTAGCACCTTACCAGACTTCGAAGATCCGTTCTCCATCATTGGCTTGAAGAAACTAATGTAGAAAAAAAATCTTTTTGTATTTTTGAAAGTTTATGCTAAAACACAGTAAATCTTTTTGGTTTTAAACTTGTAAAGTAAGTAAAGAAAGTAAACTATGTACAAATATATTTACAGACATATTTTTGTGAATTCGTGTCTAAGGATCATACCAGTTGTTTGAGAATATCACTAGTACCGTTGACATTTTAATGACTTATAAGTTTTAAACTCATTTCTAGTATTGTCGATATGTTTGTCCACTTAAACTTCGACACATTTCTCAATTGTTCCAAGATATGTTAGGTATGAATTATGAAACTTGACTCAACTATGGTTCCCATCTCAAAATATACTCTCGTATCTAGATTCCTAGATTTCATCTTATAGGTGAATATAGCGTAACTGATATCTGTATCTGGGTTAATGCGAAGCCTTGAGAGCTTAGGTTAATACCACCGTATCGACAAAGAGATGAAGGCTCGACTTAAAGGTGTGTTCCATTTAAAGAATCTTTTTAGCACTGCAAAAGATTAGATCTTTCGATTCTTTTTAGCTTTGCATGCATTTTAGGAGTTTTTTTTAGCAAAAGCATTATAGAAGTTCTAGGCATTGCTTCCGCAATACCCCAGATATCAACTATCTATAAAGACCTCGTATCTCATAATCAGGCAATCTCTCAAACAAAATTTCGGAGTACTAAGTCCATATATCCGAGAGATGTTAAACCACAAGTTTAAGCAGTTGTAAAATTTAATTTATATCTCGGAAACAATTTACTGAACGTGTAAAGCTATCGACACATCCTCTGTAAGACTTGTTTATCACTTTTTAAAACTTTTCAATTCTTTAGCATACTGTGATAGTCCACTCATGTATTATCATTTCCTTTTTGACATAAAATTTTTTTGTCTTTTTCAATATTTTTGTATTTTCAACTTTTTCATATGTTTTTGATTTTTCTGAATTCATTACTCCCCCTAAAATACAAAACATATTTTTGGATTTTAGTTTTAAGAAATTTTATTTTAAAAGATAACAAACCAATGAGGATCACTAGAACTTGTCATCCGATCCTTTTTCAACATCTGCATCTGTACCTGTACAACAAATAAACCATTAAATCTCATTTACATGACAGAATAAATGGTTTTGTTCATAAAAATCAGTGTTTTGTTCAACGATGTGGATTTTCACAATTTGTTCTTCACAAATTTTCTTTCAACTTCTCCCTCTCAAAATGACAAAGATTATGACACTTTTGGAATAAGTTAAGTGACATGAAGCTCCTCTATCCAGAATCAACTTTGATAATGTGGATCTATAGAGCCCCCTGCACATGAAAAGTAACTACTTGACTAGGGAAACCCAAGCCTTTTTTGCCTTGGGTTGAACTTGATAAAGATCATCATAATCACCTTCAAATCCATCATCGTAATCAAATTGTCATCAAACATTTTGTCTGATGTCAACTTTGATAACTCCTCGACTTTATCTTTCTTTTTCGGTTTTGAAATATCTTTTTTTTATCTTTGAAAGATCATTTTTGATTACCGACTCGTTTGTTTTGACATTATCAGTTCTTTTTTAAACAAACTTTGGACTTTCAGATGATGAAGAAACTTTCTTTGCAACCCAGGATTGTGTCTTATTCTTGCTTTCTTGATATAGAATCTAGAATCCTTGTTATCGTTTGATTTTGAAGTTTCACCTTTTTCAAATGCTGAGTTTTCAAACTTTGTTTCAGTTTTAGGTTTCACTTCGAATTTAGATTCATAGTTTCTTTTTGAGATTGTGATAGATTTCTCAATCTCGGGTTGTTTCAGATTTTCATCTTTTGACACTGTCTTTCTTCGTGGATACACGGGCTTTGATTTCGGACACTTGCGAGCAATGTGACCAACTTTGTTGCATTTGAAGCAAGTCCGAAGTGTCATGAACATGTCCATTCGTGGGTTTTACTCCACTTGTGGGCTTAGCCTTGTCCCGAAGTTCCTTTTCTTTCTTGAACTTATCATTTGATTGCTTACCAATCAAACTCTCTTCCTGAGCTGTGTTCGTCCCATACACAAACTTCATGTTTTTACCTTTGTATTCGTGAAATGGTGATTTCTGTTTCCTTTTCGATTCATCTTCATTTTCCTCCAAACCCAACCCTGCTCTCCTGTTCTCAGGAAAATCACCACCATTCTTTCGGTAGTTGTTAAGGTTCCTTTTGGGTTTCGCGTAAAACTTCTTTTCATTTATTTCAAGATCATCTGACAAAACTTCCACAAGTTTGAACAATTTATCAATTTGATCTTCTTTAACGTTTCGAATCGGAAAGCTATCATCGAAATATAATCTATCAGATTCTTTAACCTTATACATGACAACGTTAGGATCATCACTTAGATCATTTTCCGATGATGTATCGTCATCTTCGAATTGTGATTCCGAGTTGTTCAAACTTGAGTTGGCGCTTTCAAAGCTGCCATTGTCAGAATCATTTACCAAAACATTCTTTACCACATTTTTCACAACCGCTTCACTCTCATTGTTTGATTTCGTACAGACTACGTCAATGTTCTCAGGCAATTGATCTTTAGTTTCTGACAAAAGCGTTATATTTATTGCCTTTTCAATACCGTCCTCTTTCTTGCGACAGTAACTCGCAAGTAGTGGAGGTGGAACATTTCCGTACTCTTTACGTTTTGTACCTTTTGGTTTTTCATCATTTTCCTCCGACTTGATCATAGGAAGAATGTGATCAATGACATAAGCATTTGTATTATAACTTTTAAACAGCTGTCTTACCCTTTCTGTTTCAATTTTCATGTCTTGAAGCTCTTGCTCTGTTTCGGCAATGGTGTTAATATACATGTTAATTGCTTTTGTTTTTCGATTACTGTTGCATTTAACATTGTTATATTAGCACTAATTTCAAGATTAGCTTTTTTGACATTGCAATATGTGCCTTTCATTTTGTCATAAGCTTCTTTCATCGTTCTGTAATCATAACGAAAATTTTCGTTATGCACCTTCATTTCGCTTATGATTTTAGTTTTCTCAGTACACTGCTCACAAGGATTTGTGCATTTTGTGCAAGGTTTTTCAACCTCCACAACTTTCACAATCTCTTTCTCAATCCCTTTTACCTCATAATCTACCTTCTCAACCTCTGATTTCTTATCTTCATTCACTTGCTCTTGCGCTATATTCTCGAAGCAACCTGCAAAATTAGGAGTAGAATTAGAAAACATAGCATTCTTCTTCTGAGTTTCAAGATAAACCATCTCTTCTTCCTCGGTTCTCTGTAGATATTCTTCCAATGTACTTGTTTCAAGATAAACGCATTTTCCAGAACAGCATCATCAAATGTCGATTCTGATTCATCCACTAACTCTGCCATCATAGCAACACCAGTTTTCTTTCCAATGTACTTGTTCCAGTCAAACCCTTAGTCTTCGTGAGTCACAACGAGAGCTTGTTCGGTTAGCTTTGAAGAGTTATCTTGCACTTCAACTTGTGTTCTTTAGGGTACGGCTTTTATTGTAGCGCTTTCCTGTAATAGTCGTTATTGTTGCCGAAAGGACTTTGGTTGCCACTTGCTTCTTGGTTCATGCATTCACGTTTAAAATGCCCCTTTTGTCGGCATTTGAAGCATGTGACTTTTGACTTGTCAAATCCAATCTTATTGCTTGAATTACCAATATCTCTTCCGGTGAGTGCTACAAACTTGCTAACTCTTCTGATGATTGATGCCAGACTCCACTTGATATTCATCAGTTCCAACTCTTCTTCATCCACCTGATCGTAATCCTCAACATGTCATTTCAGGATTTTTGATCTTTCCAGCAACTAAACTTCGTAAGATTCTAGAACAGTAGCAAGAAGTGCTATATGCTGTTTAGCCACTTTTTCAGGAAAGACATTCTTCGATTAACTGCAATATTGCATTGAAAAACATTCAGATCAGAACTAGATTGGTTTGTCTGATGCGACTGATTTTGAAATCAAGAATTTGAACCAGTGCTTGAATATCATGTGTTTGGAGTATTCTAGTTTTGTGATGAATAATTCGAGGAATTCATATTCGCACTGAATGCTGTTTGAATTTTCGGACTCTGAATCAGAGTATCTTGAACACCTCCTTTGTAATACACCCCAACATCTTGAACAATATTTGCATTCTTTGATCTTGCAATCTTTAACAACTCCATTTCGTGACCTTCTAGTTTGTCGATGAAAGATGACAACTTTAAATGCATCCATGTCGGACTGTTCTTTAAAACCATCAGGTCAGTTGACCACTATCCTTCACGAAGTGCATCAGCCAACTTTTCTATCTGTTCTTCGGTAGTTCTCTTAATATCATGTCTTCGCAACAGAACCATTATATGACAATATCTGTCAATCATTTGCTTCATAGTCTCACCTTTGATCATTGTGAAAATCTCGAATTTTTTCTTTATTGAAGCCTTTTTACTCTTTATCATCTCATAACTTCCCTTGAATTTATCACAAAGAGCTTGCCACAATTCTTGTGAAGTTTCACATTCTGGTAGTAGTATCAAGATATCTTCCATCAGAGAGTGTTGTATCAGACTAATCATTTTCTTTTCAGCCACGTACGCTTCTTTATCAGCAGGTGTAAACTTAATCAAAGCGAGATCCTGATCACGTTCATCTTTTGGCCATTTGTATCCGTTTTCGACCGCAACCCAGCTGTGGAACTGATTAGCTTGAACCTAATTTACAAACTTTTCCTTCCATCCCTCAAACTCGTCCATGCTCATTAGCTTTGGCGGTTTCATAGTAGTACCCATCTCGTTATCCGGGTTCATTTGATTAACCGCAAGAGTATTAGCATTAGCATTTGATGTAGAAGTCACTTGTGAAGCAAACGCATTATGGAAATCATTTTTGGCAATTTGAAAGCTTAACTGAAAGCACAATAAAAAAACACTCGAAAACTGATTAGCAACTGACAAGTTCGGTTGAACCTGTGAGAAAAACAGGTTTTGAATTCAATTTCAACAAGTTCGGGCGAACTTGTATGAAATCTTCAACCTTTTATCACAAACAATTAAGTTCGGGCAACTTGTTGTTAAAGTTTGAAAAACATTTCACACTAAAGTAAGTTCGGTCGGACTTGTATGAATTTCAAGAGAACAAGTAAGTTCGGGCGTACTTGTAATAAAATTTCAACAGAGTTTGATCAAGTTCGGGCGAACTTGATGAAACTTTGAAGAAATATTAAGTAAGTTCGAGCGGACTTGTGTAAAACCTTGAAAAATCAATCAAGTTCAGGCAAACTTGATGAAAAATTATGAGTTTTTCAGTCAAGTTCGAGCGAACTTGATCCCAAGTTCGATCAAAATGGTTTTGCAAATCATGGTTTTTCCAACTTTTCGACATCAATTCGTTGAATTAGGTCTTGAAACTTTCAAGGGTTTATCTTTAATGTATTTTACATGACATGTTCAATTTTTAACCATTTTTTACCATGAATTCTTCAAATGTGTGAAAAAGTTAAAAAAATTGTAGAAATGAGAAGAATTGGAGTGATTCTTGTGTTGATTCCAGCAAATTTAAGTATCCAGGCTCTGATAACACTTGATAGGACCGTCCTCCTCAGCACTAGAACCTAAATTTGTTATCTAATGTCCAATTAGGCGGAAACTAAGTGACATATTAATCGTATAACAAGAATTACTCATTAATTTTCTGTTTATTGATCAATATACCTATACATTCAAGTTTTGCATCCGACAGAGCTTCGCCTCTAGTTTGCCAAAGTTACAAATGAGAGATCATAAGTCCACTATTTATAGGCAACCAAGTTCGCTTGGGATAGACAAGTTCAGCCGAACTTGTTACATCTGAAGATTCCGGGCGAACTTGATCCCCATTTACATAAATATTCCGTATTTCTAACATGATCTCACTTATTCTAAACAGAATCGATACAAGACTAAGACATAGACATAATGTACTAACATGTTTCACGAGCAGATGTCTGAATGGTTCAGACATTTGCCTCTGAGTGGTTAAGCATTATACAGAGTCTGAATAGTTAAGACCTCTAATCTGAATTGATCAGGCATCTGGTTTACTGAACATCAATGCCCATCTGGTTTGCTCGAACAACCAGAAATACCGGTATGGAAGTGGGAGAACATTGCGATGGATCTCATCACTAAACTACCACGCATATCTAAAAGTCATGATGCTATTTGGGTAATCATTGATCGTTTAACGAAGTCAGCACACTTTTTGGCAATTCGTGAGGATTACTCTGCTGACAAACTCGCCAAAATCTATGTCGATGAGATTGTATCTTGTCATGGTGTTCCTTTGGACATCATATCTGACAGAGATGCTCGGTTCTCATCTCACTTTTGGAAGACCATGCAAGCTGCTATGGGAACCAAACTCAATCTGAGCACTACTTATCATCCTCAAACGGATGGAGAAACCGAGAAAACAATTCAAACATTGGTGGCATGCTTAGAGCATGTGTGATCGACTTTGGTGGTAGTTGGGATTCGCATCTACCGTTGATCGAATTCTCCTACAACAATAGTTATCACGCAGCATCGACATGGCGCCTCTCGAAGCTTTATACGGTCGAAAATGTCATTCACCTGTCTGTTGGAATGAAGTTGGAGAGACTTAGTTTACTGGACCTAAACTTATTCATAACACAACAAACTAAGTCAAGAAAATACGCGATAACCTTCTGACAGCTAGAAGCCGTCAAAGAGTTATGCGGACAAGCGACGCAAGCCCTTGGAATTTCAAGTCGGTGATCACGTCCTACTCAAGGTATCCCCTTGGAAAGGAGTGGTTAGATTTGGAAAGAAAGGAAAACTTGCACCACGATACGTTAGACCATTCAAGATCATTGAAAGAATCGGAAAGGTGGCCTACCGACTTGAGCTACCTCCTAAACTTGGGAACGTTCACCCAACATTCCACGTATCCACTCTAAAGAAATGTTTAGCCGACGCAAATCTTCACATCCCCCTCAACGAAATTCACGTTGATAACACTATGCACTTTGTCGAGAAACCCGTGGAGATTCTGGACCGTGAAGTCAAGAAACTAACGAAGACGAATACCGATAGTCAAAGTTAGCTGGGAATCCAAGCGTGGCCCCGAATTTACTTGGGAACGATAGGATCAAATGAAAGCAAAATACCCACATCTATTTCCACAAGTTTCCTCTAATTAAATTTCGGGACGAAATTTCGTAAAGTAGGGAAAACTGTGACATTTGTGGTGATTCGATCATGTAACGATTACGAACAAGTTATCAATCAATGAAATTTTATGTTTTATTTCCGAGATTTATTTATTTATCATGACAATTGCACATATTCAAATCTTGCACGATTCCAAACTCTTAAACTACTTCTGGAAGTGAAATCGCAAACTGTTATGCCAACGTAATTAGTTTAATGGTACACTTCGGAAAAATGACATAAACTAAACATATCGTAAATACCCTTTACATAACCTATAAATAAGTTTTGAGGGCTTCGGCATGGCAAAAACACGCTTATGCAAGCTCAGGGGCTATTTTGCAAATTCTGTAAAACTATGCCGTTACGCGTATTTCATAATCAGGAACATGTAAGCACATCCAAAAAAATTTTGTAATCATTAAAATTTTGTATTTTAGTGATTGGAATGCAAAAATATCATTCGTTACGCATTTACGGTCATTTGCGCGTTCGTTACGATTTCCGTCGTAATTAACAGAAAACCGCAACCGTACAATTGAACAAACCGACACCCGGGACATTTTTGGACATATTTCAAGTTCCCTATGCTTTATCATCTTATAGAGCTTAAAAATAAGGTTAACGGGTGTTAAACGCGTCAAAAACACCTTAAAACAAGTGCAGGGACCTATTTTATAATTTTTGAAAGTTTCTTTTTTTTGGGGGGGGGGGGCTCACGTGGCGCGCCAGCAAAAACTGGACCTGGCGCGTGGCGCGAGGGTTACCAATTTTCAGCTGAAACCTGGCAGCTTCTTGTTTACTCCCTTGGACACTAAGCATTCGAATTTGCCCCATTTCTTCTGCATTAGACAAGTGTTTTTGACACTAATCAACTCCTTGATGACTCATTGCACACTTGTCATGATTTGGGAGCTCCATGATTTGTATAAATATCCTTGATTACCCTCATTTCAACTTGCTTATTCACTTCTCTTTCTCTCTAACTCTAAGTGGAGACTACCACATTTGTTGGAGGTCTCCCATCTAGTTTTCTAGTCTTTCCTTCATCCTTGGCTGCGTTGAGCACAAGTAAGTGTTCTAACTTAGTCATGTTCATTTATTTTAGCTATTTCAAGCTAAAAATCAAACAGTGTTTGACTTTCGGCTTTGACCATTAATTGGTCATGAAAAAGTTCAATTGAACTTTGCAACGTGATCGTAATCACGATGGTTATGATCCTTAGTGATCACGCCTACTGATTACCACGTTTATTAGTCGAAGTGACGAGTCGAAGTTTAGGTAAAAAATGCGCAATAAGTGCATTTTACGACATAACTATTTTCGGGTATCAAAACACTTTGTTTTGATACCAAAACATTTTTATAACTTAGTTAGATATGTCAAAACATGTCTAACTTGTCACTTTTAGTTTAGTGCTTATTTAGGGTCGTAAGTCGAGCGGTCTTGACCACCGCTTTGACTTTCAATCTGACCCGTTTGGTTGATCTTAGGATCTGACCAAATACATATTTGTGACTATAGTAATATAGGGAATAACCCTCTGAGGTTATACCTAATGGTCACGTCGTTTGGTTAGTGTTATGTTAATTCATCCATTATGCCTTATAAATGACTAAAACGCCCTTTTTGCGCATAAATCAACTTTAAGCATATGTAACCAACATTTGACTTATACACTGATGTTATAACATTATTAAACATGTTTTGACACATAAGACTTATCATAACACATATCTAACCATCCGAACACGTATTTATGCAAATGACACGTTAAAGTGGCTTAAACTACCTTAACGAGTCATAACGGGTCAAAAGCACTTAGGAATCTTTTCAAATCAGAATGTAGACTTTGTTAAACCATTCATATGAGCTCCAACACTCATTTGGTTTACCAGACCTCATTCTATCCGATCCGCTGATTAAAGTCCCGACTTTTACATAGTTATCCAATTTTAGGACACGCTTGATTTCTCGGACTTTTGGAGCTTGTTTGCTCTTTAATTCAAGGTTACTTAGCAATCCCAAGTGAGTACATAGTTCCCCTATTTTATGTTTTGCAAATGTTTTGGGGTGACACATATGTGCAAGTTGTTTTCAAGTTTTCAAATTACAAATGCTATGGTTTATATAAACACGACGATTTCAATAATGTGAACGAACTTGTTGGTGCGTTGTATTCATGACACGAATGAGATTCATTAGCTTTGGCCAAGCCGACCAGTAGTAAGTTATGGTACCACAGGACTGACAATCCCGTTACTAGGCTATTCACTGGAATTTGGTGGGTAGTTTGGGGAACGACCGAAACTGTTTACTTTAACAAACCCTTTGGTGGTTTGTTATTGCAATTTAAAGATACCCTTTGGTGGTATAGACGAGTCAACACATGTTTGAATGTATTCACCAAAATGACCAAAAGTTTTCACAATTAAAACAAGGACGATTTGTTTATAACAAGGACGATGAACAATTGGTTTATAACACAAACTGTCACACCCCAACCCGCAGCGGAAAAAGGTGATCGGGGCATGATTGGGTTTTCATCAAAGCTCATGACATTTATTATAATATTTCATATTTATTATTACAATTTTTAAAGAAGATTATACAATCAAATCATACAAGTACAACATGTTCTATACATCTTTCTAGACTTCATTATTTTTCTTCTAAGGCACTTTCCTATGTGTTCCTTGCTTCATCCTGTCCACCTGTATCATGTGTAAAAATGGTTTTTGGGTCAACAAAAAGTTGGCGAGTGAATCCTATGAAAACATTTAAACGTGTTTATTGTATTGATTATAAAATAAAGTGCATAACCACATATGAGTAAATGTAGATGTAAATTTATTCACAAAACACATAATATTAAATATTGCACACACATACAACAATTGATTGTTTTGAGGCACACGTTGTTCAACTCGTCTCCCACGAGGAACTGATGGGCCTAATAAATAATTTGCATACAACTTGACAATATGTAATACATAACAAACAAACAATATTTACATTCTAAGTTTAGATCATATAATGGTATAGCACGAGTTTGAATAAGCAAATTAATTTAAGCGACACATGATACACCCCAAAACATGAATAAAAAGGGGAATTTGTAAGAATTCACTCACAGTGGTTGCGTTTCTTGGATTGATGATGAATGCGCACGAATTTGGATTTAACCACGAGAGGAACTAACCTAAATAATAACATAGTGGTTCGGTAAATAACTGGATTTTATTTGAGATTAATAATTTTAATTCATAACCTTAATAGGATTTCTAGATTTATTTTTGTGAGTTTAAGAACATTTTCTAACTTTAAAGATATTATTTTTAAGTATTTTTAATTGATTTTTAGATTAAATAAATAAAAAAAAATGTTTGACTTTTTGACTTTGACCGTTGACCGAGCGTTGACCGAGCGTTGACCGGACCGTTGACCGGTCAGACCGTGTTTATTATATGCGCTGAGTGAGGTTCGAACTCGTGACCTCCCGTATACGTGCACGCAGCTCTACCAACTGAGCTACGTGTCTAACCCGAAATATTTCTATTTTTAATTATATTTGTATACTACTTGGGTTATTCAGAATTTTATTTAATTAAAAAGGTTTTTAAACTAGTCGAACCGGTGCACAATACAGGACTCGAACCCGGGACCTGTTGTTTAACGTTGCACACAGTCCACCAGCTGGACTGTGTGTCTAACCTGGTTAGAATCACTGGTTTTTATTAAACTTAAATACTAACCGGAAGGTTCCGTATTTGGGTTTTATAAAAAGGTTTGAATATTGTGACGAATCGGAACAAGGACAGACTCGAACTTGTTATCTCTATGTTTCAAATGCACACAGTCCACCGCTGGACTGTGTGTCTAACCCGAGATATAACCCGATTTATATTAAATATATACACAACCTAAACTTGTCTTCTTCGTTAAGACAACCCAGAACTCCTAATCCCGACTGTTAGCCCACATAATTTCGATTCCCAGTTTTAAAACAAAGCATATAAATAGTATTGAAGAAAGTTAAATGTTTGTACCGATTGGGCGAGGTGTTAGACTTTTCGGTTTAACTCAGACAGAAAATTCCGGTGACTGAACTTTTCCGGCGACGTGTAACTTGCGACAGAGGATCTTCAGGAAGTTTGAGGTGAGTGTGAGTGACTTCTGTCGAAGCTCTAGAAGTCCTATTTATAGAGTAAGGCAAAATAGATGAAATGGGTTCGGTTTTCCGGCGACTTGCAGAGAATTCCGGCGAGACAAGACTGGTTTTCAAAATGCGGTGAGAGTGTGGCTATGAATTGAACAAGACTTACAATCTTCGGACTTGATATTTAAGCTAACATGTTCGACGGTTTTCGGTCAAGTGACTTAATCATCCATCGGTTATGATTTTAACGAATTGAATGAGTGGCTTTAAGGTTTTCGGTTATAACTGATGTTTATCATCAGTTACACACGTTTAATCATAAGGAAAAACGTTAATTGAGATTGATTGCTTGGATTGTGTTCTCGACAGTTACTGGTTCTGTAATATTACAGGTTGGCGTTTGTTTCAATATAAAACTTAATTGATTTCAGATTTATTCACAAGAGTGTGTGTAGTGTAGTGGTGTGTGTTGTGTTTGGTTATAGGCGAGACCCGGGTTCGAAACCCGGCGTCTACATTAATTTTTTTGTTCATTATTTATTAGTAATTTTTAATTATGGTTTTTAAATTTAATATATTTATTAATTATGTACCGTTTAAAATTAAAATAAACAATATATACGCGATGAAAATTTTGACTGACTATTCGGAAATAAACGAAGCGGGTTTTGGAAACCCGGTTTTTGACGGATGTTACAGTATCCCCTACTTTTAGAAATTTCGTCTCGAAATTTAAGTAGTGGTATGTTTGACTCAAAAGGAGGGTAGTTTTGGCAATTACATACTTAGAAAGGGTTAAGAGTTTAAATTTTTATTTGAGGCGGTAACGTTCCTAGTAAGGGTTGAATACCCTGCTACAGGAATCGCTTTTTGATGCCTAAGATAAGAATATTGATAAACAGAGTTGATTGACTAGGTATGATCTCATGCCCAATAGTTCTGAGAGAATCGATACGTTTGGAAAATAAGGTTATATCCTAAAACAAGACTTCTACTACTAAAACCTACATGGAACCTCATAACCGTCTGACAATGTCTCTGATCCTTTGACAAGAATACTTATATATAGGAAGTACCAGCGGCGTATCCACCATATTCTTGTCAAATTTTCATTGGCTTTATTAGTAAATTATGATTAGTTCTATGTGACTCTAAACACAACAACCAAAACTTGAGTCTTAATTCTGAAAGTATACATGTTTGAATGATGACAGTACCTCTCTCGTTTGTTATGATGAAGAGGTTAGTCTATGTAGAAGTGAGACACAGCCTAACTTCTTTGAATGATGAGATTGAAATACGTTGAGATGTATGATGATATGAATGCTAAATCAGTGAGTATAAAACAAACTTCAACCATGACATTACTAAATCTTACATGGAACCTCTCATAACCGCCTGACAATGCCTCTGATCCTTTGGCAATAATACTTATATATAGGAAGTACCAGCGGCGTATCCACCATATTCTTGTCAAATTTTCATTGGTTTTATCAGTAAGTTATGATTAGTTCTATGTGACTCTAGAACATAAACAAACACAACAACCAAAGCTTGAGTCTTAATTCTGATAGTGTACATGTTTGAATGCTGACAGTACCTCTCTCGTTTGTTATGATGAAGAGGTTAGTCTATGTAGAAGTGGGACATAATCCAACTTCTTTGAATGATGAGACTGAGATATGTCGTGAGGTATGATGATATGAATGTTAAATCAATGAGTATAAAACAAAACTGAAATAGTAATTCGCATTAAGATTCTTGGATAAATTTCAAATTTATAATTTAGATACGTGAAAATTGAGATAACATAAAGAAAAACATAAAAACTAAGCGGTTGGAGTTGAGTCTTGATTCTTGGTGAGGGAAGCTAGTTGGGTGATTCGTTTGGGCCGTTAGTATCTTCAACAGGATTTGCGTTGATGTTGTAAACTCTTCCTCTTTTGGTGGCCTAGTGGTTAGGTTTTCTTGATTTGCTTGGTTAACTGGGTTTGCTTGAGCTTGGGGTTGATGATGTTAACCAATCGAGGGCACGTGTTTCTAAAATGGGTAGGGTCGCCACAATTGAAACAAGCTCAGACATATGGGAGCATGGGGTATTGGGGTTGTTGATATGTTTGGATCATGTTTTGAGTAGGGGTGAGGTTTGGTTTTGAGAGGTGCGGCAAACCTTGCTCAAATGACCATAGCGTCCACAATTCGCACATAGTCGACAAGGTAAGGTAAATGGATGGTGATAAAAACAGGTGTTGCATTGAGGGTGAGGTCCAAAGTAAGGTTTCTTATTTGGGTAAGTTGAGTTGGGTGCTACTTGAGTGATTGGGATAGCTTGGAGGGGTATGGCTTGTGAAGTTGGTTGATTGTGTTGGGTGACAGCGAAAATTTGCCCATCTCGTTTTCTCTTAGAAATGGGTTGAGAAGGGGATTCGGTTTGGGTGGAGTTTGAGGTTTCAGTTGATGCTTTATCCTTCTTCTTCTCCTCCTTGAAGTCTTTATTCCAGTATGCGGTTCTCGGTGAGCTCTGTAGCTAACTCCATTGCTGCTTCCAAAGTTGCAGGTGTGGTACTTATTATAGGGTCTTGAATTTTTGAAGGAAGACCTCGAATGTAGTGCTCGATCAAACGGTAGAGGGGAGTGAACAAGTTGGGGACCATTTGATTTAACTCAAGGAATCTCTTGTTGTATGTGGTGTGGTTGCCCTCTTTTTGTTTCAAAGAATGGAACTCATCCTCTAATTTCTTGATTTCGCTTCTTGGACAGAAACGTCTTGTCATGATCTCTTTCAGCTCTTCCCAAGTCAAGGTCATAATATTCTCAGCACCTCTTTTGGCCTTCTCTGTATTCAACCATGTAAGTGCTATTCCAAGCAAACGACCGGTAGCATATCGCACCTTGCGATTATCGGGGCAATCGCAATTTAGAAAAGTGTTTTCCATTTCCTCAAACCAATGCAGGAGAGCGGTGACACCTTAAGTCCCTTCGTATTTTGGAGGTCGCAGGATTTGAAATGCTTGAAGGTGCATTTAGTGGTATTTGGGGGAGGGTTGATAACATTTTGATCTTCTTGATTGATTGGTTGACGGGATTAGCGGTAGGGCTTGTTGAACTTGAACTACAATGTTGGGTATCACGGCAGCCATTTGTTAAGCGATTTGGGCAGCCATGCGCTCGCGGGCTTTTCCTGATCTCATCTTCCTACGAGCGAGACTAGAAGACATCTACAAGGAATACGTATCAAGAGTATGAGTTGGACATTTTAGGGGTCATGTGTCGTATTTAGGAATGAACATTCATAAAATAAATATAGAATAATAAATCTACTACATCCATAGGATGTCTTGGGCTTTGCTCGTAATTGGGCCTTGCATGCCGCCATACTTCACCTTCGTAATCATGTGGGCCCCCATGATTACCGGGTTTTTTCATATGGTTCGCATTGTTAGCCTGGTTACGTACACTAAAAACCCGTAAGAAAATTGAGAAATATGTATGTAACGTATGATATTCGGAATGTATCCAGGTGTGGACACGGTGACAACTCAAAGTGGGGTTAGTTCGAACGACGTTTGTGTGGCATGCTTTGGCCTAATAGGTCCTTCGTACTCTCATCGTTAGTCCCCAGGTAGGCAAACTGGTCTGTTATATTGGATTTATACGAATGCCAACCTAGACAGGACGTTCCGACTACCGGTACTTGTACCCTTACAGTTACTACATACCCGTCGAAAACTCATTTTGATGAGATTTGAAAAATGAAAAATGCGACAAAATCTTGAATAACGGAAGTATGAAGGTGATTTGAATATGTGAACATTGAAATATGTATGATGAATGTGTATGTAATTATGTATGTTTGACTGTAAGTATAATTCATTATGTATCACAAAATATAATATTGGAAGTGTTTGCATGCATTTGTGTAGGTATAAATACAAAACAAATAAACATCATGAGTTTGCATGTAACCACATAAACAATTAAATCTAATCAACTATAGTATAGGCTCTAAGGGTCTAATAATGTGACATCCCGGTTTTTCGGATAACTTAAACGCAATACTTGTCGAATAAATTGTATGCTATGTATTAAACGTGTACGAGTTAGTGAATATGTGATGTGCGATTATGTGATTGTGTTAGTTATAAAATAATTATGGCAAATATGTACACGAACCGAACCGCGACACAACCAACCTCGATTCCTTGTGACTCTAGGAGTTAACCAAGTTTTAAACCTCAAACTCAAACTACTCGGCCGCGTGCAACCCAAACCAAGCCAAACCCAAGTCCCTTCGGCCGCGTGCAACCCAAACCGAACCAACCCAAACCACTCTCGGCCGAGAACAAGGATCAAACCCAAACCGCAACCCATTCCCTCATCTCTTTGCGCCTATATATACCAACACATGCATGCCCCTTCAAAACACAAAACCCTAGTGAGAAAGAAGCCGACGGCAGCCCCTTGTTCACCTCCATTCAGGTCGCGAGATCAGCCCAATTGTTCACTTCCTCGATCACAAACAGCCTACTTCATCATCATCTCTCGGTCGCGACAATTTGAATTGCTCATCTCATTCTTTCGGTCGTGATCTTGCTTGAACAGCCGAATCCATTCTCATCCAAGTCTCGACTCGTTATTCACCATTATTAAAGGTTAGGATTTATAATCGTTTGCAAGATCGTATTCGGATTATATGTGTTTGAATGTAATCGGCTGATTGATCATTGTTTGCATGTTTGATTGTTATTCGGAACTTATAAGTTTGCAAGTATGTTTTGTTTATAAAAACTAGAGGTATGGATTAGGGTTTGCATGGATGTGATATTGGTATTGATCTATGATTAGAAAAACCGGTTCTTGATCGCCTAGGTTAATTATATGGACGGTTTATGCGAATTTATGGTAACAATATGCTGAAACAGGTTGCTGAGTGATAGTTACAGCCGACTTCAACTGGCTGTAACTCGGTCATTAGTTGTCGAAAAACGGATTTTCTGATGTCTAGAACGTAGAGATTTGAATAACAAATCTAATGGCGCTGGATTCATATTTTTCTGAAGTTGTTTGATATTTTTAAATGGCCAAATAGGTTCAGTAACTAAAGCTGTGAAAATCCTGAAATTTTGTTAGTTGTTTATCGAGTTGGATTTTATAATCAGTTGGAAGTCGAGTCATGAATTTTGTACAGCAACTAGGTATGGAAATTTCCGGGCAACTCCAACTGGAATTTTGTTAATTGGACGATCAGTGATTTTTAAATAAATTCTTCCGTGGACTGCAGTCAGAAAGCGACGAATCTGACTGCAGCCTAGTATATTAATATTTATGGTTAAATGGTAAAGATTTAGGATTTGGGAAAAATTTTTATATAATTTCTACATTATAAATGGCACCTGCTGTAAAATAATTGGAATTTTTAGAACGTTGGAACTATTTTATAAAAATCCAAGAAAACAGCTGAATTATGAGTATGTAAGCTGAAATTTGATAACTTGTGATTGTGTGCACCAAATTGTTGCATGGATTGGATTATGTTCATGAAAGTTGTTTTGATCACTAGGTTCACATGAGGATATTGCATGCATGTTTGAGTGTTAGATATTTTGTTGTGTGTATCACTTTGTGCGTAAATTAAGTGTAGAATTTGTATTGGTGTGTTCACACACTGACTTGAAATCAATTGGTTTGTTAGGACGCAATTAGCGGTCCCATCCCTTACAACTTCTTTGCTACACTAACCGAGCAACTAAAGGTGAGTTCACGGCCCCTAACTTTATCCGGTTTTTAAACAACAGGGGGAGAAACATGTATACACTCTTCAAACTCAATCTCTTTACGTTATACGAAATTAACGTCACATAACTATTCGGTAACTAAGTTGATGTTAATGTAATGTTATGGTCACTAAGCAGCTATATCACTTAAGTCCTCGTCAATCTCTCGGATCGTTAGTATTGGGTTTTAATAGCGGGGGAATTATAAGTAGTACTACTGGGCCCGACAAGCCCCATCCGAGCTAGTCGCGCTAGCCGACCGGGTATGGTCAACGGGTGAATAATTTGGCCTAACTTCGCCATGGTCAGTGATAGGCCTGGCAACACGGAGGCACAACAGTCAGCTTCGATCGCGAACTCTTACGTGACATAACTTTAGGCTAGCTACCTATATATGTTAACATTGAACTTAATTACAAATCAACTATATTATCCCGGGTTGAGGATAATGGAAACAACAACTATATTATCCCGGGTTGAGGATAATGGAAACAACAACTTATTATTCCGGTTTGGAATAATGGAACCAACATCATTACTATTCCGGTTAAGGAATAATGGAACTATCGGTATTATTCCGGGTTGGGAATAATGGACTAAATCGTTATCCCGGGTTAGGGATAACGGGGGAATCAAACTCATAACCGAACAAACGAATTTATGAAAACCTGTGAACTCACTCATCTTTAATGTTGACACTTGTTTCTTTACATGTTTCTCAGGACGCTAGGAGCTCTAGGTGCACTCACATGCATTGAACAAGACATCTTTTATCGAGTCTCATTTACAAACGTTGTTTTGGGTTTTTCATTTGTTTTGGCGTTTGTGTTGGCGCCCGTTTCTCTACTTATTTTTATGCTTCCGCTCAATCACTTAAACTAATGCTTCTGCTACACTTTGGTAACTAACTAAGACAATCTAAAATCTACGATGATTGGTTAATCAAATGATTTTTGGAAAACGTATTATCAAATCATATAGAGTCGTTCGACGTACTAGTGTTTCAGATTCTGGTTTGTTCACACGCCTCACGGTAAAACTCCGCAAGTGGAAATTGAGGGTGTGACAGATTGGTATCAGAGCCATTAGCTATAGAGAACCAGGTTTGCATTAGAAGTAGACCTATACTATAGCTGATTACACGACACTAGACGTAGTTTGGCACCGAACTGTTATATCTTGTTATGCAATGTACCACAACTGTGTTATGTAGATTATGACTTCAAGAAATAAAAACAACTCGTAACTAACTACACGACCTAACAGGCAATGTCATCATCATCATCGTCATCATATCCGACAAACTTATGCCACCAAGAGTGCCAGGAAAGGCACCTATGGTGGAACCCTTACCATCTTATGGCGTGGAAACACGCTCAGCTGCGAGGAAAAGGCTCGCTCTGGGGGAGGAGTCGTCATCACGCCCAATCATCGTTGTGCCGGTCAAACCGGTTAACCCTGTAGAAGTAGGAGATGACCTACTTAGAAACATGATACAGAAACAACAAGAACAATTGGAAAGAATGCAGGAAACCATCCTAGGACAAGGATGGATGATCCGACAACTGACAGGTAAAACCGACTCGCTCGAGGAAGAGCAACATACGAGTAAGATAGCTCGTAACACCTTAGCCAGAGATCTGCGTGCCAAGCAGATAAGAGCCGACTGGCTCGAGGACAGAGTCCTGGAAAATAGTTGGAACATTCAGGAGCTGCAGCAAAATCAAGCACCTGCACCAGCACCGGCCCTCCAGTGCCGGTAGAGGAGGATCCGGCAGAGGATCCAGAAGAGGGTCCGGAAGAGGATCCAGAGGAGGATCCGGAGGAGGACCCAGCTGTAGAAGCTGGAAATGCCGCGCAGGATGACGGCAACGACAGTGATTTGGGGGATGGAGACGTAGACGACTGACACGTCTCGCTTATTTTATTTACTTTCCTCCAGTCTATTTATTTTCCCACTTGTGTTTAAACTTGAGACTTTATAGTGAATTCATATGTTTGGTTGACACTTTGTAAGACGTTGAAACTTCATTTAATCAAGTATTTCTTTTGACTATTTAGTATATTTGAGTTGACATAGCTTGATAATTATTTAAGCACGAAGTAGGATAACTATATTGGATATATAGACTAATCGGGGTGTGTTTATGTTGTTTTTTCGAAGATCTAAATGGCAACTGGACGACGTGGAAACCTTAATTTGACGCCCGAAGAACTAGCTGCCATGATTCAAGAGCACGTGAACGCAGCTTTAGCGGGTGTTCAGAACCAACCGGCAGGTAACCATTATTAAATTTTCGTGTGAAAATCTAATAGTTGGGCTAGTAGAATTCCTCGCTGACTACCTGTTCTCTGTCAGCAAGAGGGGGTTTTAACCCCTACAAGATGTTCCTCGACGCGAAACCAAGCAAATACTTAGGGGCAGAAGGACCCATTGGACTGGTCCGCTGGATCGAAAAATCTGAATCAGTATTTGAAATGTGCAACTGTCTAGAGGCCAACAAGGTCAAGTACGCAGCCTCAACACTGGAAGATGAGGCACTAACTTGGTGGAATGTACAAGTCCAAACGCGTGGACTTATTGCTGCAAATGCCATGGCCTGGGCCGAGTTTAAGGCCCTAATCAAAGAAGAGTACTGTCCGTGAGACAGAGTGCAACAGTTGGAGCAAACCTTATGGAACCACAAGATGGTGGGATCTGAAATAGAGGCATACACAGCAAAACATCATGACTTGGTATTTCTATGTCCTGATCTGGCCAACACTGTGGAAAAAAGACTCGAGTTCTATCTTGGGGGTCTGGTCCCGGAGATTCAGGGTATGGTAATGGTTAGTAACCCTGTAACTGAACATCAAGCAATCCGATTGGCGCACAAACTCACCGATAAGGCGGTGGAACAAAAGAAGTTGCCAGCACGGGGTACAACTGAAGTTGCCCCTAATAACAAAAGAAAGTTTGAAGACTCGTCTACTCGACAGTCTTCGTCATCTCAGCCGCAACAGGGGAACCAGAAACGGTTCAATCATTTCAACAGCCACCGGGTGACCAAAATCAGCCCGCCACAACAACAACAACCAGAACGCAAGCGGCTATGCAGGTCGAAAGCCGCAGTGCAACCGCTGTAATCTTCATCATAACGGCCCTTGTGCCGGAAATCGCTGCCAACGATGTGGCAAGATGGGACATGCGGCAAAGGATTGTCGTGGGGAAATCATGTCCCGACAGAACCAAAATCAATCCCAAGGCCCACAACAGGGTGTTAACCGAGGATGCTATCAGTGTGGTAGCACTGCCCACTTCAAAAGAGACTGCCCACAGCTGCGTAACAACAACAACAATGGTGGGAACAACCACAACCACAATAACCATAACAACAACAATAACAACAACAACAACAATGGAAATGGTGGCACAGGAGGTGCCAAAGGTCGCGCATTTACATTGGGCCGCGGAGAGGCCAGAAACGACTCGAACGTGGTCACCGGTAAGTTTCCCCTTAATGAACATTTTGCTACTGTGCTTTTTGATACGGGTGCGGATAGGAGCTTTATATCTGAGTCTTTTAGGAAGAACCTAAATCTCACGCCTAAACCATTAGAGACCCCATATGTTATAGAGTTAGCCGATGGTAATTCTGTAGATGTGACCCAAATAGTATCCGGCTGTCAACTCAAACTCGCGGGCCACACCTTTACCATTGATCTGATGACAACTACCCTGGGTAGTTTTGACGTGGTAGTCGGAATGGACTGGCTATCCGACGTCCGGGCTGAAGTTCTCTGCTTCGAAAAATCGATCCGTATTCCGCTCTCGAACGACGAAATCTTGACGGTACAAGGCGATAAGGCAAGCGCCGTCACCAACATCATCTCTTACATGCAAGCGCAGAAGTATCTTCGGAGGAAGAACTCCTTCGCTTTACTCGCACTGATTACCGAACAGCCTAAGGACGAGAAACGTATAGAAGACATCCCTGTCGTCCGTGATTTTTCCGATGTATTCCCAGAGGAATTACCTGGTCTTCCACCCCATCGACAATTGGAGTTTGAAATCGAATTGGCGAACCATGCAACTCCTATCGCCAAGGCTCCATACCGCTTAGCTCCAGCCGAGCTGCAGGAGCTGTCTACCCAACTTCAGAAGCTGTTAGAAAAGGGATTTATCCGACCAAGCGCTTCGCCATGGGGAGCTCCAGTCCTGTTTGTCAAGAAGAAGGACGGGACCTTCCGCATGTGCATCGACTACAGGGAACTCAACAAGGTTACTGTCAAGAACCAATACCCGTTACCTCGCATCGAGATCTTTTCGACCAACTTCAAGGGTCAAGCTACTACTCCAAGATTGACCTACGGTCCGGTTACCACCAGCTACGCGTCAGGGAGGAAGATATCGCCAAGACGGCATTTCGTACTAAGTATGGCCATTATGAGTTCTTGGTCATGCCCTTCGGTCTCACCAACGCACCTGCGGTGTTCATGGACCTCATGAACCGCGTGTGTAAACCATACCTCGACAAGTTTGTCATTGTGTTCATCGATGACATACTCATCTACTCCAAAAGTGAAGAAGAACATGCTGAACATCTACGATTACTGCTAGGATTACTTCAACAGGAGAAACTATATGCCAAGCTTTCAAAGTGTGACTTCTGGATTCGGGAAGTTCAGTTTCTTGGGCATATCGTAAATGAAAAGGGTATCCACGTAGACCCTGCCAAGATTGAAGCTATCAAAAACTGGGAAGCACCCAGGACACCGACGGAGATCCGCCAATTTTTGGGTTTGGCTGGTTACTACAGACGCTTCATCGAGGGATTTTCAAAGATCGCACAACCGCTTACTACCCTCACCCAAAAAGGCATCAAGTATGCTTGGGGTGACAAGCAAGAAGCAGCATTTCAATTGCTGAAACAGAAACTTTGCAGTGCACCCATTCTGTCCTTGCCGGAAGGGACAGATGACTTTGTAGTATATTGTGATGCTTCCATTCAGGGGTTGGGATGCGTACTCATGCAACGCGATAAGGTCATCGCGTATGCGTCGCGACAACTGAAGGTTCACGAGAAAAACTACATGACGCATGACCTGGAATTGGGAGCAGTAGTGTTTGCACTTAAGATTTGGAGACACTACCTCTATGGAACGAAGTGCACAATCTTTACAGACCACAAGAGCCTCCAACACATCTTTGATCAGAAGGAGTTGAACATGCGACAGCGTCGCTGGGTCGAACTCTTGAACGATTATGAGTGTGCCATTCGGTATCACCCGGGCAAAGCTAACGTGGTAGCTGATGCCCTCAGTAGGAAGGAACACTTGAAACCTCGTCGTGTACGAGCATTACAACTCACTATTCATTCGGGGCTACCCGAACAAATACGCGACGCCCAGTTAGAAGCAGTTAAGGAGGAAAACATCAAGGCCGAATCGGTGGGAAAAATGGAACGCGATTGGGAAGTAAAACCCAATGGAGCCCGGTATTTCATGAATCGCATATGGGTACCTCTCTACGGAAACCTCGGAGAGCTAGTCATGGACGAAGCTCACAAATCCCGATACTCTGTCCATCCGGGTTCGGATAAGATGTATCAGGACCTTAAAGCTGCATATTGGTGGCCTAACATGAAAGCCGATATAGCCACCTACGTGAGTAAATGTTTGACTTGTGCAAAAGTCAAGGTAGAGTATCAAAAGCCATCGGGGCTACTTCAACAACCTGAGATCCCAATGTGGAAATGGGATCAGATATCGATGGATTTCATCACTAAACTCCCGCGAACTTTGGGTGGTTGCGATACCATCTGGGTGATTGTGGATCGTTTAACTAAGTCCGCACACTTCCTAGCTATTAAAGAAACAGATAAGATGGAGAAGTTGACTCGCATCTACATTAAGGAAGTAGTTTCTCGGCACGGAGTGCAAACATCCATCATCTCAGACAGAGATGCTCGCTTCACGTCCAACTTCTGGCGGTCACTCCAGAAAGCGTTGGGAACACGCTTAGATATGAGCACAGCCTATCACCCTCAGACTGATGGTCAAAGCGAAAGGACCATACAGACCTTGGAAGACATGCTTAGGGCATGCGTAGTAGACTTCGGAAATAGTTGGGAAATTCACCTGCCTTTAGTGGAATTCTCATATAACAACAGTTATCATACGAGTATTTCGGCAGCACCGTTTGAGGCATTATACGGTCGTAAATGTAGATCACTGGCCTGTTGGGCAGAAGTCGGTGACAGTCAACTCACAGGCCCTGAGTTAATACTTGAGGCTACTGAAAAGATTGTACAAATCAGAAACCGCATGGCGGCGGCACGGGATCGACAGAAAAGCTACGCTGATCAACGACGCAAACCGCTCGAATTTCAAGTAGGCGATCGCGGCCTACTAATGGTGTCACCCTGGAAGGGTGTAATCCGCTTTGGAAAACGGGGCAAACTAAACCCACGGTACGTAGGCCCGTTTGTAATCTTGAAACGTATCGGACCCGTAGCTTATCAATTAGACCTTCCTGCCGAACTCAGTGGAGTTCACAACGTTTTCACGTGTCAAATCTGAAGAAGTGTCTATCAGATGAAACTCTAGTCATTCCATTGGATGAGATCCAAGTGGATGAACAGCTACACTTTGTGGAACAGCCTATCGAGATCATGGATCGTGAGATCAAGACTCGAAGGCACAGCAAGATTCCGATCGTTAAGGTTCGTTGGGACTCTAAGCGTGGACTGGAGTTCACGTGGGAAAGAAAGGACCAAATGAAAAGCAAATACCCACACCTCTTTGCAACTGAACAGCAAACTAACGATACCAACAACTAAATTTTCGGGACGAGAATTCTTTCAACATGGGGATGATGTGACAACCTGGAAATTTCTCATACTTTCGCGTACCATTGTAAACTAAATTCTTGTGCATGGCACTTGGAAATCTTTGTGCATGACACTTTGGAACTTCTTGTAACTTCGCGTACCATCATTAACGAACTAACTCTTTGTGTGTGGCACTCAAAACATGTACGCTGCATGCTAAACCGCGTTTACTCAATTTTTGGGACGAAAATTCTTTCAACATGGGGATAATGTGACATCCCGGTTTTTCGGATAACTTAAACGCAATACTTGTCGAATAAATTGTACGCTATGTATTAAACGTGTACGAGTTAGTGAATACGTGATGTGCGATTATGTGATTGTGTTAGTTATAAAATAATTATGGCAAATATGTACACGAACCGAACCGCGACACGAACCAACCTCGATTCCTTGTGACTCTAGGAGTTAACCAAGTTTTAAACCTCAAACTCAAACTACTCGGCCGCGTCAACCCAAACCAAGCCAACCCAAGTCCCTTCGGCCCGTGCAACCCAAACCGAACCAACCCAAACCACTCTTGGCCGAGAACAAGGATCAAACCCAAACGCAACCCATTCCTCATCTCTTTGCGCCTATATATACCAACACATGCATGCCCCTTCAAAACACAAAACCCTAGTGAGAAAGAAGCCGACGGCAGCCCCTTGTTCACCTCCATTCGGTCGCAAGATCAGCCCAATTGTTCACTTCCTCGATCACAAACAGCCTACTTCATCATCATCTCTCGGTCGCGACAATTGAATTGCTCATCTCATTCTTTCGGTCGTGATCTTGCTTGAACAGCCGAATCCATTCTCATCCAAGTCTCGACTCGTTATTCACCATTATTAAAGGTTAGGATTTATAATCATTTGCAAGATCGTATTCGGATTATATGTGTTTGAATGTAATCGGTTGATTGATCATTGTTTGCATGTTTGATTGTTCTCGGAACTTATAAGTTTGCAAGTATGTTTTGTTTATAAAAACTAGAGGTATGGATTAGGGTTTGCATGGATGTGATATTGGTATTGATCTATGATTAGAAAAACCGGTTCTTGATCGCCTAGGTTAATTATATGGACGGTTTATGCGAATTTATGGTAACAATATGCTGAAACAGGTTGCTGAGTGATAGTTACAGCCGACTTCAACTGCTGTAACTCGGTCATTAGTTGTCGAAAAACGGATTTTCTGATGTCTAGAACGTAGAGATTTGAATAACGAATCTATGGCGCTGTATTCATATTTTTCTGAAGTCGTTTGATATTTTTAAATGGCCAAATAGGTTCAGTAACTAAAGCTGTGAAAATCCTGAAATTTTGTTAGTTGTTTATCGAGTTGGATTTATAATCAGTAGGGAGTCGAGTCATGAATTTTGTACAGCAACTAGGTATGGAAATTTCAGGCAACTCCAACTGGAATTTTGTTAATTGGACGATCAGTGATTTTTAAATAAATTCTTCCGTGGACTGCAGTCAGAAAGCGACGAATCTGACTGCAGCCTAGTATATTAATATTTATGGTTAAATGGTAAAGATTTAGGACTTGGAAAATTTATATAAATTTCTACAGTATAAATGGCACCTGCTGTAAAAAATTGGAATTTTTAGAACTTGGAAACTATTTTATAAAAATCCTAGAAAACAGCTGAATTATGAGTATGTAAGCTGAAATTTGATAACTTGTGATTGTGTGCACCAAATTGTTGCATGGATTGGATTATGTTCATGATAAGTTGTTTTGATCACTAGGTTCACATGAGGATACTTGCATGCATGTTTGATTGTTAGATATTTTGTTGTGTGTATCACTTTTGCGTAAATTAAGTGTAGAATTTGTATTGGTGTGTTCACACACTGACTTGAAATCAATTGGTTTGTTAGGACGCAATTAGCGGTCCCATCCTTACAACTTCTTTGCTACACTAACCGAGCAACTAAAGGTGAGTTCACGGCCCTAACTTTATCCGGTTTTTAAACAACAGGGGGAGAAACATGTATACACTCTTCAAACTCAATCTCTTTACGTTATACGAAATTAACGTCACATAACTATTCGGTAACTAAGTTGATGTTAATGTAATGTTATGGTCACTAAGCAGCTATATCACTTAAGTCCTCGTCAATCTCTCGGATCGTTAGTATTGGGTTTTAACAGCGGGGGAATTATAAGTAGTACTACTGGGCCCGACAAGCCCCATCCGAGCTAGTCGCGCTAGCCGACCGGGTATGGTCAACGGGTGAATAATTTGGCCTAACTTCGCCATGGTCAGTGATAGGCCTGGCAACACGGAGGCACAACAGTCAGCTTCGATCGCGAACTCTTACGTGACATAACTTTAGGCTAGCTACCTATATATGTTAACATTGAACTTAATTACAATCAACTATATTATCCCGGGTTGAGGATAATGGAAACAACAACTATATTATCCCGGGTTGAGGATAATGGAACAACAACTTATTATTCCGGGTTTGGAATAATGGAACCAACATCATTATTATTCCGGTTAAGGAATAATGGAACTATCGGTATTATTCCGGGTTGGGAATAATGGACTAAATCGTTATCCCGGGTTAGGGATAACGGGGGAATCAAACTCATAACCGAACAAACGAATTTATGAAAACCTGTGAACTCACTCATCTTTAATGTTGACACTTGTTTCTTTACATGTTTCTCAGGACGCTAGGAGCTCTAGGTGCACTCACATGCATTGAACAAGACATCTTTTATCGAGTCTCATTTACAAACGTTGTTTTGGGTTTTTCATTTGTTTTGGCGTTTGTGTTGGCGCCCGTTTCTCTACTTATTTTTATGCTTCCGCTCAATCACTTAAACTAATGCTTCTGCTAAACTTTGGTAACTAACTAAGACAATCTAAAATCTACGATGATTGGTTAATCAAATGATTTTTGGAAAACGTATTATCAAATCATATAGAGTCGTTCGACGAACTAGTGTTTCAGATTATGGTTTGTTCACATGCCTCGCGGTAAAACTCCGCAAGTGGAAATTGAGGGTGTGACAAATAACCTATCATATATCCCTATAGTCAAAAGCTCTGATACCAATCTGTCACACCCCAACCCGCAGCGGAAAAAGGTGATCGGGGCATGATTGGGTTTTCATCAAAGCTCATGACATTTATTATAATATTTCATATTTATTATTACAATTTTTAAAGAAGATTATACAATCAAATCATACAAGTACAACATGTTCTATACATCTTTCTAGACTTCATTATTTTTCTTCTAAGGCACTTTCCTATGTGTTCCTTGCTTCATCCTGTCCACCTGTATCATGTGTAAAAATGGTTTTTGGGTCAACAAAAAGTTGGCGAGTGAATCCTATGAAAACATTTAAACGTGTTTATTGTATTGATTATAAAATAAAGTGCATAACCACATATGAGTAAATGTAGATGTAAATTTATTCGCAAAACACATAATATTAAATATGGCACACACATACAACAATTGATTGTTTTGAGGCACGCGTTGTTCAACTCGTCTCCCACGAGGAACTGATGGGCCTAATGAATGAGTTTTAAGGCACGCGTTGTTCAACGAACTGATGGGCCTAATGAATGAGTTTTGAGGCACGCGTTGTTCAACTCGTCTCCCACGAGGAACTGATGGGCCTAATAAATAATTTGCATACAACTTGACAATATGTAATACATAACAACAAACAATATTTACATTCTAAGTTTAGATCATATAATGGTATAGCACGAGTTTGAATAAGCGAATTAATTTAAGCGACACATGATACACCCCAAAACATGAATAAAAAGGGGAATTTGTAAGAATTCACTCACAGTGGTTGCGTTTCTTGGATTGATGATGAATGCGCACGAATTTGGATTTAACCACGAGAGGAACTAACCTAAATAATAACATAGTGGTTCGGTAAATAACTGGATTTTATTTGAGATTAATAATTTTAATTCATAACCTTAATAGGATTTCTAGATTTATTTTTGTGAGTTTAAGAACATTTTCTAACTTTAAAGATATTATTTTGAAGTATTTTTAATTGAGTTTTAGATTAAATAAATAAAAAAATATATAAAAATGTTGACTTTTTGACTTTGACCGTTGACCGAGCGTTGACCGTTGATCGGACCGTTGACCGGTCGGACCGTGTTTATTATATGCGCTGAGTGAGGTTCGAACTCGTGACCTCTCGTATACGTGCACGCAGCTCTACCAACTGAGATACGTGTCTAACCCGAAATATTTCTATTTTTAATTATATTTATATACTACTTAGGTTATTCAGAATTTTCTTTAATTAAAAAGGTTTTTAAACTAGTCGAACCGGTGCACAATACAGGACTCGAACCCGGGACCTGTTGTTTAACGTTGCACACAGTCCACCGCTGGACTGTGTGTCTAACCTGGTTAGAATACTGGTTTTTATTAAACTTAAATACTAACCGGAAGGTTCCGTATTTGGGTTTTATAAAAAGGTTTGAATATTGTGACGAATCGGAACAAGGACAGACTCGAACTCGTTATCTCTATGTTTCAAATGCACACAGTCCACCGCTGGACTGTGTGTCTAACCCGAGATATAACCCGATTTATATTAAATATATACACAACCTAAACTTCGTCTTCTTCGTTAAAACAACCCAGAACTCCCAATCCCGACTGTTAGCCCACATAATTTCGATTCCCAGTTTTAAACAAATGCATATAAACAGTATTGAAGAAAGTTAAATGTTTGTACCGATTGGGCGAGGTGTTAGACTTTTCGGTTTAACTCCGACAGAAAATTCCGGTGACTGAAACTTTTCCGGCGACGTGTAACCTGCGACAGAGGATCTTCAGGAAGTTTGAGGTGAGTGTGGGTGACTTCTGTCGAAGCTCTAGAAGTCCTATTTATAGAGTAAGGCAAAAGAGATGAAATTGGTTCGGTTTTTCCGACGACTTGCAGAGAATTCCGGCGAGACAGAGACTAGTTTTCAAAATGCAGTGAGAGTGTGGTTATGAATTGAACGAGACTTACAATCTTCGGACTTGATATTCACAGCTAACATGTTCGACGGTTTTCGATCAAGTGACTTAATCATCCTTCGGTTATGATTTGACGAATTGAATGAGTGGCTTTAAGGTTTTCGGTTATAACTGATGTTTATCACCAGTTACACACGTTTAATCATAAGGAAAAACGTTAATTGAGCTTGATTGCTTGGATTGTGTTTTCGACAGTTACTGGTTCTGTAATATTACAGGTTGGCGTTTATTTCAATATAAAACTTAATTGATTTCAGATTTATTCACAAGAGTGTGTGTAGTGTAGTGGTGTGTGTTGTGTTTGGTTATAGGCGAGACCCGGGTTCGAAACCCGGCGTCTACATTAATTTTTTTGTTCATTATTATTAGTAATTTTTAATTATGGTTTTTAAATTCTAGTATATTTATTAGTTATGTACCGTTTAAAATTAAAATAAACAATATATACACGACGAAAATTTTGACTGACTATTCGGTAAATAAACGAAGTGGGTTTTGTAAACCCGGTTTTTCGACGGATGTTACACAAACAATGGACGATTGGTTTATAACAAGGACGATGAACAATTGGTTTATGACACGAACAATGAACGATTCGTTTTTAGTAAGTGACTTAGATAACGGGACGTGTGTAATGTGATAAAAACATGGTGGATACGCCGCTGGTACTTCCTATATATAAGTGTTTTTATCATGTTACATGTGAGGCGTTATTCAAATCAATTGGAACAAAGGTTTTCAAACAATGACACCAACGATTTTCAAATCAAGATATAAACCATAAAAGGTTTCTTTCAAGACGATTTACTACTCGGATGTACAAAATAAATATTTTGGTCAAGATTCATGGCTGCAAGTCTTTTATAAATAATAACTAACTTGTTTTAGTTGGTTAGTTATCATTGCAATACCAAATACTTTTTGATAACAATGTTTTCAATTAACGACTTAGTAGTCTGACGAGGTATTGTAATACATATACAAGGCCATGAATTTGACACACTCACAAAACCTATGTACTCGCCGGCATATTTTTGCTGACTCGTTTTCACATATGTTTCAGGAAACCAAGTTTGATGTTGATGCATGCTCACATAGGACCGGACGCGGACTTTAGTGTCTTAAAATATGAAAGACAATTGTTTGTTTAGTTTGTTTTAATTTCAAAGACAATGTGACTCCCCAACATTTCCGCCGCAATTTGTTGTTTTTACGTGGTCAGGGTGTTACAGTTTTGGCTGCAAAAATTTGGGTATCTTTTTTCACTATATGGGCAGACGCGGGATCCATATTATGACCCGATATTTAAATTAACTGAAAACCTAATTCTCTGTCTCTTTCATCGCTCCCCTACCTAAATCCTTGAGCGGCTCTTTTCTTCTGATCGATCTCTATGATCTCTCCAGATGGTCCATGATCCTTTTGCTCTTGAACCTCGGTGTTGATTTCAGGTAAATTGTTATTTTAGTTGATATAATTAGGGTTTGACGTTTCTGAATATTATTCATCAGGATCGGAATAAGATTAATGAGAATGAGCCGGGATATTATTAACTTGATTTTCATGAATCCTATGAAACTGAATCTTGGTGTATTGCGTTAATCCTCATTTTCAGGTATTAAAACATCAGTTCATCGTCAACTCCTTCTTTTTGAATGTCTGCTCTTCATGTTTCAAAAACCCTAAGTTTTAAATCGAATCATTTATGTGTTTTTCGGATAGATTTTGACATGGGTTTTCATTAACGATGTAGTCTTAGTGTGTTTGAATGACTAATACAACAAAAGCTGTGATAGTAAGACAATCAGACGAATACAACCAACAAAACCCATTCAGATCTTTACAAGGTAAATCTTAGTCTTAATCTATGTAACATATACTTTTTTAAGGTCACGGATGCCTAGGGTCTGTTTCAATTAAGCGATCTTATGATCTTGTGCGTCCGAATTATGTTTAATCTCTAACCAATCATATGGGTCAAATAGGTTAGGATGATTTCTTTGCTGTATCGGGATATTATTCACATTATGGTTATGTTAATAACTTGCGAATTGTGCCTCCGCTGAGAATAAACATGGTTTTCAATACGTCTTTCTAACTTTTGAGTAAGCATGTTCTCATCACTATGTTTTTTTACATGATGTAGGCTATGTAAAATGATAATACATCACTATTGTTTCACCATGCTTACGGGTTTGATGCCTAAGTGGCATATGGCCATGTTTCTCCGGTTGCTAGCTCTTTATCTCCATTCTCCGATAATGATAGATGATTAATTGTTTTCACCAAATCGAGTCCAATCTCCCCAAATTACTACTCACGACCTGGTTCTCCTCAAGTTGCTTCTACTCTTCCGACCAATCTGGCTTTGTCGGTCAACAACGGTCCAAAGGCTTTCATTGACAATGTTTTTCTAGGTACGAATCTCGGGATTGATGCCCAAGTGGCGTATGGCCATGTTTCTCCGGTTGCTAGCTCTTTATCTCCATTCTCCGATAATGATAGATGGTCAGCTGTTTTCACCAAATCGAGTCCAATCTCCCCAAATTACTACTCACGACCTGGTTCTCCTCAAGTTGCTTCTACTCTTCCGACCAATCTGGCTTTGTCGGTCAACAGCGGTCCAGAGGCTTTCGCTGACAATGTTTTTCTAGGTGCGAATATGCCACTAGCATCAGCAGCCTTATACCCTACGCCAGTTGGCGTTTTTGGCTCATATGAGCATATTTTCAGTTAGGTCTGTCAACAAAATATATATTTTTTCTGGATTTTATCTTTTATCTTTTCAATATGCATATGTATATTGTGTATCTTCAACGTGCTCTTGATTTCGAGATTCCACAGCAGCAGACAACATATGGATACGGGTCGGTATCAGGTTCCTCCGCAAGGCGATACTTTATCCAAAAGCCACTTTTTAAGGAATTTTTGTTATATTGTTTATTAATGTATTCATTTGTGTATGCAAATGGACGATTGCAAATCAAAAGTACAGTTTTAGGGTTTGTGAGAATGCTCGCTGCGCAGATTATTGGTGCTCTAACAAGTGTGATTGTTAATATAGATGATAGAAGGTTATCAATTGCAAAAGTGGTTGGTACGCATGAGATCATCAAAGCCTCCACAGTTTATATTTGTACACTCAAGCTATACCATAGAGGTATGCCTAAATAATTTTATTTACACTTTTTAAGGAGTATAGTTATAACCTGGATACAGGGATGAGCAAATGGTATAGGTACCGGTACCGAATTTTCCGAAACAAAATATTTTCGGTACCGATTCGGTAAACACTTTTGAAGTTTGTGGTACTGGTTCGTTACCAATATTTACCAGTTTTTACACCCAATACCGGTATCGAACCGTACCGTACCCGATGATTTTGTTATTGGTACCCTTTTTGGGGATAAAACCAGCCATGACATACATAAGAATAGCCAAAGAAACACATAATTATTCGCATCCGAAATATCACCGGCATACTCCTCACCAAAATCAAGAACTTGATGCGTTAAATTTTTTAAACTTTTTTATAATTTTAGTTATTATTAATTATTATTATTTATATTATATTTATTTATTTATTTATTTATTTATTTATTATTTTGTAGTTTGAATCAGTGTTTGTTGTTCATGGCAATAGTTCTTTTAAAGCTAATTCCCACGCTGACAAGAAAGAAAGATTGGTTCTTGGAAAGAAACTAAATTGGGAAAACAAGCAAGTCAAGTTTTGGTTTCAAAACAAGGTGATTAGTTAATAAAGCTAAGATTTAATATAGAATGCTAAAATTTGTGATCAGATCTTAGCTTACAACTACCATTGTTTTGATGTTTGATGACATTTGTTTAGAATTAACTCGAGCCCCATGAAAACGCAATCTTGAAACAAGAAAATGCTAAGTTGCAAATCAAAAACATAGAAATGAAAGAAGTGATCCTAGCTCCTGTTTGCAACAATTGTGGGGGGCAGGTGATTATGGGAGATATATCTATCGATGAACATCATCTTAGAACCGAAAATGCTAGATTAAGCAATGAACTTAGCCGGGTATCTATTGTTGCTAATAAGTTTTTGGCCAGGCCATCGTTGTTCGGTGGTTCATTACCCCACGTAATGGCGAGTTCTAACTTAGAACTTCCAGTTGGGAGGTATGGAATAATTTTTTTAAGCCACCTAAAGTAGTGTTTTTAAACCACTCAACCTTCTTATTTCTTAATCTTATTATTTTAAGAAGTTAGTTTTTTACTATAACTGATCGTAAATCAGAATGCTATGACGTCTGAAATTGAGTCAAAGAAACACGGGAAATTGAATAATTTCTCTCAAAGTATGGAAACCTGAGATGTACGCTCTGCAGGTCTTATGAGTTTTGATAAATTTGAGATGTGTTTTAGTTGGCTATAGCTGGGGTAGATGCGAGTACATCATTAGTAACAATAAAATTTATATAGTACAATTATTAGATTAAGCAGGTAGATGTGGTGATCTCATGTTGGGATTGAACCCAATGAAAGGAACAGATGATACAAAGCCAAATAACACTATCTGAGCTTTGGTTAAACTATCAGAGGTTACAACCTCTGATGTACATACACTGTTTTCCCTAAAGACTGCTCATCCTATCATCTGCCTTCACAAAGCTTCAAAGGTCTGCCAGAGTTACAAGGGTCAGAAGATAGAGATCAGAGTTCAGTCATTAGCTTAGTTAAATCAATGTAACAGTGCTAAGCACTGGTAGTTAGTATTAGCGGTGTTTTCAGTTAGTTACAATTGGTTTCCTGTCACTATCAACCTTGACGTCATCAAAGATGCTCTGTGGTTAGATAGTTAGCATAAATAGGTAACTTCTGTAACAGTTTAAACTTGTCTATTAAAAGATCAACGTTCGCATATCATCTTCTCTGCATTTTCTTATTACAAACTGAAATTGCAAAGGCTGAGGGGGAGTTTGTGAATCACATGCAAGTTTACCAACTTGAAAGCATGATGATGAAAATAAACGACCATTGCTTGTAGTAAAAGTTTTCCATCTTATTTCGCTGCAAATTTCTTTTCATTCAATCATTTTCCATTTTATTGAAACAAAACTACAAGTAATTTAAACTCAGATCCTAAAAATTGGTATCAGAGCTTGATTCATCAAATTCGATCTAACAATCGATTTGGTTCGAACAGATCAGCTCTCTTGCTAATCAGTTTGGTTGTTTTAGCTTGATATTCAGAGTTTTATTACGTTCAAAGTTTTTAAAACAAAATCTGTGAAAAATCAACTGAAAATGTCTCAAAACACACAGGATGCCAATTCTGGATCCTTGTTCAAACCACCGATGCTCAAAAGAAATGAATATTTCATTTGGCAACGACGGATGGGTCACATCCCTGCTCAGCAAAACATCGGTTCTGGAGATCTGTTGCTTATGGACCACACGTTCAATGGTTCCAAGCAGAGAGGACCCAACTAAACAAGTGCCAAAAATCTTAAAAACTTTTCGGAGTAGGATTTCCAGAAAATTGAATTGGATGCTAAGGCATTTAGCATAGTTGCTTCTGCCTTACCCAATGAAATTTATGTTGGTCTACTCCATTGCAATAGTGCAAAGGAGTTATGGGATGCACTGAAAGAGCAATTCGGTGGGACTGAGGAAGTGATTGAAAGTAACAGAGAAGTTCTAAATCAGCAGTATGAAACGTTTTGTTACTTGAAAGGGGAGTCTCTAACACAACAATTCGAACGTTACAGCTGTCTCATTAGTGAACATAGACTGGTTAACGTGGTTTTCCCTAATTCGACTGTCAATAGTCGTTTCCTTAGATCGTTACCAGATAAGTGGGAGATTGTAGCTTATGTAACGAAAAAATCTGTTGGGTTTAAAGAAATGTCGCTGACACAACTTCATGGGATACTCCTCACTTATGAGAGAGAGTTAAACCAGAAAAAGAAGTTGCAAGATTCTGGCAAAATGACTAATGATTACTCATTGGGTAATACAGCTCTTTTTGGCCAAGAAGAGGGATCTGCAGCAGTAAGGACCAAAGCTATGATCACTATATAGATACTACATCTGGTGGAAACTTTAGATCTAAAACATATGCACCCAACTATGCTTTCACTGCTAGTAGGGAAAGCCAAACCTCTGACAATCTATCCTATGAGCTGAATGATTTACAACACATTGAACCTTCTGATCTTGAGGAAATGGATATTTTGCACCAACTGGCCCTATTGAGTGTTAGGGCTAGTAAATTCTATAAGAGAACTGGTAGAAAATTCCCAGGTTTGCATGGGGGGTTGAAGGTTGGGCTGGATAAACAAAAGTCAAGTGTTATAAGTGTAATAGGCTAGGACACTTTACCAGAGAATGTAGGTCTCAAAGTTCTGGACCAATAGTGACTCATCCTGGCCCTAGACCTCAGCACACACAAAACACTGCTCATTATTCCCAATATTCCCCTGCTCAACATGTTCAAAACACTGCCCACTTTGCACATCCTGCTACCACTGTTCCAGTGCATTATGTTCAATCCACTGCTCCACAAATTCAATATGTTCAGGCACCATCACATTCTCAAGTGCTTGTTCAACAAGCACCCATTGTTACACAACCTGCTCAAACCACTGCTAGTCCAGCAAAGGTTGGTCAACAAAGCGTTTTCACACAAAGTTATGTTGACTGGAGTAGCTTGCCTGAGGATTTGACTGATGAAAACTTTGCTTAATGCAAATGATGTTGAACAAGAATATTGTTTAATGGTCTTAGAGACAATTGCTGAAGGTGTTGAATAGGTGGAGATAGTGTCAAAAACTGATGAAGTTCAAGTTTGTGATGAAACAGTGGTTTCAAGTGAAGAAAAGAAAATGCTGCTGATAAGGAAAGGAACTCTCCTACTGACCCATGGAATGTTGATGTGTGTAAAGATGAGTGTGATTGTGCTCTCATGGCTGCTACAAAGGTATCACCTCAGATCTTTAAAGATCTATGTTCTGACAAATGCGTCATTGCTTTTGCAAACATCAAGAAGGTGAATGAAAACCTGAGAAACAAAATTTTAGAAGATGAAGTTAATTTTGAAAAACTGATTAAAGAGTTAAAATCAAAGTTAAGTGAAAAAGATTCTGAAATGAGTAGCCTGAGACATGAATCAAGCATAACCAAGGACCAACTCCAAACTACGGTAGAAAAATACCAAGTTTGTAAAAAGAGTTAGAAGAAACCCAAATCACTTGTGAAAAATGGGTTGAGTCCTGTAAAGATTATGAGATTATGCTTGATGCTCAGATCAAGAGCAACATTAAGTTTGGTGTAGGTTTTAGAACCTATGATCAAATTGAGAAAAATGCTGCTGAAATTGTTTCTGAGTTGGTTGAAGTTAGTCCCAAAAATTTGGCTGGTGAAGAGATAAAAATCACAGATAAAGCTGGAAACAAAATTGTTTTGGAAAAACCAGAGGTTTCAACAAAAGATAAAGAAATTGAAAAATATCAGTTTAAACCAACCTGGTCAGATGAATGTGATATGTTAGAAAACTTTAAGCCAATGGACTTCACAACCTCTGATGGTACTAAAGCCCCAAAAGCACTGATGATTCCTATCAAAGATGTGCCAGCAGAGGTTACAACCACTGCTGATAAAAAGACTGATAGGAAAAGAAGAGTAGATTAAAAACCTGTTTTGTGAATTTTGTGAAAAAAGAAATCATGTGGCTGCAGATTGTTTTCTTTTAAAAGCCTATGACATTAACAAAACTTGTGTTATAAAAGAACTCTTCAAAATGCACCATCTGCAACAAAACAAATCACTCAACTCAACAGTGTGCCTATCTTAAAACTATGAACAAAAGGTAAAAGAGATCAAGGCAAAAACACTAGAAAGAGAAAGCTCAAGTTCTGCTGGAAATAAATCTAAGCAGAACAAATTGAAACATCTGTTACAAAAGCCTTAAACAAAACCTCTGTTCAAAGAGAGGTGCAAGTGACAGATGCCCCACCATCAAACTCATTTCCAAGAGGGTATGGCCAACCTGCTTCTAAAAAGGTTCCTCATGCTTATGAAGGTTACAAAAAGCCTTCAAAGCAAAGAGTAAACAGGCACCTTTATGGATACAATCATCTAATAGGAAATGGTCAAGAGCAATGTTACAAGAAAATTTCAAAACCACTGACCATTGTCCTAGACTTGAGGCTGGACCATCTGTGACCCCATCCAAAGCCATTTTGGCTTTGGAGACCAATCTTAACTGATCTATTTACTTGATGTGCAGGGACCCTCTACTTGCCTTGATAGCTTATGGTATATAGATAGTGGAGGTTCCAGACACATGACAGGATGTAGAGCCCTTCTCAAGGACTTCATAGCTCATGGGGTGATATATCTTTTGGTAATAACTCAAAGGGAAAGGTTTTAGGGTCTGGGTCAGTTCTGGCGGGTAAACCCAAGTTTGAAAATGTAAATTTAATTGACAATCTTAAATTTAACCTACTGAGTGTCTCACAAATGAGTGACAGAGGATATGGATCCTTCTTCACTAAGAAAACTTGTCAAATTGTGGGACCAGAGGTTGTTAAAAAGATTGATCAAATCATTGCTGAGAGCAAAGCACAACTCACTGCACACAGAAGTGGGAATGTGTATGTGGTAGATATGCTAAAAGATAATCATATGTCTGGAACATGCTTATTCTCAGTTGCTTCTAGCAAAGAGACTGAGTTATGGCATAGAAGACTTGGACACATTAATCTTAAAACTATCACCACACTCTCAAAACAAAGTCTTGTAAGAGGTTTGCCTCACAAGCAATTTTCTTGTGAAGAACATTGTGTTTCCTGTTTAAAAGGAAACAACATAAAAGTTCCTTCAAATAATTGAAGAGTCCAAAACAAGCCAGTGTTTACAACTGCTTCACATGGACTTGTTTGGCCTAGTGCAAATCATGAGCTTAAAACACAAAAGGTATTGCCTATGTGATAAGTTGATGATTTCTCTAGGTTTACATGGATCTTCTTTCTTCACTCTAAGGATGAAACTGCTGGCATTTTGCAAAACTTTGTTAAACAAGTAGAAAAGCAATTTGATCTTCCAGTAAAAATCTTTAGGAGTGACAATGGAACAGAGTTTAAAAATAGGGAGTTGGATGCTTTTTGTGAGTCAAAGGGAATTGGTAGACAATATAGCATTCCAAGAACTCTAGAAAAAATGGGGTGGTTTAACAAAATGGGTTGTTGAAAGGAAAAATAGAACATTAATTGAATCAGCAAGAACTATGTTAGCAGATTCTGGTTTACCCTTGTCTTTCTGGGTAGAGGCTGTAAACACTGCTTGCTATGTTCAAAACAGGGTTTTGATTAATCCCAGGCATCAAAAGACTGCCTATGAGATTTTGTACAAAATCAAACCTCTGATTTCATATTTTAAAGTTTTTGGTTGTCCATGCTTCATTTTGAACTTAAAAGATTCCATATCTAAATTTGCAGCCAAAATTGATTGTGGTTATTTCTGGGATACTCAACCACTGCTAAAGCCTACAGAGTTTTTAACTCTAGGACCAATGTGTTGGAGAAACTTTGAATGTCAAGTTCAATGAACTTTCATCATTGCAAATTCCAGCAAATCCTGCATAGCTTTTTGATTTAGATAAATTCACATTTGCTGATGTTTCTATCAAGCTAAACAATGCAGGTACACCACAACCTCTGAAGAAGATCAAGATCAAGGATATGACTGTGTGCTTCCACAAACAAAAGTCTATTCTTCCAACAGAGGATCAGGTGCTACAAGCTCTTGTGTTAACTCTAACCACTTCTGGGTCAACAGTGGTTGATCCTCAAACCTCTGTCAGTTCACAAAATCAAACATCTGTTGATAAAAGTCCTACATTTGGGCACCAAAATCATCAGAATGTTACCTCTATACCCCCAATACCAACACCTCCATTCTCATCAGTGGCTGATACTTCAAATTCACCAGCAGATGTTAGCTCAGATGATACAGATTTGCAGCCATCACCTCAAAATGCTATTGTTCCATACCAAGGTGATTTGATTTATCTCAAAAGCCATCCAGCAGATCAAGTTATTGGCAACATCAAATCTGGGGTACTCACACGGAGCCAATCCCAAAATATTTGTCTCTTTGCTTGTTTTTTATCACTCACACAGCAGTCAAGTACCAAGAGGCACTGAAAGACAACAGCTGGGTAGAAGCCATGCAAGAAGAACTCCTCCTATTCAAAAGACAACAAGTTTGGGAGCTTGTGCCACTACTAAAGATGTAAGTCCAATCGGCACAAAGTGGGTCTTCAAAAACAAAACTGATGAAAGGGTATTGTTGTAAAAAACAAAGCAAGGCTTGTGGTTCAAGGCTACAGACAGGAAGAAGGTATAGACTATGATGAGACTTTTGCTCCGGTAGCAAGGTTGTAAGCTATTCGCCTATTCTTAGCTTTTGCTGCTAACCACAATATAAAGGTGTATCAAATGAATATGAAGAGTGCATTTTTGTATGGAAAAATCAAAAAAGAGGTGTTTGTCTGGCAACCTCCAGGTTTTGAAGATGCATTCCACCCTGATCATGTCCACAAGCTCAACAAAGCATTGTATGGCTTGAAACAGCACCAAGAGCCTGGTATGAAACTCTATCCACTTTTCTCTTATCCATAGGGTTTACTAGAGGTAAAATAGATAAAACCCTATTTTTAAAATGGAAAGGAAAAGATTTGATGCTTGTCCAAATTTATGTGGATGACATCATTTTGGATCCACAAGCAGTGCTATGTGTGAAGAGTTTCGAAAACTCATGGCAGCAGATTTGAAATGAGTGCAATGGGTGAGCTCCAAAGTTTTCTTGGTCTCCAAGTTAAACAATTGCACAATGGTACATTTATCCATCAAAACAAGTATGTGAAAGAACTGCTTAAAAAGTTTGATATGGATGATTGTAAACCATGTAGCACACCCATGGCAACCACCAAGCTAGTCACCATTGATGGTAAAGATGACCTTGTTGATCAAACTCTTTATAGAAGCATGATTGGGTCCTTATTGTACCTAACTGCATCAAGGCCAGACATCATGTTTGCAACATATGTTTGTGCCAGATCACAGGCATTACCTAGAAAGTCTGATCTTATTGCTGTCAAAAGGATATTCATATACATAAAAGGTGCTCCCACACTTGGTATCTGGTATCCAGCTAATGGGAAGATTGAGCTTTCAGTTTTTCTGACAGTGACTTTGCTGGGTGCAAAACTACAAGGAAGTCCACATCAGGAGGATGTCAATTCCTAGGTGATTGTCTAGTGTCTTGGCAAAGCAAAAAGCAGGTTGCAGTTTTAACATCCACTGCTGAGGCAGAGTATATTGCTGCTGCTAGCTTGCACTGCTCAACTCTTGTGGCTCCAAAACCACTGTTAAAGTGTATCCTCTGACTTCCATTTTTACCACTTTCTCAAACCACTGATAGCTATCCTCTGATAGTGTTAAAAATCAGTATTGTTCCATCCTCTGTCTTAAAACAGTGGTTTGCCACCTCAACTTTTCTTTTTCTCATCAGAGGTTACACGTGGCCAGATGTTAGCCATCAGATCTTGCAACAGATGCCACGTCACGCTCACTTTTTCAAAACCCTATAAAACCCCTGTTTTATCCTTTATCAGTGTTTACCCTAAACTGTGTCGATTCCAAAAAAATCTCAAAACAGTTTTTCTCCTTCTAACACTATGGCTCCCAAATCAAAATCTTCGAAGCAATCCACACAAGAACCTCCACGCTTCACTCTCATAATCAAAACTCCACATAATTATATCGCCATTCTTGAAGAAACCGACGCCAATACTCGTTATCATCCAATGATTCGAATTTTGCAAAAGTCGAAATTCAAGCAGATGTTAGAAGTCAAAGCCCCAATCTACATTGATGCTCTTCGTGATTTTTGGAAAAATTCTAAGGTTCACTCAACTGCTGCTGGTGTTCCTTACGCAATAATCTCCAGAGTAGGGAGAGTGTTGATGCAAATTAGCCCCAATCGATCTCTCAAGTTTTCAAGTTAAATGACATACAACACCCTGAGTCATTTCCTCAAAATGAGATCCAAGCAGAGTTTTTGGAAAGAGGTTATGAAGGCTAGATGAAAGGTATGACAATTTTTAAACCTAACTTTCCTGCTGATATGAGATTTTTCTTTCACACAATTCTTACTTGTCTCTCAGCAAAAACCATTGCTTTCAATGAAATCCCATTGAACATGCAATATCTGGGATATGTAATTTTAACTGACACATTTTAAACTACTCCCAGATATTGTTCAATGATCTTGTGAACAATTTTAAAAATATTAAAAAAAGAAAAGCTTTTTTGATGCATCCATGTTTCTGATGTTTACTTACAGGATCAAATTAAAGGTCCTGAAAGTAAACAAGCCGTTGTGATTAACCCAGGCCGCATTAAATTGTTTACATTGTCTGGAATTTAACAGAAACAACATAAATTTATTTGTCTTGCTAAATTTTAAGTCACTAAAGCCCAAGTCCGTCCTAAGTGTCGCATGAATCATCCTTAAGCATTAGCTCCTGAAACACATGTGAAAATAGGTACGTCAGCATAAAAATGCCTGTGAGAGACATAGGTTTTGTTGATGAGGATTTTCGAAGTTAAAATAATAGTTTAACGAAAAGTAGTCATGAACCTTATAAAATGTTTTCTTTTATAAAATCATATGAAAATCAATGTGAAAATCAAATGATATAGAAGAAGGATGTATGGTTAAATAATTAACCGGAAGATAATGAATTGTAAAATATGCCATTTGTAAAACAATGTCTTGTGAAAAATATATGATATTTGTACCAAATGTGTCATATCTTTGTCTTTGTCGAAGTGGTTTAAATAACGCTACGATATGAAATATCATGAAAGCACTTATATATAGGAAGTACCAGGGCGTATCCACCATGCTTTTATCATATTACACACATCTCGTTATTTAAATCACTTATCAAATAACCACCAAAAATTCTTGTCAAACAAATGTCAAATGTCATGTGTAAACAATGTAATATCTCACAATGTTGGGTATAAACCATGTCTTGTATAACAAATATCTTGTATGGCAAGTAAAGAAAAAGACTTTACTCGAACCATATGTATAATGTCGTGTATAACCAAATGTCTTGTACAAAACAATGTTTTGAATAAACCAAAGTTTAAATCAAAAGTCATGTTTTGAAAAACCAATGCTTTATTTGATATGAACATTTGTGTAGGTATGTTTATCGCATACATTCAAGCCTTGAGACTGTCGGATCAACCCTTATCAAGTCAAAGGTTTATCAAAAATGTATTCGGATTCTGTCATTCCCTACTTCCAAACAAACCTAGGAAGCGGGGAACGGGATTTGTCAAGTCCTATGGTACCATTACATACTACCGGTGGCATGATCAATGTTAATGAATGTATTATGTCCCGTTAAACAAACCAAATGTTATAGTCAATGTAAGCAATGTCGTGAAAAATGTCTTTAAACCATGTTCTAAGTATGCTAAGTCAAAGACGAAGTAGAAATGTCCATAAAATCAATGTGCTAGCATGCTCAGTCAATATACATAGCAAAATGTAATGTAAATCAACGTGCTCATATGCTAAGTCAACATATGCCGCAAAAGGTCTCTTTGAAATCAATGTGCTAGCATGCTCAGTCAACATACATAGCAAAATATAATGTAAATCAATGTGCTCATATGCTAAGTCAACATATGCCGCAAAAGGTGTCTTTGAAATCAATGCGCTAGCATGCTCAAGTCAACATAATAGCAAAACATAATTGAAATCATGTACTATATGTGTACTAGATGAAAATAGCAAGTATATGTCATAAAAGCATGAAATCAATAAAGTAATAAGTAGGCACATGTGTTTCACCCCAAAATATTTGAAAACGTAAAAGAGGGGACTATGTACTCACATAATCACCTTAAAACATTTAGAAAAGAGGGGTCTATGTACTCACATGGGGTTGCAAAAGTATCCTTGTTCAAGAAAAATAACAAAGCGCAAGAGTCCGAGGAAAATCAAGCGAGTCCTAATATCGGATAATTATGTTAATAAGTCGAGACTTTAATCGGCGGATTGGATAGAATGATGTCTTATAAATCAAATGAGTGTTGGAACTCATATGGTATGATTTAATAAACTCAACATTCTGATTTGGAAGTGATCCTAAGTGCTTTTGACCCGTAATGACCCGTTAAGGTTACGCTACTTTAACGTCTCATTTGCGTAAACGCATGATCGGATGGTTAAACATGTCCTATGATGACTCTTAAATGCCCACATGTTTAATAATGTTGTAATTATCAGTTTATATGTCAAAACTTTAGCCACATATGCTTAAAATGAATTTATGTGCGTGAAGGGCATTTTGGTCTTTATAAAGGGCATAATAACGACCTATCATAATACTAACCAAACGACGTGACCATAAGGTATAACCTCAGAGGGTTATTCCCTATATAACTATGGTCACAATATGAGTTTGGTCGATCCTAAGATCAACCAAACGGGTCGGATTCGAAAGTCAAAGCGGTGGTCAAGACCGCTCGACTTACGACCCTAAACAAGCACTAAACTAAAAGTGACGAGTTAGACATGTTTAACATGTCTAACTAAGTTTATAAAACTGATTTGGTATCAAAACAAAGTGTTTTGCTACCCGAAAATAGTTCCGTCGAATAATGCGCATTTTGCGCATTATTGACCAAAACCTTGACTCGTCACTTCGACTAGGAAAAACGTGGTAATCAGTAGGTATAATCGCAAGGGATTATAACCTTCGTGATTACGATCACGTTGCAAAGTTCAATTGAACTTTGACTTGACCAACTAATGGTCAAAACTGAAAGTCAAACTGTTTGACTTTTAGCTCGTAATAAGCTAAAAGAATGAGCACTTACTTGCATTCAAGGAAGCCAAGATTATTAGAAAAACTCAGATGGGAGGCTTCCTAATAAGGTAGCAACTCCACTTAGAGTTTAGAGAGAGGAAAGATGGAAATGAGCAAGGAGTTTGGTTGAAGATCAAGGGTATTTATAGTTGTTGGAGAGCTTTAGGATCATGCCAAGTGTTAGGAGATGTTGTAGGATCATTACAAGTGTTTAGTGAGGTGTTGCAACCAGGAGAAGGGTGCAAAAAACGATTTATAGGTGTCAAGTTAAATGAACAAGAAGCTGCCAGGTATTGCTGAATTCTGGCATCCCCCGCACCACACGCCAGGAGCATAGGGGGCTGGTGCGCCACGTGATGGAGCTCAAAAACAAGAAAGTTTCAAAAATGGCAGAAAAGGTCCCTGCAACATTTTTGAAGTGTTTTTGACGCGTTTAACCCACGTTAACCAAAGTTTAGGCTTTATAAGGATGTTAAAGCATAGGGGACTTGAAATATGCTTGGAAATATTGTGGATATCGGTTCGTTAGATCGTACGGTTGCAGTTTTCGGTTAATTATGACGGAAATCGTAACGAACGCGCAAATGACCATAAACGCGTAACGAATGGAATTTTTTGCATTTCAATCACTAAAATTCTATATTTTAATGGTTACAAAAATTTTTGGATGTGCTTATATGTTCTGGATTAGGAAATACGCGATTTGGCATAGTTTCGCAGAATTTGCAAAATAGCCCCTGAAGTTGCATAAGCATGTTTTTGCCATACCGAAGCCTTCAAAACTTATTTCTAAATTATGTAAGGGTATTTAAGGTATGTTTAGCTTATGTCTTTATTCCAGAGTGTACATCGCATTAAACTGATTACGTTTGTGTAACGGTTTGCGATTTCACTTCCAGAAGTGATTTGAAAGATCAGAATTGAACAATGATTGAAAACATGAAATACCATATATAAATACATAAATCTTGGAATAAAACACAATATTATAAAATTTACAAAGTTGATCGGAATAGTACGATGATTAAAATACACAGATGTCACAGTCTCCCCTACTTTAGGAAATTTCGTCCCGAAATTTATCTAGAGGAAGCTTGTGAGAATAGATTGGATATTTCTCCTTCATCTGGTCCTCTCGTTCCCAGGTAAACTCTGGGCCACGTTTGGACTCCAAGCGAACTTTTACAATCGGTATTCGTCTGCGCTTAAGCTTTTTGACTTCACGGTCCAATATTTCCACAGGTTTCTCGACAAAGTGTAACGTGTCATTAACACGAATTTCATCAAGAGGGATGTGGAGGTTTTCATCAGCTAAACACTTTTTAAGATTGGACACGTGGAAAGTTGGATGAACATTTCCAAGTTCAGGAGCTAGCTCAAGTTTGTAGGCCACCTTTTCGATTTTCTCAATGATCTTGAATGGTCTAACATATCTAGGTGCAAGTTTTCCTTTCTTTCCAAATCTAACGCACCTTTCCAAGGGGATACCTTGAGTAGGACATGATCTCTGACTTGGAATTCCAAGGGCTTGCGTCGTTTATCCGCGTAACTCTTTTTACGGCTTCAAGCTGTCAAGAGATTATCGCGAATTGTTTTGACTTTGTCTATTGTGTCTTGAATGAGTTCATGTCCAGTGAATTGAGATTCACCGATTTCATTCCAACAGACAGTGTGAACGACATTTTCGAACATAAAGAGCTTCGAAAGGAGCCATGTTAATGCTGGTATGATAACTGTTGTTGTAGGAGAATTCGATCAAAGGTAGATGCGAATCCCAACTACTACCAAAGTCGATCACACAAGCTCTAAGCATAATCCTCCAGTGTCTGGATTGTCCTTTCAGATTGTCCATCCGTTTGAGGATGATAAGAAGTGCTCCAGTTAAGTTTGGTTCCCATTGCAGTTTGCATGGTTTTCCAAAAATGAGATGAAAATCGAGCATCACGATCAGATATAATATGCAAAGGAACACCATGACGAGATACAATTTCATCCACATAGATTTTAGCAAGTTTCAGCAAGGAAATCTTCACGGATTTCTATAAAGTGTGCTGACTTGGTTAGACGATCAATGATTACCCAAATAGCATCATGACCTCTGGATGTACGCGGTAATTTGGTAATGAGATCCATTGCAATGCTTTCCCATTTCCAAACCGGAATTTCTGGTTATTCAAGCAAACCAGAAGGGCATTGATCTGCCTCAACTTTGAGACAAGTAAGACATTTAGATACGTACAAGGCAATGTCTTTCTTCATACCCGGCCACTAATACTGGGTACGAAGATCCTTATACATTTTGTCTGCACCTGGATGAATTGAATAACGAGACTTATGAGCTTCATCCATTATCAAGGTGCGGAGATTGTCTTGACTTGGAACCCACAAACGGTTTAGATAATAAAATAACCCATTGTCTTTTGTTTCAAGTTGAAGCTCAAGATGATCTGGTAATTCTTCACCCATCATGCCTTGTGTAACACAAGTTCGTTGAGCTTGGAAAATATGGTTTTTGAATATCAGATCAAACTTGAACACAATGTAGCTTGACTCGTTCTTTACAACTAAGAGCATCGGCTACGACATTCGCCTTACCAGGATGGTAACAAATCTCACAGTCGTAGTCGTTCAGAAGTTTGACCCATCGTCGCTGTCTCATGTTTAGTTCTTTCTGATTGAAAATGTGCTGGAGACTTTTGTGGTCAGTGAAAACCACGCATTTTGTATCGTATAGGTAATGTCTCCAAATTTTGAGAGCGAAAACAACAGCACCCAACTCAGGATCATGAGTGGTGTAGTTCTTCTCGTGAATCTTCAATTGTCTTGATGCATAGGCTATAACTTTGTTCCTTTGCATTAGAACGCAGCCAAGGCCTAAGTTCGATGCATCACAATATACGACAAAGTCGTCGTTACCTTCAGGTAAGGATAAAATAGGAGCATTACAAAGCTTCTGTTTCAAGGTCTGAAAAGCTTCTTCTTGTTTGGGTCCCCACTCAAAGGTTTATTCTTTTGAGTCAAAGCAGTGAGGGGAACCGCAATCTTTGAGAAGTTTGAGATAAAGCGACGGTAATAACCCGCGAGACCAAGAAATGAACGAACTTCGGTAGGAGTAGTAGGCGTATCCCATTCCTTAATGGCACTGATTTTGGCGGGATCTACATGAATACCTTGTTCGTTGACAATATGTCCCAAGAATTGAACTTCCTTAAGCCAAAATTCGCACTTGGAGAACTTGGCGTAGAGTTGTTTTTTCTTTAGGAGTTCTATCGTTAAACGGAGATGTTGCTCGTCGGCTTGAGACTTTGAGTAAATCAAAATGTCATCAATGAAAACAATGATGAACTTGTCCAAATAAGGCTTACAAACCCTATTCATTAAGTCCATGAAAACGGCAGGAGCATTTGTCAGACCAAACCACATAACAGTGAATTCATAATGACTGTATCGAGTGCGGAAAGCAGTTTTGGGAATATCTTCTTCGAGAACACGAAGTTGATGATACCCAGAACGTAGATCAATCTTTGAGAAGCAAGTAGCACCTTGTAGCTGGTCAAAGAGATCATCAATACAGGGTAGGGGATATTGATTCTTGATTGTGAGTTTGTTGAGCTCACGGTAATCGATACACATACGGAAGGATCCATCTTTCTTTTTTCACAAATTGGACTGGAGCGCCCCAAGGTGAAAAGCTTGGACGAATGAATCCTTTGTCAGACAACTCCTGAAGTTGTTTAGATAACTCTTGCATCTCAGACGGTGCAAGACGGTATGGGGATTTGGCTATAGGGTTGGCACCAGGTACAAGATCTATACGAAACTCGACTTGACGTGCTGGGGGTAAACCAGGTAGTTCTTCAGGAAACACCTCTCGGATAATCCCGAACAACAGGGATATCCTGAATAGATTTTCCCTTGCCTTTCTCCTCTACGATATGTGCCAAGAAAGCAACATAATTCTTTCGTAGGTATTTGTGGGCTTGGGTGCAGGTCATGAGTTTAAGGCTACTGACGGGTTTTTCTCCACGAACCTCTAGGATTTCACCAGACAGGAAAGTATACAAACGATCTTATCAAAGTAAATCACCTCAGCATGGTGTTTAGATAACCAGTCTATCCCTACTATGACATTAAAACTCCCAAGTTGCATGGCGTGAGGTCAATGGGAAAAAATGGTTGTTAAGGTTCAATTGGCAATCACGGATGACAGAATCAAGAACAAGGGGATCACCACTAGCTATTTCGACTGTCAAGGGCTTTCCTAGTTTGGTTCTAGGCATGGAAAGCAAAGGTTCAAAAGCTACTGATACAAAACTCTTATCGGCACCCGAATCGAAAAGAATTGAAGCAGGATGGTTGTTAACAAAGAACGTACCGTTGACTACTTCATTGTCGGCACGCGCGTCGTTAGCATTAATATTAAATGCTCGTCCACGAGCCTAGTTTGCATTTGCCAACTTCGGGTAGTTATTTCGGTAGTGGGTAAGATCCCCACAATTGTAGCTAGACCCAGGTGGATAGTGAGGTCGTGCAGGCTGCTGAGCAGGGTTTTGGGCTATTTGATTCTGGGTAGGAGCAAAATGACAAGAGTTGGCAAGATGACCAGATTTCCCATAGTTAGTTCAAATGCGGCACTGTAAATGTGGTTGATGGTGGCTGTTACACTTGTTGCACAAAGGTGCATTGCCAACATATTGTTTCTTGGCCGGTGGATGAGCAGGCTGATTGGGAGCAGCTTGGTTAGGTTGTGTAGTGAGAGCGAAGTTCTTAGAAGCCTTGCGCTTCCTTGATTTCTTTGAGGTTTCAGCTTTGTTACCCTTTTGCTTCTCAGACTTAATAGACGGTTTCTTGTCACCCTTTCGATGAAGCTTACCCTTTTTTACTTGCGATTCAGTAAGGGTTGCAGCCAGCTCAATGGCTTGACGGATAGATGTAGGGTTACTGCCAGTGACGATGTCCTGGACAGGATCTGGCAGACCATCTATGTACTTTTCAATCGCCTTATCCAAAGGCATCACCGTCTCAGGACATAATAGGCTCAACTCCTCATACCGATCGGTATACGCACGGTGCTCATCACTGTCCTACTTTAGGTCGTGGAACTCATTCTCAAGCGCCCTCTTTTCATGATGGGGCATAACTCTTTCATCATTAGAGCTCTAAGTTCCTCCCAAGTCTGACCCATTGCAACATCAGCACCCCTATCTCTCACCACTCCGTTCCACCACGTGAGTGCCCTCTTATGAAATACACTAGAAGCAAACTCGACTTTACAATTAACGGGACACTGAACATGGCGAAAAGTACTCTCAAGACTCTCAAACCACTGTAGGAGCCCATTTGCTCCTTCAGAACCACTAAACTTGAGTGGTTTAGCTGAGTTAAACTGTTTAAAGTTGCACGTAGCATGTGCATTGTTATTGTTGTTGGCTTGGTTGATTTGAGTAATGAGATTTGGTAGCATAGCAGCCATCTGTTGTGCTATGATAGTTGCCAGTTCAGTGTTAGGTGGTGGTACGTTTCGTCGAGGAGGCACTCTAAAAGAGGAAATATGAGAGACAACGAGTGAGATGAATGTTGGATAATGAGATGTCATAAATATCGACGAAATGAAAGGATGGTGGTCATTTGTTAGTTTACTTGCAACAAACAAATGACACACAATGACTAATCAAAGTAAATGGGTTTTTATAATGTATCGCAAAGACATGCTTTAGCCTTTAGGTGGACACTCACCCCAAGAGTTCCCAGGTAAGATGACTGGTCTGATTAAGTGGATTTGTACGAACACTCTAACCTTAGACAGAAAACTCATGGTACAGGCACCCACCCTTCCAGATTGCATGTGTTCACATTATTAAAACCCAAACTTTGACGAGATTTTGAAAAACTTTGAAGGCAAAGAGCACCGATGATTTGTTTTGGCCTTTAAAATGAATTATACTTTGTTTTTGGTAATCAACAAAGGATAGGTGATGGTATTGTTTTAAGATCTAAACACAAGATAACTTGTGTTAGGGTCCTAGAAAGGTTATAGTCTAGGTCAAAGCATTACTAATAACCTAATTCCCTATAACCATTGGCTCTGATACCAATCTTATCTGTCACACCTCGACCGCGTAAAACAACAAACTGCGGCGGAAACGTCAGGGAGTGTCGTAACAGAAGTATTGTTTCAACAACCATGGAAATTAAAGTTTTGTATTATTGACTCAAATTGTTTACATTGTCTGGAATTTAACAGAAACATAACATAAATTTATTTGTCTTGCTAAATTTTAAGTCACTAAAGCCCAAGTTCGTCCTAAGTGTCGCATGAATCATCCTTAAGCATTATCTCCTGAAACACATGTGAAAATAGGTACGTCAGCATAAATATGCCTGTGAGATACATAGGTTTTGTTGATGAGGATTCATGACTTGAAGTTAAAATAATATTTTAACGAAAAGTAGTCATGAACCTTATAAAATGTTTTCTTTTATAAAATCATATGAAAATCAATGTGAAAATCAAATGATACAGAAGAAGGATGTATGGTTAAATAATTAACCGGAAGATAATGAATTGTATAAAATATGCCATTTGTAAAACAATGTCTTGTGAAAAATATATGATATTGTACCAAATGTGTCATGTCTTTGTCTTTTTTGTCGAAGTGGTTTAAATAACGCTACGATATGAAATATCATGAAAGCACTTATATATAGGAAGTACCAGCAGTGTATCCACCATGCTTTTATCATATTACACACATCTCGTTATTTAAATCACTTATCAAATAACCACCAAAAATGTCTTGTCAAACAAATGTCAAATGTCATGTGTAAACAATGTAATATCTCACAATGTTGGGTATAAACCATGTCTTGTATAACAAATATCTTGTATGGCAAGTAAAGAAAAAGACTATACTCGAACCATATGTATAATGTCGTGTATAACCAAATGTCTTGTACAAAACAATGTTTTGAATAAACCAAAGTTTAAATCAAAAGTCATGTTTTGAAAAACCAATGCTTTATTTGATATGAACATTTGTGTAGTTATGTTTATCGCATACATTCAAGCCTTGAGACTGTCGGATCAACCCTTATCAAGTCAAAGGTTTATCAAAAATGTATTCGGATTCTGTCATTCCCTACTTCCAAACAAACCTAGGAAGCGGGGAACGGGATTTGTCAAGTCCTATGGTACCATTACATACTACCGGGCGGCATGATCAATGTTAATGAATGTATTATGTCCCGTTAAACAAACCAAATGTTATAGTCAATGTAAGCAATGTCGTGAAAAATGTTTTAAACCATGTTCTAAGTATGTTAAGTCAACAGACGAAGTAGAAATGTCCATAAAATCAATGTGCTAGCATGCTCAGTTAATATACATAGCAAAATGTAATGTAAATCAACGTGCTCATATGCTAAGTCAACATATGCCGCAAAAGGTGTCTTTGAAATCAATGTGCTAGCATGCTCAGTCAACATACATAGCAAAATGTAATGTAAATCAATGTGCTCATATGCTAAGTCAACATATGCCGCAAAAGGTGTCTTTGAAATCAATGTGCTAGCATGCTCAAGTCAACATACATAGCAAAACATAACTGAAATCATGTACTATACGTGTACTAGATGAAAATAGCAAGTATATGTCATAAAAGCATGAAATCAATAAAGTAATAAGTAGGCACATGTGTTTCACCCCAAAATATTTGAAAACGTAAAAGAGGGGACTATGTACTCACATAATCACCTTAAAACATTTAGAAAAGAGGGGTCTATGTACTCACTTGGGGTTGCAAAAGTACCCTTGTTCAAGTTTCAAAAATGGCAGAAATGGTCCCTGCAGCATTTTTGAAGTGTTTTTGACGCATTTAACCCACGTTAACCAAAAGTTTAGGCTTTATAAGGACGTTAAAGCATAGGGGACTTGAAATATGCTTGGAAATATCTGGATGCCGGTTCGTTAGATCGTACGGTTGTGGTTTATTATGAAAATCGTAACGAACGCGCAAATGACCGTAAACGCGTAACGAATGGAATTTTTTGCATTTCAATCACTAAAATGCTGTATTTTAATGGTTACAAAAATTTTTGGATGTGCGTATTGTTCCGGATTAGGAAATACGCGATTTGGCATAGTTTCGCAGAATTTGCAAAATAGCCCCTAAAGTTGCATAAGCATGTTTTTGCCATACCGAAGCCTTCAAAACTTATTTTTAAGTTATGTAAAGGGTATTTAAGGTATGTCTAGCTTATTTCTTTGTTCAGGAACATACGTCGCATTAAACTGATTACGTTTGCGTAACGGTTTGCGATTTCACTTCAGAAGTGGTTTGAAAGATCAGAATTGAACAAGGATTAAAAACATGAAATACCATATATAAATACACAAATCTTGGAATAAAACACAATATTATAAAATTTACAAAGTTGATCGGAATTGTACAATGATTAAAATACACAGATGTCACAAGCCCCTCTCCCAAGGCAACGTCGCTTTCTACACAACCACCTTCACCAATGACTTCACTTCCACCCACAATTGTACCACTGTTGAATGCAATTGAATTAGTTCAGACACAAACAAGCACTTCTCAACAACCTATTACTGAGAATATACTTCATCAAGAGGCTGGGTCTGATTCTTTATTCATTGTTAGCCCATCAGCAACTGAAGAGGCTACATCCCTTGGTTACATGTAATCCTTGGTGATAGTTCAACACAAGCAGCCACTAGAATTGCTGAACTCCCAAGTTCTCAGTTGGACAGTGGTTTCATTACTAAGACTTGGTTGAAGGCAACCACTGTTGAGGCAACAACTGTTACCTCTGTTGTGGGAAGTCACCAGTACCAAGACAAAGGGGCATCTATGTTTGAAGCTGGTCCTAAAACCACTGCTCATGATGACATAGATATAACTACCACCACTGGTAGGAGTTCAGATGATCCTATTAAATTAGGTGATGAGCTAAAATATCAGGATTTGACGGAGAGAGTGACAAGGATAGAAAGTTATGTTGACGAAATCAAAAGTTTACTGAAGCAGATGATAGCTACCAAAAGTCAACCCTTGTTCTATCCACTGCTGATCTCAAAGAAGCTCTTAACCCTCTGTTTCAACATCAACAACATTATTTGGATCTACAACACAAGCATCAGATGAATGACGTTAGAAACATGTTTGAATCAAGGTATCAAGACACTGCAGCAGACATTAAAGCCATCAAAGCTCATCTACTCACAACCACTGGCCATCCACCTCCTATGGTTATCTTTGTTACAACAGATGAAGCCAAAAAGGGGAGAGAAACCTTTGGGAAATAAAAAACTGACAATAGATGATGACAAGGCCAGACCTACCTTAAATATTCCAAGGCCTGATGGTTCAAAGAAGAAAGATTTGACTGATGAAATTGTGGCCAAGGCAAGGGCTAGTCACAAGAAGAATGTGATTAAGGAGAGCAGACTGTTGGTTGAGAAAAAGATTGATCAGCAAAAACAAAAAGGAGAGGTTGGTACTTCATCAAAAAGAACACCTGCTAGAAAAGCCAGGCAACCAACATCCACACCTCCTAAAACTAAGCCTGAAACCAATCCAACCATCAAAACCTCTACCTCTCAAAAACCTATCACATCTTCGAAACCACAACCTACATCCACACAAGCAGATGTTACAGCAACTGTTGTGTCAACATCTGTTGATACAGTAGAGGTTGCAACAGATGCAACTCCATCCACTGCCATGATCACATTTCCCACATCAACTCAACCATTATCCACACCACCAAAAATCCCACAACCACCATCACCCATGCTAAGGTTTAAAAGGAGGAAAATCACAAATGTGATAAATGATGATGAGATCTCTGCACCTCTTCCACTATCATCAACACCAATGACCTCCACATCAGTGATTACAACATCTTCAAGTCTTCAAGTTACTCCAGCATCAAAGGTATATCCTCTTGATTTACCAGCAGTCAGGGAAGAGATCCTAAGTTTCTTTTTAGAGGATGACCCTGAAAAAGAACAATCCTATCCCTTGATGGCTATCCAAGACAGCAAACGTTGATGTTTACCTGGAACTGAAAAGGAAGCAAGCAGAGGATATTGCCAAAAGAGAATCAGCTGGTAAAGATGATAGAGAAATTCATATTGTCATGTCCCTTCAACTGAGCAAAGTCACCATTTTACAAAACTTTGTCAAGAACCTGAGCAACCAGATTTCAGAAAGGGAAGATAAGCTGGTCAAAAGTGAGCTCATTGAGTACATCATGGAAAACAAGAAGTATAGGGCAACAAGGCCACAGTTCAGGGATTGGAGCTTGGCTGAGCTAAGAGAAGAAATCAGCAGAATACAAGAAATGTCAAAAGATCCTCTTAAAAGGCCAACTCCTCCCAACTGGGATTTATACATGAAAGATGTGTCCGAAAGAGACTTGAAGTTGAAAAGAATGAAGAATGAACTGATTCAAAATCACTATGGTTCAAAGAACCAAGTGATGAGATGGGGTGAGGGCAAGGTGATAGACACTTACAAAAGTTCGGAAGAGAGGAGGAAAAAGGATCCATCCATGCCTCCTAAGCCTGACTATTCAAAAGAAGATGCTATCCTCAGAGCTCAACTCTCCAAAAAGTCCAGCTCAACATCTACCCATTCCACACTTGCTCTGTTACACAGAAAAAGGCAAGAGGGTATGTCTGAAAAGACTGATAAAGAGTTTGAGGATACATTTATCAAAGAAGGCATACAGAACATGATTGATTATCCAACAGATGATAGAAGTGCCAAGCTAGCCAAAGATCTATCACAAAAAGCTCCTGCTCAAACCTCAGCAATAAAAGCTCCTTCAAGAAAACCATCAGACCCAAAAATTCTAAAATGGAAGGTCGACAAAGACACCCATGAATTGACACTGCTCAAGTCTGATGGTGCAGCCACTAAACTATCCATGGAAGCTGCTTATGAGCTTGCAGTAGAAGACTTCCAAGAATTACTATGTTTAGAGCTGGAGAAGGATGTTGATTACATGGAATCTCTTAACTTTGAACTTCAATTCAAAGGTCAAATAAGAGAATTCCTTCTGAGGAATAAAGACCAAGAATAAAGTGTTTTTGGCATCATCAGTTCCAAGGGGAGATTATTGGGATTGAACCCAATGAAAGGAACAGATGATACAAAGCCAAATAACACTATCCGAGCTTTGGTTAAACTATCAGAGGTTACAACCTCTGATGTACATGCACTGCTTTCCCTAAAGACTGCTCATCCAATCATCTGCCTTCACAAAGCTTCAAAGGTCTGCCAGAGTTACAAGGGTCAGAGGATAGAGATCAGAGTTTAGTCATTAGCTTAGTTAAATCAATGTAACAGTGCTAAGCACTGATAGTTAGTATTAGCAGTGTTTTCAGTTAGTTACAATTGGTTTCCTGTCACTATCAACCCTGACGTCATCAAAGATGCTCAGTGGTTAGATAGTTAGTATAAATAGGTAACTTCTGTAACAGTTTAAACTTGTCTATTAAAAGATCAACTTTCACATATCATCTTCTCTGCATTTTCTTGTTACCAAACTGAAATTGCAAAGGCTGAGGGGTGTTTATGAATCACATGCAAGTTTACCAACTTGAAAGTATGATGATGATGAAAACAAACGACCATTGCTTATAGTAAAAGTTTTTCATCTTATTCCGCTGCAAATCTCTTTTCATTCAATCATTTTCCATTTTATTGAAACAAAACTACAAGTTATTTAAACTCAGATCCTAACATCTCAGCTGTAGGATTAGGTCAAACACAACATGCCGAGCAAGCTAACATCGTCACTGCCATTAAAGAATATGGCAGTATCAAGGTCTTTGTTATATTTGATGTCATGAATATGGCAAAACTACTTTCGCAACCAAGGCTCGAGTTCGCCAAGACATTGAGGCTAAAAAAAATCCCTGACACATATATAGTTGCTAACTGTTTTGCAGGGTCTTTCCTTCAAACATTGGCTCAGTCTGGGGTCACTACTCCCCTAAGGGACAAAGGCGTTAGCTTAGGTGATGGAAACGCAAAAGATAAACACAATTTTAGCTCTTTTGTTGTAAATATTTGAGCGTTGTCATTCCTACATTATTGGGTATTTGCAACAGAAACTTTTGACAAAAAAGGAGTCATTAATTAGTGACCAATCTTGTGACTAAAATGATTATGGAAAACATCTTTCAACTATTACCTTGGTGAGTTTTAATGCTGTTTGTTTTAAAATTTAACTAGGTGTCAACTTATGATATGATTGTTGTATATTATGGTCATAACTAAAACAATGTGGTGGTAAATTATGGTCCCTAAAGCACTTTTGGTAGCATTATTACTTTAAGATATCAAATGGGTCTTATACAATTCTACAAGTTTGAAGTTTGATTTTTGCGAAAGTCATAGAATAAATTAAAGTTTTGTGAATTATGTTAGCATCATTATAAATACAAATGGCCAATTTTAGGATTATGGTGATATTTTTTATATAAATATTGAAAGTGGCTTTCTAATTAACCCAAACTTTAAAACCTTTTAACAACTTTGTTAGGTTTAAAATGGTTCTGGTTTTAACAATTCAGATCCATAGCGGAAATCTTCTCTATATTGTTTCCATTACATATGATCAGGAAGGGCACTTTTTAGTTAAACTAAGAATAACTATTACATTTATTTAACTGGGGATGAGCATACCGAATTGGTACCGGTACCGAAAATACCGGTATTGAAAATCGTTAAAATTGGCTATCGGTACCGGTACCGAAAATGTTGAGTACGATATTGGTATTTGAAGGTAAAAATTGATATTTTACTGGTACCATATCGAACTGGTACCGGTACCGAAAATGCCAAAACGTGGGTACCGAATCTGTACCAAAAAAATTTGTTACGGTAAATTCGGTACCGCTACCAATTCACTAACAGTATTTAGTACCAAATGCTCATCATATTTAACCACTGAACAATGTCTTTCTTTAACCTTTCATATAAGTACATAAATAAACAAATATAAAAAATAGATGCTCTTTGAGAATTACTTTACTAAAACAGTTGCGGGCCACTATTTGGCGCACCGGGTTTTAGAAAAATAAAATAAAAGGTGTTGTTTATGATGATGTTCCTCAAGGTTTTGTAAGATATAAAGTAGATTCCAACTAAAAGTTTACATGTTTGCAACTACATTTACAACCCTAACGGGCTATGTATATGTTTGAATCAGTCTACATTTATTCGAGTGGTAGGCAATTGGCACAACGGTTAATATTTGGATATACAAAGTACGGCTACTTAGGAAATATATATGTGGATAGTTCGTCATGAGAGTGGGGTAAAACTTGATCCTTTGAATATTTAGTGTGAAGCTCATTCTATTGTCTACCATTTGTAGGAACAAAAGAGACAGAAATGTGTATTGAGATATCATAGTCCCTTGAAGTCGACAAGCCATCGATGTACTATTTGTAACCAATGTGATTCAAACAACCTACCTTTTCAGAATGTTCAATTAATTTTTGCAGATAAATTATTTTATTTTATTTTATTTTTTGTAAATTAAATTCTTATATATTGGCTTAAAGTTGTATATGTGCACTGAACTTTTCACCCAACATGACTCATTTTTTCCGGTTTTTGTAGGTCGATGGAGATGTTAATGTCATTTTATTCTCATAGTGTCAAGGGCATCATTGGTATTTAGAAGTTAACTTCGAAGGCATCTACTTACAACATGACGGAGATTAGTGATTGGGAGTTGTTTGTGCTCCTTAGGTACTACTTTTTAGTTCGATCATATCTCTTGCTATCTCTTATAACCATCCTACTCATGATATCATATGACATTGTAATTGGGAGACCAATTGTGTATGGGTTGGTCGTAAAAGGGAGAGTATGGAGTTAGAAGAAATGTCGAAGAATGAACTTGAGCTCAAAATGACTCTTTTTTGCTGCCCCACTCTCAATGATATATGCATGTCATTTTGTTTATGATTGATGAAGTGACTTCAAGGATATCAAATTTTAGGTGTTTGTTAAATCAAAGAGGACTTGTATTTATAACGTTGGATGTGGCAGGGCAAGCTACACCAATCGGACTAAGCTCATGTTACTTTTAGTATATTGTAAATGTAATATTATTTGTCTTTTTCTTCATGTTTTTGTACACGGCTTATAAAGAAAACTTCATACCTGATGATACAATCCACTTTGTTACTAATTTATGTAATGTCATTTGCATTACTTTTATTGATACAATTATGATTAATGTAATTTAAATTTTCCTGTCCGGGTTGCCACCCGGGTGATAACCTAATATACACCCTAAAAAGGAACTAAATCAAGCTGACAATCATGTCGTATACATCTTGTAACATCCGTAAAAAAAACGGGTTTCCAAAACCCGCTTCGTTTATTAACCGAATGGTCAGTCATAAATTTTCGTTGCGTATATATTGTTTATTTTAATTTTAAAACGATACATAACTAATAAACATTTTAGAATTTAAAAACTATAATTAATAAACAATAAAAAACCAACAAACACTTTACCTAAAAAAAGAAAAGGGAGCTGCCGGGTTTCGAACCCGGGTCAGCAGGTTCCAACAAACAAACACTTCACCGCTCCGTCACTTGACTTCTTTGTTATTATATCGAAACAAATAAAACTTATGATGAAATCCGAATTCAAACCGGACTTCCAGCGCGGCTGAACTCGCAATCACCGGAAAATCCGGCGATCCGCGAGTTTAGCCATTCTTCCTTTTGACTATAAGGTTATAACCGACGTCTACATCGGTTATAACCGATGTCTGACCCCCAATCCAAGTCGTAACCGCCGGAGAAACCTTGACCACGAATCAAGACCCAATTCAGACTAAATTCATCCTGTTCTACCCTATGAATACCCCCCTCAACCTTCCAGGAATCCTTTCACTCAAGACCGCACACTTTTTCGTAGTTGAAGTCCTCAGAAACTCGTCGCCGGAGATTTCCAATTTCGCCGGAATAGGTCACCGGAAAACCGAACCCATTTCATTTCTTTGCCTTACTCTAAAATAGGACTTCTAGAGCTCAGACAGAAAGCACCGCACTCACCTCAAACTTCCTGTAGATCCTCAGTCGCAAGTTACACGTCGCCGGAAAAGTTTCAGGAAATTCGTCGGAAATCACACTGTTCGGTACAACATCCTTAAAACCTTTCTGTTTAAATTAATTTCGTTAATCAGTAATACTCAATCAACTAATTCAACAAGAATTATTGATTAAACAGTCGAGTTGATTCTCTGGGTTCATAAACTGAAGAAGATGAAGTTGGTAATTGTTTAAAGGAAATTGAAAACGGAAATTATACCGGGTTAGACACACAGTCCAGTGGTGGACTGTGTGCATATTTAAATCATGTCCCAGGTTCGACTCTGTCCTTGTTCCGATTCGTCACAATATTCAAACCTTTTTATAAAACCCAAATTCGGAACTTGACAGTAAGTATATAAGAGAAATAAAAATCATAATATAAACGGGTTAGTCACCCAGCCCAATTGGTAGGGCTGGGTGCGTTGCAAGACCAAGGTCTCGAGTTCGAAACACATACTGCGCACCGGTTCGATCAGTTAAAACCCTTTTTAAATAAATTAATTTCTGAATTAATCTAATTAATATATAAATATAATTAAAATCAGATTTATTTCGGGTTAGACACGTAGCTCAGTTGGTAGAGCTGCGTGCACGCGTACGGGAGGTCACGAGTTCGAACCTCACTCAGCGCACATAATAAACACAATCAGACCGGTCAATAGTCAAAGTCAACGGTCAACATTTTTTTTATTTTTTTATTTATTTATTTAATCAGAAAATTATTTAGAAATACTTAAAAATAATATTTTTAAAGTTAGAAAATGTCCTTAAACTCACAAAAATAAATCTAGAAATCCTATTAAGGTTATGAATTAAAATTATTAATCTCAAATAAAATCCATTTATTTACCGAACCATTATGTTATTATTTAGGTTAGTTTCTCTCGTGGTTAAATCCAAATTCGTGCGCATTCATCATCAATCCAAGAAACGCACCCACTGTGAGTGAATTCTTACAAATTCCCCTTTTTATTCATGTTTTGGGGTGTATCATGTGTCGCTTAAATTAATTCGCTTATTCAAACTCGTGCTATGCCATTATATGATCTAAACTTAGAATGTAAATATTGTTTGTTATGAGTATTACATATTGTCAAGTTGTGTGCAAATTATTCATTAGGCCCATGAGTTCCTCGAGGGAGACGAGTTGAACAACGCGTGCCTCAAAAACATTCATTAGGCCCATCAGTTCGTTGAACAACGCGTGCCTCAAAATCATTCATTAGGCCCATCAGTTCCTCGTGGGAGTCGAGTTGAGCAACGCGTGCCTCAAAAACAATCATTTGGTATATGTGTGTGCATATTTAATGTTATGTGTTTTGTGAATAAATTTACATCTATATTTACTCATATTGGTTATGCACTTTATTTTATAATTGATTCAATAAACACGTTTAAATGTTTTCATAGGATTCACTCGCCAACTTTTTGTTGACCCAAAAACCTATTTTTACACATGATACAGGTGGACAGGATGAAGCAAGGAACACGTAGGAAATTGCCTTAGAAGAAAAATAATGAAGTCTTGAAAGATGTATAGAACATGTTGTACTTGTATGATTTGATTGTATGATCTCCTTTTAAAAGAAATAATAAATATGAAACTTTATAATAAATGTCATGAGCTTTGATGAAAACCCAATCATGCCCCGATCACCTTTTTCCGCTGCGGGTCGGGTGTGACACATCTATCCCTACTGCGGTTGCTGGCTTACTAGGTACACTTCTACATGTTTTCCATTATGTACTTACAGAACTGATCAACATGTGGTATCAGAGCGTATGTTGCTAGGGATGAGCAAAGGTACCCGATACCGAATTTACCGAACCAGGTACATTTTCAATACCGATTCGGTACCGAATTTTGACATTTTCAGTACCGGTCCGATTCGGTATCGGTATTTACTGATTTTTAACCCCAAATACCGATACCGAACCGTACGATACCGGCACGGTACCCACTTTCCAGTATTTTTGGTACCAGTCTATACCGTGCTCATCCCTATATGTTGCTCAAATCCTTTCTATTAGTTTTCCCTAAATCTGGAATTGAAATTGGAAAACATTAAGTTTATTAAAATTCGCTTTTTTATGATTTGTTCTTGTGGATGTCACGATTTGCTACATTAACAGATCTAAAAAAGGAGGTTTTTTATATAAAATCCGAAATTTTGTTAAAAATCAAAATCTACACAAAAAATATGTTCAAGGTTTCGTTTCCAGACGAAAACTGTAAAAGGTTCCTCGAAGATGTTCTTCGCGTTCACCATAAAAATTCAAAGATTCGTTAATATTTTGGACGAGTCGAATAAAAAGAATATATTTTCCTAGTTTTGATTCATTTTTATCTATTAAAAAGTTCCAATATGATATGGTTTATCAATAAAAGATATTGAAATCTTGGATATGTATAATCAAACCAGCAAATTAAGAAACAACATAATCTATTATTATTTTCAAATCATTTCATCCTTATCACAGTTTAAGTTACAGATAATTTAGTTAATTTTTGAAAATAATTCACATCATAATGGAAGTTCATGTTTTTTTTATGTTCCATGAATTTTGAGAGAACCAAAATTTTAGGAGAACTTTCTTTGTTCTATCAAGTTTTTTTTAGATATTTTAGAATTAAGTGAACATAACTTTAAGAGAACTCAAGTTCCCAGTTCTATTACATAGATCCCTATCACACGGATTGATAACGAGATTGATAATCCACGAAGAGTGCGGAATCCTCTTAGTAGATTAAACGAATAAAGAAAACATGTATTAAGATGGAGAACACAGAATCACAATTAAAATTGTCTTCTATTGATTATCAAACAGAGTTTTAAAATCATTCCAAACACAAGAACTCTCAATCTCACAGTCAGTCTTTCTGTGTGTGATCTCTCTCAAAACTCTCTTTAAAAACTACTAACTAAACCCTAATGCATATTTGTGTTTATATGACACACTTCCATGCATACTAGGCCAAGCCCAAACATAACATTACAATAACCTGGACTAATTCACATAACCTGGACACTCACATGATCAATAATACGGACTAATCACAAAACTCGGAACTCTCACAAGATATATAATCGGGAACCATACAAGACTAGATAACTTGGAACACCTCACACTTTGTTTTCCGATATTCTTCATGTATCAACATTCTCAGAACTCCACAATCTATATAACTTGGAAGTTGCATATCTCGGAACTCCTATGTTCTCCAGAATCCTTCACAAGATGTGTTTTCTCTGAATCGCTCTATCTCTTAGTCTGGAACTTTAACAAAGATATCCAAAGACCATACACAAAGTTTTTGTCATGTAACATGCACCAACAGACTCCCCCTTGACAATAGCTTCCAAGGTTAACATAGTCTTCAGTCATCTTGGCAATCTTTGGTCTTTAGATAGCTTCAGCTTCAAAGCTTCTGTCAACAACAAATTCCTCAAAGCTGATACATGCAATCACCAAATCTTTCAAGTCTTGTAAGATCAAACAACAATCCAGTTAATGACTTCTACCATGCAAGGAGGATTCTACATGCATCCAAACAGACTCCTCTTCACTTCATAGCAACTCAGTTTGCTTCACAGGAACACATTGCATTCATCTGTATACAAAAACAAACAACTCGAAAATCCATTAGACTTTTCACACAAAGGTAGATAAACCATTACTTATATAGAGATGCCAAAAATTTGTACCGATGTGCCAACAAAAATCCATTTGATTTAAGTTCATTTGAAAAATGACTTCTAAGTCCATGTGACTTTAAAGTCTGTCCAACACATTAGAACCCGCAAGTTTAAAAATTTAGGACTCAATGATGTAACATCGTCCCCCCCCCTACAGTAATAATTCCTCCACGAATAACCATTTTTCGTAAGTTAATAATTTCAAAGTAAAAGAAAATCTTTTTCGATTTTTTATATTTTTCTGAAATCAAATAATTAACACAAAGAAAATAAACACTCTAATATTGTGAGAATCATTGGTTGAGAAGATCATATCAGCCAAGTCAAATTGTTTCACACTTTTAGTTAATTATTTCTTACAATTTTCGTGAATAGCAGTCCAAGATGATTACCAGTATTGTTTGTCCACTTAAGCAAAATACATGAACATTTCAAGTACCATTTACATTGTGATATGATTAAGTGTATTGTTATACTGTAGTTTTAGTGTGTCCCACTTCAGGATATACCCCCACGATCAAGGTATGCACAAAGCTTCCTCGTAGTAGGCGAGTATATTGAATTCAACTCTTTTGATTTACGTCATACCATTGGTGAACAGGTATGTACCATTGTACAGTCAAAGCGACCAATGTTTATGTCCAACGAGGGTTAGGAAAATACCAAATTTTGGTACGGTTTATGCTTTTTACATAGTTGAATGACTCTCTATGAGAGCTTTTTCAATTTATGGGTTTTTGGCATTTTTAGCTCTTTTAAGATATCTGGGGTTGTGTCTAGGTCTGCATATATCTGGATGCAACAAAAGGATAACCCTAATATCCCGGATGAAATTACAATATAAAGACACAAAACCTTGAATTTTGAAAATCTATCAACACAAGATTTAAGGTTATAAAACCATAGGCCATGTTGTGGACCCACTGAGTACACAGTTCATTATGTTTAAATCACACAGATAGTTGATTTTTTCATGTTCTCTAGCCTGTTGGTACATAATATGATGGATCTACTATCCACTCTTACGCAATATAAGTCCAATTTCTGTGTAACAGTCTAACCGTTGATTTACTATCATTTCTTCTTTTTCACACTAGTGACAACTCATTATTGATTATATATATATATAATATATATATAGAGGGTTATGGTAAAATTAAAACTTATACGAATTGTGAGAACTTAGAGAACTCAGCCTTATAAAAGGTTTAAATTATTTTTTACCAAAATTCCTTAAAAATGAACTTTTCAAAAATCATTTACGGTAGCCGTAAATGCTGTAAAAGTGATGTCATGCTTATATTATCAGTTTTTTACACCTGCTGTAAGGGGCCCAAAAACACCATTTCATTTCTTTTATTTTTTTACAGCTGTCTTTTCTAACATTTTAATCTAGGAGTGTGAAAAAATGAGATCAAAACTCACACGGAAAGACCGAGTTCTCTAAGTTCTCATAACTCGTAAGGATTTTCCCTTAAGTATATATATATCAAGTTGGCAATCAAATTCAAAAAATATTGTTCGAGTATGTGAAGGTAACTCATAGAAACAAGTCTATGGCATAGAGACATCACCATACAAACTAGTTTATGGCATTATAGACTGGTAAGGGTGTGGATTTGTGACAAGATCTCAACATATGATACGAATCTAACAAGAAATTCACAGGTTTAGGTTAAGTCTAAACAGGGTCGAGTCAGTTTCAGGTTAAACTCTTGAACTCGTTTAGCTAAATGGGTTGGGTTCGGGTCAACCCGGTCGGGTTGACGGGTTAACCTGTTTAACCCATTTATATATATTATATTATATTTTTTACAATATGTTTTAGGAGTAGGATCAAATATACACCACATTTCATATACAACTTGTAAGAAACATTTAAAAAGTGTCATGTGGCATCCAACAAATTATAGAGTAATGGTAAAATAATAACCTGAATAATATCTATTAGAGTTAATTGCCTGGATGGTCCCGTGGTTTGCCATTTTTCACCTTTGGTCTCCCACATTTTCAAAATAATATATTTGTTCCCTGTGGTTTGATTGTTTGTTACTCAGATAGTCTATGGGTTAGATGGAGGTTAGTCAGTCCAGTTAAATACATGCAAAATAACTGAATTACCCTTACATTACAAATTATAAAATATTAAAGGAAATATTAAATTTGTTAGTATTAAATAAAACCAAACAAATAAATAGGACTCACCAATAGATTAAAATAACCCAACCCATATTTAAATTCTAAAATACCCATTTTGTTTGCACCGGAGACACGACGTTGGCAATAATAACAACTAGGGTCGGGTCGTAGGTATCCGCGTATCCGAGGGACGCGGTTGAAATTCAGAACATATACATCATAACAACCGATAAATAAATTTGTAAAATTAATTAAAATGTTATATTAATGAGTTATGTTATTTGTGTTGTAACTCGGCTTTGAACATCAAAATAATAACAAAAAGTAAAACGATATAATAAATAACATAGGTAAAATAAGGTAAAGGAAAAATAAAATGATAGAAACTTGGTCGGTTTCGTCGCGCTCGTTATAGAAAAGAAAAAAAAGTTAAAAAAAATATGTTCAAAAGAATATCAGCGTGTTTGTAAAAAAAATTTAAACTAAAAAAAAACCTTTGCCACACTCGTTATAGAAAAGAAAAAGAAAAATTAAAAAATATGTGTAAAACGGTATTAACGTGTTCGTTAAAAAACTATTTAGGGGTAGAAAAATAATTTGGCTAAAGTAAAAGAAAAAAACACAACAGTTAAACTACATGAGTTGTAAATGAAAAAGTTTACACTAAATGACGAAATATAATAAAGGACAAGCTTTTTTGATGAACTTGTTAAACATGCATTAAATGTAGTATAACACTATTCATCTTCTCTTCTTTTATATTATATATAATTCAGACCACTCCAAAACCAGAAACGATACTGACTAAGTAGATGATGAGAACCGTTCCCATCACTCCATTATAATGGGGCCCACCTCCACCACTACCTGATTCCTTCTTCCACCCATACCCAAACCCACACCTGTTAACCCACCACCGTAACCATCGTTCACGATCCTTCACCCACCACTGTCACCACCATCCAACACTGCCGTTCACCCCCCATCCAACACTGTCGCTCACCATTCTTCATCACCACCGTGACAATTATCAATCGACCGTCATCATCAAACCATCGTCACCAAATCACCATCTGATCCCCCCCCCCCTCTCTCTGCTCGAAAATCATCATCAAACTACCAATGAAATGTAACAACCCGACTTTTTCCTTTGTTCTGTTATTATCGTTTATTCCGTTATAACCGTCTTGTAATCCGAGATTCGATATAAAAAGTGGGTTATGTTATATTAAACACATTTTCATCAAACAACATCATTGTTGCACATTTAAACGCTTTATACTCGCAACGCTAACGCAACACAAATCGTAGTTAATTATGTTACTTTATAAACCGAGTGTGTTTGTTTGTTCGGTACTCGCCCTCGCACTCTCTCATCGTGCTATATCGTAAATGCAGTCATTTATGTTGGTTATGTTATACTGTGTGTTATATATGTTTATGTTTTATATGTAGTTGAATTCTCGCTCAGACGCTCGCTCGCTCACGCACCTCTCTTATTCGCACTACAATGAACGCAACGCTTAACGCCTCACTGAAATGCTTAACGGAACAAACTAACTGATACAAAAGATAACATCGAACGAAAACAGCCAAAACACGCGAACTCAGATCGCTCGCACGAATACCCACTCGTATGAGCGAGGTCTGGCTCGCACCAGGCACCCCACTCGCATGAAGACTCGCTTGTACGAGGAGTCACTCGTACGAGCCACCTTTCTGCACTCTCCTCTCTTCTCCGATAAATACCACATTTAACACACGCACTCCTACTTCCTGTCACTCGCACGATACCTACTCTATATGCTTTTCTCTGTTTCCAAGTAAGAAGATTATGATTTCCACACGAATCACAATGATTTCTACAACGATTTTGCACGAGATTATCTCCGATTCATCTAAACTTCTCTGTTTACGAAAATCTTCATCTTTTTTCATAATACCTTCTGTTTTTATCAAGGATTTACACTTAAACGAGTATGTTGAGCAAGCTTTGGCTTCTCAAGTAAGAAAACTTAATGTTTCCAACTCACCGAGTGTTAGATCCTAACAAAACTGTTTTATACTCGATTTTTACACAAAAACGGACTAAACCGACGTATGTTTCATTCACTAGATAGTGGGTCGAAACGTTGTCAGAAACATACTTTAAATGGATTCGAAATTACATCTATTTCAAGTGAAAACTCAGTCCCAGTAGCACGAAGACGCAAAAACAGTCACTTGTGCTAACTGGACTGGCTCGCACGAACCACTTCGTGTTCGTACGACCTAGTCCGAGTTTCCACAAATGACTAACTCGCTCTAAAGACTCGAAAATAGGTCACCCGCACGAGCAGTCGCTCGTACGGATGATGACTCGCACGAGGGTGATGCCTCATACGAGCCATCGCTCGTACGGATGATGACTCGCACGAGGTTGATAACTCGCACGAAGGTGATGCCTCATGTGAGTGGTGCTTTGTATAACCAACTGGTTGTCCCACGCAACTCAGTGTTCAGCCGTCCAGCACTATCGAAGACCGATGCACTTTTGTTTCTACGCGCAGGATGATCCGACGCTCCTTCCCTTTCCATCACGGTTACTGTTATGCACTCACTGTGAGTATACTCGAACCCTTTTACGCTCGAACACACTTTTAGGTGTTACATACGTTCTCTATCAAAACAACACTACACACAACGCTCAAAACGCTTTACACGCAAACTACCTCCGCATGACTATACGTGAATCGCTGAATTTTTTTGTATATTATGCTATATGACTTTTGACCACCCTTAAGATGATAGCTTGCTAGAGGTTGACCCGCCACCCAGAGGCCTGGGGTTGTTAAGGCTCGCATTTTATTTCTACCTTATTTTCTCTTACGCACGTGGCCACTTGGACATGTGACGCGCTCATCGCGGACAGTTTGGGTATTTGTGTCAATGCTGATAAATACAATATTCACATCTCTTGCGTGTACATGCTGGTTTGCGAAACGTTCGATTACTATTACTATTACTATGCCAAACTTGTGTACTCACCTTTACATTATTGTATTGACCTTTATTTTAACGTATGTGACAGGTTGAAGGATTTCATGCTGAAAAAGGATAGGATTGCTAGAAACTCATTAAAATCTAGCTTGTCGGATTTTGTATTGTTTAAAAAACTTGTAATCGGTTTGACTACCGTGGAATATTTGTTTATTTGTATAGGAAATTGAACTTTATAAATATTTTCATCGTAATAGTCGTTATGGATTCTCTTGAACAATCTGATTCGCCTAGTGCTACATCCCGATGATTCGTAATAGTCGTTATGGATTCTCTTGAACAATCTTTGTGACGCTCCCGTTCTCGCACTCTCCGACGGAAACGTCGACTTCGTTGTATATTGCGATGCCTCTAACCTAGGTCTTGGTTGTGTTCTTATGCAACGAGACAAGGTTATCGCGTATGCGTCTCGCCAACTCAAAACCCATGAGAAGAACTACACTACCCACGATCTCGAACTCGGTGCAGTTGTTTTTGCATTAAAGATGTGGCGACATTACCTTTACGGTACAAAGTGTACGGTCTTCACCGACCATAAGAGCTTACAACATGTCTTCAACCATAAAGAACTGAACATGCACCAATGCAGATGAGTTGAACTTCTTAATGACTATGATTATGAGATCCGCTACCATCCCGGCAAAGCAAACGTTGTAGCCGACGCTCTTTGTCGACAAAGCTATGTGTATAGTATTCAGGACTTTCAATCTCAAAACGAACTCGAAACCCTGATTCGCAAAGCTGAGCATGCACGGTTCATTAAGAATACCTTGTATGAGGAAATGAAATGTGGTGCCGAAACCCAATTAGTGAATAAATCTAATGGTATTTACTATTATCTCGATCGTATTTGGAAATTCCCAGTCGCAATAACCTCCGAGAGTTATTGATAACCGAAGCTCATAAATCTCGATATTCCATTCACCCGGTGCCGAAAAGATGTACTAGGACCTCAGTTCGGGGTATTGGTAGCTGGGCATGAAAAAGGATATCGCTCTGTATGTTTCGAAATTCTTGACTTGTGTGAAAGTTAAAGCCGAACATCAACGACCCTCTGGTTTACTCGAGCAACTTGACATTCCGATGTGGAAATGGGAAAGTATAGCTATGGATTTTGTTACAAAACTCCCTCGCACAACCTCTGGTCATGATAGCATTTGGGTTATCGTTGATCGTCTTACGAATCTGCTCATTTCATTACCATACGAGATGACTATAAGGTGGAACGATTAACACAAATCTATATCGACGAAGTTATTTGTCGACACGAGACGCCTCGTGACATCATCTCTGATCGCGACGGTCGCTTTACCTCACGTCTCTAGGAGACATTTCAATTCGCACTCGGTACTACTCTTAATATCAGTACCGGTTTCCATCCTCAGACCGACGGTCAGACTGAGCGCACGATTCGCACCCTTGAAGACATGCTTTGATCGTATGTCATAGATTTTGGTGGTAATTGGGATTCGCATATACCTTTAACAGAAAGTTCATACAATAATAGTTATCACACTAGTATTCAAATGGCACCATTTGAGGCACTATACGGTAGAAAATGTCGATCGCCTATTGCATGGCACGAGATCGGAGAAACACAAATCACCAGTCTGAGTTAATACAAGAAATGACAGACAAGATTCTCTAGATTAGATACAATCTCCTGAAAGCTCACAGTCGTCAAAAGAGCAACGCCGATAAACGACGCAAGCCCCTGTTCGAGTTGAAGATCGCGTTCTCTTAAAGGTTTCACCTTGGAAAGGAGTGATCCGATTTGGAAAGACAGGGAAACTAGCGCCACGATACATAGGTCCCTTTAAGATTCTGGAAAGAATTGGGAAAGTGGCCTATCGACTCGAATTACCGGTGGAACTCAGTAACATACATCCAACTTTCCACGTCTCAAACCTCAAAACGTGTCTAGCCGAAGAAAATCTTCATGTACCTCTCGAAGACTTACAAATAAACGACACTCTGCACTTCGTGGAAAAGCCAGTAAAAATCATGGATCGAGAGACCAAGAAACTTCGACGCAGTCGTATTCCCATTGTGAAAGTCAGGTGGGAAGGCAAACGCGGCGCAGAGTTCACTTAGGAACTCAAAAGTGATATTAAAGCTAAATATTCGTTACTTCTACTACTTAAATTTTGGGACAAAATTTCCTAAAGTAGGGGCAACTGTAACAACCCGACTTTTTCGGTTGTTCTGTTATTATCATTTATTCCGTTATATCCGTCTTGTAATCGAGATTCGATATAAAAAGTGGTTATGTTATACTGAACACATTTTCATCACACAACATCACTACTACACATTTAAACGCTTTATACTCGCAACGCTAACGCAACACGAATCGCAGTTAATTATGTTACTTTATAAACTGAGTGTGTTTGTTTGTTCGGTACTCGCCCTCGCACTCGCTCATCGCGCTATATCGTAAACGCAGTCATTTATGTTGGTTATGTTATACTGTGTGTTATATATGTTTATGTTTTATATGTAGTTGAATTCTCGCTCAGACGCTCGCTCGCTCACGCACCTCTCTTATTCGCACTACAATGCAACGCAACGCTTAACGCCTCACTGAAACGCTTAACGGAACAAACTAACTGATACAAAAGATAACAGCAAACGAAAACAGCCAAAACACACGAACTCGGCTCGCTCGCACGAGTACCCACTCATACGAGCAAGGTCTGGCTCGCACCAGGCACCCCACTCGCACGAAGACTCGCTTGTACGAGGAGTCACTCGTACAAGCCACCTTTCTGCACTCTCCTCTCTTCTCCTATAAATACCACACTTAACACACGCACTCCTACTTGCTGACACTCGCATGAAACCTACTCTATATGCTTTTCTCTGTTTCTAAGTAAGAAGGGTTATGATTTCCACACGAATACAACAATTTCTACAACGATTTTCACGAGATTATTGTAACACCCCTGCCCCTCGTTATCACCAATATTGTCCGCTTTGCCCTTGATGGGTGGCCCATCCAGGAACTCACGGCTTTGTTTTTGTTGCCCTGGTGGAGACTTCCCAGGAGATCACCCATCCTAGTACTACTCCCACTTGAGCACGCTTAACTATGGAGTTCTCCTCTCATCCACTAGCATTAAGCCAAAACGCGTTGGTGATTTTAGAGTTAGGGCATTACTTATGAACCAGGAATCTCTCCTGTCCACGGACGATGTTGAGAGGTATGCCATTAGGTGTTATAATCACCCCCCTAAGGGACTCATCGTCCTCATGAGGTTTTGCCCCAACATGTAGGAGGTTGCCATTATCCTCGATGAGGTTTTTTTGCCTCACATTTGGGAGGTTGCCATTAGGTGTTACAATCACCCCCCCTAAGGGACTCATCGTCCTCGATGAGGTTTTGCCCCAACATCCCGAACGGCACAGGATGGCTCTGATACCACTCTGTAACACCCCTGCCCCTCGTTATCACCAATATTGTCTGCTTTGCCCTTGATGGGTGGCCCATCCAGGAACTCACGGCTTTGTTTTTTTTGCCCTGGTGGAGACTTCCCAGGAGGTCACCCATCCTAGTACTACTCCCACTTGAGCACGCTTAACTGTGGAGTTCTCCTCTCATCCACTAGCATAGCCCAAAACGCGTTGATATTTTAGAGGTAGGGCATTACTTATGAACCAGGAATCTCTCCTGTCCACGGACGATGTTGAGAGGTATGTCATTAGGTGTTATAAATGAAACTGTGCGATCAAGGCTCAATCAAACGGAGCCGATCGTATTGCATGTACTGAAAATGAAAAATGTCTGTGCGATCAAGGCTCAATCAAACGGAGCCGATCGTATTGCATGTACTGAAAATAAAAATGTATGTGCGATCAAGGCTCAATCAAACGAGTCGATCGTATGTTGGCACGCCAGGTTCACGCTCATAATGTAATGGGGAACATGCTCAACGCTCATAATGTAATGGGGAGCGGGGCTTATGAAATTGCATGTACTGAAAAAATAAATTAAATCTACACAATAATCACACAAACAGTTTACACAGGCAGGATACACATTTATTCATGATATGATGTATGCACAATGATTTAAATATAATAAATAGTATGACACATGATACACCCAAAAAACGTGATTTAAACGGGAATTTGTAGAGATTCACTCACAGTGGGTGCGTTCGGTGAATGATGATGAATGCGCACGAGTTTAGAGGATTGATCGTCGAGGAATAACTAACCTAATTAATAAAGAAAAGTAAGATAAATAAATAGATTTTATTAACAACTTTAATAGGATTTTTGGATATATTTTTGTGAGTTTTAGGCTATTTTCTAAGTTTAAAAATGTTATTTTTAAGGTATTTTTAATTGATTTTTAAATAAAATAAATAAATAAAAATAATAAAAAATGTTGACTTTTTGACCGTTGACTTGTTGACCGTTGACCGTTGACCGGTTAGGTCGGTTATATGTGTGCGTTGGTGAGACTCGAACCGGTGACCTCCCGTTCGCGTGCACGCAGCTCTACCAACTGAGCTACGTGTCTAACCTGAAATAATTCTGTTTTTAATTATATTTATATACTAATTAAATTAATTCGAAAATCATTTATTTTAAAAAGATTTTAATGTAGCGACTCGATGCACTCCACGGGTCTCGAACCCGGGACCTGTGGTTTAGTTTGGCACACAGTCCACCGCTGGAATGTGTGTCTAACTTGGTAAATATTCTAGTTTTTATTATACTTAACATATTACTGAATTAACCCGATTCAGTCTCTAAAAAAAAAGGCATTTTATTTCGGTGAAGGTGCGTGTGTCAAGAATCGAACTCGGGACGTTACGCATATTGTTTGCACACAGTTCACCACTGGACTGTATGTCTAACCCGTTCATAAAACTGTTTTTAATTAATCTTATATCATATCTGAACTCGTCTTCTTCGTTCAAAACACAGACATCGGTCAAAGCAACTGATACTTGATTAATTCGGTTAATGAACAAGATAAACAATTGGAAAGTATTGAATCGAAGAGTTTGGGGAAAGAAAATACCGAACAGATCGTCTTCTTAGAAAATCCGGCGAAGCTCGTCGGCTCTGTTCTGGTGACCCTCGGCTGTTAGATTCAATTAGCAGTTTGGAGGGATTAGATGTGAAATTGAACTAATGAGTAATGATTATCAGTAGATTACATGATCATACCGGTTATCAGCGTGATTCTGAAACTTTCATGAAATTTTCCGGCGAAAACAGAAAAATCCGCAACGTCGTCTGTGGTTGATTCTGAGCGATGAAATGGTGTTAGAATTCGTCTTATAATGGAATGAAACAGAAACATTGAGGTAATTACCGTGTATATGAAAGTCCCGGTTTTCCGGCGACTTGCAGAGAATTCCGGCGAGTGAAATTTCTTGCGATAGAGATTCTTCAAGGTTTAAGATGAGTGGGAAGTGATGTCATATGAGTCCTATGATCTTATTTTTGGGTAAAAAGAAGGATGGATTGAATTCGGTTTTCCGGCGAAACTTTCTGGTAATTTTTCAGAGAATTCCGGTGACTTCCGGCGAAGTTTTCTGAGCGAAATGATGAGTGTGTTTGATAGAATTCGCGAGCTCACTGAATGAAGAAAGTATAACTCCCGGATTTGAATTGCATTTTTCGGTTTGAATTGAAATGAATGAAATTGATGGATTCCTTCGGTTATAACCGATCTTAGTGTTATTGCATACGTTATGACTAAAAAGAAACGGCCAAATTTGACGAAATTGTCGGGATTTCCGACGTGGACGGATTTGGGCGCGTTTGAGTAACTGGGTTTTGATTTCAGATTGATTTATGTATTAATTGTTTCAATATGTTAACAAACAACACAAGTGGCGGAGCGGTTGAGCAAGTGTGAGTTAAGTCTTTGTGTAACCTTTGGCTGACCCGGGTTCGAAACCGGCAGTAGTATTTTATTTTTATTTCATTATTTTTAACAGATTTTCAATAATAAATTTTATATTCTAATATAATTATTAATTATGTATCGTTTAAAATTTCTTTGGGCATTAAATACGCAACGAAATTTTTAACTGGTTGTTCGGTTAATAAACAAAGCGGGTTTGGTAAATCCGGTTTTTGGCGGATGTTACAATTATCTCCGATTTCATCTAAACTTCTCTGTTTACGAAAATCTTAATCTTTCTGATAAAACCTTCTGTTTTATCAAGGATTTACACTTAAACGAGTATGTTGAGCAAGCTTTGGCTTCTCAAGTTAGAAAACTTAATGTTTCCAACTCACCGAGTGTTAGATCCTAACAAAACTGTTTTCTACTCGATTTTTACATAAAAATGAACTAAACCGACGTATGTTTCGTTCACTAGATAGTGGGTCGAAACGTTGTCAGAAACATACTTTAAATGGATTCGAAATTACATCAATTCCAAGTGAAAACTCACTCCCGGTAGCACGAAGACGCAAGAACAGTCACTTGTGCTAACTGGATTGGCTCCCACGAACCACTTCGTGTTCGTACGGCCCAGTCCGAGTTTCCACAAATGACTAACTCGCTCTAAAGACATCCCTAGCTTTTTGTTTGCTCAGTAGTTTAAGGTTGGAAGGATGGACACTCGATTTTCGAAGATATGACGCGAAAACACTTGGTTTTGGACTTGAAAATAGGTCACCCGCACGAGCAGTCGCTCGTACGGATGATAAACTCGCACGAGGGTGATGCCTCGTACGAGCCATTGCTCGTACGGACGATGACTCGCACGAAGGTGATGCCTCGTGCGAGTGGTGCTTCGTATGACCAACCGTTGTCCCACGCAACTCACTATTCAACCGTCCAGCACTATCGAAGACTGATGCACTTCTACTTCTACGCACAGGATGATCCGACGCTCCTTCCCACTCCATCACAATCACGGTTACTGTTACACACTCACTGTGAGTATACTCGAACCCTTTTACACTTAAACACACTTTTGGGTGTTACATACGTTCTCTATCAAAACAACACTACACACAACGCTCAAAACGCTTACATGCAAACTACCTCCACATGACTATACGTGAATCTCTGAATTGTTGTATGTTATGCTTGATGACTTGTGACCGCCCTTAACATGATAGCTTGCTAGAGGTTGACCCGCCACCCGGAGGCCCGGGTTGTTAAGGCTCGCATTTTATTTCTACCTTATTTTCTCTTACCACATGGCCACTTGGACACGTGACGCACTCATCGCGGTCAGTTTGGGTACTTGTGTCAATGCTGTTAACTGCAATATTCACATCTCTTGTGTATACATGCTGGTTTGTGAAACGTTTTATTACTATTACTATGCCAAACTTGTGTACTCACCTTTACATTATTTTATTAACCTTTAATTTAACGTGTGTGACAGGTTGAAGGATTTCATGCTGAAAAAGGATAGGATTGCTAGAAACTCATTAAAATCTAGGTTGTCGGATTTTGTATTGTTTAAGAAACTTGTAATCTGTTTGACTATCGTGGAATATTTGTTTATTTGTATAGGAAATTGAACTTTATAAATATTGTCATCGGAATAGTCGCTATGGATTCTCCTGAACAATTTGATTCGCCTAGTGCCACATCCCGATGATTCCGCATCGGCTGGGGGGTGACACGAAAACATCACCAAATCACCATCTGATTCCCCGTCATCATCAAACAACCATCGAAAACCACCATACGATTTCCCCTCTCTCTGCTCGAAAGCAATCATCGATCGGCACCGGTGGGAGTCACAGGAAGCTTAGCCAACCCTTTTCTTTCCTACGTAAGTGTGTGTGAAAATGGTGGGTGATGGGTGGTTTGTGTTTTTGTATGTGTGTGTGGTGGATGTGTTCCACATTATTATTATTAATTAATTATATTTTTCTTTTTTAATATATGTATAAAGGGTAGTTAATGATAGGACCGTCCTCGATAGCACAGAAACCTAGAATTTGTATCTAACGTCCAATTAGGCGGAAACTAAGTGACGTGTTAATCGTATAACAAGAATTACTCATTAAATGTTTGTTTATTGATCAATATTCATAACGTTCAAGTTCTGGATCCGACAGAGCTTCGCCGTCAGTGTGCCAAAGTTCTTAAATGTGAGATCACAAGCTACCTATTTATAGGTTTCCAAGTTTGCTGGAGATAGACAAGTTTGGGCGAACTTTTCTTGAACAAGTTCGGCCGAACTTGTTCTCTTATTGCTATTCCGGGTGAACTTGGTCTCCTTTACACATAAATACGATGTTTTCTAACGTGATCTCACCTATTCTAAACAGACTCGATACAAGACTAAGACACAGACATACTGTACTAACAGACTCCCCCTTGGATATCGTCTTTGTCTTGATTAGTCTTCAGAAGCTCTGTTCATTCAGACTCGTTCTAATATAATGACGTAGGCAACAGACATATGCACCAACAGACTCCCCCTTGGATGTTGCCGCAGTCGTTGACTTCAAATAAGCTCCTGAGTCTTTAACAATCTCTGATCTTTAGTATTGAATAAACTTTAATGTCCTCGATCTACAAATCTTCTTCAACTATGTTTCTTAAGCTTAACTTGATAAAACTTTAATCTCCATGCTCCCCCTAGCTTTATGCTTTAATCTTCAGACTTCCCCTTGCTTTGAGATTTCTGGTATTTTCAATCAACGTTTTATCTAGCTCCCGCTAAAACTTTACTTCATGTTTCAAAATTCTCAGACATTCAAACAAACATTTCAGATTCAAACTTTGAAATTTTGTAACATCAACATTTCTAATTTTAATCTACTTTTTCATCTTTCAATCCTTACAATTATTCAAGTTCAAATTAATGGCCATGAATACTTTAACATTAAAGACCTTGATTTTTCATATGTTTATCAATTATGAAAATCCACTTAGTTGACCAAGTCCAAGTTAATGACCTTGGTTAACCAAATTTGTCGATCGAGTCCAAACTAGTGACCTCGGTTCGACCTTTTGTAAAACAAACCAAAGTTATCTTCAATTTTAAAGCTTCAATTTAATGAACTTTTCAACACTTTCGATCAATTTGGTTTTTTAAACAGATGTCATCAAGATTTTCACCATTATAGCACCTTACCAGACTTGGAAGAACCGTTCTCCATCATTGGCTGTAAAACTAATGAAGAAACAAAATCTTTTTGAATTTTATAAAGTTCATGCTAAAACACACTAAAAATCTTTTTGATTTTAATCTGTAAAGCAGTTAAACTATGTACAGAACAAGTAAACTATATACAAACATAAATACAAACATATTTTTGTGAATTCGTGTCTAAGGATCATATCAGTTGTTTGAGACGTATCACCAGTACCGTTGACCTTTAGATGACATTAAGTTTTAAACTCGTTTACCTAGATTGTCGATATGTTTGTCTATTTAAACTTCAACACATATCTCAATTGTTCCAAGATATGTTAGGTATGAATTTTGAAACTGACTTAACCATGGTTCCCATCTCAGAATATACTCCCGCACCAAGATTCCCTAGATTTCATCTTACAGGTGAATATAGCGTAATTGATATCTGTATCTGGGTTAATGCAAAGCCTTGAGAGCTCAGGTTAATACCACCATATCGACAAAGGGATAAAGGCTCGACTTATAGGTGTGTTCCATTTAAGGAATCTTTTAAGCATTGCAAATGATTAGATCTTTCGATTCTTTTCAGCTTTGCATGCAGTTTAGGGTTATAGCAAAAGCATTAAAAAGTACTAGGCTATTGCTTCCGCAAAATCAGAAGAACTTTTATAATACCGCAGATATCAACTATCTATAAAGACCTCGTATCTCAGAATCAGGCAATCTCTCAAACGAAATTTCGGAGTACTAAGTACATATATCCGAGAGATGTTAATCCACAAGATTAAGCAGTTGTAAAATTTAGTTTATATCTCAGAAACAATTTACTGAACGTGTAAAGCCTATCGACACATCCACAGTAAGACTTGTTTATCACTTTTTAAGCTTTACAAATCTTTAGCATACTGTGATAGTCCACTGGTGTACTATCATTTCCTTTGTGACACAAAATTCTTTTTGTCGTTTTCAATGTTTTTGAACTTTTTGAATTTTTTTACATGTTTTTGAATTTTCAACTTTTTTTATATATGTTTTTTATTTTTCAAAGTTTTTCTTACTCCCCCTAAAATCAAAAACATAATTTTGGATTTTAGTTTTAAGAAATTCTATACTAAAAAAAATAGCAAACCAATGTGGATCCTGAGAACTCGTTATCCGATCCTTTTTCCAACATCTGCATTTGTATCTGTTCAACAGATAAACCATTAAATTCATTTACGTGAAAGAATAAATGGTTTGATATAAAAAAAACAGTGTTTTGTTCAACAGTGTGGATTTTCACAATTTATTCTTCACAATTTTCCTTTTCAACTACTCCCCCTCAAAATGACAAAGATTATGACATTTTCGGAATAACTTAAGTGACATGAAGCTTCGCTATCAGATACTACTTCGTCAATGTGGATCTTTAGAGCCCCTGCACGTGAAAAGTAACTACTTGAATAGAGAAACCCAAGCCTTTTTGGTCATGGGTTGAACTTGATAAAGATCATCGAAATCACTTTCAAAACCATCACCGTAATCAAAATTGTCATCAAACATTTTGTCTGATGTCAATATTGAAAACTTTTCGACCTTTTCTTTCTTTGTTTGTTTTGAAAAATTAACTTTGAAAGATCATTTTTGATTACTGACTCATTTGATTTGACATTTTTAGTTTTATCTAAACAAATTTTTCATTTTTAGTTGACTTTGCAACCCAGGATTGTGACTTACTTCTCGCCTTTTGACATAGAATCTAGAATCTTTCTTTTCATTCACTTTGGAAGTTTCACCTTTCTCAAAAAATTGAATTTTCAAACTTTGATTCACTCTTAGGTTTCACTTCGAATATAGATTCATAGTTCCTTTTTAAAACTATGACAGGTTTCTCAATCTCTGGTTGCTTCAGTTTCTCAATATTGAAACTGTCTTTCTTCGTGGATACACAGGCTTTGATTTCGGACACTTGCGAGCAATGCGACCAACTTCATTGCATTTGAAACAAGCCCGAGTATCATGAGCATGTCCACTGGTAGGTTTTACTCCACTTGCGGATTTAGCCTTGTCCTGAAGTTCTTTCTCTTTCTTGAACTCATTATTTGATTGCTTGCCGATCAAACTTTCTTCTTGAACAGTGTTTTCCCATACACAAACTTCATGTTTTTCCTTTGTATTCGTGAAACGGTGACTTCTGTTTCCTTTTCGATTCATCTTCGTTTTCCTCCAAACCCAACCCTGCTCTCCTGTTCTCAGGAAAATCACCACCATTCTTTTGGTAGTTGTTAAAGTTCCTTTTGGGTTTCGAGTAAAACTTCTTTTCATTTATCTCAAGATCATCTAATGAAACTTCTACAAGTTTGAACAATTTATCGATTTGGATTTTCTTTCACATTCCGAATCGGAAAGCTATCATCGAAATATAACCTATTAGATTCTTTAACCTTGTACATGGAAACGTTAGGATCATCACTTAGATTATTTCTAATGATGTATTGTCATCTTCGGATTGTGATTCCGAGTTGTTCGAACTTGAGTTAGCGCTTTCAAAGCTGCTATCGTCAGAGTCATTTCCTAAAACATTATTTACCACATTTTTCTCAACCACTTCATTGCCATTGTTTGAATTCATATAGACTACGACAATGTTCTCAGGCAACTATTCTTTCTTTCTGATAAAAGTGTTATGTTTTTTGCCTTTTCAGTATCGTGCTCTTTCTTGCGGCAATAACTCGCAAGTAGTGGAGGTGAACATTTCCGTACTCTTTACACTTTGTACCTTTTGGTTTTTCATCATTTTCCTCCGACTTGATCATAGGAAGAATGTGATCAATGACATAAGCGTTTGTGGATAACTTTTCAACAGTTGCCTTACCCTCTCTGTTTCAATCTTCATGTCTTGAAGTTCTCGTCTTGTTTCAGCAATTGTGTCAATATACATGTTAATTACTTTTTGTTTTTCAATTACTGTTGCACTTAACATTGTTACATTAGCACTTAATTCAATATTAGCTTTTTCGACATTGCAATAAGTACCTTTCATTTTTTCATAAGCTTCTTTCATTGTTCTGTAATCATAACGAAAATTTTCGTTATGCACAATCATTTCGCTTATGATTTTAGACTTTTCAGCACATTGTTCACAAGGATTTATGCACTTTGTGCAAGGTTTTTCAACCTCCACAACTTTCACAATTTCCTTCTCAATTTTTGTTACCTCGGAACTTACCTTTTCAGCCTCTTCCTTTGAGTTTCAAGATAAACCATCTCCTCTTCCTGGCTCTCTGCATGTATTCTTCCAGAATTGCATTATCTAGAACAGCATCATCATATGATGATTCAGATTCATCCATTACCTCTGCCATCATAGCAACACCAGTCTTCTTCCCGATATACTTGTTCCAATCAAACCCTTCGTCTTCATGAGTCACAACTAGAGCTTGTTCAGTTGGCTTTGAAGAATTATCTTGCACTACGACTTGTGTCCTTTTTGGGTATGGCTTATATTGTAGCTTGTAAAAATTTCGTTATTGTTGCCAAAAGGACTTTGGTTTTCACTTGCTTCTTGATTGGTACATTCACATTTAAAATGTCCCTTTTGTCTACATCTGAAGCATGTGACTTTTGTTTTGTCAAATCCAAGCTTGTTGCTTGAATTACCAACATCTCTTCCGGTGAGTGCTACAAACTTGGTAACCCTTCTGATGATTGATGCTAGACTCCATTTGATATCCATCAGTTCAAGCTCTTCTTCATCCACCTGATCATAATCCTCGGCAGTCATTTCAGGGTTTTCGATTTTCCCAGCAACTAAACTTTCGTAGGATTCTAAAATAGTAGCAAGAAGTACTATGTGCTGTTTAGCCACTTTTTCGGGAAACACATTCTTCAAATCAACTGCGATATTACATTGAAAAACATTTGGATCAGAACTGGATTGATTTGTCTGATGCGACTGATTTTGAAACGAAGAATTTGAACTAGCACTTGAATATCCTGTATTTGGAGAACTCTGATTATGTGACGAATTCATATTCGCACTAAATGCTGTTTGAATTTTCGGACTTTGAATCGGATATCTTGAACACCACCTTTGTAATAAACACCAACATCTTGAACAACATTTGCGTTCTTTGATTTCGCAATTTTTAGTAACTCCATTTCATGACCTTCTAATTTTTCGATGAAAGATGACAACTTAAAATGTCTCCAAGCCGGATTGTTCTTTAGAATCATCAGGTACGTTGTCCACTCTCCCTCAGGAAGTGCGTCAGCCAACTTCTCTATTTGCTCTTCCATACTTCTCTTGATATCATACCTTCGCATCTGGACCATTAGGTGACAATATCTATCAATCATTTGCTTCATAGTTTCACCTTTGATCATTTTAAAGATCTGAACTCTTTCTTAATTAAGGCATTTTTGCTCTTTATCATTTCATCGCTTCCTTTGAATTTATCACAAAGAGCATGCCACAATTCTTGTGAAGTTTCACATTCTTGTAATAGTATCAAGATATCTTCCTTCACAGATTGTTGTATCAAGCTTATCATTTTCTTTTCAGCTACGTAATTTTCTTTATCAGCAGGTGCAAACTTGATCAATGGAAGATCTTGATCACGTTCATCTTTTGGCCATTTGTACCCGTTTTCTACTGCAACCCAGCTGTGGAACTGATTGGCTTGTACCCAGTTAACAAACTTTTCTTTCCACCCTTCGAATTCGTCCATACTCATTAGCTTTGGCGGTTTGTCGTAGTACCCATTTCGTTATCCAGATTCATCTGGTTAACCGCAATAGTATTAGCGTTTGATGAAGAAGCCACTTGGGAAACAAACACATTATGGAAATCATCCATTTTGACAATCTGACAACTTATCTGAAAACACAATAAAAAACACTCGAAAACCGATTAGCAACAATCAAGTTCGGTCGAACTTGTGAGAAAAACAATTTTTGATTTCAATTTCACAGTTCACAAAGTTCGGGCGAACTTGTTATTAATTTCTGAGGAAAAGTTTCACCCTGATAAGTTCGGTCAAACTTATGTAGATTTTCAAGAAAATTATCAAGTTCGGGCAACTTATACTAGATTTTCAACAAGATTTAATCAAGTTCGGGCGAACTTGATAAAAATTGAAAGAAAATTAGGTAAGTTCAAGCGGACTTGTATAAAAACCTTGAAATATCAGTCAAGTTCGGGCGAACTTGATTAAAATCAATGAATTTTAATCAAGTCCGGGCGAACTTGATGTTAAGTTCGACCAATCAAGTTTTTGAAACATGGTTTTTTCAACTTTTTGATATCAATTCTTTTGAATTTGATGTTCAAACTCTCAGGGGTTTATTATCAGTCTATTTTACATGACATATTCAATTTTTAGCCATACTTGACCGTGAATTCTTCAAATATGTGAAAAAGATAAGAAAAATGGTAGAATGGTAGAATAAATATTCTTGTAAAGATTTCACCAAATTCAGGTATCCAGGCTCTGATACCACTTGATAGGACCGTCTTCGATAGCACAGAAACCTAGAATTTGTATCTAACGTCCAATTAGGCGGAAACTAAGTGACGTGTTAATCGTATAACAAGAATTACTCACTAAATGTTTGTTTATTGATCAATATTCATAAACGTTCAAGTTCCGGATCCGACAGAGCTTCGCCGTCAGTGTGCCAAAGTTCTTAAATGTGAGATCACAAGCTTCCTATTTATAGGTTTCCAAGTTCGCTGGAGATAGACAAGTTCGGGCGAACTTGTCTTGAACAAGTTCAGCCGAACTTGTTCTCTTATTGCTATTCTGGACGAACTTGGTCTCCTTTACACATAAATACGACGTTTTCTAACGTGATCTCACCTATTCTAAACAGACTCGATAAAGACTAAGACATAGTCATACTGTACTAACAGTTAAGTCTTTTCACACATACTTAACTGCACTTACTAACCTCCATTCAACCCGTGGACTATCCGAGTAACAAACGATCAACAACAGGGAACATATATGTTATTTTGAAATGGTGGGGACTAAATATGAAAAATTGAATAACCACTGGGACCATTCAGGCAATTAACTCTATCAATTATATTGAATTCTATATAGTTATGCTAACAAGAAATTAATTTTTTTATTTGGATCTTACTTTTGTTTTCAATGTGCTGATATTATTATTGATAAAGAAAAGTGCTAATATTATTAATATATGCTAAAATCAATTATCTTGATTAATTTTCATGTGCTAATATAATTCAAAAGTGCTACTTTTATGTATGTATTATTTTAGTATGTGCTAATTTAACTTTTTTTTAAATGCTAAGATCTGTCTTCACATTTTGTAGGATAAATATGGTTTATACCGTAACCAACCCCGTATGTTTTGTGTCATAAATTAATTTGGGTCTGTATTTTATGCATAATTATAACTTAAAAAAGAGATTGACATAAAAAAATCAACTTTTCCACAAAAAATATAATAAAAAAATCGTTTACTTTTTAATTTTCAGCAGCCGTAAATGCTGTAAAAAGGTGATGTCATGCCCATGTCATCAGCTTTTTACAGCTGCTGTAAGGGGCCAAAAAACACACTTCGAATTTTTTTTATTTTTATTTTTTTACAGTCGGATTTGGAACGTCTTAAACTAGGGGTGTAAAAAAATGGGGTCGAAACTCGCACGGGAAAACCGAATTCTCTAAATTCTTACAACTCGTAGGGGTTTTTCCTTGATCTAATCATATTTCTCCATGCTTTAAGTTCTCAAATTCGTATGGGATGTGGTGGTTCTAAGGACATGCAATGCATCAATTGCGTGTTGTCGTAATTGGTTTGTTGGTTAAGCTAAATAATGGCGGCCAAGGTTGCTGCGTCCTCATCAATTTTTTCGTCCGTAGTGTTAATTTTACTTTCACTTTCCAAAAAATGTTTTTAGTGTAAAATATTGGATTTTAAGAGTTCGGCCCCCATCGATTTGGATTTTTAGGGTCCGGACCCCACCGAATTTCCGTTCAAGCTCCGCTATTGTATGCAAAAACGTACTCATTTCTTAAACTTCCAAACTTGTGATGCAGAGTGTTTCTTAGTGTATCTATGGTTGATTCGCTGAACAGGACTCTTTTTTTATTCGAAGTCTAAATTAATGTGTTTGATCGTTGAGAATTTGAGGATATAAAGTATGAACATACGAATTATTTTGTTTATACTTGTCACATGTCCATATTCTAAAGTTTGTTTTCAATTAAAAAAGTCCATATATACACCAGCCCCATAGGGACCTTGCACAACTTACTAACTTGGGCCGAGAATGTCAAAGACCAACTCAAATGGACTATGGAGCCCATTTTGCCAAAATCAATTTCAAAAACTAAATAAAATGATAGTTTTGTTTCAGTTTATTTGATTAGCTATAAAAATAGTTACATAATAATAAAACGATAGTTATGTTTCAGTTTTCATTGATTAGTATAAAGGGTGACGTGTCTGTAAAAAAGATACTTTTTGCAAGAAGTGTGAGAAGACATAGGAATTGACATGTATGCATCATGTTCTGGATTTGCGTATGATGCTATAGCAAGAAAAGTATCAAAAATAACAATTTAAAACATAATGCAATGTATTATAGGCATGAAATTTAAAACACCACTAAAACTCACTGCTTTACACTTATTACACCCTACTTAACATTATTGGCACGATGTTTTAAGTTTTAAGCCTAGAATTCATTGTATTGTGTCTTAAATTGTTATGTTTGGTGTTTTTCTTGCCAAAACAACCCAAAACATCATGACTAATTCAACACATGATGCCTACATGTCAATTCTTATGTCTTCTCACACTTCTTACGAAAAAAATGTCATTTTTACAGAAACCGAAACTAGGTATAAAAATAGTTAAATAAAATTGTTGAAATCAAACATTAACTTTAACAAATTACATAGAACATATATTCATCATAATAATATTATTATAATGGGCAATTATAATTTTATCTTTTATAAAAAAAGAAATTAAATAGAAATTTAAAAAAAAATGCTGTCTTGGGGAGAGAAAAACAGAAAAGGGTGCGAGACAAATTGGCATATTTCATGTGGGGTTTTATTTAATTAAAGTCAAAGGATTAGAAAAAAAGATTAGTGGTCAAAATATTGGTTAAGAATTAGAACTTTAAAATTAAGGCCAATATTTTAGTACGAATGAATATTGTTCGTGGTACAACTGCAAACTTAAATATGTACAAGTGATATTAGTGTAATCTGTAAAGAGGAACCCACAAGAAAACACGAAAAATAATATTTATCAAGTAAAAATAATTGTTATTTTTCCTTTATATATTATCAAGAAAACATGAAAAAATATAGAATTAGGATAAAATATTAAGTGCAAAACAAATAAGAAAGGTAAGAAGGATCTATGATTTTAGATTTGTAGGGTTGAGATTAGTTTTAGGGAAAAAAAGTAGTATGACAAAAAGGAAATCCAGCATTTATTAACTTTCTCTCTACACATGCAAAACATATGTCAATTAACATCGTCAATTTAAAACGTTCGTAACTTTTTTCATAGACATTTTAAAAAAACTTTACCATAATAACAAAAAAAATTTTATCTTTAATATGAGTTATATACTATATATATATATATATATATATATAGGGTTGAGTTCTTTGCAGAACTCACATCTTATGCAGAACTCTTAAGAACTATTTTTAACCATTGATCTATTAATCAATTGTTGAAAATAGATTACAGTAAAATTGTAATTAAAAGAAAATTTGAGAAGGTAGTTTTAATGTGATAAGGGAACAATAGTAAAAATAACTCATTTGAAATTCAACTAGTTTCTCTCATGTCCTATATTTACGATGATCATTTAAATATTGCATCAAATAAAAGATTATCCAAAAATCTTAAATGCTAAACATAATAAAAAAATAAATTTGAACTGAAAAAGAAAACAAAATTGGTAAGAGCACAATTTTAAGGTCTAGGTACAAGCATAACATATATTTTACATATATGTAAATAAATAGTTTACATATATAATGTAATATACATTTACAATTTACATATAGGGATAACTTTGTTGAAATGTAACCAAGTTTCTTATGTGTTTAATTAAGTCACTCAAACTTATTTTGTCAGATAAAAGTCATTAAAGTTTAATTTAATGTTTAATGCTATGTAATTATTAGGTTAACAGGTCATAAAAATCATGTATTAGTTTCACTATTAATTTTTAGTTTTAATCACCAAATACCACTAACCCAATCATCCTTTTCAATTCAAATTAATTTCCATCCTTTATTCTATCATTTATTATTTTCCAACTACATTTTATTCTTCATGATAACCGGACTTCCCAGCCTTCAAAATTTAATCGGTTTACTCTTCACTCATTCCTACCATCAACATCTGTGTTCCGCCGCCACCACCAATGACGGTTCTTCCACAATTCCACCACTGATTATGCCGCCGCCGATATCATGCCACAAGTTTGAAAAAAAATATTGTTCTCACCTTGACGGGAGTTCGACCGGTCACACCCGATTCCGGCGAAAGCCGACGGTGGCGGCGGAGATGGGGTATCATGTGTCGACGGTTCAGAACCGGATGCCGCCAGTGTGGTTCCTCCGGCAGCGTCGTTTTCTCATCGTTGACCGAGATACTTACAATTTCCGGCCAACAATGTCTTATGGTTTCAGATCACGAATCCTTCGTAGATTTCTTCAGTCGGTAAGCTGAGAATGCTGAATATAGATGATTGAGGCGGTTGAATGGTTGATGCAAGCTTATCGGCCGGCGTGAAGTTGATTGCAGACGGAGGGTTGCAGCGGTGGTTGTCAAACGTAAAGTCTTGTTTCAAAATGAACGTACAACATATATAAATAAACATTATATTTTATATTATTATTATTATTATGTTTATATTATATTCATCCACAATTTCTATATTGCAAAAAGATAATGAAATATTAGTTTTAGAAAATGTAACCTGATGTCCTGATAATTACATAGTATTAAAACATTAAATTAAAGTTTAGTTATTTTAGAGAGATAAAAAAAGTTTGGATGAGTTAATCGTAACAATGGACAAACTTAATTACATTTTTGTGGCATTTCCCCTTTACATATATGTATATATGTGAAATGCACATGGTAATTTGATTAAAAAAAACATATTATTTACAAAAACAAAATATAAATTCATCATCAACAAATAATATATAAACTTTGCTATTTCATATATACATGTAAATATATTCTATGTACGAATTTCATATGGTTTACATATATGTAGATAAGTAGTTTACACATATAAATATTTTTACATATATGTAAATACACGACAAACACGTGTGTAATTTGCAGAAAAAAAATTATTGCTTGCTTAAGGAAAACACGTGTGTAATTTGCAGGAAAAAAAAACATATTACTTGCTTAAAGAAAAATATATTAAGCGAGAAAAAAAAAACATTTTTGTTGCTAGTTTTGTGGATCACTTACTAAGAAGACATTGGTTAACCTGTATAAAAAAAACACTTGAAACCAAAAGTAAATATGAATCGACGTAAAATCGAATTGGATAAAGAAAACAAGGAATGAAGTTTGAAAAAAAAACACATTATAATTTGTTTCAAATTAATGCTCACCGTGAACATTTGTATCTGACGATAATTAATGGGATTCAAAATCAAAAACTTGAATAGAGATAATTTAAAAAGTTTAATAATTCATGCAATAAGAAAACGAATCCTTACAATGAGATATTTAAGGAGATTTATGAAAGATAAATTTACGTTAATACCCTTAGATTAAATGCTAAAATAATTATTAAATATGATAAAATGAGTGTTGTAATTAGTTCTGTAAAAAATTGAGTTCTGAAATGATCATCACCCTATCTATATATATATATATATATATATATATAGAATGAGGTTCATGAGTGAACAACATCCTTGTTTGTGAACTGTGTAAAGTAATCTTGGCCCTTGATTTTGTTTAAGATGATAAGGGGTAGGATTGTCATTAAACATATAAAGTTAAATTTATTTTTTAAATTATATATCAATTTTTAAAGAGATTTATTACCATCAACAATCAGTTACCAAACATACCGTTGATCTCTCACCCTTCTTTCACTGATCGCCACTTCTCTTCCGCCGCCGACGCCGACCGCAGCCTCATCTACTGTGAATCCACTGATAACATTACACCCTTCTACTCCCTCCGCTCTCCAGCTACCTACCAAGAAACCCTCAAACTTCAATCCCCTTACAATAGCGTTATGGTGGGTACCGACAAGTTGCCGGATCCAACAAGGGGTTATCTGTTTGTTCAATACAAATATTCCATCAAGCAGAGGAGGGCCGTCGGAGATTGTCTCTCACATTCGCCGCCGTCATGGAGGAAAACCAAAGGAGATCCGTCAAAGATATCCAGTCGCCGGAATACTAATATGATTTTAAACATCAAAGGTACACAATGCTAAAGTGTAATTGTTTATATTATTCAGTATATCGTTGCATGTTGTTTATGTTTTATAAATCTTTTAAGAACATCAAATCGGAAGTTAGGGTTTCTATAATTTGTTCTAAAGGTTGTTTAATCACGAGTTTTTGGTACAACGGTGTGTTTTTTTATCAATCGTTGTCCGAGTATATGCTTAATTCTTTTAAGGATATGGTTGATTTAACAAGATAATGGATTTTACTTTGTTTTTATCTAATGTACACATGTGTATTTTGTGCGTATTTTGTTGTCAAGACGGCGATGTATATACGTGTATACTGCTATGATGATTTATTAATAAACTAGGTTGTATACATATGCACAGGGTATTTTTCCCGTTGTTCAAGATCAGGTTTTAAGTCAAAAGTTGACTTTCTTTTTCCTGTTGTTTTCAAAAGGGACAATTTTTGAATTGAAAGTTATCTTCTTGGCTGGAAATGTTAATACTTAATTGATTTGTTCTATTGGCGCATGTTGCTTTTCCCCTTTTTTGAACAATGATTAACATCAGTTTTTAAAATGGGTCAGATTGTTTTAATACTAATAAACAACTATATTTCATAAATTCATCTATATTTATGCTATAATGTTGGTATTCAGTCATATCAGTTTATATTTTAGACATAGTGTAACAATATACTCATGCGTTTGGGATAACTTTTTAATTCCATAATAAGTTAAAGACCAAGTAAAAAAACACAAACCTGCATGTGGAATCAAGAAGCAAGCCTTGATATCATTTGTATGTCCTCTAGGCTTCATCATCTTTAAACCAGTTCTCATGTCCGAAGCACATATAGCCTACAGTAAATCAATCATTATGATAAATTAACGCTTTAAACTATAATAAAAACTATGATAATAGCTAACTAGCTGCACAAAATACCTTTTCTGTTCCATCAGAAACCAGAACATTTCTATTCATTGCTAATGCATACAGAGATTCTTTATGTCCTTTATCAGAGATAGGAACATATCCTTGAGGTAAATCTGTTTGCATTGAAATGTCGTTACCTGAGCCAATAGTACGTACACTAGAAATTCCCGAGCCATTGGTGCCACTAGGATGGTCTTCATCGGTTGCCTCGCAGGACTTGGTGAGGGGAGCAAGAGCAGCTTCAACATCCCAAATGAACATCTCACCACCCAGCCCACCAGAGGCCACAATGTTGCCCTAGAATCATAAACAGACAGATGTAATAGGCCTTGACTTTATTGAAGCCAGAACCATTTGTTTCAGCGTTGTGCTTATTCAAACGCTATGGGAAATCAATAATGATATTTTTATCTCAAATCATTTATACCGGATTAAAAGAAGCAAAATTGAAATCAAAAATCCCAAACGATGGACATGGTGCAAACCTAGCTAATTACAGATAAAATAATTAAAGCAAATCATATCCCCAATCCTAATTACAAATCGAAATTGAAATCAAATCAATCAATTAAACGATCACAAATAAATAAACCTTATAAACCGAATAGCTTCAATCAGAAAATGAGAATCGTAGTTCAGTACATTTAGATTTACCAACCTGTATTTATGGCCATCCTGAATGCTATATCAGTTCTTCAAAATCAAGTAGTTGCGAATTGCTAGGCGTTGTGGGGAGACCGTGGCAGTCAATTTTGAGGAGAGGTTAATTTGTTCAAAACCCTAGTATTCTAAAAAGCGCGGACGGGATAAAAAAGGCCCGCCAAATTAGATTTTAATGTCGCTACGGCTTTGCGGTCACAACTAAAAAAAAATTGGCCCACGAATTTTGTTTTTGAGACAAAAAATAAACAGGAGTAATTTCTTTCCCACGAATTTGTGATAGGAAATAAACGGTGGTAAAATTTGCCACCACTTACCTACCGTATCATATAAACACGCTTATTATACCAATTAATTGCTATATTTGCTACCTTTTTTTTCTTGGTGGCAAACTTTGGTGACAATTGCCTATTTTTCTAGTAGTGTCAAGATGAGGTTTTAAGTCAAAACTATATTTTTTAAAGGGTCAATTTTTGAACTAAAATTATCATCTTGGTTGGAAATGTTAATAGTTAATTCATTTTCTCTTTTTGAATTGCAGGGGCAACCTCGTTCCTATTCACCGAATACTAATATGTCGGTATTTTTATGGTCATTTTCGTTGTTCTGATCTTTGTGTTTCGTGGGTCCGTTGAGGGATTCAGCACTAGCAGCAAAATGTGCACATGCGACGCCACCAGAATGTGTAAACCCGCTCTAATGACAGCTGTCTTCAGCACAGTCTCATTCTTGCTAGGTGCCATCACCTCAGTTGTCTCCAGCTTTCTTGGAATGAAAATCGTCACATACGCAAATACCAGAACTACCCTTGAGGCTAGAAAGGGTGTCAATAAGGCTTTTGTCACACCCCGACCCGCAGCGGATAAGGTGATCGGGGCATGATTGGGTTATCATCAAAGCTCATGACATTTATTAAATGTTTCATATTCATTAATACAAATTAAATGAAAGTTTACAATAGTGATACAACATGATCTAACTAACAATCTAACTCCTTTGTTCTCTTCTAAGGCATATCCTATGTTATCCTTGCTTCAACCTGTTCACCTGTATCATGTATAAAAAGGTTTTTGGATCAACATAATGTTGGCGAGTGAATCCTATGGAAAAACATTTGAACAATTTATTTAAATTGATTATGAAATATGTGCACAACCAAACATGAATAAAATTAGATGTAACTTGATCAACAATCATAAGATGTTAAATGAAACACTCATGAATAATAATGGAAACAATTAAAAGCACGCGATGCTCAACTCGTCTCTCACGAGGAACTGAGGGGCCTGATGAATGAATTGCATAAACATGATATTATGAATAACACAACTACAAACAATATAAACTCAATGAAAACACACATGAACAATAATGAATTTGAATTGAAGCACGCGATGTTCTACTCGTTTCCCACGAGGAACTGATGGGCTTAATGTATGAGTTTCATGTAATTTGACAAACGGAATATAAATAAATCACAACAATAAATCAATCTAAGATTAAGTCATGATGTGGTATGGCACAAGTTTAAATAAATAAATTAATTAATTCATAACACATGACACACCCCAAAACGTGTAATTTAAAAAGGGGAATTGTAAGATTCACTCACATTGGGTGCGTTCGGTTGATGACGTTGATTGCACGCGAAGTGGTTTTAACCACAAGTGAGATTAAACCTAGATAAATCGCATAGTGGTTCGGTAAGTAAACGGGTTTTATTAATCTATTTTAGTAGGATTGTTGGGTGTATATTTGTGAATTTGAGGCTATTTTCTAACCTTAAAAATGTTATTTTTAAGTATTTTTAATTAAAATAATTAAATAAAAATAATAAAAAAATATTTTATTTTTGCTACAGTTGACTTTTGACTATCGTTGACTTTGACTATCGTTGACCGGTTCAGGCATATTGTTGTGCGCCGGGTGAGGCTCGAACCCGAGACCTCCCGTACGCGTGCACGCAGCTCTACCAACTGAGCTACGTGTCTAACCCGTTATATATCCGATTTTAATTATATATATATATTAATTAGATTTAACAGAAATCAATTTATTTTAAAAACAGATTAAGACTCGAGAACCGGTGCGCTCCACAGGTCTCGAACCCGGGACCTGTGGGTTAGCGGACACACACTCCACCGCTGGACTGTGTGTCACACTTGGTTATAACTCGGTTATCAATATACTTAACATATACTCAAGGCGACTCCGGTTCAGTTTGCTAAAAATAGGATTTTTATCAAGGCGGCGTGTGTGAAACCGGAATCGAACTCGTGACCTTAGCGTTAAAAGTGCACACAGTCCACCGCTGGACTGTGTGTCTAACCCGATAAATAACTTGAGTTTAATTATACTTAACCATTATCGAACTTCGTCTTCTTCACCGGTTTTTAACCGGAAGTGACGACGGACTGGTTCGAAATGTTGTTTCATGTTTCTTTAGCGTTTAAAGATCAATTACAAATGAGATAAAAGTAAAAAGGGAATGAATTAAGCGTGAGATATACCGACTGGTTATACTCTGTTTTCCGGCAGAACTCCGGCGACAGAAACCTTTTTCCGGCGACAAACTTCTTGCAGCAGAGAGTCTTCCGAAAGGTTACAAAGGTGGTGGGTGACTTCGGTGAAGGTTTAGGGGGTTCAGTAAGCTCAGAGATTACTGATACGGTTTTCCGGCGAAGTATCAAGTATTTCCGGCGAGTGATTTTTCGCCGAGATGAGGTGCGATTTGAGTGTGAAAAACTTCTGGCGAGTTATGGGTGCATTTATAGGGTAGCAACGAGATGAATGGGGTCTGAATTCGGTCTATATTCGAAGTCAACTGTTCTCCGGCGATTATGGCTAATGACGCGTTTTCAGACGTTGGCTAGCTGTCGCTAGAGTTAATTGATTGATTAAATTGAACGAAAGCGTGTTTTATGGGCGAAGTCGTCGGGATTTCCGACGACAGCTGTTTGGGCGCAAGTTGACTGAATTTGAATTCTGCACGTCATTATTTGATTTAATAATTCCATTAACTTAACAGAAAATCAAAGTGGCGGAGTGGTCTATGATGTGTGAGTTAAGTGTTTGGTTGAACCGGTAGAGACCCGAGTTCGAAACCCGGCAAAAGTAAAACATTTTTATTTTGATATTTTTGACAGATTTTCAAAAACTAAATATATATCCCCGCATAATAATTGATTACGGATCGTTTAAAATTATTTTGGGCATTTAATTCGTAACGAAAAATTTGACTGACTGTTCGGTTGATAAACGGAGCGGGTTTGGTAAATCCGTTTTTGGACGGATGTTACAGTATCCCCTGCTTTTTAGAAATTTCGTCCCGAAATTTAATTAGGGATATAATTGACTAAAAGAATGATGGTGTTGAGTTTGTCGGTTACATTTTTAGAAGAAAATTAGGGTTTAGGTTTTTGTTTGAGGCGGTAACGTTCCTTGTAAAGGTTAAGTATCCTAATACAGGAATCGCTTTTTGTTGCCTACTGTATAAGTATTGTTAAGCAGGAATGATTCGCTAAAATGATATCATGCATAAGAGTTTGAATATGCTTAGGGTTATATCCTAAGGCAGAAATTCTACAATCTACACAAATAAACACAACCACTAACAATTGTATCCACATTCTGATAGCATATATGTTTGAATGGTGACAGTTCCTCTCTCGTTCGTTATGATGGAGAGGTTAGTCTATATAGAAATGGATCACAATCCAATTTCTTTAAATAGTGAGATGATATAAATGTAACATAATTTCAACCGAGGCAATACTAAATCCTACATGGAACTTCTCATAACCGCCTGATAATGCCTCTGATCCTTTGGCAAGAATACTTATATATAGGAAGTACCAGCGGCGTATCCACCATATTCTTGCCAAATTTTCATTAGTTTTATCCACAAGTTATGATTAGTTACCAAGAAACTAATAAATCCTACATAAAACTTCCCATAACCGTCCGATAAGGCCTCTGATCCTTTGACAAGAATACTTATATATAGGAAGTACCAGCGGCGTATCCACCATATTCTTGTCAAATTTTCATTGGTTTTATCAGTGAATTATGATTAGTCCTACAACTCTACAACCAATACAACAAACATAAAATACTGAAATGAAATATATCTGTGTGATCAAGGCTCAATCGAACGGAGCCGATCGTATTGCATGTACTGAAAATGAAATGGATGTGCGCTCAAGGCTCAATCAAACGGAGCCGAACGTATTGAATGTACTGAAATTGAAATTGTGTGCTCAAGGCTCAATCAAACGGAGCCGAGCGTATTGCATGTACTGAAAATGAATAACTTAACCACACAAACAGCCTATGCATGGAACCTCTCATAACCGCCTGATAATGCCTCCGATCACTTGACAAGAATACTTATATATAGGAAGTACCAGCGGCGTATCCACCATATTCTTGTCAAATTCTCATTGACTTTATCCGCGCGTTATGATTAGTTCTATGCGACTTTATATCAAACACAACAACCACAAGATACTGGTAATGAAAAATGTATGTGCGATCAAGGCTCAATCAAATGGAGCCGATCGTATGTATGTACTGAAAATGAAAATAAATGTGGGCACGCCAGGTTCACGCTCATAGGTAATGGGGAACAGCTCACGCTCATAGGTAATGGGGAGCGGCGGCCTATGAAATTGCATGTACTGAAAACAATATATATAATATCCAATAATTTCTCTAACAGTCTACACATGGAAAAACATAAAACTAAACGATAGGAGTTGAATCTGGATCTTCGGCGAAAAGGACTAGCTGAGTATCTTTGTTTGGGCCGTCATTATCTTCGACAGGATTGGCGTTGATATTGAAGACTCTTCCTCTTGTTGGTGGCATAGTGGTTAGGTTTTCTTGGTTTACTTGGTTAACTGGGTTTGCTTGAGCTTGGGCGTTTATGATGTTAACCAAACGAGGGCATGTGTTCCTAAAATGGGTAGGGTCGCCACAATTGAAGCAAGCTCGAGCATATGGGAACATGGGGTATTGGGGTTGATGATAAGTTTGGGCCATGTTTTGAGTAGGGGAAGAGGTTTGGTCTTGAAAGGTGCGACAAACATTGCTCAAATGACCATAGCGTCCACAAGTTGTACATAGACGACAAAGTAGGGTAAGGGGATGGTGATAAAAACAGTTGTTGCATCGAGGGTGAGGTCCAAGATATGGTTTCTTATTTGGGTAAGTTGAGTTGGGTGCCGCTTGGGTGATTGGGATAGCTCGGATGGGTATGGCGTGAAAAGCTGGGTGATTTCGTTGAGTAGCAGCGAAGAGTCGCCCGACTCTTTTTCTCTTAGGATTGGGTTGAGAAGGGGATTCGGGTTGAGTGGAGTCGGAGGTTTCAGTCGATTCTTTATCCTTTTTCTTCTCCTCCTTGAAGTCTTTGTTTCGGATTCGGTTCTCGGTGAGCTCTGTTGCTAGCTCCATTGCTGCTTCCAAAGTTGCAGGCTTGGTACTTATTACAGGGTCTTGAATCTTCGACGGAAGACCATGAATGTAGTGCTCGATCAAACGGTAGAGGGGAGTGAACATGTTGGGAACCATTTGATGTAATTCGAGGAACCTTTTGTTGTAGGTGATGTGGTCTCCTTCTATTTGCTTCAATGAGTAAAATTCATCTTCTAACTTCTTGATTTCGCTCCTTGGGCAAAATCGTCTGGTCATGATTTCCTTCAATTCGTTCCAAGTTAAGGACATAGCATCTTCAACACCTCGTTTGGCCTTCTCTGTATTCCACCAAGTAAGTGCTATCCCATATAATCGACCGGTAGCATATCGCACTTTGCGATCGTCAGGGCAATCGCAATTTAGAAATGTGTTCTCCATTTCTTCAAACCAATGGAGGAGAGCGGTGACGCCTTCAGTCCCTTTGTATTTCGGAGGGTCGCATGATTTGAAATGCTTGTAGGTGCATTTAGTGGTATTTGGGGAAGAGTTGAAAATGTTTTGGTTTGCTTGATTGATGGGATTATTGGTAAGTGCTTGTTGAACTTGGATTATAATATTGGGTATTACGGCAGCCATTTGTTGAGCGATTTGGGTAGCCATGCGTTCACGGGCTTTTCCTGCTCTCATTTTCCTACGAGCGAGGCTAGAAGACATCTACAAGGAATACATGTCAAGAGTATGAGTTGGATGCCTTTGGGATCGTGGGTCGGGTTTGGGATTGAACGTTCATAAAATAAATATAGAAAAATAAATCTACTACATCCATAGGATGTCTTGGGTTTTGCTTGCTGTTAGGCATTTAGTTTACCCAACATGTATTTAATGGAGCATATATGATTGCTATATCAGTTCTTAAAAATCAAGTAGTTGCGATATTGCTAGGCGTGGGTGGGGAGAAAGTGGCAGTACAATTTGAGGAGAGGTTAATTTGTTCAAAAATAAACTAGTATTCTAAAATGAGCGGACGGGATAAAAAAGGCCCGCCAAATTAGATTTTAATTGTCGATACGGACTTTGATTGGTCACACTAATATAAATTGGCCAAGAATTTTGTTTTTGTGACAAAAAATAAACGAGGAGTTAATTTTTTAACACGAATTTGGTGATAGGAAATTAAACGGTGTAAAACTTTGCCACCACTTACCTACCTTATATATAAACACGTTATTATACCAAATTAATTGCTATATTTGCTACCTTTTTTTTTCTTGGTTGGCAAACTTTGGTGACAATTGCCTATTTTCTAAAGTAGTGTCAAGATGAGGTTTTAAGTCAAAAAACTATATTTTTTAAAGGTGTCAATTTTTTTTGAACTAAATTATCATCTTGGTTGAAGATGTTAAATAGTTAATTCATTTTCTCCTTTTGAACTTGCTAGGAGGCAAACCTCGTTCCTAATTCACCGGTATAATACTAATATGTCGGTTAATTTTTTATGGTCATTTTTCGTTGTTCTGATCTTTGTGTTCGTGGGGGTCCGTTGAGGGATTCAGCATAGCAGCAAAATGTGCACATGCGGACGCCACCAGAATGTGTAAACCCGCTCTAATGACAGCTGTCTTCAGCACAGTCTCATTCTTGCTAGGTGCCATCACCTCAGTTGTCTCCAGCTTTCTTGAATGAAAATCGTCACATACGCAAATACCAGAACTACCCTTGAGGCTAAGAAAGGGTGTCAATAAGGCTTTTGTCACACCCCGACCCGCAGCGGATAAGGTGATCGGGGCATGATTGGGTTATCATCAAAGCTCATGACATTTATTAAATGTTTCATATTCATTAATACAAATTAAATGAAAGTTTACAATAGTGATACAACATGATCTAACTAACAATCTAACTCCTTTGTTCTCTTCTAAGGCATATCCTATGTTATCCTTGCTTCAACCTGTTCACCTGTATCATGTATAAAAAAGGTTTTTGGATCAACATAATTGTGGCGAGTGAATCCTATGGAAAAACATTTGAACAATTTATTTAAATTGATTATGAAATATGTGCACAACCAAACATGAATAAAATTAGATGTAACTTGATCAACAATCATAAGATGTTAAATGAAACACTCATGAATAATAATGGAAACAATTAAAAGCACGCGATGCTCAACTCGTCTCTCACGAGGAACTGAGGGGCCTGATGAATGAATTGCATAAACATGATATTATGAATAACACAACTACAAACAATATAAACTCAATGAAAACACACATGAACAATAATGAATTTGAATTGAAGCACGCGATGTTCTACTCGTTTCCCACGAGGAACTGATGGGCTTAATGTATGAGTTTCATGTAATTTGACAAACGGAATATAAATAAATCACAACAATAAATCAATCTAAGATTAAGTCATGATGTGGTATGGCACAAGTTTAAATAAATAAATTAATTAATTCATAACACATGACACACCCCAAAACGTGTAATTTAAAAAGGGGAATTGTAAGATTCACTCACATTGGGTGCGTTCGGTTGATGACGTTGATTGCACGCGAAGTGGTTTTAACCACAAGTGAGATTAAACCTAGATAAATCGCATAGTGGTTCGGTAAGTAAACGGGTTTTATTAATCTATTTTAGTAGGATTGTTGGGTGTATATTTGTGAATTTGAGGCTATTTTCTAACCTTAAAAATGTTATTTTTAAGTATTTTTAATTAAAATAATTAAATAAAAATAATAAAAAAATATTTTATTTTTGCTACAGTTGACTTTTGACTATCGTTGACTTTGACTATCGTTGACCGGTTCAGGCATATTGTTGTGCGCCGGGTGAGGCTCGAACCCGAGACCTCCCGTACGCGTGCACGCAGCTCTACCAATGAGCTACGTGTCTAAACCGTTATATATCCGATTTTAATTATATATATATATTAATTAGATTTAACAGAAATCAATTTATTTTAAAAACAGATTAAGACTCGAGAACCGGTGCGCTCCACAGGTCTCGAACCGGGACCTGTGGGTTAGCGGACACACACTCCACCGCTGGACTGTGTGTCACACTTGGTTATAACTCGGTTATCAATATACTTAACATATACTCAAGGCGACTCCGGTTCAGTTTGCTAAAAATAGGATTTTTATCAAGGCGGCGTGTGTGAAACCGGAATCGAACTCGTGACCTTAGCGTTAAAAGTGCACACAGTCCACCGCTGGACTGTGTGTCTAACCCGATAAATAACTTGAGTTTAATTATACTTAACCATTATCGAACTTCGTCTTCTTCACCGGTTTTTAACCGGAGTGACGACGGACTGGTTCGAAATGTTGTTCATGTTTCTTTAGCGTTTAAAGATCAATTACAAATGAGATAAAAGTAAAAAGGGAATGAATTAAGCGTGAGATATACCGACTGGTTATACTCTGTTTTCCGGCAGAACTCCGGCGACAGAAACCTTTTTCCGGCGACAAACTTCTTGCAGCAGAGAGTCTTCCGAAAGGTTACAAAGGTGGTGGGTGACTTCGGTGAAGGTTTAGGGGGTTCAGTAAGCTCAGAGATTACTGATACGGTTTTCCGGCGAAGTATCAAGTATTTCCGGCGAGTGATTTTTCGCCGAGATGAGGTGCGATTTGGTGTGAAAAAACTTCTGGCGAGTTATGGGTGCATTTATAGGGTAGCAACGAGATGAATGGGTCTGAATTCGGTCTATATTCGAAGTCAACTGTTCTCCGGCGATTATGGCTAATGACGCGTTTTCAGACGTTGGCTAGCTGTCGCTAGAGTTAATTGATTGATTAAATTGAACGAAAGCGTGTTTTATGGGCGAAGTCGTCGGGATTTCCGACGACAGCTGTTTGGGCGCAAGTTGACTGAATTTGAATTCTGCACGTCATTATTTGATTTAATAATTCCATTAACTTAACAGAAAATCAAAGTGGCGGAGTGGTCTATGATGTGTGAGTTAAGTGTTTGGTTGAACCGGTAGAGACCCGAGTTCGAAACCCGGCAAAAGTAAAACATTTTTATTTTGATATTTTTGACAGATTTTCAAAAACTAAATATATATCCCCGCATAATAATTGATTACGGATCGTTTAAAATTATTTTGGGCATTTAATTCGTAACGAAAAATTTGACTGACTGTTCGGTTGATAAACGGAGCGGGTTTGGTAAATCCGTTTTTGGACGGATGTTACAGTATCCCCTGCTTTTTAGAAATTTCGTCCCGAAATTTAATTAGGGATATAATTGACTAAAAGAATGATGGTGTTGAGTTTGTCGGTTACATTTTTAGAAGAAAATTAGGGTTTAGGTTTTTGTTTGAGGCGGTAACGTTCCTTGTAAAGGTTAAGTATCCTAATACAGGAATCGCTTTTTGTTGCCTACTGTATAAGTATTGTTAAGCAGGAATGATTCGCTAAAATGATATCATGCATAAGAGTTTGAATATGCTTAGGGTTATATCCTAAGGCAGAAATTCTACAATCTACACAAATAAACACAACCACTAACAATTGTATCCACATTCTGATAGCATATATGTTTGAATGGTGACAGTTCCTCTCTCGTTCGTTATGATGGAGAGGTTAGTCTATATAGAAATGGATCACAATCCAATTTCTTTAAATAGTGAGATGATATAAATGTAACATAATTTCAACCGAGGCAATACTAAATCCTACATGGAACTTCTCATAACCGCCTGATAATGCCTCTGATCCTTTGGCAAGAATACTTATATATAGGAAGTACCAGCGGCGTATCCACCATATTCTTGCCAAATTTTCATTAGTTTTATCCACAAGTTATGATTAGTTACCAAGAAACTAATAAATCCTACATAAAACTTCCCATAACCGTCCGATAAGGCCTCTGATCCTTTGACAAGAATACTTATATATAGGAAGTACCAGCGGCGTATCCACCATATTCTTGTCAAATTTTCATTGGTTTTATCAGTGAATTATGATTAGTCCTACAACTCTACAACCAATACAACAAACATAAAATACTGAAATGAAATATATCTGTGTGATCAAGGCTCAATCGAACGGAGCCGATCGTATTGCATGTACTGAAAATGAAATGGATGTGCGCTCAAGGCTCAATCAAACGGAGCCGAACGTATTGAATGTACTGAAATTGAAATTGTGTGCTCAAGGCTCAATCAAACGGAGCCGAGCGTATTGCATGTACTGAAAATGAATAACTTAACCACACAAACAGCCTATGCATGGAACCTCTCATAACCGCCTGATAATGCCTCCGATCACTTGACAAGAATACTTATATATAGGAAGTACCAGCGGCGTATCCACCATATTCTTGTCAAATTCTCATTGACTTTATCCGCGCGTTATGATTAGTTCTATGCGACTTTATATCAAACACAACAACCACAAGATACTGGTAATGAAAAATGTATGTGCGATCAAGGCTCAATCAAATGGAGCCGATCGTATGTATGTACTGAAAATGAAAATAAATGTGGGCACGCCAGGTTCACGCTCATAGGTAATGGGGAACAGCTCACGCTCATAGGTAATGGGGAGCGGCGGCCTATGAAATTGCATGTACTGAAAACAATATATATAATATCCAATAATTTCTCTAACAGTCTACACATGGAAAAACATAAAACTAAACGATAGGAGTTGAATCTGGATCTTCGGCGAAAAGGACTAGCTGAGTATCTTTGTTTGGGCCGTCATTATCTTCGACAGGATTGGCGTTGATATTGAAGACTCTTCCTCTTGTTGGTGGCATAGTGGTTAGGTTTTCTTGGTTTACTTGGTTAACTGGGTTTGCTTGAGCTTGGGCGTTTATGATGTTAACCAAACGAGGGCATGTGTTCCTAAAATGGGTAGGGTCGCCACAATTGAAGCAAGCTCGAGCATATGGGAACATGGGGTATTGGGGTTGATGATAAGTTTGGGCCATGTTTTGAGTAGGGGAAGAGGTTTGGTCTTGAAAGGTGCGACAAACATTGCTCAAATGACCATAGCGTCCACAAGTTGTACATAGACGACAAAGTAGGGTAAGGGGATGGTGATAAAAACAGTTGTTGCATCGAGGGTGAGGTCCAAGATATGGTTTCTTATTTGGGTAAGTTGAGTTGGGTGCCGCTTGGGTGATTGGGATAGCTCGGATGGGTATGGCGTGAAAAGCTGGGTGATTTCGTTGAGTAGCAGCGAAGAGTCGCCCGACTCTTTTTCTCTTAGGATTGGGTTGAGAAGGGGATTCGGGTTGAGTGGAGTCGGAGGTTTCAGTCGATTCTTTATCCTTTTTCTTCTCCTCCTTGAAGTCTTTGTTTCGGATTCGGTTCTCGGTGAGCTCTGTTGCTAGCTCCATTGCTGCTTCCAAAGTTGCAGGCTTGGTACTTATTACAGGGTCTTGAATCTTCGACGGAAGACCATGAATGTAGTGCTCGATCAAACGGTAGAGGGGAGTGAACATGTTGGGAACCATTTGATGTAATTCGAGGAACCTTTTGTTGTAGGTGATGTGGTCTCCTTCTATTTGCTTCAATGAGTAAAATTCATCTTCTAACTTCTTGATTTCGCTCCTTGGGCAAAATCGTCTGGTCATGATTTCCTTCAATTCGTTCCAAGTTAAGGACATAGCATCTTCAACACCTCGTTTGGCCTTCTCTGTATTCCACCAAGTAAGTGCTATCCCATATAATCGACCGGTAGCATATCGCACTTTGCGATCGTCAGGGCAATCGCAATTTAGAAATGTGTTCTCCATTTCTTCAAACCAATGGAGGAGAGCGGTGACGCCTTCAGTCCCTTTGTATTTCGGAGGGTCGCATGATTTGAAATGCTTGTAGGTGCATTTAGTGGTATTTGGGGAAGAGTTGAAAATGTTTTGGTTTGCTTGATTGATGGGATTATTGGTAAGTGCTTGTTGAACTTGGATTATAATATTGGGTATTACGGCAGCCATTTGTTGAGCGATTTGGGTAGCCATGCGTTCACGGGCTTTTCCTGCTCTCATTTTCCTACGAGCGAGGCTAGAAGACATCTACAAGGAATACATGTCAAGAGTATGAGTTGGATGCCTTTGGGATCGTGGGTCGGGTTTGGGATTGAACGTTCATAAAATAAATATAGAAAAATAAATCTACTACATCCATAGGATGTCTTGGGTTTTGCTTGCTGTTAGGCCCTTCATGCCGCCATACTTTACCTGTGTAATCATGTGGGCCCCCATGAATACCGGTTTTTCATATGGTTCGCACGGTTTCTGCCTGGTTGCGTTCACAAAACCCGGAGAAAATCGAGAGATATGTATACAACGTGTGATGTTCGGAATGTGTCCAGGTGTAGACACGGTGACATCTCAAAGTGAGGTTAGTTCGAACGACGTTTGGTGTGGCATGCTTTGGCCTAATAGGTCCGTCGTACTCTCATCGTTAGTCCCCAGGTAGGCAAACTGGTCCGTTATTTTGGATTTATACGAATGCCAACCTAGACAGGACGTTCCGACTACCGGTACTTGTACCCTTCCAGTTACTACATGCCCGTCGCAGAACTTACTTTGATGAGATTTGAAAATTGCATAAAATCTTTGGATACTGAGAGTATGAAAATAAATTGAATACATGAACATCGATATATGTATATATGTATAATGAATGAGCATGTATGCTTGACTGAAATGTAAACAAATATGAAATAAATATCACAAGTTTGTATGTAACCACCTAATCAATTAAAAATTTAGGCAGACTATAGTATAGGTTTCAAGGGTCTAATAACCTATCCTATATCCCTATAGTCATGGCTCTGATACCAATCTGTCACACCCCGACCCGCAGCGGATAAGGTGATCGGGGCATGATTGGGTTATCATCAAAGCTCATGACATTTATTAAATGTTTCATATTCATTAATACAAATTAAATGAAAGTTTACAATAGTGATACAACATGATCTAACTAACAATCTAACTCCTTTAATCTCTTCTAAGGCATATCCTATGTTATCCTTGCTTCAACCTGTTCACCTGTATCATGTATAAAAAGGTTTTTGGATCAACATAATGTTGGCGAGTGAATCCTATGGAAAAACATTTGAACAATTTATTTAAATTGATTATGAAATATGTGCACAACCAAACATGAATAAAATTAGATGTAACTTGATCAACAATCATAAGATGTTAAATGAAACACTCATGAATAATAATGGAAACAATTAAAAGCACGCGATGCTCAACTCGTCTCTCACGAGGAACTGAGGGGCCTGATGAATGAATTGCATAAACATGATATTATGAATAACACAACTACAAACAATATAAACTCAATGAAAACACACATGAACAATAATGAATTTGAATTGAAGCACGCGATGTTCTACTCGTTTCCCACGAGGAACTGATGGGCTTAATGTATGAGTTTCATGTAATTTGACAAACGGAATATAAATAAATCACAACAATAAATCAATCTAAGATTAAGTCATGATGTGGTATGGCACAAGTTTAAATAAATAAATTAATTAATTCATAACACATGACACACCCCAAAACGTGTAATTTAAAAAGGGGAATTGTAAGATTCACTCACATTGGGTGCGTTCGGTTGATGACGTTGATTGCACGCGAAGTGGTTTTAACCACAAGTGAGATTAAACCTAGATAAATCGCATAGTGGTTCGGTAAGTAAACGGGTTTTATTAATCTATTTTAGTAGGATTGTTGGGTGTATATTTGTGAATTTGAGGCTATTTTCTAACCTTAAAAATGTTATTTTTAAGTATTTTTAATTAAAATAATTAAATAAAAATAATAAAAAAATATTTTATTTTTGCTACAGTTGACTTTTGACTATCGTTGACTTTGACTATCGTTGACCGGTTCAGGCATATTGTTGTGCGCCGGGTGAGGCTCGAACCCGAGACCTCCCGTACGCGTGCACGCAGCTCTACCAACTGAGCTACGTGTCTAACCCGTTATATATCCGATTTTAATTATATATATATATTAATTAGATTTAACAGAAATCAATTTATTTTAAAAACAGATTAAGACTCGAGAACCGGTGCGCTCCACAGGTCTCGAACCCGGGACCTGTGGGTTAGCGGACACACACTCCACCGCTGGACTGTGTGTCACACTTGGTTATAACTCGGTTATCAATATACTTAACATATACTCAAGGCGACTCCGGTTCAGTTTGCTAAAAATAGGATTTTTATCAAGGCGGCGTGTGTGAAACCGGAATCGAACTCGTGACCTTAGCGTTAAAAGTGCACACAGTCCACCGCTGGACTGTGTGTCTAACCCGATAAATAACTTGAGTTTAATTATACTTAACCATTATCGAACTTCGTCTTCTTCACCGGTTTTTAACCGGAAGTGACGACGGACTGGTTCGAAATGTTGTTTCATGTTTCTTTAGCGTTTAAAGATCAATTACAAATGAGATAAAAGTAAAAAGGGAATGAATTAAGCGTGAGATATACCGACTGGTTATACTCTGTTTTCCGGCAGAACTCCGGCGACAGAAACCTTTTTCCGGCGACAAACTTCTTGCAGCAGAGAGTCTTCCGAAAGGTTACAAAGGTGGTGGGTGACTTCGGTGAAGGTTTAGGGGTTCAGTAAGCTCAGAGATTACTGATACGGTTTTCCGGCGAAGTATCAAGTATTTCCGGCGAGTGATTTTTCGCCGAGATGAGGTGCGATTTGAGTGTGAAAAACTTCTGGCGAGTTATGGGTGCATTTATAGGGTAGCAACGAGATGAATGGGGTCTGAATTCGGTCTATATTCGAAGTCAACTGTTCTCCGGCGATTATGGCTAATGACGCGTTTTCAGACGTTGGCTAGCTGTCGCTAGAGTTAATTGATTGATTAAATTGAACGAAAGCGTGTTTTATGGGCGAAGTCGTCGGGATTTCCGACGACAGCTGTTTGGGCGCAAGTTGACTGAATTTGAATTCTGCACGTCATTATTTGATTTAATAATTCCATTAACTTAACAGAAAATCAAAGTGGCGGAGTGGTCTATGATGTGTGAGTTAAGTGTTTGGTTGAACCGGTAGAGACCCGAGTTCGAAACCCGGCAAAAGTAAAACATTTTTATTTTGATATTTTTGACAGATTTTCAAAAACTAAATATATATCCCCGCATAATAATTGATTACGGATCGTTTAAAATTATTTTGGGCATTTAATTCGCAACGAAAAATTTGACTGACTGTTCGGTTGATAAACGGAGCGGGTTTGGTAAATCCGTTTTTGGACGGATGTTACAGCTTTTATTGTCGCATTCAGTTCAGGAGCCGTTATAGGTTTCCTTCTTGCTGCAAACGGGGTTCTTGTGTTGTATATTACTTTTAATCTTTGAAGGTCTTCAAGCCATTGGTGCAAGAAGCTGATCTAGAACAAGGCAGTGAGTAGTTGTAAACAGAAATATATTGACTTTTTTTAAAGTTTATTCTAAATATATATTTATTGATTGAATGATGGAACAAAATCAGATTCGTCTATAAAGTGTGCAGTTTGATTGCTTTATCATTGACAACAGAATAATAATACGAAAAGGATAAGCATTACATCTGCAATAATGGATGGACCATCCATATTTTTATTTGACAGAATTGGTGCTGGTATAGAGGTCTGATGTCTGTCCAGGAGGTCTCTGAACTGCAGGCCTGTAACCTGTTGCTCTATGCTTTCACAGGTTTCTATGCCATCATGTGTATGTTCAGTGTTCTTACACACTTGATTGCATTACGAACAATATACACATGTGTATATCGCTGTACATATATATGTACACATTGTATTAATAAATCTTCATAACCCAGTGTATTAATAAAAAAAATACCATGTACATATGTGTACACACTAATACATTGGCATTCATAAAAATACGCACAAAATAAACATGTGTACATCGCATAAAAACAGAGTAAAATCCACTAACTTGTTAAATAAACCCTATCCTACAATATACACATGTGTACATACTAATACATTGGCATTCATAAAAATACGCACAAAATACACATGTGTACATCGCATAAAAACATAGTAAAATCCACTAACTTGTTAAATCAACCCTATCCTGCAATATATACATGTGTACACACTAATACATTGACATTCATAAAAATATGCACAAAATACACATGTGTACATCGTATAAAATCAGAGTAAAATCCACTAACTTATTAAATCAATCCTATCCTGCAATATGCACAAGTGTACACACTTATACATTGGCATTCAGAAAAATACCCACAAAATACACATGTGTACATCGCATAAAAACAGAGTAAAATCCACACATGTGAACTCGTCGGCGACTGGATATCTTCGACGGACCACCTCTGGTTTTCCTCCTTGACGGTGGCGACGGTGAGTCATAACCTTTATCCATCAAAAATGTCACTCTGGTTTTTCCTCCTTGACGGCGGCGATGCCTAAAAAACAGAGTAACAGAGATGCTGAAATCGACGGATGAGGAACTTACCACTGCTACGATTTTGATGCTTATCCTCGCCGGAATGCAACACCATGAGTATCAACATATGAGGAACCCTAAATCGCCGTCGGTTACAGAGATGCTGAAATCGCCGCCGGATGAAGGAAAGGAACTCGCCGGAGGAAGGAAAGGAACTCGCCGCCTGAGGAAGGAAAAGAACTCACCGGGGAAGGAGTTATTTCACTTTGAATGTATAGAGAGAGAGAATTGGTGATTTTTAAAAATCATGCGATGATTACTTGGTTTCCAATGTTACATAGAATGGAATTTTACTATAATACCATTGTGAGAACTATTTATTACTAAAACATAACATAATAATTAAAAAAAATGCCATTAATCTTATATCTCATCATCTAGTAAATCAAAATCTGTTCATTTTGTTCACAAATTAACCATTGTTCACTCTAGAACCCTAATCATCAATTTAAAACATCCGTAACTTTTTTCATATGACATTTTTAAAAAACTTTACCATAATAAAAAACTTTTTTTATCTTTAATATGAGTATAATATTACTATATATATATATATATATATATATATATATATATATATATATATATATATATATAGGTTAAGAATCCGTTAGGAACCACCATCTTATTGTGAGAACCGGTGTGAACACAAACAATATTACATAAAAAATCTAAAAAAACCCAAATTTTTTTAATATTTTCTTTTGAAAAGTTCGCTATATTTCGTCAACAATAAAAAAAATTTACAAAAAAAATTGAGTAACAGTTATCCATGCACATGTGCATTTTTATCATTTCTTTGACAGATTCCGTAATACATTACAAACATTGGACAATTGTACTTTCACTTACACTACCACGTGTAATACACTATTTTTTACGTTACCAATATTAGAAATGCACATGTGCATCTATATGTATCAACATAAAATAAGGTGTTTTGGTACACTACTTTGAATACACTTTCTCTTTCATCTATTATTCCACCCATAATACACTACCATGCACAAGTGTATCATTTATTCGATAAATTCCGTAACACGTTACAAATATTAGACAAATGTACTTTCATTTACACTACCATGTGTAATACACTACTTTTTACGTTACCAATATTAGAAATGCACATGTGCATCTATATGTATCAACATGAAATAAGATGTTTTGGTACACTATTTTGAATACACTTTCTCTTTCATCTATCATACCATCCATAATACACCTCTATTACCTCCTACCATCCATAATACAATACCATTACCTCATACCATTTATAATACAATAGCAATACCAAAATTTTCACTTTATTACATATATATCAACACCATTTATACCATCCAATCAACATATTACATCATAAAGTAATAACTATAACCAAACCATCAACCACTAGATATAACTAACAAAAAAAAAACATGTATATGGGCCTACTTCATCATTCAAAATCACAAACTTTTTGTATCAAAACACGTTATATAACGGTTATACATAATGATGCACATGTGCATTTTGAATATTAGTAATGTAAAAAAGTAGTGTATTACTGATGGTATTGTAAATTAAAGTGCAATTGTTTACTACTGATAATATATTACGGAATTTTTCAAAGTTATGATACATATGCACATGTGCATGGATAACAGTTACTCGAAAAAAAATTGTAAAGAAATATAGCGATTTTTTTTAAATATTTAAAAAAATTGAGTGTTTTTTTTTTTTTTTTTTAGATTTTATTTTGTGTTCCCATTGGTTCTCGCCGTTTCGCAATAAAGGTAACCACCTTTATATATATATATATATATATATATAAATAGGGTAAGGTTCATGCGAGAACCACCTTTATTTTGAGAACCGCGAAAACCAATGAGAACACAAAAGTAACCCACTACATCACCACCCAAAAGTAACCCACTATATCACCACACAAAAGTAACCCACTACATCACCACCAAAAAAATCGCTAATTTCGTCACCAAAAAAAAATAAAAATAAAAATTTAGTGACGAAAAAGAGCGATTTTTTGGTAAAAAAAAATGTTAACAAAAATTGTTTTGGGTGTTTTTAGGCATTTTTGGTTGTGTTCACATTGGTTCTCGCGGTTCTCGTAATAAAGGGTGGTTCCTAACGGATCCTTCTCATATATATATATATATCTATTACTACTATATAATGTATATAAGAGAGAAATTTTGGATGTTGAAATTTTAAGAGTTTTTTAACTTTTAGTGGATATGTTATATGAAGTTGTAGAGGTTGTTTTTATCTTGTTTTAAATTCTGAATATTGTCATTTACCCTAATTTTAAATCACAATGGGCGGTCAATCTAAAACATTCAATTTTTGAATTCCCTTCTCATCCCACATCCCATACACTCCACTTTTCATCTTCACATCTGCAGAGAAAACCAATGGTCTCGATCAGGCGATCAGAAGCAAGGAAACCATGATAAGGATGTTGCAAGGTTCTTTCTTTTCACTCACCTTTTCAAAATTAAAATTCACATTATTCTTCTTCTCACCCACCTTTTCCACACACACAGAGAGAAAAGGCAGAGATAGAGAGAGGATTTCTAGAGAGAGATGATGAAAGGGATTCGAATCAATGGCCACTGATTCAAGGGGTTAGGGTTTCACGTCTCAATTGCCATGTTCTTCGCCATCAGGCCTATCATATGTTAGTTCATCGACCGTCTTGACATCTCAGTTGTTCTCTTGCGCTTGTTCCATCGTAGTTAGTTCTGATGGTGTCATCTGAGGTGTTTATTTTTCACTGATTTTATGGTCACCAAAGGTACTATACCTTCATTTATTATATATCATCTGAAGATGTTTCTTTCCCACCATGAGTTTTGGTTGAATTCATGACCTGGATCTGCAATTCCAATATATTACTACTATATAATGTATATAAGAGAGAAATTTTGGATGTTGAAATTTTAAGAGTTTTTTTAACATTTAGTGGATATGTTATATGAAGTTGTAGAGGTTGTTTTTATCTTGTTTTAAATTCTGAATATTGTCATTTACCCTACATTCAATCACAATGGGCGACCAATCTAAAACATTCAATTTTTGAATTCCCACTTCTCATCCCCACATCCCCATACACTCCACTTTTCATCTTCACATCTGCAGAGAAAACCAATGGTCTCGATCAGGCGATCAGAAGCAAGGAAACCATGATAAGGATGTTGCAAGGTTTTTTCTTCTCACTCACCTTTTCAAAATTAAAATTCACATTATTCTTCTTCTCACCCACCTTTTCCACACACAGAGAGAGAAAGCCAGAGATAGAGAGAGGATTTCTAGAGAGAGATGATGAAAGGGATTCGAATCAATGGCACAGATTCAAGGGGTTAGGGTTTCACGTCTCAATTGGCCATGTTCTTCGCCATCAGGCCTATCATATGTTAGTTCGTCGACCGTCTTGACGTCTCAGTTGTTCTCTAGCGTTTGTTCCATCGTAGTTAGTTCTGATGGTGTCGTCTGAAGTGTTTATTTTTCACCGATTTTATGGACACCAAAGGTACTACACTCTTCATTTATTATATAGTCATCTGAAGATGTTTCTTTTCCACCATGAGTTTTGGTTGAATTCATGACCTGGATCTGCAATTCCAACTATTACTACTATATAATGTATATAAGAGAGAGAAATTTGGATGTTGAAATTTTAAGAGTTTTTTAACTTTTAGTGGATATGTTATATGAAGTTGTAGAGGTTGTTTTTATCTTGTTTTAAAATCTGAATATTGTCATTTACCCTAATTTTCAATCACAATGGGTGGTCAATCTAAAACATTCAATTTTTGAATTCCCACTTCTCATCCCCACATCCCCATACACTCCACTTTTCATCTTCACATCTGCAGAGAAAACCAATGGTCTCGATCAGGTGATTAGAAGCAAGGAAACCATGATAAGGATGTTGCAAGGTTTTTTCTTCTCACTCACCTTTTCAAAATTAAAATTCACATTATTCTTCTTCTCACCCACCTTTTCCACACACACAGAGAGAGAAGCCAGAGATGGAGAGAGTATTTCTAGAGAGAGATGATGAAAGGGATTCGAATCAATGGCCACTGATTCAAGAGGTTAGGGTTTCACGTCTCAATTGGCCATGTTCTTCGCCATCAGGCCTATCATATGTTAGTTCATCGACCGTCTTGACGCCTCAGTTGTTCTCTTGCGTTTGTTCCATCGTAGTTAGTTCTGATGGTGTCGTCTGAGGTGTTTATTTTTCACCGATTTTATGGACACCAAAGGTACTATACTCTTCATTTATTATATAGTCATCTGAAGATGTTTCTTTTCCACCATGAGTTTTGGTTGAATTCATGACCTGGATCTGCAATTCCAATGGGTTGTGGCTGAAATAGCTTTGTTGTGAACTATGTAGAACATAATTTCATAGTATCGAGTGAACTTTGATTAAAGGTGTCAATAAGTGATTAAGTTTTAGTTTAAATCATGTTAGGAGGCCAGGTATTGTTTAAGTGAGAAGATTTAGGTAAATTTGTGTTTGTAATTGTTCTTAATTTATATTGTTCTATTTTAGTCATATCTACCAAATTTTCACCCATGAATTACAAATATATATATATATATATATATATATATATATATATATATTTGTAATTTAGCTTTATTATAATCCCAAATGATTTACAACAAAGCTTTTTGTTTCATCGACCAAAAGATCTAATCTGAAAGTTGGTTTCTTTGTAATGTTTGGGTGATGTTAAGTTTAAAATTTTAGCCTAATTTTATTTTCGTCTTTAACCAAAAAGCAAAATGACTTTGGAAAAAAAGTGAAAACCGTACTTATGCTTAACTTAAACCAAACGATAATACAAAATGGTTACCAAATGTCTGGTCACAGTTTCGATTGTGGCTCACAACCGAACTGACTCATGCACATCCTTAAATACCAAAATGTTGTGCATCCTGTCATATCGCGCAGACACCCTACAAACAATGTGGTATGACGAGCCATCCCAACATGATGAAAGCATATGACGTTTTGTCGTTGAAGGCTCATGACATAGATAATACACAATGATGCTAGGAATAAGAAAACTAACAAAAATATTATACGATATATCACCAAGGGATTAATAAACTAACATAAAACGAGTATCATGTTGTAAATTATCGCCGCCGCAGCATCGCGCGGGTTCCCTACTAGTATATAATTAAATATAACGATGGTTTCTTATTAAAATGCCAAAACAACAAATTACAACCAAATAAATGTTAAACGGGCAACAAGTTACGCCACAACCCCCTTTTGAATTGCAAAACTGATCCTAATAAAATTTTCATTTTTACTGGGTTTCTTTGCATTGTGTTAATGGTTCTGGTCATTGTGTCTTTCAACTGGGTTTTGGTCATCACGTTTCTACTAGGGTTTCTATACATTGTGTTATTATCAAACTTATAACACAACGTTAATTTGGGTTTTGTCAATTGTGTTTTTATCAGAACCTATAATACAATGTATGGTATAATGAAGGTGTGCTATATTTGGGTTTTCTATACATTGTGTTATTTGTTCTGATTATTGTGTTTTTCATTTGTGTGGATTTTCTATACATTGTGTTATAGGTTCTGTTCATTGTGTTTAATCTACTATCCATTGTGTTTTAAATTTAATCTGCTACCCATTGCATTTTTGTTTTGTTTTCCAATGTGTTTTAATCTATTGCTTTTTGTGTTTAATTTGTTATTAATTGTGCTTTTAGTCTGTTGTTCATTGTGTTTTTAGTCTATTGTCCATTGTGTTTTAGTCTATTATTCATTTTATTTTAGTCTGTTGTCGATTGTGTTTTAGTCTGTTGTCATCAATTGTATTTTTAGACTATTTTCCTTTGCGTTGTTAGTTTAATACTAATTGTGTTTTATGTTATGTACATTGTGTTTTAGTTTACTGTTCATTGTGTATTTTATCTGTTTTCATTTATTGTGTTTTTAGTCTACTTTCCATTGTGTTTTTAGTAGATACTCATTGTGTTTTACGTTGTGTACATTGTATAATACGCAACTGAAATTTTGATCTTTTTAACATATAACAATAGAGTACTCGTATTAATGATCATATTAAGTTTTTTTCTCTTGACGAAACTACCATTCCCATTTATTTCTCATTGAACATTTGTCACTTTCTAGTGGTTTCTTACCCTTTTATATAGTTTAGCCTTTGTAGAATAACTCAACCCTCAAAATAGTTATGATATGTTAATTTGAAATGATAGGAGGAAAATTTATTAAGTTAAATAAACATGTTACATTTATACTTAATAAAAACTAGTTTAGAAACTTGTATATTATATAGGTTGAATAAAGCACACATTAAATATATAATAATAAAGATTTAGAGATTATAAAATGTTATTTGATGTTTTCAACAGCTAAAAATATTTGAAATCAAGAACCAATTTGAAATTTAGAAAGGATTTTGATCAACTTTTTAAACTTTTTAGTTTCCTTTTTACTTATTTATTTTGGGTGAAATTATATTACTCATATTTTAACTAAAATAAACTTATAGAAGAAAATAAAATAACACATAAATATAGCAATTCTCTCTCTATAGCATATAAATAAACAATCTGAAACTGAAAACTCACGTGATGTCCCACTTATTTAATATGAATACTTATAAATTGAAGTTAACCATGAAGTTAACCATGATTATCTATTTAGTTTTGAAAAAGAAAAAAAAAGTAGAATTGTTTGCGAAATTGGTTCCAAATATTTATGTTGAACTTTTTTTTAGGGAGGACAAGTAGCACATAAAGATCCTTGTTTATTATGTGATATAAATTATATACTAAAGTTGTAATAGAATAACTAATAAACGTTGATAAAATCCCCTAAATTGTCATCTGTTTGGCTTCACAGTCGGTTTAAAAAATCGACTAGTTGGTTTGGAATTTTGAAACGGTAATGAACCCTTTTGTTTACATAGCAAATCAACCGTGAAAACATCGGACCAGGCTATAAGAAATATGTTATAGTGTAGTGTATGCTTAATACATTTTATTTGGCCAGCAAAGGAGACATTTATTCACTAAGAACCAACCTTAGCAAGAAACTAAGGCTGAACAATACAACAAAAGAAAGCAGACCAAAGGCAGAAAAAAAAACAAACAAACAACAAACATACTGCAGCAACTGTGCTGAGCATCGACCCGAAACCAAGCCCCCATTACGTGATACCGAGGTCTTCGAACCGTCTCCAATTTTCTGCAGTCAATCCGTTGATTCTCGCCCTTTTAACCATCCACCAAAACGTCTCGTTCTTTATACCTTCTACCGCGAGCGAGACCGAAGTTACTCTCCCTTTAAAGATTTTATCGTTACGACACTTCCATATCTTCCAGAATGTTTTAAGAAACACCGCCTGGATGATATTTTTCAACCTTTGGCATGTCCACACTGTAGCTATATTGTAAAATTTGCTTTACGGACTGAAACGACCCCAGTATCTCCACCTTCAGCCAAACACAAACCCCAGTATCCCCCCACTTGCAAAGTCATAATTAGTAGTGAAGAAGCAAATCCCAACCTCAAGGAGATCAGTGCAAGTGCTCTAGCGATGATGAAGATGAAAATGGTCACAACGTGTCTTCTTCGTCTCATCTCAAATTTTCGAAAACCATTAAACACGTTAGAAAGGGTCTAAGACCGATGTCTCTAAACGACCCTCCGAAACTTAAGTCAGTATCGAAATTAAAACCATTGGCATATATGTATGTGTATAAGAGTATTAGCATGATCATATGTAGAAAGATTTTGGGGAGGAAAATCAACTTGCTGAATGTTGTAGAAGAGGATTTTAATACCCTGATGGGTCATCCTCATTTTGGTCCTGTCAAGATTGGGCTAAACATATTGGGTTGTGGTCCATTTTTAAGGGGTACCTCTACAAGTCCCCTAGTCCGGTATAATGTAGCCCAAGTTGCATTATTTTAGACTCATTTTTTGTTATCATTTGGATTCTTTTTTGGTTATCATATGAGTGATCCATGTTACCTCATGGGCTTTTAAGTTGGATTTACCTTATTATGTATATTCTAAGTGCGGATGTGTAGTCTGGATAGGCTCTCGATTATGTTAGCAAATGCTACCAATTTACATATAAAGGACACGAAATCTGGATGACACTCTTGAGCATGTTAACAAGTGTTTATAAGTATAGTGGACATGTAGTACATATTTTTTTATCTGAGCTTACTAGAGAGTGATTTATTAATCAATGTCGGGAATATAGTTTGGCTTTGTGCTACTATATCAACGTGTTTTACATCTTAATGCAGATTTGTGGTCCAAGTGAAACTTGATTATAAGTGAAATCTGTATTGAGAAATGGTCTGCAATTGAATGGCTATGTTATGAAGTGTCCCACCTTATATATTTTGCGTAAGCAAAAGATAATGCGTTGTGCGCCTCAACATTAATGACATGGCATGTAATCAAACAAAGATGTGGCGTACGACCCCATAGAATGACGTGGCACTTGACTCAATGATATAGGTAGAGCGTGTAATCGGATATGGTGCGTCACCTTGACATATATCAACACCATGTAAATGGTATAACAATAATGTTATACGCATAGTTATCTAGGCCAGAAAGATATCAACACTGTGTAAATGGTATAACAGTGTAATTATGTGTGCCGTGTGATATACGTTAATATATATATATATATATATTATACACATATTTGACAAAAAAATGCTTGATTTTATGGCATTATACTTTCATAAAAATAATGTCATATAAAAATTTATGCATGTTTGAAAAAAAGGGAAACTTCAGAAAGTCAACAATACTAAGCTATACCAATTGTACCCCTTTACCACCTGATGTATTGCAAACACACATCCCTTTATCCATGTATTTTGTATATGATTTAGCTAGATTTTGAGTCGTTTTGGTCTTTATTAGCTTGTAATTAGACAATGTTGTATCTTGCAGGCAAAGTTGTGCAATTTGAGCTTAGAGCTAAAATGGAAAAGAAACTAGCACATGGGTGAAACTGGATGAGAAAGGAGAAAATGCTAAAGAATCTAATGTCGGTGCACTGCGAGAGAACAAGCTAAGAGTCCTAGCGACACCCCTAGGGGATAAAAGGCAAAAAAGACCAATTTACCCTCGAAGTTTGAGAATATTACCCTAGAGCCACCGTGCCAGTATTTTAACCTTTTGTGACTATCACTCATCGTGAGCCATGTTTCTAGCTTCCATCACGACGTGCAATCGGAAGATATGTCGGAAAAATGAATTTGAGTCCTATATTAACTTGTTAATAATCCTAGTTGCCTCTACTTGGTGATTCACGAATTCCAAAGCTATCTTAGGGCGATTTTGGGAGTTTCTAGCAACGAGAAAGCTGAGAGTTGAAGCAGATTAGCTAAATTCAAGTGCTTTTTGGTTAGCTAATAGTTTATTGTTTTCAGTTTGTCTGAACTTAAATACTTTGGACATGTTTACTGGATTTGCTTGTTTTGAACTAGTTTTTGCTTTTGTATTGAACATGAGTAACTAAAATTTTCTTAGCTACCAAGTGATGATTGTTGACTTTTAACATGTTTTCGGGTTTTGGATAATTGTTGATTTAGCTTATCTTTTGGTAAAAAATGTTTCCAATAAAGTTTCTTTTGTATATGCATGCTTAATATATGATAGTTATTGTATGTTCCACTTGATTCTAGTTAATTGATTGCGTATTGATTGATCTAGGGTTTGGTGATTTTTGTAGACTTTGTGTTTTCAATAACTATCTTGTAGTTGCTAGATGTAGTAAACCCTAGGAACAAGTAATTAACTTATTCAGTAATTTATTATTCTACCATCTTTGAGTCCGAGAGGAGATTAGATGTCGGTGTGTCTAGGTTTATAGAAATTCAGTCTGAGCTATGACAAACTGTACTTTTTGGTGTATAATTACGCGTATAACAAACATTAAGACAATAATACGGAGCGTAATTATACGTTAATTAATTTAATTAGGCCTATTGGAGTGCCTAGGAACGTCTACCCAACTTTACAGTGCGCGAATGTTGATTTACGGGAAGACTGCTGAACGATAAGCGGTAACGAACTGAAACCGGACAAAATACTTACAACGCTGGAAAATACGGATTTTATACGTATAATTAATGCATATGAACTTGGTTTTGCGAATTACGGTGCTTTCGAATAACACAAAGCGCATACGGGAACGAAAAACGCGACTACAAGAACGCACAGGCAACGAAACGGAAGCACCGGATGCGTGATTTACTTTCAAAACTGAAATATTATGATAAATTTGGCTTCAAAATCTAATTTTAATAAACGCAGACGAAATCAGATCGAAAAACTGATAAGAAACGACCTTCGAAACAATTTACGCGTTTTAACGCAACCGATGAACGTACGCAATTAATATAAACAACTGACATCATTTTTCATAGTTTTGACCCTAAAACTTTGTTATATGATATTCTACGAAGTTCGGGTGTGAAAATGGGCTCCAGAAATGCGATCGGGCCGCTAAAAAACACAAGAATCAGACTTATGGGCCCAACCCACCAAACCCTAACTATATAAGTGTGTTTACAACAAACACCGTAAACACACACTTCTTCTCTCTCCTCTCACACTTCTCTCTCACTCACTCTCTCTCTAGAACCGGACTCCGGCCGACCTACGGTGGAGCTTCGGCGAGTCGCGACGGCCGGCCACCACAGATGGTGGTCCAGCAACGGCGGTGTACGGCGGCGACGGTAGAATTTCACGGCTGAACCACGGTGTACCCTCCCTAAATCCAACCTCCCGAACACGTTTCATTGTTGGTTTTCCGATTTGAACAACGAAGATGACTGTTTTGGGCTCCGACAGCCGTAACTCGAGTCAACTCTGGTGAGTTTTGGTCTTTTTCTTCTTTTCACCTCGGATCCTCTTAGATCCCTATCTTTCCGGCTGTTGGTTGTCGTTTCAGGTTACGATGGTGGTGTGATGGTTCTAGTATGACGGCAGTAGAGGGGGTTTTGGTTGTTAACAGTAGTGGTTAGTGGCATGACGGGGTGGTGCGGTGGTATTAAACGTAGCAAACCAGCCGCAGTCGGCGGCGCTGTGGCAGGCCGGCGGCGGCAGTGGGAGGGGTTGTCGGTGGTTCGAGTTTTGATTGATTTTGGATTTGTTTAGTTTGGTTCAACGGGTTCGGGTTCGATCAAAAGCAGTCGACATGGTCAACACCGGGTATTGTTAAAGGTTCGGGTCAGATTCAAGTGAGTTCGGTCAAGTCAACATCAGATTCATTTTCGTTCGGGCTCGGTTAACACCGGGTCAAACTCTGTCAGACGGTTCAACTCAGTCAACTCAGACTCAGTTCGGATCAAGGACGGTCAAGTTAGTCAACAAAGTCATATTTGGTTCGGATACAGTTCGGGTCAAACCCAGTCAACTTAGTCAATATGGTCAACTGTGGTCACACACAGTCCACGGGTCGACACGAGAGTCGGTAAAACATTTACGACATAATTTTTGTTAGATTATTTATAAAAAGATTCGCTAACGCGAAACCGAGCTCAAACTGATAAACATTATTTTTAAGTAAACTACTAAATTTCATGGACTAGTACTTTTCATAATATCAAAGATCGCGTATACAAATTTAAAACCGAACCGACATCGTTACATAACATATATATATATATATATATATATTTTATGTGTGTGGTGTATTTGACGAAAAATTACGTTTAAAACACGACGAAAGGTTATATATGTATTTTGTTACATGGATTGATGTGTTTTGAAAATATATCGACAACATATATTGTCGGATCGACTAAAAACGGAGAAAACTCTGCCCGATTTTCGTTAAAATATAAGTTTATATTTTATACTTAGGATTTCAAAACCAACGGAAAAACTTTCGGGAAATCGAAACTATAAAAAATAAATATATTGTTTTATATTTATTTCAAACGTCGAAAATTCGGATTTTATATTTCAAACGTTTCGGGAATTCAAAAAGCATATAAAATAAATATAATTACTTATATTTATTTCAATGCCTACACCAAGTATTTGGATAAAACAAATATGTATGTATATTAATTTTGGCGACGCTTTATAACTTATAAAACGGGATTATTACACTCCGACAAACACGAGTTACTAGTTAAAAAAACTCGAAAACTTGGATCAAATAAATATAATTATTTATTTTTTTTCAAAACACCGACAATTTGAATAACTTCGAATACCTTTATAAAATAAATATAATGTTTATATTTATTTCGAACGTCTAACCGAACGCGACACGTACTTCACGATCATAACACCGTACTAACTGAGTTGTTTGACAACGAGTATATACATATATACTCACTTACGTCTTACGGGAACTACAACGGTATATTACCGTACCATATGTGACATTTCGAATACGCAACGTTTATATATACATATATATGCATACGTTTACATATATTTTCATCGTATGAAAGCTACAACGAGACGTACTACTATCCATCTACCGACAGCTAACACGACTTCGTGAGTATATTTATATTTAAATATATAAATATATATATCCCAAATCATTCGGAAACTCTGTCAATTTTTGAGACTTAGTTTTATCCCGATTATTAACGGGATCAAATAGAACAACACCTTTTAAGGATCGTTTGTTGACGATTCGTTAGAGCTCAGACACGTAGTTTAACTACGTTGTCTTATTAGAAGCTTATACGTTATTTCTTGATAGGAATTCTATAGTTGCATGCTAGTGAGTTCACGTTCTCGGAATGACATTATGGAATCACATTAAGCTAGCTTTGCACAAGGATAACAAGGTGAGTTCATAACCCCCACTTTTCACCGTTTTACATTTTTTATAAATGTTTTCGGGTGTGGAAAGACATGCAAGTTTTGCGAAAATCTACAATATTTTGATAAACGCAAATCATATATTTCTAAACCATATTACAAACGTATTCCAGATAACACAAATGGTTTATGAAAAGTTTATGCCAAACATACCAGTTTTTACAAGAACATACGCGTTTTTGAAACATGCATGAGTTTTATGACTAGGGGCTAGGCCCCAATTTTATTAATGACATGGGCTAGGCCTAATAACACGAATGACAATTTAACATGGGCTAGGCCTAATAACATGGATGACAAGATAACATGGGTTAGGCCAATGACACGCGTGCAAGGCACGAGGACATATGAAGGGCGAGGCCCGTTCATACACAGCGATAACATAGATTATGACAATTGGTATGTAGCTATGGGATTAGATGATAACAGATTAATGTGCGTAAGTAGGATGATGACAATAGTAACCACTAATCACCTAGTGACCATGGTGCAAAAGGTATAGATTTATCGGGTTTGAGGCGCGCTCCTGTTAGGATCGATCCGTCCACTTGTCACGGAAACCTAGGTTGTATCTATGTCATCGTATGGGAATTTATGTGAATAGTGACAAATACACAAGAATTACTGTTTAAACGTCGATTTATTAGTCCAAATGTCTTTACAATGTACAAATCCAAATTGACAGAGCTTCGCCTCAAAAGTTGCAAAGTTACAAATGAGAAACCAAGGCTAGCTATATATAGAGGACCAAGTTCGGATGAGAAAGGCCATGCCAAGTTTTTCGGGCGAACTTGTCCATTTGACATCAACAACTTCGGCCGAAATTGTCCTAGTACACCATAAATACTTTGAAATCTAACAAATCAAACCCTATACAATACAAACTTGATCCAAGACTTAGACGATAAAATTATGCACCAACAGACTCCCTCTTGGATATTGTCGTAGTCTTGATCAGTCTTCAAAACCTTCAACCTCTTCCAAAGAAATTCTTGTAGGGCTTTTTCCTTCGTTCTTGCTTTGGAATCGGCGTTTGGTCAGTAGGAGGTTGTGGGTCCGAATCGCGCGGTTCTAAACGGAAGTTTGGGTGTATGATAACCGATTCGGTAGAACGTTATTACAGAAAGGGGTAGAAGTAGAATGCAGCAGAAGTCATACGTCTATTCATTCATACCGAAAGAGTATACATCTTGTTAGGCTGGTGGAGTTCCTGGAGAGAATCTGCCAGCCTCTCCCCTCAGGGAGCTTCCAAAACTTACAAAACAAATGAACACACAACACATATATATAGGGATAAGGATTTTCATACGAAAATCAGCGTTTTCGTACGAAAATTTTCGTACGAAAACGTTACATATTTTTGTACGGAAATTCACCATTTCGTACGAGATTGACAGATTTTCGTACGAAATGTGTCCATTTTCTCATCCGACGTTCGTGCTCGGGTCGTGTGTTCTTATCTAATCTATACAAAATTCAACACACGCTCTAACTAGTCTATTCGCACAGTGACGGACACAAAGTGCACTAACAGATTCCCCCTTGTCCGTTACTTTCGAAGCTTTTTCTTGATCTTGAAATCTCTGAGCCGTGTTTGAATATTCTGCAGCTTCAATCAACGTATCTATCGATGTCGTAGAACGCGTCAACAGATTCCCCTCCAATTGATGATCCGGGTTTGCATTATCAACATTAAATTCCCCTAAAATCTCCAGTTCAGAACTTTGTTTGCACGGTTTCCGACCTCCTCTGATTTGCTTGATCGACAAATTTTCTTGAATAAACACCAACTCGAAAGTTAATCAATGCAGCTTCTATGTTTCTTCGTTAACCACATCCATGTTCGGTTTAGCGCATATCTCATATGCTTGATCCTCTGATCTTCAAGACCCAACCGGCAATTGATAGAAACTTCGAATGACCACACCCGTAAACCTCAAATCGATGAATACCCATGAAAATCTGAAATCCCGATTTCCGTAATCATATCTTAAGCATGCTCCTGGAAAGATAGATTAGCAAATCGGTAGTCTTTTTAACCAGCAAATCTTCATCGGAATCAAATTATCTGGTTACACATCAAATCTGAGAAACGTTCACCCGTGATCAAAATTACATTCTTCCTCTACAGTCACAATAACATATGTATAGCTATCTCCGCTGAAGCGGACGCCTTGAAACTACAAAACATCCTCATTTCTGGATTACTCGGAAAACAATTCATTTGCGATGCAGAGTTAAAGATAAGCAGTCGTGTATGCATCAACCTCACATCGAAGATCAGGCTTTTAAACCCTTGAGAATCAATCTGTATTATGATCTGAAAATTCTGAGCTTCCTGTGATCACGAGATCCCAAGCATAATCTATTTCGTGAGCAACTGGTACACATCTTTGTCTGAAAGATCCATTATACCATCTTCTTTAGTCATGTGTTGCAAACATATAGCCGTGGTCAGAGCGCACGGGGCACTGAAACTACAAGACATCCCTCTTTCCTGGCGGTTAGTCCGGAAAATAGTTCATTTGCAATGTAGAGTTAAATTGGATACATTGTACCACTAAGCGGCCGTGTGTGCTTCCGCGAACTTTACGACTGCCGGGCATTTAGCCGTGGTCGTAGCGCACGGGGCACTGAAACTACAAGACATCCCTATTTCCTAGCGGTTAGTCCGGAAAATAGTTCATATGCAATGCAGAGTTAAAAATGGGTACTCCGTATCACTAAGCGGTCGTGTGTGCTTCCGCAACTTGACTGCCAGGCATCAATGTGACCACTGACTATAGAATCCGATAAACAACTCCTCCAAAACTCAGTTACGCGACCCCACTTTTACGAAAAGTAGACATCAACCTGATCTCATCACTAATGCTTCATCAAATAATTTGCATCGAAAACCACCCGAATGCTAGCTGCATCGTCCTAATTTCTAAAAATGCCGGAATTTTCAATGTTTGACAAATTTTTATACCCCCTCATTTTTAGCAAATTCTAACGTTTTGAGCATCATCTCACAAAACCCAGAGTCTTGTTTCTTCGAATTTCAAGACACTCGTCACGTCAATACGGTCAACAAAATTTTTCCAATGCCTTTTTTGGCACCTCACTCATTTTCGCACGAAAAATTTTTGCACGAAATATCAAAGATTTTTGCACGAAAATTAGAGGTTTCAGAGAAAACTGAACTGATGACGTTTTTCGATCCGGAGTCTTCGTTTCTTCGAATTTCAAGACGATTTTGCAAAGACCTTGTCAAAAATCAGTTTCTAACAATCCTATAAGTTCAATTTTACATTTTTTCCGAGGATTGTCCGTTTATTTGATGATATACGTCTAAAACCCCTCCTAAGTTCATAATTCATGAGCGTAGGTGATTCAACCGACTGTTAGATCAGTTGAATCGGTATCGTAGCTCTGATACCAGTTGTGGGTCCGAATCGCGGCGGTTCTAGACGGAAGTTTGGCGTATGATAACCGATTCAGTAGAACGTTATTACAGAAAGGGGTAGAAGTAGAATGCAGCGGAAGTCATACGTTTATTCATTCATACCGAAAGAGCATACATCTTGTCAGGCTGGCGGAGTTCCTGGAGAGAATCCGCTAGCCTCTCCCCTCAGGGAGCTTCCAAAACTTACAAAACAAATGAACACACAACACATATATATAGGGATGAGGATTTTTGTACGAAAAATGAGCGTTTTCGTACGAAAATTCACCATTTCTACGAAATTGACCGATTTCGTATGAAATCTGTCCATTTTCTCATCGATGTTTGTGCTCGGGTCGTGTGTTCTTATCTAATCTATACAAAATTCAACACACGCTCTAACTAGTCTATTCGCATAGTGACAGACACAAAGTGCACTAACACCAACTCAAAATATTACCCAACGACTTATCTTTGTCTCTGGTAAAGAATGCAAACGGACGTCTAAACTTTCTTTGTTTCAGCATCTCTTTAAACCAAGACTTTTTCGCTTCAGCAATTTCTTCCTTTGTCATACGTCATGGAATGTTCTCTTCTCGAACTGTCTCTTCAAATTTCCTTCTCAACAAATCATCATTTAATTCTTCATACATTTCTTCGAATGTTGGAAAGTTGTCAGTGTTCTCCATGGAATACTTTTCAGCACCTTCTTCGTCATCAGATGCATCTTCAACAATAACTCTGTTATAATCATCAGCTTTAGGTGTATGCTTGTAGAAGTATTCTTTAGGCTCAAATGTATTAGTGTTCACTAACTCTTCTTCGAAATCAAATTCAAACGATTCAGGTTCTATCTCGAACATTTTTGCCAATTCTTCATTAGAATAGTCGTGAACAAACTCTCCCCTTCAATATTATGTTCCAACATCAGAATTAGGGGTTTATCAGAGACTGCTATGAATGGGTTAGCAATGACCGCATCAGAATCACCAACATCTTTAGGGCCATCTTGCTCCCCCTTACTTTGAACATCTTCAGCATTTGCTTCGTCGTTCATCAAAGTATCAAAATCAAAGTCTGTAAAGAACTTTGTTGAATCTACTTTCAAACCAACACCCCCTGACCATCATCATCATCATTACCATGATCTGAATCATCTTTCAGATCATCGACTGGATCATCGTCTTTATCATTCTTATCATCATTATCCTCATTTTCTTCAGATTCTTTCTCTGGTTCAGAAGCTTTGACAGAATCTTCAACTTGTTCAACATTTTGATCTATATCAACATTTGAGCTATATCAACATTTTGAACTTGATGAGTTTCTACAATAGGTGTTTCTTCAACAATAGGCACTTAAGAAGTCTTTGAACCTTCACCGATCACTGTTTCAATAGTGCTTTCAACATGCTTTCCTTTGCCCCGCATTGCTAATTCTTTTTCAGCTCGTTCTTTCTCGTCTTGCACTTCCAATCTATTGTATTCAGCGTTGAAGTCTATACCAAGATTGTTAGCCAGAACTCACTGTAGCATACTGAATCTTTTGTTGTTTAGAGCCTTTTCTGTCTTGAGCTCTGCAATTGTTTTCCTCATCCTTTCGTTGTCTGCACCGAGACTTTCAACTAACGCTTTCATGTACTCACGCATTTTCCAGGAACTTGACTTTGTCTTCCATAATCTCTTTCTCTGTCTCATTCTTTTTTACTTGATCTTCCAGAGCTTTAATCCTTCTTTCTAACTCTTGAACCTTTGTTTCGTTGAACATATCAAGTAATTCATCAGAATAAATCTCTGTATCAACATTTTGTGGAGGCGTCGGAAAACTTCCAAATTCACTAGAGAAATAACGTTCTTGTCTTTGAGCAGATGATTGACTTTGAGGAGTTCGCTGCTTTGGAGTAGCCTTTGGCGTTGTTTCTTGTTGTGGAGAGATTGGTTGTGCAGTAACAGTTGGCTCTTGTGGAGGTTGTTGTGGAGCTTGCACAGATACAGTTGGTGGTTCTTGAACAGGCAACGTCGGTGGTTGTTGAATTTCAGAAGTAACTTTCATTCTTTGACTGATGTATCTCCTTTTAGGTAGAACTCTTCCTTTAGTGCTAGGAGATCCCATTGTTTTCTTTGCATCACCGGCCTTTGATTTAGAACGGTTTGTCTTTTTCTTCGGTCTGTCTTCATCAGAACCTTCTTCCGCAGATGGTACATATAAATCTTCACCTTGTTTCTTTAATCGCTCTTGCTCTTTTTCTTTCTCAATTTTCTGACGAATATCTGCAGAATCTTCAGATGATTCTTTTGTCTTTATCAGAAATAGCGGATATAACATCATCACGATCACCACCAGCAGTTCCAGTCTCAATCTCTTGACTCTCTACATTCACTGTTGCACTCGATCCCGCAACATTTTCAATGTTTTCTTGTTCATTTTCTGGCTCATCAACCAACATAGTCTCTACTTTCTTTGAAGCTCTTTTGCGCTTTGGCTTTTCAACAACTTTCTTCACAAACCATACGCTACGATACTTTTCTTTAAATCCCTTTAGCAATTCAATTTCATCTTTATCATCACCACTTCCTTCATTTCTCCATTTTCCATTAGGTGGTGACACGTAGTCAGCTTTAACAATCGCACCGAAAACTAGCTTTGTAATAGGAACTGAATCTTGTGTTTGATACGTCACAAGCTTCTTCAAAGTAGTCTCTTCCATATGAACCAGATAAAGTACATCATTCTGATCTTTGACGACTCTTTGAACTGATCATCGATAAGCATTTGTACAAACCGAGGATATAACAGAAATCTATCCTTTCCCATATTCTTTGACATGTGCGCAAAAACAACTCCATAATAGTTGAACTTCTTGTTTAGAATCATTGCCGTTGCCATGCATATCATGTAATCCTGCAAATCATCCAATCCTGCTTTTCTATGACTAAAAGTGTGAATCAGGGCATGTATAAAGAATTTATACGGCAGACCCAGATTGCCCTTCTTGAATGATGACTCATTAAAGTATCCACGGTAACCCATATGATATCCATTCTTCAAAACCCATTGGATCATCAAAACTATCATTAAATTCCAGCACCCTTCGAATATCAGCTTCTGTAACTTTAAACTCTTTATCCTCATCCCCCACACGAACAAATGAATTGATGACTTTGTTAGCTTCGTTGTACTTTGCAGAAGTCCAAAAAAAGTTTACATGAGAGCGATATACAATGTGTTTGTCAGTGATAGCCTTCATTACATGAATACGTCCCGTAAACTCTAATATATCATAAAACAGCTCCAGAGATGGTAATATCTTCTTGTCTAGCGAAACACACATATTATGGAACTTCGAATACTAAGTGAACAACCTGCGACGTGAAGCACACAAACACTTAGCACATTTTTACAAACTTTAACAACACTTGACCAACTTTGCTCGAACTTGCCAAAAAAATGGCATGTTTTGTAACATATCAGCATAAGTTCGGGCGAACTTGACACAAAAACAAATTTTTCAACAATTTAGTGTAAGTTCGGTCGAACTTGACATGTGTAATCCCTAACTTCCCCTGAAGTTGAACACAATAAACCAGATTATTATACACACAACTTCGCCCGAAGTTGTTCCAAACAACCAAACAAGTTGGGGTGAACTTGTCGTCGTCCCAAAAACGAAGTTCAAACCTGCAACATGTTTTAATGGTCCAAAGTTCGATTTTATGATTTTTATATGATCTATACATGTTATTAAACACTTTTGACCGATCAATTTCAATTCAAATGCCCTAAATCTATGAGTTTTAACAGATTATAGGTCTGACATGTTCAATACACATCAAATTCAAGTTTTGTTCATCAATTCATACATTTTCCATGGATCTAAGTGTGCTAATCACCTACATTCAATCAAAAAACGGGAAGAATAACGGTATCTTGAAAGCAATCTTGCAAGTTCGCCCAACAGGGTTAAGTTCCCTCAAAACAGATAAATGATGTTTTGTCCGAAGTTGATGCTATATATAGTTGATGTAACTTCGGGCGAACTTGTTGCTTATAGTAACACCGTTCATATCATAACTTCGCCCGAAGTTACCTAAAACTGATAACCAACACTTTATTCAACTTCGGCCGAACTTGGCTACTAAAACAAACAAACTTTTAAAACATAACTTCGCCCGAAGTTGCCTAGAACACTTACAAAAATGGCAACTTAACTTTGGCCGAACTTGTTCAGGTTTATTTCAAATTTTTCACTTTAAAACCCTGAACTTTCACAAATTTACCAGTTTTGAAAATCCACTCAGTTGACCAAGTCCAAGTTAATAACCTTGGTTAACCGATTTGTCTGCCGAGTTCAAGTTAATAACCTCGGTTTGACCCGTTATGAACAAACTGATGTTTTCCTTCAATTTAAAGTTTCAAATTAATGAACTTTTAATCATTTTTCATTTATTTTTTATTTTACAGATTAGCTCCCAACCCGTTGTCGTCAAAATTTCCAACAATTTGCACCATTCCAAACTCCGAAGCTCCGCTTTACATCATTGGCTGTTGAAAACAATGTAGAAATAAAATCTTTTTGAATTTTCGAAAGTTTATGCTAAAACACACTGAAAATCTTTTTGGTTTAAATCTGTAATCAAATGAACTATATACAAACATATTTACAAACAAATTTTTGTGAATTCGTGTCTAAGGATCATATGAGTTGTTTGAGGCATATCACCAGTACCGTTGACCTTTTAATGACTGCAAGTTTTAAACTTGTTTACCTAGATTGTCGATATATTTGTCCATTTAAACTTCGACACATTTCTCAATTGTTCCAAGGTATGTTAGTTAGAATTATGAAACTTGACTTAACTATGGTTTCCATCTCAGAATATACTCCCGTATCAAGATTCCATGGATTTCATCTTTCAGGTGAGTATAGCATAATTGATATCTGTATCTGGGTTATGCGAAGCCTTGAGAGCTCAGGTTAATACCATCGTATCGACAAAGAGATGAAGGCTCGTCTTTAAGGTGTTGTTCCAATTATGGAATCTTTTGACTGCAACTGATTAGATTTTTTGATTCTTTCAATTTTGCTGCAGTTTAGGGGTTTTTAGCAAAAGCATTATAGAAGTTCTACGCTATTGCTTTCACAAAATCAGAAGAACTTGTATAATACCCCATATATCAATCATCTATAAAGACCTCATATCTCAGAATCAGGCAATCTCTCAAACGAAATTTCAGAGTACTAAGTCCATATATCCGAGAGATGTTAATCCACAAATTAAGCAGTTGTAAAATTTATTTTATATCTCGAAAACAATCTACTGAACGTGTAAAGCCTATCGACACATCCACAGTAAGACTTGTTTAAACTTTACAAATCCTTAGCATACTGTGATAGTCCACTGATGTACTATCATTTCCTTTTGACACAAAACTCTTTTTGTCTTTTTCATGATTATGTACTCTTTGATCTTTATATGTTTTTGTATTTTCTCGTTTCATTTCTCCCCCTAAAATCAAAAACATATTTTTGGATTCTAGTTTTTAAGAAATTCTAATCCTAAAAGATAACAAACCAGTGAGGATCACGAGAACTCGTCGTCCGATCCATATTCAACTTCTTCTTCCGCACCTGTCAAAAAAAATTTCATACCATTAAGCCTCATTAAGTATTTAAACCGTGTTAGACTAAAAGGTTTGGTATAAAAATCAGCTTTTTGTTCATCGGTGTGGATTTTCTCAATTCATACCAATCTTTTTTCGTAGCAATCACGAATAAAGTGGTAACGAATCTCGATATGTTTTGTTCGAGAGTGATGAACTGGATTTTTTGTTATGTCGATTGCTGCCTTATTGTCTACATATAATGGAGTGTCAAGAAATTGTAATCCATAGTCTCATCTGCTGTTGGATCCACAAAAGTTGTGAACAACAGCTCGAAGCTGAGATGTACTCAGCCTCACAAGTAGAGAGAGCGACCGTGGTTTTTTTCTTGCACTGCTAAGTTACGAGTTGTGTTCCAAAGAACTGGCAACCGGCCGTCATAGACTTTGCATTCATTCTGTCAACACCGAAATCAGAGTCAGCATATCTCGTTAGATCAAAGTTGTCATTCTTTGGATACCACAAGCCGGTGTTTGAACATCCGTTCAGGCATCTGAAAATCCGCTTCACAATCTGTATATGAGATATTCTGGGACTAAACTGATAACGTGCACAAAGGTAGGTAGGATACATGATATCTGGGCGAGATGCCATCAGATACATCAAGGATCCTATCATCAACCGATAAAGAGTCTCATCAACTTTGGATTCAAGCTCATCGACACAGATTCTATGGTTGAGTGCCAATGGTGTTGATAACGGCTTCGTGCTATCCATCTCAAACTTCTTCAGAATATCATGAACATACTTAGTTTGGTTAATAAAGATACCATCCGGCAATTGATCAACCTGCAATCCCAGAAAGAATTTCATTTCGCCCATCAAGCTCATTTCAAACTTTTTCTTTACGATAGCTTCGAATTCTTTGCAAAGATCATCGTTCGTTGAACCAAATATGATGTCATCCACATAGATTTGTATGATCAACAGATGATTTCCAACTTCTCTCGTAAACAAGGTACTATCCACTATGCCTCTGGTAAAACCATTGCCAACTAGGTGCTGAGATAACGTCTCGTACCAGGCTCTTGGGGCCTGATGCAACCCGTACAAAGCTTTATCTAGGAGAAATGCTTTCTTTTTGTTCAGCGGATCGACAAACCCCAATGGTTGGCCGACATACACTTGTTCCCTCAATTTGCTGTAGAGAAAAGCTGATTTAACATCAAGTGGTACACCTTAAAACCTTTCCAAGACGCGAACGCCAAGAAAATGCGGATAGACTCTAATCTCGTAACTGGTGCATACACTTCTGTGCAATCAATACCTTCTTGTTGATGAAATCATTTGACAACAAGTCGAGCTTTGTTTCGCACAATTACCCCTCGATCATCACGCTTACACTTGAAAACCCATTTAGCATCAATCGCCTTTTGATTCGCCGGGAGGTCAACAAGTTTCCATACACACAATTTCTCAAATTGTAGTAACTCCTCTTGCATTGCGAGTACCCAATTTTCATCACCCAGCGCCTCAGTAACTGACTTAGGCTCAATTTGTGATATAAAACAGCGGTAGGAGCAAAATTCTTGAATCGGAGCCACCTTCGTGTAGAAACAACTAAGCGCTTTATTGATCTGGCTTCTTGTTCTTACACCTGCCTGTAACTCACCAATTATAGTGTTAGATGGATGGTAAGAATAAGATCTCGACATTACTTCATCAGAGATATCAACTATACTCTCCAGATTGTTAACATTCAGTTCAACCTTTAATTTAACAACATGAATACTAGAGGACGCTTCATTTCTTGTACTAGGGCCTGCAGATTGATTTAACATACTAGTGATCTGTTCGGATTCCTCATCAGAACTAGATTCTCCATCTTGATCAAAAGTCGGAGCCTTATCAGAATCAGAATCTTGTACTTGTGAAAGATTGGTTCTGGATTAGTGAAGGTCCGTGATCAGGCGGTTCTAGACGGAGTAGAAACAGAATGCAGCGGAAGTCTTCATTCATACCGAAAGAGTATATATCTTTATAAGTCCAGTTGCTGGAGTTCCTGGAGAGAATCCGGCAGCACCTCCTCGTGGGGATGGCGAAAACTCAAATGAAAAATGAACACACACCACCTATTTATAGGGAAACACACAAGTTCGCTTGACATGTGCATCGGAGGACAAGTTCGGGCGAACTTGTCTACCATATGACAAGTTCGGCCGAACTTGTCTGCCACATGTCAAGTTCGAGCGAACTTGTCTAGCCACAATGTCAAGTTCGAGCGACACCTTGACTGCCCACATGTCAAGTTCGAGCGACTTGACCTCCATAGGTCAAGTTCGAGCGAACTTGTTCCCTTTTGCACTGTAAACTACGTATTTTGGTCGTGTGTTCGATTCTAACCTATAAAATATTCAACACACACTCAATCTAGCCTATTCGACAAGTGACGAACCCAATAGTGCATCAACTATTAGTATTCACTGGTTCTGCAACAGGTGTAACTGGCTCCGCTGGAACATAATTTTGATCTTCGGCAGAAGAAGAAGATGTACCAACAGATGGTTGATTAACCACTATTGGTCTTGAAATTTGCTCTTGATTAGCAGACTGATGTAAATAATACAAAGCAGCAATTTCTTCGTCAGTCGGCCTTCTGGAAGATCGAAAGATTTCCATAAACTGTCATCGCTGAACATCCAAGCATCACCTGCCTTTTGTGTTGGCATTGTATACCTTCGGCAGTCGACATGTTGAATGAGAACCACTTGCTTCATGCTGGAAGATAAACTCGCCTGAATGGACTCGCATATCCAACAAAGAAACCTTCTAATGATTTTGCACCGAATTTCCCATCAAGATCAATGACTGTGCAGGGAGATCCAAACGGTTCTAGATACTCCAAATTAGGTTTTCTTTGGTTTAACAGTTTAAAACATGTCTTCTTGGTAGGTTTAATAGTTAAGACTTTGTTCGACGTATAACAAGCTGATGCCACTGCTTCACTCTAGAAACTCACGGGCAATTTAGAATCTGCAAGCATCGTTCGAGTTGTCTCTATCAGCGTTCGATTCTTTCATTCAGCAACCCCGTTTTGTTGTGGAGTATATGGAGCACTGAATTCATGAAGAACCCCTTTCTTATTACATAACTCTTGCATTCGTTTGTTCTTGAATTCTGTATCGTTGTCGCTTCAGATTCTTCTAATAGGAAGATGGTACAGATTTTCAAGCTTCCTAAAGAGTATCATCAGGTTATCGAACGTTTCATCTTTGCTCTCTTGGAAGAAATCCCATGAAAATCACGTGTAATCATCAGTTACCACCAAGCAATATAGATCCCCTGATATACTTTTGACGTTGACTGGACCAAATAGATCCATATGCAAACGTTCCAGTGGAAGCTTTATCGAGTTCTAAAGCTTTCTTGGATGAGACTTTTTAATATGCTTTCCTTTCTTGCAATTACACAACTATCGTTCATGTGAAAGCCTTTTAGATTCACTCCTTCCAAGAGATTGTTATGAACCAGAAAATTCATCTTTTGCAAGTGAATATGACCCTTCTTTCTGTGTCATAAAATCGATTCCTTTTCTGTGGCCTTCGTGATAAAACACTGTGCCGACTTTGATGTAGTTGTGGCAATACTCATATCAAGCACATAAATATCATTTTCTCGAGGAGCAAACATGACAATCCATTCTTCTGGAATCTTGAAACCCGGTTTTAGAATCATGCACTCCTTGTCATTGAACTGAGTGGTGAACTTCTTGTCACAGGTCTGGGAGATACTCAGAAGATTATTCTCCAATTCAGCAATGTAGTTAACCTTATCAAAAGATACCACGCCATTTGACAATTTTCCTTCTCCAATGATTCTACCACCTTGATTTCCAGCAAATCCTACGTAGCCTCCATTGATAGCTTTGATATCGAATAAAAACGCTCGCATCCCCGTCATGTGCCGAGAAGCTCCGCTGTCCATAATCCACTTCGATAAGATAGACCTTGAAAGCCCCTGCACATGTTAAAACAATCATTTAAAAAGGGAAACCCAAGCCTTGTGGGTCTTGGGTGGATTTGGGATATCAAAAGTTGGAATTTTCATTTCTTTCTTTGGTACCCACTAATCAGTCTTTGTTTGATTAAAATCTTTGGTTTTAACTGATCCAGTTGGTTTGACCATTTCAGATGATGATGAGATCTTTCTTGGAACCCAGGATTCTGTCTTCATTCTTGCCTTTTTGATGTAAAACTTTGAATCTTTATTTTCTGCTTGTTTTGAAGATTCTCCTTTTTTAAAATTAGAGATCTTTTCAATTTTAGATTTCTTTTCAAATTCTGATTCATCGTTTCTTTTCAAAATCTTAATTTAAACGACCTCTGGTTTCTTTAATTTTTCATCATCTGAAATTTTGTTTCCTCGACGATCAAACTTCGATTCTGGAAATTTTCGTGCAATGTGACCTACTTCATTGCACTTAAAGCATGTCTGAGTATCAACAGTTTTTCCACTCGTAGATTTTACTCCACTTGTAGTTTTAACTTGATCACGAAGCTCTTTCTCCTTTTTAAACTCATCATTCGATTGTTTACCAATCGAATCTTTTTCTACCACAGTGTTAGTCCCAAACACGAATTTCATATTTTTCTTTTTATATTCATGAAATGGTGACTTTTTCTTCTGGTTCAAAACCCAAACCACCTCTCCTATTCTCAGGAAAGTCCCCACCATTTTTCCGGTAGTTGTTATAACAATTCTTGGATTTTGAATAGAATTTTTTTCTCATTTTTATCTAGATCCTCTAATGAAACTTCAACCAGTTTGAATAGTTTATCGATATGATCTTCTTTCACATTCCGAATCGGAAAGCTTTCGTCAAAATATAGTCTATCAGAATCCTTAACTTTGTATAACACAACGTTACGTTCATCACTTAGTCTATATTCTGATGAAGTATCTTCATTTTCAGATTGTGATTCAGAACTATTCAAACTCGAGTCGGCGCTACTCATCTTTTGTTTCAGATAATGGAGGCGGAACATTGCTATAATCTCCATGTTTCTTACCTTTTAGCTTGTTATCATTTTCTTCCGACGGAATCGTTGGAAGAATATGATCGATGACATAAGCATTCGTCGTGTAGCTGAGCAACTGTCTTACACGTCCAGTTTCAATTTTAATCTCTTGAAGCTCATGTTTTAACTCAACAATGTTATTAATGTACATGTTAATGGCTTCTTGTTTTTCCATTAATGTTGCCTTTAACATTCTGATTGTGTCGTTTGTTCTCGATTAGCTTGTTCACAAATGTGATAAGTGTCTTTCATCTTATCATCAGCTTCTTTCATTGTGCGATAATCATACTTAAAATTTTCATTATGCACAGTTTAGGTCACTTATGATTACTGATTTTTCAGTACATTGTTCGCTAGCTTTAGCACATGTTGTGCAAGGTTTTTCAACCTCCACAATTTGTACTTTGATGACTTCCTTTTCAATTACCTTTACTCGACCTCATGACCTACCTCTCTCAGATTAGCCATCATTGTTTTGTCAGCTATTTTGGTCAGGTTTTCCTCATTCATCTCTTTCGTCACATCAATGATCTCCTCGATCTCAGGTTTCTTTCCATTCATCACTTGCTCTTGAGATGTAGCCTCGAAACAACCTGCAAAACTAGATTGAAGATTAGGAGGTATAATGTTCTTCATTTTAGTCTCGTGAAAGATCATCTCCTCTTCCGATCTTTGAAGTATTCTTCTAGAATTGCATTTTCAAGAGCTGCTTCATCTATCATCGACTCTGGCTCTTCCACGATCTCGACCATCAAAGCAACATTAGCTTTCTTGGAAATATCATTGTTCCAATCAAATCCTTCATCTTCATGGAAACAACTAGGGCCTTTTACGTTGGTTTTGATTAACCATCTTGAACTTCAACTTGAACCCTATTTGGAAATGGTTTGTACTGCAAGGCTTTCTTGTAGTAATCGTTGTTGTTTCCGAACGGACTTGGATTACCGCTAGCTTCATGATTGGTGCATTCACGCTTGAAATGCCCCTTTTCTCTACACTTGAAGCAGGTTACCTTTGATTTGTCGAATCCCAGCTTGGTGCTTAAATTTCCAATATCGCGTCCAGTAAGTGCAACAAACTTAGTAACCCTTCGGATTATCGATGCTAAACACCACTTAATATCCATCAACTCTAATTCTTCTTCATCAGCTTGATCATAATCTTCGGCAGTCATTTCCGGGTTCCCTATCTTACTCGTAACCAAGTTCTCAGATGATTCAAGTATAGTTTCAAGTAGCGCCATGTGTTGTTTGGCTGCTTGCTCAGAGAATACATTCTTCGGATTTACTGCAATTTGCAGTGAATCACATTGGGATCGGAACTGGAATGATTCTGTTGATTGGCTTGATTCTAAAATGGAGAATTTGAGCTTGAACTGGAATGTGATGTGTTTGGTGTTTGATCATAGCTTGGATGTGATGTTTGAAATGAATGATTTGAAGAATTAGCATTTGCACTAAAAGCAGTTTATATCTTCGGACTTGAAGTATTCGAAAACCCACTTTTGTAGTACAATCCAACATCTTGTACAACCTGTGCATTCTTCGATTTAGCGATCTTTTGTAGTTCCATTTCATAACCCTCCAACTTGTCAATGAAATCAGCTAAACGATAATTAGCATAACCGGGACCATTCTTCAGTACCATCAAGAATGTAGACCACTCCCCCCTCAGGTAGTGTGACCGCCAACTTGTCTACTATCTCTTCATCTGTCTTTTGAAGCTCGTGCCTTCTTAACTGAACCACCAAATGACAGTAACGCTCTATTATTTGCTCATCGTTTCACCTTTCATCATCGTAAAGATATCGAACTCTTTCTTGATGAGAGCTTTCTTGCTTTTTCACATATCCGTACTACCATGATATTTTGCACGTAAGGCATTCCACATCTCCTGTGCCGTTTACATTTTGGTAGTAGAATCAAGATATCTTCTTTAACCGATTACTATAACAAGCTCATCATCTTTTTATCATATTGATTTGTGCAAAATGCAACATATAAATTACATCAAACGAGGCATAAAACTAACCCTTTTTAGTACGAATATTTGAAAAAGCACGTTTCTTTGTTTCTTTTGTATTTTCAGGATAAAAAGATCTTAAACGAACAAAAGAAGCAAATAAGCAGCCAAAACCAACATAAATACGAAAAGAAGGAGTATCGAGCCATGCCCGACCCCTCATCAACACCCCAAAAGACAAAAACAAGATTACAGAACATGACCACGGGGTCGTGCCCAGACGAACACGAGGCGTGGTCAGACCCTGCACTTCAAGACAAAACCTGCGAAGCTTATACGCCCACCACGGGGCCGTGCCCAGACCAACATGGGGCGTGGCCAACTATTGGATTTGCAGAATCCAGATAGTACATCGAACAGTTGACCACGGGGCCGTGCCCAGAGGCCACGGGGTCGTGTGAAGAATCTGTTGTCAGATGCAACAAATGAAGGATGATTGCCACGGGCCGTGCCCACTGGACACGGGGTCGTGGCCGGGCCTCTGTTTTGACTATAAATAGGGGTGCTTGGTTCACTTCAAAGGAATCCCTTGGCAAACCACTTCTCTCTCACTTTGCCACCACTCCACCACCACTACAACACCAACACCCACAACCATCATCCATCTATCATCTTTAGAGTGTGTAGTAGTCTCGAGATCTAAGATTGATTGTAAGGGTTTTGTCAAACAAAGGTCATGCTTGGCTAATCTCTTACATCACTTGGTGAAGACAAGTCTTTAATGTATTACTTTTTATTTTTAATCTTTCGGTACTTTTTATTTGGATATGTATTAATGACTTTAATAACTAGTTTCTTATGTTGAAAGTGAATTTTCCTACTATTTCTTCATGATGTCATTGATTTGCTCATTCGTGTCTTTACGGTCTATATAAAGCACGTTAACTACTGATAGGGGTTTAGAAGGGTAGTTTGGTAAAGTTCTTGCCTCGTTCAGTGTATAGATCCTGCGAGGACTTGGTTCAAGCTTACTAGGACCTCCTTCAATGCCCCAAAGGTATTGGATGGCGGGGGTGCGAATAGCTTGAACCCCTCATATGTAAACTACTATTAATATTTTAAATCGATTACTTGGGATTGTATCCCTGCTGACTCAAACCACGTAGCCGAGGGTAACGTCACCTTCAAAAGAGGGGCCTACCACTTTTCGCATTAATAACTTATTTAATTATCTTCCAATATTCCGACCCTTTGGGATTGTATCCCTACTGACTCAAACCACTGGGTTGAGGGTAACGTCACCTTCAAAAGAGGGGCCTACTACTTAAACTAAGATAATCTCTTAAAAAGTCCGAAAGTGCGAAAATCATCAAAGGATACATTAAAGATGAGTTGGATCCAAGTGATTCTATCTTGTCTATCTTTTCTTTCAATTTATTTATCTTCTTATTTTTAATTTTAATTTTATGTTAAAAACTTTTATCAAAAATTTAGATTGATTAGACGTTGACGATAAACCGGTACTAAAAGCTCTTGTGTCCTTGGACGACCTCGGTATCCTACCAACACATACTATGCTCAAGATGGGTGCACTTGCCCAAGTGTGTGTTTAGTGTTAGTACAATATCGTGTTTATAAATTTAAAACTTGACTAATGCGTAAAATGAACTTAAAATGTTAATAAAAATATAATACGCTTAACGCACACCACATATACGTACAAATGTTTATCTCCAGGTGTAAACTTTGACAAAGAAATTTCAAGACCACGTTCATCAACTGGCCATTTGTATCCAGTTTGTATTGCAACCCAGCTATGGAAGAAATTCGCTTGAACCCAATTCTCAAACTTCTCATGCCAACTTTTATAATCATCAATACTCATCAACTTGGGTGGTTTTACGGAAGTTCCCATCTCGTTGTCTAGATTGATCTGATTTACTGCATTTGCGTTCGATGTCTGAGCCACTGCTGTAGCGAAGGCATTGTGAAACTCCATTTCGATCTCATCAAACTGAAACTGGATCTAAAAACACACTCACAAACACTTGAAATTTGATTAGTGAACAGACAAGTTCGGGCAAACTTGTTAATCAACAAATTCAATTTCACAATTAACAACAAGTTCGGGCGAACTTGTTGCAATTTTCAGAAAAATTCAATCTTAACAAGTTCGGGCGAACTTGTATAAGCCTTTGACAACTTCGTCCGAAGTTATATGAAAATCTCTTATAAACTCTTTACAACTTCGCGCGAAGTTGTTAAAAACGAACAACTTCGGGCGAACTTATATAACAATTTCGGACAAAATGGGTTTGTCAAACATGGTTTGTTGTGTATTTTGACATGAAATCGATTAATTTTGATCTGAAACTTTCAAGGGTTTGTTATTAGGTGATTATGTATGACATATTCAAAATTTAGCCATTTTTAACTGTAGATTCATCAATTTTGTGAAAAAATGTGAAAATGAAGAAGAAATGGGTAGAAATGGAGAAAGTCTTGTGTAGATATCTGCAAACTAGGTATCCATGGCTCTCATACCACTTGTTAGGATCGATCCGTCCACTTTTCACGGAAACCTAGGTTGTATCTATGTCATCGTATGCGGAATTTATGTGAATAGTGACAAATACACAAGAATTACTGTTTAAAAGTCGTTTTATTAGTCCAAATGTCTTTACAATGTACAAATCCAAATCGACAGAGCTTCGCCTCAAAAGTTGCAAAGTTACAAATGAGAAACCAAGGCTAGCTATATATAGAGGAACAATTTCGGATGAGAAAGGCCATGGCCAAGTTCGGGCGAACTTGTCCATTTGACATCAACAACTTCGCCGAACTTGTCCTAGTAGAACATAAATACTTTGAAATCTAACAAATCAAACCCTATACAATACAAACTCGATCCAAGACTTAGACGATAGACATTATGCACCAACAGCTCCACTCCTGGTTGTTGTATACCCTGGAGTGCTTTTGTGTTCCCTATGATGTCAAACTTATCTCCGTTTAGTTATTTACTTATAGCACATAGGTCAGTGTATTAGCTACACACTGATTGATCCTTAGGTCCCATAGGAATCTACATACTATGATTTCAATACCGGGTTACAAAGATAACAGAAAACATTTCAATACCGGTTTATAGATACGACAGAACACATTTTATTACTGGTTTACAAACACAACAGTTACATGCATCGGTTTACAAACATGACAGAAAACATTTCTATACCGATATACAAATATGACATTTCAAATGATTTGGGATATATGATCCCACAAACCGGTTTTCAAACACAAGATTTTCAAATGTTTTAAGATTCATTTGATACAAAACAAATAAACTATGAACTCGCCAACATTATGTTGATTTTCGCATGTTTCTTTCTCATGTTTCAAAAATTAAAGTATGTCACGGTTGGAATAGGAGAACCCTTTGGGACTCGAGTATTTAGCAGGCGTTCAACTATCTATAAGTCTTAGAAAATATTTACTTCCCATGAGCAATGAAGATACCAGTCAGATCACGCAAGCTCTGATGTAATCGATTCAACGGGGTGTGACATGAGCAAGCGTGGGTCACCCCTAGTATGTTTATATAGTTAGCATTCCATGTTAGATACACTTAGAAATACCACCCCTTGCATCTCTTACTCATCCGGATGTATTGTTTCTGGTAGGACTGAGAGAATATCTATATTTAGGGTACCACTGCATTTGTTTAGAGAGCTGAGAGGTGATCTAAACCCGAGACCAGTGAATTTACACACTTCTCTAGATTCTAGATTATGTCATGTTCGGAGAGTGATGTGACATCCAGGTCCAGATAGTGTATTTTAAGATCCCGCTAGCCAAATCCTAGTTATCTAATTCCTAGAGTTGTGAGCGAGTTAACATGATTCTTGCCTAGCTAGTTGGTTTTCCATTATTTGGTTTCACTGATATTCGATGCTGATTGCTTGTTTGCGTGATTTGACTTTTTGGTAGTTAATAAAATCAATTATTCACCATTAAACATCATTAGACTAAGACTCGATAGAGGTTTAGTTTCGTGAATCGCGGCATTATGTTCTTGGATTGGTCCTGGTCTTACCGGCTTGACTATATAACAACTGGTACACTTTCTGATTGTGTGTAATTGAGTTGGCAAGACCTTTTTAATTTGGTGTTTTTAATAATATAAACAAAATTTTACACATCAACACCTTTCAGCTTTTTACTAACTTATAACCAATTACTATCACATATAATTACTTATATTAATCAAAGTGATGTAATCAAGGGTAAAGATTCTTTTCTATGTTTCTTACTAGGTTATGTTTTAAATGATCATATCTGAATCATATGACCACTTTCAAATTAAATTATTTTGATAATAATCTCAACCAGTTAATTTTGAAATAAAAAAGGAACTAGTGTGTTATAATGTTCGAGAACTTTACTCAAAATAGATCATTTTCTTGTTTTATAGGTTACGATATTTCATAATGCTTTGTTGAAATTACCCAATGCTTCATTAAAAGTGTAATGCTTTGTTGAAATACACAATGCTTCATTAAAAGTGTGTTTAGCTAAGTGTTAAAATGGTTGACGGTTACTTAACTGTCGTAATCGAATATTTTTCTTTAGAAAGTTGATTACTTTCAATAATTGGCTAATGTTGGTAGGAAGTAGATAGTACTCATTTGAAAAGTTCATGTTAAAAATTCCTCATTTATTGCTAGTTATTTCATTTACATTTAATAACTCATAGTATAGTTTCAACTTGATAAGCAATACCCCGCCAGGGGCCCTCCTCAACCATCATTGTCCATCGGAGTCGGAAATCATATTAATCTCTAACGAGTGTCCACTTTGAACCTTACAACTCATAACGAAAACTATTTAGATTTTATTTATTTTAAGTCTATTATAATTACTTAAAGCGATTTGATGATAGTAAAGAAAACTAATTGTTTTTATATCAAACAAATTGAGAAATGTATTTACATATTCCACATAAGAGTTAAATAAATATTTAAAAATTTAAGTAAATTTTTTTTTGAAAGGCTAAAAATTTAAGTAATGGTTATCATAATCTCTTAAAATACTAAGACATCCCTTTCATCAAATTATTAATTAGTAGTTAAACCATTTTATGATTAAGATGACCGAACTTCTCTCTTCTAGATGTGAAAATATTATTTAATATTAGCATAAAGAGATTTTGATTTATTATAAAACAAGTCTTTAAAAAAATTCCAAAATATACATATAAAAGTAGAAAGCAACTACTTTTAAAACTAATTACAAGATAGGGTCAGGATATACTAGGAAGTTTTTATGGGTGAAAAGGATAGCAAGTAATCTTGACCATCTATTTAGTAATCAAGGTCTAAGATTAAATGAGTGAAATTGAACGAAGAAAATGAAACGCGTGAGTTTGTTAAGGGGCATTGTAGTTAATCCAAGGTAATAGTTTCTCTCTCCTCCAATTTCCCCCCATTTTTTAAACGCTAATAACTCATTCATACGACATTATTTTTTTGTAAAAATTGCACCATAAAAACGAACGTTTTTTATCTTTAAAACGAGCACACTATTGCTATACTTTTGAAAAAAAGTTTTCGATAACCCAGATACGTAAAACGCAATGAAAAAAAACACAATTTTTTTTCATTTTTATAAACACAATGGACTAAAAAACACAAAATAAAGTGTTTTTTTTAAAAGGCAATGGACAAAAAACACAAAAGAAAATGTTTTTTTTATCTAAAAAACAATGAATTAAAACACAAAACAAAGTTTATTTCTAAAATGTAATTGACTAAAAATATAAAAGAAATTATACTTTCTAAAACGCAATGGACTAAAATCATAAAAGAAAAGTGTCTTTTGTAAAACGCAATGGACAAAAAACTGTGTTTTTTCATTATTTTGTAAAACGCAATAGACAAAAAACACAACAAAATATGTTTTTCATTCTTTTGTAAAACACAATGGATAAAAAACAGGGTTTTTTCATTTTATTTGTAAAACGCAATTGACAAAAAAACACTCAAAAAGTGTGTTTTTCATTCTTTTTAAAACGCAATGGATAAAAAACTGTGTTTTTTCATTATTTTGTAAAACGCAATAGACCAAAAAAAACAACCAAAAATGTGTTTTTTCATTATTTTGTAAAACGCAATGGACAAAAAACACACAAAACTGTGTTTTTTCATTATTTTGTAAAATGCAATGGACAAAAAACACAAAAAAAGTGTTTTTTTTATTATTTTGTAAAACGCAATGAATAAAAAAATGTGTTTTTTCATTCTTTTGTAAAATGCAATGGATAAAAAACAGTGTTTTTTTTCATTATTTTGTAAAACTCAATGGGCAAAAAAACACCAAAAAGGTGTTTTTTTTCATTTTTTTGTAAAACACAATTTTAAATGAAAGTTTAAACTGAAAGGTGTTTTGTAATTTTACTTTGAGACATTTTGTCAAACACCTGGTGTGCAACTTTTTATTAGTGATTTCTCAATGAAATTGGAACTAATGATGTTGCCCATACGTATGAATAAATCAAGAGAAAGAGTAGAATCAGAGATATCTTCACTTTGAATACAAAATGTTTAAGAAATTTGAGAAGAAGAGAACCTTTTTAACATAAATCTCGTGTCCCATTGCATTATGTTAAATTTGACAGAGTGGTGAGGTTGGGGAGACGATTCTGGTGGTGGGCGATGGAGTGACGACGGTGGTAGTGGTAGTGGGGTGAGATGTATCGTGAAAGAAAATGACATACTGGGTTTTTGTTATAGAACAGGTTTTTTTATTTTAGGGTTGTACGACTAAAATGTCCTTCCAATGTTTTTTTTTATCTTTGACACGTGTCACTTTATCATTGCTTCCTATCCTTCCTAACTAAAACAAACTTTCTATTTGATCTTCCCCTTACAAGTTATAGAAAAACAAAAGAGATGAATGAGCGTGATTGGCATATAACTACTTAAATGTGGTGGAGGCGCACATAACACCTTATCGCTGCTTATCCTTCTCCAAATGGCATCCCACCAATCCAAAAGTAATAATTTATTTTGTTATAAACTAAATATAAAATGGAAAGATAAATTTTTCATGTTACTTTCGATTATTTTGGTTAAATATGGTAAAGGGGGTGGGATGGGTCAGGTGACGAATATAAAACAGATTCGGTTATATTGAGTTCCATTCGTAAAATCTTTAGGTTTCCTTTGGTATAGGAATAGATGTAGGAAGAGTATCGTAGATTGAAGGATTGGTGTAAGTTTTCTTTTCATGTGATGTAACTTTTGTTTTGGCGGTTCTTCTCTAACTTGGAGAGGGCCGCCTTGTTTGTTGGTTGAATAAAGTTTGCCTTTAAAAAAAACTATTTTAGAAAAACTTAAATTGTGTGTGTTTTGCTTCGCAGACATCATGAATGCAAAGTGTTTATAATATATAAGGACCATGAATAGTTGTTACATATTGTTACTTTTGAATACATAACAATTTCATACAAAATGTCACACAATATAAAGCAATAAAGTTGTTCATTTTCATACAAAAAAGACTATTACAACTATAAGTATAAGAGCATTCATATCCAACCTCCAATTTTTATGTGAGAAAGTTCTGCATATTGTGAAAAGTGGTTATGGGGGGTTGTGAGTAGAGAGAGAAAAAATGTTAATGTTCATCTGTAAATTTGGGGCGACATTGTTCACCCCTATAATTTTTTACTATTTTTTAAAGTGGTTATGAGTGGAAGTGAGAGAAATGGTAATGATAAATGTATTAAAAAGTATTATTTAATTGAAAATGAGAGAGAAAATATAGTTGTTTTTAGTGTAATATAGGGTAAAAATGTGAATACTCTAATACTTTTACAAAAAAAAAAACCAATGCCGAGTTTTTGTGTAATACAAAAACACGAGCATCATGGCGTTGTAGCAATGTCTTTTTTCCACCAAAATGGGGCTTAATTGGCGGTTACGCCCATCGGTTTGTAGAACAAAAAAAACACTGGTTGTCTTCGAATTGCGTGTGTTGGTTGACCCACAAAATTAATAATTAATTATCCGTTAACATAAAACGATAAGTAGTACGCTTACCATGATGTAATCAACTGCAACACACGCATCCTAGTCCGACGTGTGTATCTAAAATACGCACCCAACTGGGCAGGCAATAAAGAATTAATGAATCGACGAAGCAAACATAATTTTGCATAAGAGTAATAACCTATTGCACAAAAGAACAAAAAATTTATAAGTTACACATTAATATAACTCCAACGAAACTAAAAAACGTATCGACCATTGTTGGTCAAAATCTACCATAGGCTCAGATTAAATTAGGCGTGGTTGCTTAGTAAAAGCCATCTTAAACACCTAAAATAAAGAGCATATTTAAGAATGCGTAATATTAGGTATGCCGACAAAGTTAAACACAACAAACATATAAAATATCGCTTTGAAACATATCATACATATTCGTAAAAGCATTTTGTCAATGCTTCTCGCAATACTTGGAAATGAATCTATCCACTATGTTAGCGTAGACTTGGTATTCAATATTCTGTTTTTAAAACAATAATCCAATGTTAAACCAACAAAACGAAAGTTAAATGCGTTAATCCACCATAAGCCCCCACAAACTAGGTGGTAAAAAACTAAAAAACAAAAGGAACAACAGAGTAAAGTAAGGAAATCCAAGAAAGGCAATGATACACCAACAATGAGCGTAGAGGTTACTAATTAGCATTATATAAATAGATTTACTGGCTCAAGTTATTGGCAGCAAGTGGTGACCACATTAAACTGACTTCTATTAAAATGCATACTTTAAAACATCTTCATAGTCATAAGAAAGTAAACATAAGCCATAAATACGCCATCATAAATGTCACACCCCAACCGATGGTGGAAACATTGAGGCGGGACGAACAAGATTGTCAAAACATTCTAACATACTATTTGCGACACTAAATAATAATCCAAATTTCGTTTCATTTCATAACTTCAAATAATACATTAGAAAAAAACATAATGAAGGGGTATGGTCCCAAAACCTTGCGCTAATCAAGGAAACCATACCCATTAATAACTACTAAGGAGACTTCGCACAGAATTCTTTGCCAAAATGAGATTTATTAGAACTCTGCGCCAAATAATAAGAGAGGAAAGGATCATATAACTACCTTGCGCGGGCTCGCGCAAGGTTCAAAGTTAAAAGCCTAAATATTCTCTTTGGATAAATGCTTCATTTAACTACCTTGCGCGGGCTTGCGCAAGGTTCAAAGTTAACCTTGAACAATCTCGTTTGATAATGCTTCATACACAAACCTTGCGCGGATATTTATATCAAAGCAAGTATCCACAAAACATTGCGCTAAGCAGCAAGGAGAAGAAAGAAGATCAGTTAACTAACTTGCGCTTCTCGTGCAAGGAAACAGTTAATCCTGAGAAACTTTCCCTTAGCAAAATCCTTGACTTGGTGCAGAAGTAAAGGGAATCTTTTCTGTTGTAACAGAATGTACACGTGGCGAACAACAGATGGGTAACAGCTGTGAAATCTTCTAGAAGCCACTAACACCCAATCATGCAAGCATCTTTTCGGTTATAACCAATTGCCACATGATAGCATCTGGAGGCTGAGGAAGATCACGGTGATGGCATGCTCACATTTATAAAATGTAGTGATCTCATGTTGACACGTGACACCTCCCTAACCGCTGATGAGCTCACGATCCGTGTGCACTAACGGATTTCCACAAACATTAACGGAATAGCAGAAGATTCCGTTAAAGTTAGCAATCTCTCCTTTTGGGCCAAACACCGGCTATAAATAAGTGACTTGGAGTTCAAGGAAAGGTATTTACTCTCAACTACTCTCTCTCTTACAATACTTTACTTCCGACTACTTATACTTATTCTCACGCCGGAGGGTGGTCACGGAGAGAAACCCCCTTCTCCCCGTGGCGAGCTAACAGCGTTCTGTTTTGCAGGATCAGCCGGAATATTGTTTCATTCTTCTTCATCGTGAAACCAAACGAAGGGTTAACCCTTTTATGCAGAGCCCATTCCATAGATCTACTTAGATTCCGGTCTAGTTGATCTAGGGTTTCTTCATTGGCGCCCACCGATTTCAATTCTTTTTCTCATTCTTCGTTTCGTTTCACCTAGATCTGCAGCATCATGGCTAATGGATCGTCTTTTCAAGGTCCTCGATCAGAGATCCGCCGCGTTGTTGTCGGACCTCAGATCGACGGACAAATAGTTGAGGATTCCTCCGGTGAAGCTAATGCTCAGTATGATCCCGATCATGCGAGTATTCCAGTAACGCCGGCGGCTCCTCAGGTTGATGTTACGTCGATTTTACCACCTGGAGAGACTCCATTATCGTGGTTGATCAAATCTCAAGCAACTCTAAACTCTATGTATGCTCAGCTATGTGCCCAAACTGGAACTCCAGCTTTTCAAGCTCTGGTTAACGCTCCTCAGGTCCGTGCTTCGCCGGCACCTCGAGTTTTGAGTTATAATACTCAAAATCTTGCTCGTTCCCCTTCACACATGTCTGAAGATGGAACAGAAATGTATTCTAAAACCAGGAATGCTCCTGTTCATTCTGGTAATAGAAGGCAAGAAGAAAACGTTCAGCGTCGTGCATCTATCCACTCTCGTTTGGGCCCGCGGTCTTCACAGAAGCGGGACACCCAACACGACGAGCTCGATAAGACCTATGAGGAAGGGATAGTGCAAGTATTTTCAATCGAATATCTGCAGATCATGCTAGTTACAAGCCAAAAGTACGTGCAGTATACAATCCAGAAGCTGAGCATGATTACAATTTGGTGTATCGTCCAACCGAAGCAGCTGAACAATCAAAGTTTACCAGAGAGATAGTAGTGGCTCTGTTGGAGCGAGCGAAATTACCATCCAACGTTGGAAAGTTTAACGGTTTAACCGATCCTGATGATCACATGCGCTTCTTTACCGGTGCAGGGTTACTTGGGTGCTGGACATTGCCAATGTGGTGTCACCTATTTGTACAGACCCTTACCGGCGCTGCGCGCCTTTGGTTTGATAATTTGCCGACAGGTAAACTTTCCTCTTGGAATGACCTAAAAGAAAATTTTCTTACACACTTCAGTCAGCAACGGCGATACGTGCGCGACTCCTCAAATGTAATGAACATCTGGCGGAGGGCCGATGAGAACCTCGAAGATTTTATTACGCGTTACAATAAAGAGGTGTTGGAGATTGGAGATGTTCACGAAGACCTTATACGCGCGCAGTTCAAATACGCTGTAAGGTGAAATGATTAAAGTGCTGTCCAGTACAACTGGCCTTCCAAAAAGCTGGGATAAACTCATGGCGGCAACCAAGGTCTACGCCCAGACTGAGCGCAACTTAAATTCTAACAGACCACCTCTACCTCAGAATCGTCCGCAAGACCTAAGTAGAGGTAGTCGCAAGTATAAGAGAAATTGGAAAGATTCAAGTCAAAATTCGTATTCTCCTTATTCACCAATTGATGCGCGTGCAACAATCAACAAGATAACAACTCAAAAAGCGATTAAACAAGAAAATAGGGAACGCCGGTGGACTCCCTTGACGAAATCTCCGGCTGCAGTTCTCAGCACTGAGAATTATCAGTTTAAGCAACCACAACCAATGAAAAACAAAAAACGGCAAGACCCAAATTTGTTCTGTGACTATCATAGAAACACAGGTCACACAATAGATAACTGCATCAGTCTGCGCATGGAGATTGAAAAAGCATTAAAGAGTGGGAAGCTTACACATCTACTCCAAAATGTGCGCAAAGAGATTAAACAGATTACGCGCGGGGACAAAGGGCCTAGTAACAAGAAAATGAAACAGCACGTTTCCATGATTCAAGGCGGCTCGTCGCGCAAGTGTAGCCTTCAACATTTTCAAAACAACACATGGCGCGAACAGCAAGTCATTTTTCCTATCGTTCCAGGAGGTCCTCAAGAAGACCGACCAATGATTATCACATGTATCTTTGAACATTACCAAACAGATTATATGTTTATAGATCCTGGTAATTCCATGGATATTATGTATGAGAAGTGCTTCAAGTAGCTAGATCCTGAGGATAAGGCACGCTTGGAACCAGTTGATTTTCTATTAACTGGATTCTACAATGAGGCTGTCTTTCCTCTAGGACAAATCCTTTTTCCTGTTACTTTATCTGATAGGAGGTGTTCTTGAACGAGTAACGTCAACTTCATGGTGATCCGGCAAATTCCCGTCACGATGTACTATTGGGACGCCGCGCGCAACGTGATTTTAGTATGATTACCTCCGCTCCACATGCCGCCTGTGGTTTTCCAACACCAAATGGTATAGCTATACTTTATGCGCGGAAAGAAATCATGTCTATTGAAGAACCAGTTAGTAAGGCTGTCAAGACATTACCAAGTAACAAACCAGAAAAATGGGTACTCAACAATAAGTATCCCAAGCAAACAATCCTGTTAGGGCCTGCAGTCAGTATTGAAATTCGTGTAAAACTTAAACTACTGTTGTTTCGCAACAAAGACATTTTCGCCTGGACACCTGCTGACATGGTCGGTGTCCCACGCAACGTTGCGGAACATTGTCTGAATGTATTTCCATCAGCAGAACCAGTTGTACAGAAAAAGCGCAACCTCGGGTCAGAAAATACAGAGGCGATGAACGAACAAGTCACCGAGTTATTAAATGCTGGTATTCTGCGCGAAGTCAAATACCAGACCTGGGTGGCAAACCCAGTCATGGTAAAGAAACATAATGGCGGATGGCGGATGTGCGTAGATTTTAAAGATTTAAACAAGGCGTGTCCGAAAGATTGTTATTCTCTTCCCGAGATTGACAAAAGGTTGACTCATTAGCTTCCTTTCGCTGGAAATGTTTTCTAGATTGTTATAAAGGTTATCATCAGGTCTTGATGAAAAAAGAGGACGAAGATAAAACAGCTTTTCGCACGTAGAAGGGCATTTTTTGTTATACCAAGATGCCTTTGGTCTCCGTAATGCGGGAGCTACGTATCAAAGATTGATGGATGCAGTTTTTGGAGATGATATCGGGAAAACTGTGGAAGTCTACATTGATGATTTGGTCATTATGAGTAATTTAGAAGACACTATGTTAGACAACATCCAACGAACTTTTGATTCGCTGCGAAAGGTAAATTTAAAGTTAAATCCAAGCAAATGCTCCTTCGGCATGGAGGAGGGCAAATTTTTGGGTTTCATCGTCAACAAGGACGGTTTCAAAGTTAATCCTGAGAAGGTCGAAGCAATAAAAAAAATGTCTTCTCCTAGTACCATCAAAGAGATGCAACGTTTGGCTGGAAGTTTAGCTACGCTAAACCGCTTCCTCGCCAATCATGCTGCAAAGTCTTATCCATTTATTCGAACCTTACGCAATTGTACGAAGAGCAAAGATTTCGCATGGACTCCTGAAGCTGATCAAGCTTTCCAGTAAATGAAAGATTGTTTAGTTCAACTTCCCACACTTACTGCTCCTCGAGTAAAATAACCCATGGGCTTATATCTTGCTGCATCTGAGGTAGCAGTAGGTGCTGTCTTGTTGATAGAACGCGAAGGGGTCCAGTCTCCAATTTATTATATCAGCAAGATTTTGAATGACCAAGAGACAAGGTATTCAATTATGGAGAAATTAGTTTTAGCATTGGTCCACGCCTCGTGCAGGCTGCGAAGATACTTTTCAGGACATGTTATTACAGTTTTAACAAATTTTCACATTGGCCAAGCCTTGAAAAAGCCAGATGTTTCTGGACGACTTGCGAAGTGGGCAATATAATTGGATGGTTATAACATCTGTTATAAACCTAGACCAGCTATCAAAGGCCAAGTTTTGGCAGATTTCATCACTGAAATTCCTGCTGATAAAATTGAAGAATGTCAAGAAATTCAAAACCCAGTCCCAGTCATAGATAATAGAGCCTGGACACTGTTTACAGATGGCACCTCAAACAGTGATGGGGCTGGAGCAGGTCTTCGATTAATGAGTCCAGAGGGAGCAGAATTCACATATGTAATTCGGTTGGATTTTAAAAGCACCAACAACGAGGCCGAATATGAAGCTTTCCTAACAGGCTTTCGCCTTGCTATTAAAATGGGTGCAACAAACTTAGAAGCCCATGTTGATTCATTATTAGTTGCTGAGCAAGTAATTGGAACGTACGATGTAAAGGGAGATATCATGGCTTTGTACTTGGCGCAAGCTAAAGCTCTTATAGCACAGTTCCAACAATTTAAAGTCACACACGTCAAGTGAAGCGAAAACAAACATGCTGACGCTCTAAGTAAACTAGCAGCAACTAGTTTTAAACATTTGGCAAAGGAAGTTCGCATCGAAGTTTTAAGTAATCCATCAGTCCCTCTCAGAAAAGTAACAATGGTCGAAGTAGGAGATCCATCATGGATGTCTCCAATAATGATGTATTTGTTACATGGTTCTTTACCAGAAGATAAAGCGCAAGCACGTAAGTAACGATGTAAAGCCCTTAATTACGAGATGGTTGACGGTATTCGGTACCGACGCTCTTACATGGGTCCTTCGCTCCACTGTGTTAACAAACATGATGCACAATACCTGATCAGGAAGGTTCATGAGGGGCTATGTAGGATACATTCTGGGCCGCGCATGGTAGTAGCCAAAGTGAAAAGCGCATGGTATTATTGGCCTGGAATGTATGTTGACGTTGTTGAGATCTTGCGTAAATGCATGTCCTGCCAAAGGCATGCCCCTAAAACGTTGTGCCTAAAGAATCCTTTGGTACCCGTCACAACAGCTTGGCCTTTGAACAATGAGCCATTGATTTAGTTGGACCATTTCCAGATGCGCCCGGTGCAGTCAAGTTCATCATTGTTGCGGTCGATTACTTCACCAAATGGGTTGAAGCTAAACCCTTAGCTTCTACTACAGCGATGGTAATTCGCAAATTCATCTAGGAATACATTATTTGCCGTTTTGGTCTGCCCATGCGCATTATTAAAGACAACGGTCCAAATTTAACGGCTGAAGAGTTGCAAACGTGGATGACCGAAATGGGAATCCAGCATGTCTTTGCTTCTATCGCGCATCCACAAGCAAAAGGTCAAGTTGAAAGCATAAACAAACAGTTGGTCGACGGTATCAAAGCCTGCCTCGGCACGGCACGGTGGGGGTGGGTTGATGAATTGCCTAGCATCTTGTGGGCACACCGAACTATGCCCAAGACTAGCACTGGAGAAACTCCTTTTAGCCTTGTGTACGGCACGGAGGCTGTGATTACTGCCAAAATTACCATCTCCAAGGATGCTAGCTTTGGAAAAGCAAGATAACGAAGAACAAAGGCGCATCGATCTAGACTTATTAAAAGAACGACGAGAGAATGCAGCGATTCGCGAAGCTAAATACAAGTCTTAGCTTGAAAAGTATTACAACAAGAGGGTACACATCTGCTCCTTTTTTCCTGGTGACTTTGTTCTTCGCGATAATGAAGCGTTGAATGCCGAAAAACCGGGGAAGTTAGCCCCGCGATGGGAAGGTCCGTGCGTGATAACTGACGTATTGGGAAAAGGCGCGTACACTCTGAAGCGTATAGACGGATCCAGTGTTCCTCGAACCTGGAACGCCCAACAACTACGCAGATGTTATATGTAATCTCTGTCACACCCCGACCCGCAGCGGAAAAGGTGATCGGGGCATAATTGGGTTATCATCAAAGCTCATGACATTTATTATATGTTTCATATTCATTAATACAATTTAATGGAAATTTACAATAAATGATACAACATGATCTAACTATCAATCTAAGCTTCTTGGTTCTCTTCTAAGGCATATCCTATGTTTTCCTTGCTTCAACCTGTTCACCTGTATCATGTGTAAAAAGGTTTTTGGATCAACATAATGTTGGCGAGTGAATCCTATGAAAAACATTTGAACAAGTTTATCCAATTGATTATAAATAAGGTGCATACCACACATGAGTAAATGTAGATGTAACTTTATTCACGTAACGCATAATATTGAATATTGAACACACAAACACCAAATAATTGTTTTGAGGCACGCGTTGTTCGACTCGTCTCCCACGAGGAACTGATGGGCCTAATGAATGAGTTTTGAGGCACGCGTTGTTCTTACGAACTGATGGGCCTAATGTATGAGTTTTGAGGCACGCGTTGTTCTTACGAACTGATGGGCCTAATGTATGAGTTTTGAGGCACGCGTTGTTCTCGTCTCCCACGAGGAACTGATGGGCCTAATGAATGAGTTTTAAGGCACGCATTGTTCTCGTCTCCCACGAGGAACTGATGGGCCTAAATAATTTGCATACAACTTTGACAATATGTAATACATGACAACCAATAATAGTTACATTCTAATTTAGTTCATAAAATGGTATAGCACGAATTTGCATAAGAGAATTAGTTTAAGCGACACATGATACACCCCAAAACATGAAATAAAAAGGGGAGTTTGTAAGAATTCACTCACATTGGGTGCGTTCGGTTGATAAGGTTGAATGTACGCAAAATGGTGTTAACCACGAGTGAAATTAACCTAGATAAATCGCATTATGGTTTGGTAAGTAAACGGGTTTTATCAATCTATTTTAGTAGGATTGTTGGGTGTATTTTTGTGACTTTGTGGCTATTTTCTAACCTTAAAATGTTATTTTTAAGTATTTTTAATTGATTTTTAATTAAAATAATTAAATAAAAATAAAAAAATAAAATATTTTATTTATGCTACAGTTGACTTTTGACCGTTGACTTTGACTAGCGTTGACCGGTTCGAAGGCATATTGTTGTGCGCCGGGTGAGGCTCGAACCCGAGACCTCCCGTACGCGTGCACGCAGCTCTACCAACTGAGCTACGTGTCTAACCCGTCATATATCCGATTTTAATTACCTATATACATTAATTAGATTTAAACAGAAATCACTTTATTTTAAAAATGAATTAAATCACAAGACCGGTGCGCTCCACAGGTCTCGAACCCGGGACCTGTGGGTTAGCGGACACACACTCCACCACTGGACTGTGTGTCGCACTTGATTATAAACTCAGTTATCAATATACTTAACATATACCCAAAACACTCCGGTTTAGTTTTGCGAAAAAAAGGGATTTTTTATCAAGGCGGCGTGTGAGGGACAATACTCGAACTCGTGACCTTAGCTTTAAAAGTGCACACAGTCCACCGCTGGACTGTGTGTCTAACCCGTTAAATAACTTGATTTTAATTATACTAAACCATTACCGTAACGTCGTCTTCTTCACTGGTTTTCACCGGAAGTGACGACTGACGGATTCGAATGTTGATTCAAGTTTCTTTAGTGTTTTATGATCAATTACAGTCGAGATAAAAGTAAAAAGGGAAGGAATTAGGCGTGAGATGTACCGGCTGTTTCTCCTCTGTTTTCCGGCAGAACTCCGGTGGCAGCAAGTTCTTCCGGCGACGAGTCCCTTGCAGCAGAGAGTCTTCCGAAAGGTTACAAAGGTTGTGGGTGACTTCGGTGAAAGTTTAGGGGGTTCAGTAAGCTCAGAGATTACTGATACGGTTTTCCGGCGAAGTATCAAGTATTTCCGGCGAGTGATTTTTCGCCGAGAAAAGGTGCGATTTGAGTGTGAAAGGTTTCTGGCGAGTTGAGGGTGTATTTATAGGGTAGTATTGAGATGAATGGGGTCTGAATTCGGTCTCAATTCGAAGTCAGCCGTTCTCCGGCGGTTACAGCTGATGTCGCGGGTTCAGACGTCGGTTATAACCGTTGTGAGAGTTAATTCTACGGTTAATTTGAGCGAAAACGTAATTAAACGGCGAAGTCCTCGGGATTTCCGACGACTGCTAATTGGGCGGTAATTGACGAATTAAACTTCGGAACTTGAATACTTGAATTAAATGTTTCCTGATATTACCATAAAATCAAAGTGGCGGAGTGGTTGTTCGGTTAAGTGATAAGTCATTGTTGAGCCGGCTATTGACCCGAGTTCGAAACCCGGCAAAAGTAAAACATTTTTATTTTGATATTTTTGACAGATTTTCAAAAACTAAATACATATCCCCGCATAATATTTGATTACGGATCGTTTAAAATTATTTTGGGCATTTAATTCGCAACGAAAAATTTGACTGACTGTTCGGTTGATAAACGGAGCGGGTTTGGTAAATCCGTTTTTTTACGGATGTTACAATCTCAGTCCTCTAAGCAACTTCTGGGCGTTGCGTAACGAGACTGCTTACTTTATTTCCTATGTAATCTTAGTGGCAGCCATAGCTTTACGCTTTATCAGTATGAATAAAATACTCTGTCACTACTTACAGTCTTATATATGTTTATTTACAAATACATGCAATTCCTTTGGATAAACAAAAACATAAACTCATTAGCCACAAGATAACTTAATACTTACGCTCACACATGAAGAAAGAAATTGTTCATTTGTCTATCCTAAACAAGTAATTGGCATTATGCAAAAAATGTAAACTAAATATCTATATTCACATCAAAAGTACTTGCGCATCAAACGCAACGATACAAAAAAAATCTACAGACAGCTACGGGAATAAACAACATCTAACTCTATTTCCCTGCATCCTTCACATCTTTTTGTTCCTCTGCCTTAGAGAAGATTACTTTTAATCTATCCATGAAATCATCATGCTGCAGCGCAGCATCGACAAGATCCATGACAGGAATATGTAATTGATCATAGCTCTCCTTGGCAGCAGTATAAATGGCAACAGTGTCGGTTCCATGCGTAGCAGCACGACTTGTATCCCATTGGGTCTTCAGAGCATGGGCCACATGAAGTGTGCACTCCATATAACCCTCCGCATGACCATCGTTCCGTGCTGCCACCATTAGTTCCGCCACTCTCTCATCTAATTCTGTAGAGTTCAAGATGGAGTTCGCGATCTGCAAAATAAACATGTCAATATAAGATATAAATATTCAACAAAGATGAATATATCGAAAGAAAGGGATAATACCTCCACAATCCCATACTCCCGTAACCAGGTAAGCTGGTTCATCAGCGATTCTGTCAAACTCTCAGCTGTAGCACGAGTGACCTCCGTCTCATGAAGTTTTTCTTCACCTTCGGTCAAGCGGCGCGTCAACTCGGCTTTCTCGGTTAACTGAAGCTTGATATCCCTTTTCAAGGAATCTGCTTCCGCTTGAAGTAGCTCCTGGTCAAATAACGTAGAATTTAGATTATCAATCTCTTTGTTCTTAAGGAGGAGGGTCATTTTGGTCACTACCTCATTCTGCTCACTCCTTTCGCGGTGAGAACGCGCCTCCTCTCTGCCGTAACTGCATCAGCCTTCTCTTTCTTGAGTTTCTCAATTTCATTGCGCAGAGAGATCTTTTCTTTGTTATCTCGATCGCAAGCCTCCACAAAGCGCTTGCGCTTGTCAGCATATTGCACAGCAACGGCCTCACATTTGCGCTTCCAAGACAGCGCAAACCACTCCTCGGTCTTCTTTTCCTCCTCAAACTTGGCTTTTTCAGCCTCAAAATCCACGATCATCTTTAACGTCTTCTCTTTTTCAAGTTTGGCTTTCGCCTTGTCAACCTCAACATCATCCCATTTCTTGTTCATACTGCGCCATTCGCGCACAATCCTGTTTATTGTGGAAGAGGCAAGGGCAGACTCTTGCAAATATGACTCGTATGTAGCCTCGTGGTCTTTCTCTTCTTGGCGCTTCACCTCCGCCGGAGGGAAGATGCCCTTATACCACTTCTGCAGGAGTGCCAATCTGTAAAAACATCACCCCGTTTAACCTTCCACACAGGCTGATGGATCGCAGAGGCCCGCTTCTCAGTATAAGAACGATAATAGTAATTCCCAGGCGTCTCCTCTGGGCGAATGGGCGACTCCTCATCAGAATCATCAAAAGACATGAAGCCTTCGCTTTGTGTTGAAGGGCCAGCTCCCTTAGATATCAACTTTGAAGGCTCCGGTAGAAGGGTAGATACTTTCTCTTGCTCCGCAGTTGCGGTATCTTTCACCCCAAGATCTGAATCTTTAACTGCTCTTCAGCAGGATTCCTTGTAGTATCTGTAGCAGTATCTTTAACCTGCTCGCCAGTAGGATTCCCAGCGTCAAATTTTTAGACTCTTCTTCTAGAGTCACCTTCTCAATATTTTCTGGGACGATGGGGTCGGAGTCAAAAATATGCCTCTCGCCCCGCATTCCCTCCCCAACATTTTCACGCCTGCGCGGCGATGGTATAGCAGATGAGGTGGCCGGCGCAGCCTTCACCATTTTCTCTGCAAGCACATTAACAAACACCAAGTATAAGATTCTGCACAAAATTTTCTGACAGAAATGCGCAACAAACTTAACATACCAGGTGAGAACTTCTTTGCAAAGGCATCCAGATTGCCCTTCTTACCAATGCGCGAGCGCGCAACTTTTGTTGGAACAGGAGGTTTAGTTTCAGACTCCTTCCTCTTCTTGGAAGTGCGCTTCAATGCCTCTTTCGGGCTTGAGGGTATTTCCAAGGGATCGTCTGGGTTCGAGGCAGGAAGAGAGGAGGTGTCAATGGGTTCTGGCTTTGGTTTCCTCAAACCTACAGGCGCAAGACCCTCCAGTGAGTCCGACACCACCACATAATCATACCAAGAGTCAGATAAGAGACGCGTACCTTTCTTACCCTCAGCTTTCGCAGCAGCTGATGGCTTGGTTTTTTGATCTGGTTTGGAAAGGGGAGGTGCAGCAGCTGCAGCAGCAGTTGGCTTCTTTTTCTTCTTCGAGTCAGGGCCTATGCCCAAGTTTAGCAAATCACCTACATAGTCAATCATATTGAACAAGGGTTGCGCTATTAGTTAATTGCAATATTACTTAGAAAATATGTTCAAGAGTAATATTGCAATATCAACTTAGGCCTTGTAAGAATATAATTACCAGTCGCAGAAGACGGTTGCGCCTCCAGATCCTCCTTCTTGGGCAACTCAAAGTTCCCCAAGATTTGTGAGAACCAGGTATCTTCACCCTCAGCAATGGGCACGACGACCATTTTCCCTTTTTCTCTCTTGAAGGATACCAAGTAGAGCGGCGCAGCTATATAACAAATATTTTTGCATCAGTACATATCTATTAAAGATATTGCTAGGAAGTTAAATGGTTACGTACCAGTTCCATCTTCAGTATACACCGGTTTTTCCCGGCGTTCTTTTTTCAAGAAAATACTCATCCCAGCAGCGATGAGGGCCCTCTCCGGCAAAACAACGTTGGGCACATCTTTAATGTCCTGGTACCACACCTCGTCGGCAGGTGTGGGGAGGGTCTCCAGCTCGATATCATCACCGGCTCGGAAAGTCATCTTCATCGGGATTACTGCCGCCTTTATGAAGAAAAACTTCTGTTTCCAGTCGTGGTAAGATTTGGGTGGCACTAACAACAACCGTTTTGCTTGCACGCGTTGTTGGAACGAGTAGAAACCCGAAGAGCAATGCCAACTGATAGAAGACTCGAAACTTCTCGACCGTCGGTATGATCTGCATCGACCAGCAAACAAACTCAAAATGTCGGATCCTAACCATCCCCATCAGGCTCAATTGAGAAATATGGAATTTGTAAAAATCAAGGATTTACAGCATAAAATGGGTCACCGGAAGCCTGAAGTTTCTTTCGGCAAGATAGTCATAAAACAACGTGATATAGCCGGCCGGAGCATCAGCCTTCGTGGCATTCGCTACCGGAAAAATGCCTTCCAAGACGGAGCGAACAGGAAGTTGGTAGCAAGATTATCAAAATCTTTCTTCGACCACTTTAATGGTGGCAAACTTGAAGTCGATGGCATATCAGCAGAGCTTGCACCGTTGGCCATAACTCAAACTTCGACGAATAATCAGAAAACTTTGAAGGTCGCCGGAATATATGAACACAAGATTTTCTCTCAAGATTTTATCTGGTGAGGAAGCAAATGGATCGTTGATCCCTTTATATACTAATCGCAATTAATGCAAGATTTGACTGCAGCGACTTTTGCGACAGTCACGTATCCCCAGGTAACTGCAGGGGCGAGTGGGGAACAGTAACCGCCCCACGCGCGCGAGTGTCGCTGAAATGACATTAAATGTTGTAAGGCATGTACTGTTGATAGCCTGTCAACAGTACCACCACGTCTCAAGAACGTGCATCTTCACCAACTACATCATCCGGATAAGTGATACGTGTCCAAGTATATTTGAAATTCAAATACTTTTTCAAATCACTTACGACAATCACCAAGATGCAGAAAACAACAAAAGGCTAATACTTACCTAGCGCGGCACATTTATCTCAAGTCCAGTGCTCCACCTACTTTTTATTCTTACATAGGAGCAACACTGGACTGGGGGGACTTGAAGGGGTATGGTCCCAAAAACCTTGCGCCAATCAAGGAAACTATACCCATTAATAACTACTAAGGAGACTTCGCGCAGACTTCTTTGCCAAAATGGGATTTATTAGAACTCTGCGCCAAATATCTAAGAGAGGAAAGGATCATATAACTACCTTGCGCGGCTCGCGCAAGGTTCAAAGTTAAAACCTGAACATTCTCTTTGGATAGATGCTTCATTTAACTATCTTGCGCGGGCTCGCGCAAGGTTCAAAGTTAACCTTGAACAATCTCGTTTGATAATGCTTCATGCACAAACCTTGCGCGGATATTTATATCAAAGCAAGTATCCACCAAACGTTGCGCTAAGCAGCAAGGAGAAGAAAGAAGATCAGTTAACTAACTTGCGCTTCTCGCGCAAGGAAACAGTTAATCCTGAGAAACTTTCCCTGAGCAAAATCCTTGACTTGGTGCGGAAGCAAAGGGAATCTTTTCTGTTGTAACAGAATGTACACGTGGCGAACAACAGATGGGAATAGCTGTGAAATCTTCTAGAAGCCACTAACACCCAATCGTGCAAGCATCTTTTCGGTTATAACCAATTGCCACATGGCAGCATCTGGACGGCTGAGGAAGATCACGGTGATGGCATGCTCACATTTATAAAATGTAGTGATCTCATGTTGACACGTGACACCTCCCTAACCGCTGATGAGCTCACGATCCGTGTGCACTAACGGACTGCCACAAACATTAACGGAATAGTAGAAGATTCCGTTAAAGTTAGCAATCTCTCCTTTTGGCGCCAAACACCGGCTATAAATAAGTGACTTGGAGTTAAGGAAAGGTATTCACTCTCAACTACTCTCTCTCTTACAATACTTTACTTCCGACTACCTGTACTTATTCTCACGCCAGAGGGTGGTCACGGAGAGAAACCCCCTTCTCCCCGTGGCGAGCTAACGGTATTCTGTTTTGCAGGATCAGCCGGAGTATTGTTTCATTCTTCTTCATCGTGAAACCAAACGAAGGGTTAACCCTTTTATGCAGAGCCCATTCCATAGATCTACTTAGATTCCGGTCTAGTTGATCTAGGGTTTCTTCACATAAGGTAAAGTTTGTGTGCGTTTCTAGTTTCACCGTAATTCGATTTCTTGTGCATCATCATATATTTCTTGCAACATTTATATAAAGTATCCGCCAACACAAAAAGGTCGGTGAGCATACAAGTTTTGTCAACATAGTAGAAGTATAAAAGTGTCTCAAATCCACATGCTAATTGTACACTAAGTTATATAAACCTACTAGCATGCATCAACTATAAATCAAACCAAAGTGTCCACTAGCGTAATATTATCACCGAAGTGAATAAGACCATATTGATTGTATACTTAAGAGTGACCACAAATTAGGCGGTGTACTACTCCTATACCGCTATAGATGTTAAGGAAGGCATGCAAAGTTAATGATAGATAGTATGCATAATAGGGTCCTAGTATGTATAAACAATTAGCATATCAAGTAACATGTTTAAGGATTGAGCGTTTGCATAAGATTGTTTGTATGTGTGATTGTGAATTTAATAATGATACATGTTACAACCCAAAGTGATTTAAAGCGTAAAAAGGGTCAAGTATACTCACGGTTTGCAAAGCTATTCCACACAAAGAACGAGTAAGCGGTTTCGTAGGATGGAATCACCAAAGTTACCCTAAAAGGATAAACAAATGTGTATGAGTTTATGGAGTTTAAAGACAAAATGCATACGCAATTTTATAAGTATGAAAATACATAAAAATATTCGGACACTATATTAGCTAGTGTTTTCATGGGCACTAAGTCACCCATTAGGAGTCCAAAATAAGGAGTGTAAAACTAAGACAAAGTTCCACCTTAACATATAACATTCAATCATGGTTCCGGTTGATGTTACAATTCGGTTTTCGTAGTATTATATAGGTATATTACTAGATATTATAGTATGTATTGTCATGTATTAGAGGTAGGGTAATCCACTAACCTCATGATGTTCACCATTGCACAAAATCACGACAAGGATGATTCAGATGGTCATGAATACAAGTATGTATAACATAAAAAAATCATCTAGTTCACCAAGTAACCAAGTGAGTTTAACTAGACAAGTGCTTCCAAACATGGTTATGATTGGAGACTTGGTGTAGTTTTTGTTACTTTGTTTGCTTGAAAGCTACTTGGTGACTTAGGTTGTATGAAATGTAAAAAATATAATCATAAGATCTCTGGAACAAAACTTCAATCCAAACCTATCCAACATAGGGAGAGGTTTGGAAGTTCTTAACAAAACTCAAGAAAATCCTAACTTTGGATCTCAAAATGATGATGTGCCATCTTTGTTTACCAAAGTAAACATGTGGTAACACTCCTAGAGGTTATCCAAGTAAGGAGAGGTAAGAAAACAAGAAGAAAAGTTGAAGAAACAAACTCAAACTCACTGATTTGGGACTTGTATGAATCTATCCCAAGTTGAGAAATGTGTAGATTAAAGGATGTTTGGAAGTGATTTGGGAGTGTTGAAAGTGTTTAGGAGGTGGGGAAGGGTTGTATTTATAGTTGGGATTAGAATTTGGGTGTTAGATGAAGGTAGGTGGGGGTTGGAGAGGAGGGAAAGGTGAGATTTAAACCCAAAATCGCGATTTAAAAACCATTCTGCTGTCAGACTACCTTGCGGGTCGTAAGGCCTTTTGGCTTGCGGTCCGTAAGACCTTTCAACAAAAAAAAAACCATTTTGGCCCTTTTGAGTTGTTGGTTTGGTTATATTATGCAATAACTTCAATATTAGAATGTTTTGGGTGTCCTAAGCTATAAGTAAGCATGTGTAATGTATATGACATGTATGATTAGCATTCCAAAGAAATGTAAACTTAAAGTATGGTTCGGTTTCGTATATAAAACGCGTATTTGGTGATTGATTACATGTTATATAAGTATAATTTAAACATGATCGATATAAACTATGATTTCGATTATGATCAAAGTCTCAGATTTACAAAGATTGAAATTGAAATACGAATTACGAATTACAAGATAAACCAGATACAACGAAAATACGGAACGTTACAATAAACACAATAAACAAAGTATGAAAGCTACTTACCTCATCGAAACCCAAAAGCCACTAGCAAAGCCAACATAACAAATATGAAAAAGTCTCAGGTAAGGTTGCCCTTACCATCATCGACCAGATTACCAAAACCTGACCAAGAGAGTACTTACAAACATCCACCAATGACAGTCATTATGTTTTTTGGAATCCAATATGCGAACAAGCTACATATGATCAACCAAAAAACAAAATTCTTATACAAATCAAAAGCAAAATATACGCAAAAAAAACCAAAATAGCATGAACAAAGACTTAGAATCATAGCAACGGAATTCACTTTCGCCCAAATCTACATGGTTGCAACCGTAGTTGAAAAAGGTGTAAAGAAAATCTCCAAACAACACAACTTCCATCTACTTCCAAGATATCAATTGGACCTACAAACTCCGATATTACTACTACTACAACCGATCATCATTATGGCCTCATCATTAGGAAAACAGGTACAACAATGAAACAATGTGAAAAATAAATTTGTAGTGAATATGTAACAACCAATAATGTCTCAGCAGAGCATCACACACCCGAAGGACACCATGGTCCTTTCAAACGACCCAATTAAAAGGTTTCTATACATTGTAGGTTTTACCTCAAGCTTTGTGTATCTCAGCATAGTGTCATAGACACATTCTAAATAGTCTGATATGACAACAAAGTCATCCTCACCCACCGAATAACCAAAAACTCAATAAGTTTCAGCATCCATTGTCTTATCAAAGCATCACAGACCCAACCAAAGAGGGTAAACAGTTTAGACGGCTGAAAGGCCACCCTCAACAACTAAATACTCTTCCATATACAACAATCCAACAACAATCACAAAAGCATAGCACCATATACCCATACAGCAAAGGCAAATAGTCTCGGACAAGTAAATAGTCATCCACACAAACCGAATACACATTAACACACAAAGATCCAACAAGCATCGTCTGACCAAAGCATCAAAGACCCAACCAAAAAGTATAAACAGTCTTCGAAATTAAACAATCATCATAACCAACAAAGCAACATTCCATACACAAAATCCAACAACTTTGAAACACATATAACTATGTGATTTCACAATAAAACACAAAAAAATTCCAAAAAAACAAAATCATAGCCAACATCAGAAATGAACGAATTGTAAAAAATAATCGGCCAACCAAAAAAAGCAGTCCCCTTAAAATAAACCCTAAATGTGTTTTGGGTACAGAAAAAGTTAACAATAAACATACCGTGATGTCGCCGTTCTGGTAACATCGGTAAGACATAAACCACCAAACAAAAATGGTACAAAAACGATAACCTAAAAACCAAGACGATCAAACAACATATGACAATACAGAAACAAAATACTCAACGACAGTCGTCGGAAAATAAAAACAAGTAAATCATAAACCCACCAAACAAAATCGTACAAAGAGTAATACCCAAAAATCAACATGATCAACTAACATACGACATCAAAGAAACAAAATACTTGCCTACAGTCATTGAAAAATCGTCAGAGAACGCAAGAAAAGTAGTCCACATGTAGAGAGAGAGAACGCAAAGGAGGAAGAGAGGGTAAGGGGTTAAGTTTTAAACCACCCACCGACCTAAAAGGTACAAACCAAAAACCAAAAGGAACAACCCACGTAAACAAGTAACAACCACAAAGAAAAATGTACAAATAACAATGCACATAAATCTTATAAATTAAAGTTATACGAATATCAGTTTAGTCTTGACCAAATCATTTTTTCATCAAAATAGACTTAAGTTGAGGTGGTCGTTTTGGAAAAATATCAAATTTATTTGCTAATGGCGCTAGGGGATGGAGGTAGCAACAATGGCGGTGGTAGCAACAACGTTGTGGCTATGGCGTTTGCGGTGATGATGACTTCGTCAGCGACGAACAGTGATGATGGGTGGTGTCTGCTCATTTGCATCTTTCATAACTGATCACGTTTCATAAGTGATTGATTAACTTGTATATTTTTTAGCAAACCTATTTTTTTTTCTTCTTATTTCACTGTTTGTATTTTATTTTTTTAGTTTGAAAACGTTAATTTGAAAAATGATATAATAAACATAATACATTTTTAAATAATTATTACTAACTATATATATACATATATATGGATTTGATTCAATTAAAAACCACCACGAGTTATGAGAATCATGAGAACTTCTACTTTCCGCGCGATTTGGCCACCATTTTTTGTACAAACGTAGATGAAAATGTTATAAACACATCTGTAAAAACAGAAAACAAAAATAATTGCCGAGTCAATAGTTACGCCCGATGTAAATTTTATTTACGCCCGATATAAATTTTCTTTATGGTTTGTAATTTTTTTACATCCGATGTAAATTTTTGCATGCAACATTTTTTTTACTGGAACAAGTGATTTTTTTATAAGATTTTCAAGAAAAAAATTTGAAAAAAACTTTTAGATGGCATAGTTCTTATGGTTTTCACAACTAAAGGTGGTTTTCATTTCACCATTTACATATATATATATATATATATATATATAATATTAATATGTTTTTTAATCTAATCAGGAGCCTCTAACCCATTGAATGTAGTAGCATAAAATTACCAAGCCACTACTTTCTTCAAAGTGGGTCATAATTGCCGAGTGCAATCTTTTAAATTTTGAAGTGCTTTACGATTCGGGAAATTTACGATTCGGGAAAATTTGAACGTTATTACGCATTTTTTTTATTTATATATATTTAAACAGTTTGTATTTTCGTGATACTAGAAAAAAAATACTAGTTTACATTTTCCTTATTGTTTTAGATAATATATTTATTCTTAAATGCATCAGTTTTGTCATCTTTAAAAATAAAATTACTTAAAAAAGATTATTAATAATATTTAATGTGTTGATTGTGGAACCGAACTCTGCAACCATGTGATTTTCTGGTATTATTGTTGGCTTAAATATTCATGCAAGAGTTTGTTATAATTATTACTTAGATTAGTTTGATTGCCTTTCAAAAAAGATTAATCTAATCAGAAAAGTGAACGAAATTAAAGTTCGGATAATAAAACTAGAATCACCGTTTTTGTGAAATTTTAGCATTCGATTGAATTTATAAGGTTGCAATCACGTACAAGGCAATTCATGCGTGCGAAGAATAGGAGACAATATAAGCCATTGATCTCTCAGATCAATGGTTCAAAACTAGGATGTCATTTTCATAATTTTTAAGTTTAAACAATTGAGAAAGCAAATAGAGAACGGGTATTTTGGTTCTTTCCCACTTGAAATTATTGCCCCCTAGATTTTCAAAAGCTATAACTTTTTCATATATTAATATATATATATTTTTTAAATTACACCGTATTAACGAGCATTTTATCCTCTTTAATTTCGAGCAGCCTTTTGTTATAGTTTTCTTAAAAAAATTACATGATTTTTAATACCCATATCGTGATTACGTGATTTTGAAAACCCAGCATAACTACATGATTTGAATACCCATTACGTGATGTTCATTATAGTATGTGGAACTCCACTCAGTGATTACGTAATTACTAAGTGATTATAGTATGTGATTTTCTTATAGTATTATTACATGACTACGTGATTTTGAATCCTCATTTCGTGATTACGTGATTTCATTATAGTATTTTATGGGATACCACACTGGGTGATTACGTGATTACGTAAACACAAAAACATGTAATACTTAATATTTTAAATGGAATACCTAATATTTCATGTTTAATCACGTATTAAGGATAATTGTATACAAAACATTAGGCAAATCAACCTATAATAAACACATAATGTCGCATATTAGAGATTTAATCACGTAATAAAGCATAAACAATCAAGTTCTTATTATTGACTGTGTAATCACGTAATGGATTTATACTGAATGTGTAATCACGTAATGATTTATTTGAATGTGTAATCACGTAATGGGTATTCGAAATCACGTAGTCATGAGACGGGTATTCAAAATTACGTAATCACGTAATGTACTAATGGGTATTCAAAATCCTGTAATTTTTAAAAAAAAAAACTAGTAATATGTTGCTCGAATTAAAGAGAATGAATTACTCGTTAATTCGGTGTAATTCTTTTTAAAAAATATTAACGTATGAAAAAGTTATAGCCGTTTGAAAATTAAGGGGGTGAGTTGTTAAGTGAGAATGACTAAATTACCCTTTAATCTGTAACAACCGACTTTTCAGGTGTTTTCCATTTTACCATCTTTACCTTTGTAACCATTGTATTCCGAGATTCGAACATTAATGGAAAGTTTTATTTTAATACATTGATATGTCACTTATTTAAACGCATCTAACTATTTACTACTCGCAACGCTCAACACAAACTCAATCACGGTTATTATTATGATTTGTATTACCATACGTGTTATGTATGCTTTATATTTTGTGGTTATACTCGCTCTCGCAACGCTCTCACTCGCGTAATTCGCTTTATTCGCACTATCTCGATTAACGCAACGCCTAACGTCTCACTAAAATTCTTAACGAACAAAACCTAACTAACCTAATCGAACGAAATCACTGAACGAACAGCCAACGAGCACAATGGAAACAATTCTTGGCCAAATGGCTAATTCGCACGAATTAGGCACTCCTAATTCGTACGAATTAGCAATGAGGTTGGCTAATTCGTACGAATTAGAGGCCTAGTTCGTGCGAATTGGACCTCCACCACCCTCCATCCTCACTTCCTATAAATACCATGCTCCTCCACACACTCTCCTCTTGCTGCCACTTCGCACCAAAATGCTCCACTCGTTTTTCTCTGATTTTCAAGTAAGAACAACACCATTTCACAAGAATCACAACGATTTCCACTACGATTTCTACACGAGTTTATCTCCGTTTTCATCTAAACTTCTCTGTTACGAAAATCTTCATCTTTTTTTCCATAAAACATCTAATTTTAACTTAGATCTACACTTAAACGAGTATATTGGACTTAGCCTTGGCTTCCTAATCTAGAAATCTTGATTATTTCAACTCACCAAGTGTTAGATCTGAGAAAACTGTTTGAAATATTGATTTTTACACTAAAACGGACTAACCGACGTGTGTTGGTCAGAAAGCATACTTGAAATGGATCCGCATTTACGTCTATTCCAAGTGAAAACTCAGTTCCGGAAGCACGAAGACGCAACAGTCCACTTTTGCGAACTAGATGTCACACCCCGACCCGCAGCGGAAAAGGTGATCGGGGCATGATTGGGTTATCATCAAAGCTCATGACATTTATTATGCGTTTCATATTCATTTAATACAATTTAATGGAAATTTACAATAAATATTACAACATGTTCTAACTATCAATCTAAGCTTCTTTGTTCTCTTCTAAGGCATTTCCTATGTTTTCCTTGCTTCAACCTGTTCACCTGTATCATGTGTAAAAAGGTTTTTGGATCAACATAAAGTTGGCGAGTGAATCCTATGGAAAACATTTGAACAAGTTTATTTAATTGATTATGAAATGAGTGCACAACCACACATGAGTAAAAATAGATGTAAACTTATTCAACAATCATTAGATATTAAATAAAGCACACATGAACAATAATGGATCATTTAGAGGCACGCGTTGCTCTACTCGTCTCTCACGAGGAACTGATGGGCCTAATGAATGAATTGCATAAACATGATAATATGAATGACACAACTATAAACAATATAAACTCAATGATACACACATGAACAATATTGGATTGGTTTTGAGGCACGTGTTGTTCAACTCGTCTCCCACGAGGAACTGATGGGCTTAATGAATGAATTTCATATAATTTGACAAAATGAAATAAGTAATCACAACAATATAAACAATCTAAGTTTAGATCACGATATGGTATGGCACAAGTTTAAATAAACGAGTTAATTAATTTGTGACACATGACACACCCCAAAACGTGTAATTAAAAAGGGGAGTTGTAAGATTCACTCACAGTGGGTGCGTTCGGTTGATGATGTTGAATGCACGCGAAGTGGTTTTAACACGAGTGAAATTAACCTAGATAAATAGCATTATGGTTCGGTAAGTAAACGGACATTTTAGTAGGATTGTTGGGTGTATTTTTGTGAGTTTGAGGCTATTTTCTAACCTTAAAAATGTTATTTTTAAGTATTTTAATTGATTTTTAATTAAAATAAATAAATAAAAATAATAAAAAAAGGTTGACTTTTTTTTGACCGTTGACTTTGACTTTGACTTGACTGTAACAGTGACAGTTGACCGGTTCGTATGTATTATTGTGTGCGCTGGGTGAGGCTCGAACCCGAGACCTCCCGTACGCGTGCACGCAGCTCTACCAACTGAGCTACGTGTCTAACCGAAATATTTCTGTTTTTAATTATATTTATATATTAATTATGTTAAACAGAAAATCCTTTATTTTCTAAAAACGATTTAACCCAAGACTCTTTGCGCTCCACATGTCTCGAACCCGGGACCTGTGGCTTATACTAACACACAGTCCACCGCTGGACTGTGTGTCCAACTTGTTAACTTAACTGATTTTTATTATACTTAAACACAAACTAATTATTTTTATTTCTGACTTATTTAAAAAGGTAAATAATTGTCCGGGTCGATGCAGAAGACCGGACTCGAACTCGTGCGCTTTGATTAAACATACACACAGTCCACCACTGGACTGTGTGTCTAACTTGGTTATTTTTCCGGTTATTAATATACTTAACATATAACAGTGTGACTCCGGTTCGGTTAACAAAAAAATCATTTTTATTAAGGCAGCGTGTGTGGAACAAGATTCGAACTCGAGACCTTTGTGTGTTTAATGTGCACATAGTCCACCGCTGGACTGTGTGTCTAACCCAAGTTATATCTTGATTTTAATTAAACTTATATGTTACTGCAACATCGTCTTCTTCGTTGGACTTTAACCAGAATCGGAAAATCCGGCTGGTTCGATGATTAATCATGTTCGTTAGTGTCTGATGGTTAAATACAGATGAGATAAATAAAAAGAATGAAGAAATTAGGCGAAAGGATATACCGACTGGACTCCTCTGTTTTCCGGCAGAACTCCGGCGACAGCGACCACTTCCGGCGACGTGTGTCTTGCAGCAGCGAGTCTTCAGAAAGTTTGAAAAAGGTATGGGTGACTTCGGTATAAGCTTAGGGGTTTCAGTAAGGCTCAGAAATGAAGAACCCGGTTTTCCGGCGATTTGCAGGTGATTTCCGGCGAGTGAGTTTTCGCCGAGAAAGGGTGCGGTTTTGAGCGAAAATGTTTGCAGAGGTTCGATGGGGTATTTATAGTGCAGGTTATCGATGAACTTGGTCTGATTTTCAACTTGATTCGTTAGTTTGAATTTCTCCGGCGGTTATAGATGGTGTCGCGGACTCAGACGTCAGTTATAACCGATATAGGTTTAAAGTTTACGTTATAACGAAAGGATTCGTTAAATTATTGGCGAGATCGCCGGGATTTCCGACGGTTGCATTTGGGCGCCGGTTTTGAATTCGGAAAGTCATGATATGAATTTAATGATCTTAATAATTAACAAAGAACATCAGTGGCGCAGTGGTTTAAGTGTTGTGTGTTAAGTTTGTTGCTGTACCGGTTACTGACCCGGGTTCAAACCCGGCAAAACCAAAGTATTTTTATTTTCTTATTTTTGACAGTTTTTCAAAAACTAATTATATATTCCCATATAATAATTGATTATGTATCGTTTAAAATTATTTTGGCATTTAATTCGCTACGGAAATTTTAACTGATTGTTCAGTTAATAAACAGAGCGGGTTTGGTAAATCCGTTTTTTGACGGATGTTACAGTATCCCTGCTTTTTAGAAATTTCGTCCCGAAATTTAAATAGTGATATATTTGACTAAAAGAATGATGGTGTTTAGTTTGACAGTTACATCTTTAGAAGAAATAAGGGTTTAAGTTTTTGTTCGAGGCGGTAACGTTCCTTGTAAGGGTTAAGTACCCTATTACAGGAATCCCTTTTTGTTGCCTACTGTAAAAGTATTGATAAGCAGAATTGTTTCGCTAACTATGATATCATGCATAAGAGTTTGGATATGTTTGGAAGGGTATGGTTATATCCTAAGGCAAAACTTCTAATACTATAACCTACATGGAACATAAATAAAACACAACTGCTAATATTTGAACATAAATAAACACAACAGCTAATATTTGAATCCACATTCTGATAGCATATATGTTTGGATGGTGACAGTTCCTCTCTCGTTTGTTATGATGGAGAGATTAGTTTATGTAGAAATGGAACACAATCAAATCTCTTTAAATAGCAAGATGATATAAATGTAACACAAAATTCAACCAAGGCAATACTAAATCCTATATGGAACTTCTCATAACCGCCTGATAATGCCTCTGATCCTTTGGCAAGAATACTTATATATAGGAAGTACCAGCGGCGTATCCACCATATTCTTGCCAAATTTTCATTGGTTTTATCCACAAGTTATGATTAGTTACCAAGGAACTACTAAATCCTACATAGAACTTCTCATAACCATCTAACAATGCCTCTGATCCTTTGACAAGAATACTTATATATAGGAAGTACCAACGGCGTATCCACCATATTCTTGTCAAATTTTCATTGGTTTTATCAGTGAATTATGATTAGTCCTATATAACTCTACAACCAATACAACAAACATAAAATACTGAAATGAAAAATGTCTGTGCGATCAAGGCTCAATCAAACGGAGCCGATCGTATTGCATGTACTGAAAATGAAATTGTCTGTGCGCTCAAGGCTCAATCAAACGGAGCCGAGCGTATTGCATGTACTGAAAATGAATAACTTAATCTAAACAACAATCACACAAACAGCCTATGCATGGAACCTCTCATAACCGCCTGATAATGCCTCCGATCATTTGACAAGAATACTTATATATAGGAAGTACCAGCGGCGTATCCACCATATTCTTGTCAAATTCTCATTGACTTTATCCGCAAGTTATGATTAGTTATATGCGACTCTAAACAAACACAACAACCACAAGATACTGATAATGTAAATGTCTGTGCGATCAAAGCTCAATCAAACGGAGCCGATCGTATTGCATGTACTGAAAATGAAAATGTCTGTGCGCTCAAGGCTCAATCAAACGGAGCCGAGCGTATTGCATGTACTGAAAATGAATAACTTAATCTAAACAACAATCACACAAACAGCCTATGCATGGAACCTCTCATAACCGCCTGATAATGCCTCCGATCATTTGACAAGAATACTTATATATAGGAAGTACCAGCGGCGTATCCACCATATTCTTGTCAAATTCTCATTGACTTTATCCGTAAGTTATGATTAGTTATATGCGACTCTACAACAAACACAACAACCACAAGATACTGATAATGTAAATGTCTGTGCGATCAAGGCTCAATCAAACGGAGCCGATCGTATTGCATGTACTGAAAATGAAAATGTCTGTGCACTCAAGGCTCAATCAAACGGAGCCGAGCGTATTGCATGTAATGAAAATGTAAAATGAACTGTGCGATCAAGGCTCAATCAAACGGAGCCGATCGTATGCGGGCACGCCAGGTTCAACCGCATAATAAAATGGGGAACAGGCTCAACGCTCATAAATGGGGAGCAGGCGGCCTCGGCAATTGCATATACTGAAAATAATAAACAATAATTACTCTAACAGTCTACACATGGAACCTCTCATAACCGCCAGATAATGCTTCTGATCCTTTGACAAGAATACTTATATATAGGAAGTACCAACGGCGTATCCACCGTATTCTCGTCAAAGTTTCATTGGCTTTATCCTTAAGTTATGTTTGGTTCTATGTGATAAAGAAAAACATAAAACTAAACGATAGAAGTTGAATCTGGATCTTCGGTGAAAAGGACTAGTTGAGTATCTTCGCTTGGGCCGTCATTATCTTCGACAGGATTGGCGTTGATATTGAAGACTCTTCCTCTTGCTGGTGGCCTAGCGGTTGGGTTTTCTTGGTTTACTTGGTTAACTGGGTTTGATTGGGCTTGAGTGTTGATGACGTTAACCAGTTGAGGGCATGTGTTTCTAAAGTGGGTAGGGTCGCCACAATTGAAACAAGCTCGAACATATGGGAACATGGGGTATTGGGGTTGATGATAGTTCGGGCCATGTTTTGAGTAGGGGAAGAGGTTTGGTTTTGAAAGGTGCGGCAAACCTTGCTCAAATGACCATAGCGTCCACAAGTTGCACATAGTCGACAAGGTAAAGTAAGGGGATGGTGATAAAAACAGTTGTTGCATCAAGGGTGAGGTCCAAGATATGGTTTCTTATTTGGGTAGGTTGAGTTGGGTGCCACTTGGGTGATTGGGATAGCTCGGATGGGTATGGCGTGTGAAATTGGTTGATTTCGTTGGGTAACAGCGAAAAGTTGCCTGTCTCTTTTTCTCTTAGAAGTGGGTTGAGAAGGGGATTCGGTTTGGGTGGAGTCGGAGGTTTCAGTCGATTCTTTATCCTTCTTCTTCTCCTCCTTGAAGTCTTTGTTCCGGATTCGGTTCTCGGTGAGCTCTGTAGCTAACTCCATTGCTGCTTCCAAAGTTGCAGGCTTGGTACTTATTACAGAGTCTTGAATCTTTGACGGAAGACCACGAATGTAATGCTCGATCAAACGGTAGAGGGGAGTGAACATGTTGGGAACCATTTGATGTAATTCGAGGAATCTTTTGTTGTATGAGGTGTGGTCTCCTTCCTTTTGCTTCAACGAATAAAATTCATCTTCTAATTTCTTGATTTCGCTCCTTGGGCAAAATCGTCTGGTCATGATTTCCTTCAATTCGTTCCAAGTTAAGGTCATAGCATCGTCGACGCCTCGTTTGGCCTTCTCTGTATTCCACCAAGTAAGTGCTATCCATATAATCGACCGGTAGCATATCGCACTTTGCGATCGTCAGGGCAATCGCAATTTAGAAAAGTGTTCTCCATCTCTTCAAACCAATGGAGGAGAGCGGTGACGCCTTCAGTCCCTTTGTATTTTGGAGGGTCTCATGATTTGAAATGCTTGTAGGTGCATTTAGTGGTATTTGGGGAAAAGTTGATAACGTTTTGGTTTGCTTGATTGACAGGATTAGCGGTAAGTGCTTGTTGAACTTGGATTACAATGTTGGGTATTACGGCAGCCATTTGTTGAGCGATTAGGGCAGCCATGCGTTCGCGGGCTTTTCCTGCTCTCGTCTTCCTACGGGCGTGGTTAGAAGACATCTACAAGAAATACATGTCAAGAGTATGAGTTGGATGCTTTTGAGATCATGGGTCGCACCAGGAATGAATATTCATAAAATAATTATAGAAAAATAAATCTACTACATCCATAGGATGTCTTGGGCTTTGCTCGCCATTAGGCCCTACATGCCGCCATACTTTACCTTTGTAATCATGTGGGCCCCCATGAATACCGGTTTTTCATATGGTTCGCACGGGTTTGCCTGGTTGCGTACACTAAAACCCGGAGAAAATCGAGAAATATGTATACAACGTGTGATATTTGGAATGTGTCCAGGTGTAGACACGGTGACACCTCAAAGTGGGGTTAGTTCGAACGACGTTTGGTGTGGCATGCTTTGGCCTAATAGGTCCTTCGTACTCTCATCGTTGGTCCCCAGGTAGGCAAACTGGTCCGTTATATTGGATTTATACGAATGCCAACCTAGACAGGACGTCCCGACTACCGGTACTTGTACCCTTCTAGTTACTACATGCCCGTCGCAGAACTTACTTTGATGAGATTTGAAAATTGCAACAAAATCTTTGAATAATGAGAGTATGAAAATAAATTGAATACATGAACATCGATGTATGTATAATAAATATGTATATAAGTATGTATGTTCGACTGTAAATATAAACAAATATGAAACAAATAAATATCACAAGTTTGTATGTAACCACCTAATCAATTAAAATTTAGGCAGACTATAATATAGGCTCTAAGGGTCTAATAACCTATCCTATATCCCTATAGTCATGGCTCTGATACCAATCTGTCACACCCCAACCCGCAGCGGAAAAAGTGATCGGGGCATGATTGGGTTATCATCAAAGCTCATGACATTTATTATGCGTTTCATATTCATTTAATACAATTTAATGGAAATTTACAATAAATATTACAACATGTTCTAACTATCAATCTAAGCTTCTTTGTTCTCTTCTAAGGCATTTCCTATGTTTTCCTTGCTTCAACCTGTTCACCTGTATCATGTGTAAAAAGGTTTTTGGATCAACATAAAGTTGGCGAGTGAATCCTATGGAAAACATTTGAACAAGTTTATTTAATTGATTATGAAATGAGTGCACAACCACACATGAGTAAAAATAGATGTAAACTTATTCAACAATCATTAGATATTAAATAAAGCACACATGAACAATAATGGAACATTTAGAGGCACGCGTTGCTCTACTCGTCTCTCACGAGGAACTGATGGGCCTAATGAATGAATTGCATAAATATGATAATATGAATGACACAACTATAAACAATATAAACTCAATGATACACACATGAACAATATTGGATTGGTTTTGAGGCACGCGTTGTTCAACTCGTCTCCCACGAGGAACTGATGGGCTTAATGAATGAATTTCATATAATTTGACAAAATGAAATAAGTAATCACAACAATATAAACAATCTAAGTTTAGATCACGATATGGTATGGCACAAGTTTAAATAAACGAGTTAATTAATTTGTGACACATGACACACCCCAAAACGTGTAATTAAAAGGGGAGTTGTAAGATTCACTCACAGTGGGTGCGTTCGGTTGATGATGTTGAATGCACGCGAAGTGGTTTTAACCACGAGTGAAATTAACCTAGATAAATAGCATTATGGTTCGGTAAGTAAACGGACATTTTAGTAGGATTGTTGGGTGTATTTTTGTGAGTTTGAGGCTATTTTCTAACCTTAAAAATGTTATTTTTAAGTATTTTTAATTGATTTTTAATTAAAATAAATAAATAAAAATAATAAAAAAAGGTTGACTTTTTTTGACCGTTGACTTTGACTTTGACTGTAACAGTGACAGTTGACCGGTTCGTATGTATTATTGTGTGCGCTGGGTGAGGCTCGAACCCGAGACCTCCCGTACGCGTGCACGCAGCTCTACCAACTGAGCTACGTGTCTAACCCGAAATATTTCTGTTTTTAATTATATTTATATATTAATTATGTTAAACAGAAAATCCTTTATTTTCTAAAAACGATTTAACCCAAGACTCTTTGCGCTCCACAGGTCTCGAACCCGGGACCTGTGGCTTATACTAACACACAGTCCACCGCTGGACTGTGTGTCCAACTTGTTAACTTAACTGATTTTTATTATACTTAAACACAAACTAATTATTTTTATTTCTGACTTATTTAAAAAGTAAATAATTGTCCGGGTCGATGCAGAAGACCGGACTCGAACTCGTGCGCTTTGATTAAACATACACACAGTCCACCACTGGACTGTGTGTCTAACTTGGTTATTTTTCCGGTTATTAATATACTTAACATATAACAGTGTGACTCCGGTTCGGTTAACAAAAAAAATCATTTTTTATTAAGGCAGCGTGTGTGGAACAAGATTCGAACTCGAGACCTTTGTGTGTTTAATGTGCACACAGTCCACCGCTGGACTGTGTGTCTAACCCAAGTTATATCTTGATTTTAATTAAACTTATATGTTACTGCAACATCGTCTTCTTCGTTGGACTTTAACCAGAATCGGAAAATCCGGCTGGTTCGATGATTAATCATGTTCGTTAGTGTCTGATGGTTAAATACAGATGAGATAAATAAAAAGAATGAAGAAATTAGGCGAAAGGTATACCGACTGGACTCCTCTGTTTTCCGGCAGAACTCCGGCGACAGCAACCACTTCCGGCGACGTGTGTCTTGCAGCAGCGAGTCTTCAGAAAGTTTGAAAAAGGTATGGGTGACTTCGGTATAAGCTTAGGGGTTTCAGTAAGGCTCAGAAATGAAGAACCCGGTTTTCGACGATTTGCAGGTGATTTCCGGCGAGTGAGTTTTCGCCGAGAAAGGGTGCGGTTTTGAGCGAAAATGTTTGCAGAGGTTCGATGGGGTATTTATAGTGCAGGTTATCGATGAACTTGGTCTGATTTTCAACTTGATTCGTTAGTTTGAATTTCTCCGGCGGTTATAGATGGTGTCGCGGACTCAGACGTCAGTTATAACCGATATAGGTTTAAAGTTTACGTTATAACGGAAGGATTCGTTAAATTATTGGCGAGATCGCCGGGATTTCCGACGGTTGCATTTGGGCGCCGGTTTTGAATTCGGAAAGTCATGATATGAATTTAATGATCTTAATAATTAACAGAGAACATCAGTGGCGCAGTGGTTTAAGTGTTGTGTGTTAAGTTTGTTGCTGTACCGGTTACTGACCCGGGTTCGAAACCCGGCAGAACCAAAGTATTTTTATTTTCTTATTTTTGATAGTTTTTCAAAAACTAATTATATATTCCCATATAATAATTGATTATGTATCGTTTAAAATTATTTTGGGCATTTAATTCGCAACGAAAATTTTAACTGATTGTTCGGTTAATAAACAGAGCGGGTTTGGTAAATCCGTTTTTTGACGGATGTTACACTAGACTACTTCGTACGAATTAGACCTAATTCGTACGAACCAGTCCAAGTTCTTAAAAGTGACTACACTGCTCTACAAGACCTCCCCAGCTTTTAGTTTGCTCAATAGCTCAAGGTTGGAAGGATGGATACTCAATTTTCCCGACGAATGACGCGAAAACACTCGATTTTAAACACAAAACAACCTAGTTCGCACCAAAAGGGCTAATTCATACGAAGTGTAATTCGTACAAACTAGCACTAGTTTAAATTATAGATATCGATTATCGATTATGGATTTAAATTATAGAGTAAATTGTCATTTTCGTCCATGAGGTTTGGGCACATTTGCCATTTTCGTTCATAATGACACTTTCTTACCATTTTGCCCCCCACGTTTGTAACTTTTTGCCATTTTCGTTCAAATGCCTAACCTAGTTACTTTATAATGTTAGATGGGTTATTTTTGAAAGAGTAAGTTGCCATTTTCATCCTTAAGGTTAGGGCACATTTGCCATTATCGTCCAAAATGAAACTTTGGTACCATTTTGCCCCCACGTTTGTAACTTTTTGCCATTTTCATCCAAATGCCTAACCTAGTTACTTTATAACGTTAAATGGGTTATTTTTGAAAGGGTAAATTGCCATTTTCGTCCCTGAGGTTTGGGCACATTTGCATTTTCGTCCAAAATGACACTTGTAACTACGGCACCATCTCCGACAGAACCTGCAACTCCGGCACCTTCTCCGGCAGAACCTGCTATTAGGTTAGGCACTTGCACAACTCCAGAGTTGCTGGTTGTGCAAACCACAGGGACTAACTATGTAATTAACTTAAAAAAATTTTAGAAAATGTTTGCATATGTAAAAATGTTCGACAATGCGTGTTAAAAAACGTAACGCGTAAAATAGTATATTTATTTTTTATTTTGTTGTGTAAAAAAATTTTTGGTTGATGTGAGTTTTTTAGAAGGGGCGCACCTTTCTGCCAACGTAAAACATCAAACGTAAAAAACGTATTTACGCAATACACCACTGTGTAAAAAATAAAGAAAAAAATTTACGTTCAACAAAGACAACGCGCGTAAAAAAATGTTTGACAACGTGCGTTAAAAAACGTAACGCGTAAATAGTTTTTTTTTAATTTTTTATTTGTTTTGTAAAAAATTTACGGTTGGTATCGAGTTTTTTAGAAGGGAGGCACCTTTCACACCGACGTAAGTCTTTACACAATACACCATTGTGTAAAAAAATAAACAAAAATATTTACGTTTGATAATGACAACGCACGTAAAAAAACATTCGACAACGTGCGTAAAAAAACGTAACGCGTAAAATAGTTTTTTTTTTATTTTGTTGTATAAAACAATTTACGATTGGTTTGAGTTTTTTAGAGGATGGAGGTGCAAACTATCATTTACTAGCGACGAATTCACTTTATTTATTTTAGTATAATTTTTTCATTTTTCTGGTGATTTATTTGCAATGTAAACATATACTCAAATTTTTAATTTTTTTTTATTAAAGAACAATCTTATTGCTTAAAGCACAATCATCAGTGAGACCAATTATTAATGGTCATAGTAAAAAGACCAATTAGCCCTTATGTCATTAAAAACAAAAATCTCATTAATTAAATCACAATCATTATTCTGCTTTATTGTCTTTTAATCTCATCCATCAAAACACATTTAATTAATGGTTAATATTGGTGTAGGACCGATCCTCGATGCTTAGGAACCTAAATTTGATATCTAACGTCCATAATAGCGGAATATTACGTCGTGTTTACCAATAGACAAGATTTAATCAGTTAAACGTCAGTTTTATAGATCAAACGTTCTGGTTACAAACTGACAGAGCTTTGCCTTTGAAATGCCAAAGTTACAAATGAGACTCTCAATCTAGGTATTTATAGGATCACAAGTTCGGCCCAGGAGGTGCAAGTTCGCCCGAACTTGCCTATGCAAGTTCGGCCGAACATGCCTGAACATGTGCATTATGGGCGAACTTGGCTACAACATACATAAATACTTCGTATACCTAGCCTATTCAGCTCTATATAATACAGACTCGATAAAAGACTAAGACATAGACATTATGCACCAACAGACTCCCCCTTGGATATCGTCTTCGTCTTTTATCAGTCTTCAAAACTCTGTCTTCTTATAAACATAACGTACCCGACCAAAGAAGTTCTTGAAAGGCTTCTTCGTCTCTCTTGTTTCGGATCCGGCGTCTGATCAGTTGGCGGTGGTCTTTAAAGTTAGCCATTCTGAACAAACTTTGCCTTACCGCTTTTTCAATTCTTTCTTTGATCGCCTCACTTCTGGTTTCTTCTTTAAGAAGTTCAACTCTCTCCAGATCCCTCCACTTTGTCTGCCACATCTTTCCAGAATTGACTTCTCGTGCATAGCAAACATTAACAATTTTCTGATACTGCATCACTTGTACCTTTTCTCTTTCTTCAAAAACAATCTTGTTGTAGAAAAGGCATTTTATATCTTCTCTCGAGCAGTTAACCAACCACATAGGATCTAGAATCCTTATCGTCCTCCACAAACCTCTCATACCCTGATGACCCATCACTTCAACTCGTTCCTTAGCAATATCCAGATGATCTTCAAATCTTAACACAATCACCGCTTCGCAAGTAGCTGGATCAATCTGCCACCACTTGAATAAAGGATAAAAGTTTTGTTCGATCGGCATAACGGCATATTCCTCATGGCTCCAGGACGTTTCATAATTAACGTTATGTCCTTTTCCCCTGTATCCTTATTGATCTTTACTCTTTGTCTTGGAATAAACGGCTTCCAGTGATTCCAACCTTTACCAGCTTCGTACTTAATCATCTTCCACAACAACTGATCAACTGTCTTCATATGATAAGTAACATTCACTGTTTGTACCAACTCTTCCATATCCCAATACGGCAATGTCTTTAAATCAGCAAGATGTTTGAAGTATTGCACTCCAAATTCTCTTTTGATTGCATATACGTTGAGCTCTTTAAACCAACCCCAACTCAGTATATCCCCCAAAGAAAAATATTTATCTTTGGTGAAGAATGATAGTGGACTCGAAACTTACGTTCACGAGGCATCTCCTTGAACCAAGACTTTCTCGCTTCAGCTATCTCTTCTTTGGTCATTGGTTTAGGAATTTTTCCTTCTCGTACCGCTTCTGCAATCTTATCCTTGATCATATCTTCATCAAGCTGTTTGTACATTTCTTCAAAAGTAGGAAAACTTTCTGAATTCTGACCAACATACATAGCTTTTTGATGTGATTCATCATCTGATGACCAATCTTCCACAATCACTCGATTATACTCATCGGCTTCAAACCTTCTTTCGTACTGATACTCTTTAGGTTCAAATGTGTTGACATCTAAGACTTCTTCAAAATCAAACTCTAAGTTCTCAACTTCAACCTCAACCAACCTCGCAAGATCTTCCTTTGAGTAACTATGTACAAACTCACCTTCTTCAACATTGTGTTCCAACATTAACATCAAAGGCTTCGTAGGTACTGCAGTCACAGGCTTTGCAGATCGATCAACATCTAACAAATCAATATCATTGACGGACCTTTCTCCCCTGACTCCCCCTGGCTTTTATCTTCCATTCGATTTGATTCATCGTCCATGAGGTCAGAAAAATCAAACTCATCAGATCAGATACTTTAGCTTCATTGATCTTTAAACCTGTACCTCCCTGATCAAAATCATCATCACCTTGATCAAAATCATCGTCATCATCCCCATCATTTCAATCCTCATAGCCTTCTTCCTCTTTGTCTTCATTCTTATCTTCCTTTTCGGCTTCTTCATTGTCTTTTTCTTAGAAACACTAATAGGATCAGAAGGTTTGACAGATTCATCAACTTTTGGATATCAGACTCAGAAGCTTTCGAAATATCCTCAATTGGCTTCTCAGGAACATTAGAAGATTTTTCAGTAGAAGATTAGGGGCTTCACCCTCAACATGCTTTCCTTTACCACTCTCAGCCAATTCTTTCTCAGCACGTTCCTTGGCTTCTTGACGATCCAGACGATCATATTCAGCAATAAAATCAATATTCAGATTGTTAGATAACACCTTTTGTAATCTGATGAATCTTCGATGTTCAAAGCTTGAATTTTATTTAATTCTGCAATCTCTGTCTGTAGCTTTTCATTGGCGTCCTACTGACTTTCTATCAACGCCTTGAAATATTCACGTTCATTCTCAAGCACCTTCACTTTATCGTCAAGTATTTCTTTTTCGACTTCGCTCTGATTCACCTTCTTTACAAGCTCAGCCTTTTCTATCTCAATCTGTGCAACTTTCTCTTCCAATACCTTCACACGTTTTTCTAACATCTCAGCATTAGTTTCTGGGAAAAACTCATCCAAGTCTTCGAGACTGATTGGACCGTGTGGCATATCACCAAACATACTTCCCCTTGGTGTCTTTGGTGTTGAATCTTTTGGTGTTGCAGTTTTTGGTGTTGACTTCTTAGGCGTAGAACTTTTAGGAACAGAAGTCTTTGGAGCAGTAGGAGATTCAGCAATAGGAACTTCAACAAATCCAGACACATGAGGTTCTTGTGTAACTCCTGGCCTTTCAGCTTCAGCATGAACAATAACAAGAGGTTCTTGTGGAGGAGGTTCTTAGTGTGCCTCCTTTCTCCTGAGCACCAGAAGGTTCTTGTGTGGCTTCTGTGCTTTTCACCTTGCTTTTATACCTCTTGCTCACAGCTTTCTGAGCTTTCTTAGCTTTTCTTTTCCCTTTGGTATGCGGTGACCCTGTAGTCTTCTTTGATATTTCAATTGCTGGAGATTTTGTACGCTTTGACTTTTTCTTTGGTCTCTCCTCGTCAGATTCTTTTTCAGCGTTAGGATCAAAATCTGCATCCAATTTCCTTTCCTTTTCTGCTCTAATTTCTGCTTCTGTCTTTTTCTGGCTCTTTATCAGATTCTTCATTCTCAGAAGTAGCAGAAATCACATCTTCTTGAGTCATTTTCACAGTTTCTTGACTTTCAATTACCACTGCAGCGCTCGATCCAGCAACTGCTTTAACATTTTCAGGTTCTTCCTCATCAACAAGCATTGTTTCAACTTTCTTTAACGCTCGCTTCTTTTTCGGCTTATCAGATTCCGCCTTCAAAAACCATTCACTCCTTGCCTTCGGTTTGAATTCCTTAAACCATTCTTGTTCAGCATTAAGTTCTTTCTCATCGTTGCTACCATCTTTTCTCCACTTATTATCTGGCGGCGATATATAATTCGAATCTTTAATGGCTCCGAAAACCGGTTTCACAATAGGAGCTGAAGCTTGCTTTTGGAACTTGATAAGCTTCTTCACTGTAGTCTCGTCGAGATGAACTAGATAAAGAACGTCATTCGGATCTCGAGCAATGTTAGGATATTTCTCGTCAATTAACATCTATATAAACCTCGGATAAAGACATAGCCTTGAATCTTCCATGTTCTTCGACATGTGAGTGAAAACCATTTTAGAAACATTAAACGGCTTCTTCAAAATAAGCGTCGTTGCCATGCTAGCCAAATAGTCTTAAACATCATCTAAACCGGCTTTGCGATGGCGAATGTGTGAATTAAACCATGCATCAAAAGCTTGTAGGGGTTTGGCACTTCCCCTTTCTTCAGCGTCGGTTTGTTTACACTTCCTTTGTACCCCATGCAAAAGAAGCATCCGCGAACCATTTTCTCGTCTAGATGAATCGGATCATCTTCTTTATCGTTGAAATGCAAAATTCTTCGAATATCATCTTCCGTCACGCTGATCGGCTTAACTTCATTGCGCACTTGCACTGTAGAAATAATCGTCTTCTCATCAGCGCTTAAACTCGCATTCATCCTGAAATGGACAACATGTGATTGATACGATACTATGCGCTCTGCTATTGCTCGGCGAATATGACTATCCTCTAGAAACTTCAAAATACTGTCATACTCCTTCAATGACGGACAAATCGTTTTATCAAGCGTGATGCACGTATTGTGAGTCTTTGAAAACTCAACAGAGATTCACTCGTGCTGGAACCTGTGCCTGAAAAACAAAGTAAAACAATTAGCATGCTTATCGAGAAAAAATCACCAAAAAATTTCTAACACTTTTAATCAAGTTCGGGCGAACTTGATTAGTGTTAAACATTCTGATTTTAACAAGTTCGCCTAAACATGTGACAAACATGTTCAACATTTTCAAATGTAAGTTCAGGCGAACTTACAATTTTTTATCATTCAATTTTATCTAAGTTTGGTCGAACATGTATGAAACACATGTTCCACATTAAAGGACAAGTTCGGGCGAACTTACAATTTAACCAAATCACATTTCATTAACATAAGTTCATTCGAACATGATTGAATCAAAACACTTCAATAATCAAGTTCAGTCGAACATGCTTCTGAATCATTTAATCATGTTTTAAACAAGTCCGGTCGAACTTGACAACAAGTTCGGCCGAACTTGTCGTCTTATCCAAAAGATCAAACTTGTTCAAACATTTAAATAGCCGATTTCCTTCAATTAAAACATGTTATACGGTCAATTTCTTGTGTGGATTACAGATCTGTGTTCAATTTTGATCAACATCACTTAAAATTATCAAATTTTAAATTTTCAGGTTTGTTTGATTCGTTTAAGGGTCAAAACATGGTTTGAGGTTCAATTCTCACCTCAGCCATGGTTATTGGTGTGCAAATCGCCAAAAACAGACTACAATCGGGCAGAATAACAACTCAAAAGTGTCAATTTCACTCAGATGCTCGCAATCGCCTAAGTTCGCTCAAGAGTTTCAAATAACCAGTAAATGAGTTCGGCCGAACTTGATTGTATTTATACCAAGTCAAGTTCGGGCGAACTTGTTAGGCCCAAATTGAAAAACCCAACTGATGTTAGAGCGAACTTACCTTTTATCAAATAACAGCCATCTGCAAGTTCGGTCGAACTTGTTGATTGTTAAACTTGTTATTGTTTAGCAAGTTCGGCCGAACTTGCCAACCACAAATTCAAACTTTTTCAACTTTTCATTTTTACCCCTGAACTTTCCAACTTTTTACCAGTTATAAAAATCCACTCAGTTGACCAAGTCCAAGCTAATGACCTTGGTTAACCGATTTGTCTGCCAAGTCCAAATTAATGACCCCGGTTTGACCCGTTACGAACAAACTGTTGTATTTTCAAAATGAAAGTTTCAAATTAATGAACTTTTTATCGTTTTATCTTTTTAGATTTAACATATTAGCCCCCAGCCCGTTGTCAAAGAGATTCCCACCAGTTCTAGCACCTTGCCAGACTTCGAAGATCTGTTCTCCAACATTGGTTTGCTGAAAACAATGTAGACATAAAATCTTTTTGTATTTTTGTAAGTTTATGCTAGAACACACCGAAATCTTTTTGATTTTAATTTGTAAAGCTGAAATACAATGAAATAAGCAATGTAAACTATGTACAAACATATTTACAGACATATTTTATGAATTCGTGTCTAAGGATCATATCAGTTGATTGAGACATATCACCAGTACCGTTGACCTTTAACAAACTTTAAGTTTTAAACTTGTTTACCTAGATTGTCGATATGTTTGTCCACTTAAGCTTTACCACATTTTTTAACTGTTTCAAGATATGTTAAGATAGAATCATGAAACTTGACTTATCTATGGTTCCCACTTCTTGAATATACTCCCGTATCCAGATTCCCTATATTTCATCTTACAGGTGAATATAGCGTAATTGATATCTGTATCTGGGCTGTGCGAGACCTTGAGAGCTCATGTTAGTACTACCGTACAGACAAAGAGATGAAGGCTCGTCTTTAAGGTGTGTTCCACTTAAGGAATCTTTTTAGCATTGCATATGATTATATCTTCGATATTTTTCAATATTGCATGCAATTTGGGGGTTTAAAGCGAAAATATTATAGAAGTTCTAGGCCATTGCTTCCGCAAAATCAGAAGAACTTGTATAATACCCCAGATATCAACTATCTATAAAACCTCGTATCTCAGAATCAGGCAATCTTTCAAACGAAATTTCGGAGTACTAAGTCCATATATTCAAGATTTGTTAATCCACAAGATTAAGCAGTTGTAAAATTTAGTTTATATCTCGAAAACAGTTTACTGAACGTGTTAAGCCTATCGACACATCCACAGTAAGACTCGTTTATCACTTTTAAAACTTTACATTTTTTATATACTGTGATAGTCCACTGATGTACTATCATTTCCTTTTATGACACTGAATTCTTTTTGTCTTTTTCAATGTTTTTGTACATTTTGAATTTTTATATGTTTTTGGATTTTAAAATTTTTTCGAATGTTTTTGTATTTTCTCTAACATTTCTCCCCCTAAAATCAAAAACATCTTTTTGGATTTTAGTTTTTAACAAAATTCTAAAGTAGAAAACTATTTACAAACCAATGTGGATCACGCGAACTCGTCGTCTGATCCGTATTCAACCTCAGTGTCCGCACCTGTCAGCAAATTTTTCATACCATTAATTCTCAACAAGTATTTAAACAGTGACAAAGAAAATGGTTTGGTATAAAAGTCAGCCTTTTGTTCGTCGGTGTGGATTTTTTCTATTAGCATCAATTTCTTTTCGTAGCAATCACGAATGAAATGATAACGAATTTCAATGTGTTTTGTGCGTGAGTGATGAACCGGATTTTTAGTTATATTGATGGCTGCCTTGTTATCAACATACAGCGGAGTGTCTAGAAATTGCAGACCATAGTCTCTCATCTGTTGTTGAGTCCACAGAATCTGTGAACAACAGCTGGAAGCCGAGATATACTCAGCTTCACAGGAAGAGAGAGCGACCGTAGTCTGTTTCTTACACTGCCAGGTTACCATTCTTGTTCCGAAGAACTGGCATCCCGCTGTAGTTGATTTTGAGTTCAACTTATCTACACCAAAATCGGAATCAGCATAGCCTGTGAGGTCAAAATTGTCGTTCTTCGGGTACCACAAGCCGGTGCTTGGGCATCCTTTCAGATATCTGAAGATACGCTTCATGATCTGCATGTGTAAGATCCTCGGGCTTGACTGATATCTGGCGCATAGGCAGGTTGGATACATAATATCTGGGCGCGATGCCGTCAGATACATCAGCGATCCAATCATCAATCTGTATAACATCTCGTCAACTTTGGCTCCAGTCTCGTCAACGCAAATGCCGTGATTTAGAGCAGCGTAGATAGAGGCTTCAAGCTTTCCATTCCAAACTTCTTCAAGATGTCCTGAACATACTTAGTCTGGTGAATGAAAATACCATCCGGAAGATCATCTACTTGCAAACCAAGAAAGAACTTCATTTTGCCCATCGAGGACATTTCGAATTTCTTTTTCATGATTCCCTTAAACTCTTTGCAGAGACTATCGTTTGTAGATCCAAAATGATGTCGTCAACGTAGATTTGAACTATAATCAAATGACCATCAACTTCTCTAGTGAAAAGAGTACTATCCACAGTTCCTCTGATAAAGCCGTTTCCGACGAGATGTTGTGATAACGTCTCGTACCAAGCTCTCGGGGCTTAGTGTAGTCCATAAAGAGCTTTATCCAGTAGGTATGCTTTCTTCTTGTTAAGTGGATCAACAAACCCCGGTGGTTGTCCAACGTACACCTTTTCGCGTAATTTGCCGTACAGAAAAGCTGATTTGACATCCAATTGATAGACCTTAAATCCTTTCCATGATGCGAAAGCTAGAAAAATTCGAATAGATTCCAACGAGCTACTGGTGCATAGACTTCCGTGTAGTCTATCCCTTCCTTCTGGTGAAATCCCTTGACAACAAGCCTAGCTTTGTTACGAACAATAACCCCTCTATCATCACGTTTACACTTAAAGACCCATTTTGTATCAATTGCTTTATGATTATCTGGTAAGCCTTCAAGCTTCCAAATACCCAACTTCTCAAACTGCAATAATTCTTCTTGCATTGCTTGTACCCAGTTTTCATCAGCTAAAGCTTCATTAACTGTCTTAGGCTCAATCTGAGAGATGAAACATGAATAGAAACAATAGTTCTGGGTTATAGCAACACGTGTGTAGAAACAACTGAGTGCTTTATTAATTTGCCCTCGAGTTCTAACACCAGTTTGAAGTTCTCCATAATATTTGTTGACGGATGATAGGAATATGATCGCGACAATTCTTCACTTGGAACATCTACTGAGCTTTGCTGATTCGTGATGTTGAGATCAACAACCAATTCAATGTTTGGAGAGCTTGATGAAGCTTCATTTCTGTTGTTCGGGACTGCAGATTGATTAAGAAGACTTGTTATCTGCTCCACTTCTTCATCTGAAGAAGATGATTCCCCATCAGCATCAAATGTTGGTGCTTCATCTGAATCAGAATCTTGATTTTGAGGCATACTGGCTCAATTGTTGAATTCACTGGTTCAGTAGAGGCATTCATTTGAGGAGTAGTAGGTGTTGATAATGTTTCAGAAACATTTTCAGCCGGAACACCACTATTGTTTGAACTTGCGCCAGAAGAAGATGGATCCAACGTGGGTTGATTAACCACAATTGGTCGAACAATCTGTTCTTGATTCCCTGACTGGTGAAGATAATATAACGCTGCAACTTCTTCGTCAGTTGGTTCTTTGGGCAAGTCAAATGACTTTTAAAGGTCTTGATAGTTAAACAGCCACGCGTCACCTTTCCTTTGAATAGATCCGTGTAGTTAAACAATCCACGTGTTGTGCTTCAATAACCTTTCTCAATGAAGGAACATATACTCTTCTCAACGGACTCGCATATCCGACAAAGAAACCTTCGAGAGATTTAGCTCCGAATTTGCCATCTTGGTCTATTACGGTACATGGAGCACCGAATGGTTCTAAAAACTGCAAATTTGGCTTCCGTCGGTTTATCATCTCAAAACATGTTTTCTTTGTTGGTTTGACAGTGAGAACCTTGTTTAGCGTGTAGCAAGCCTCAGCAACTGCTTCACTCCAGAAGCTGATAGGAAGTTTAGAATCTGCAAGCATGGTTCTCGCAATTTCAATCAAAGTTCTGTTTTTTCGTTCAGCTACTCTGTTTTGTTGTGGAGTATAGGGAGCACTAAACTCGTGCAGAATCCCTTTTGCGTTGCAGAATTCCTTCATTTTGTTATTCTTAAACTCTGTGCCGTTGTCACTTTAATGCGTCTGACCGGCAGATGATAAATGTTCTCGAGTTTCTTGAATAGAATAACCAAGTTCTCGAACGTTTCGTCTTTTGATTCTTGAAAGAATACCCACGAATATCTCGAATAGTCATCTGTCACGACCAAGCAATAAAAGTCTCCTGATATGCTTCGAACATTTACAGGACCAAATAAATCCATGTGGAGACGTTCTAATGGCAACTTGATTGAGTTTAGAATTTTCTTCGGATGCGATTTCTTGATCTGCTTTCCCTTCTTGCATTCCAAGCAATGATCAGACATTTGAAAACTTTGAAGATTTACGCCTTCTACAAGATCATTATGAACCAAGAAATTCATTTTTCTCAAATGAATATGCCCCATTTTACGATGCCAAAGAATAGAATCTTTTTCAGTAGCCTTTGACACAAAACATTGTGCTGATGATGATGAAGTGGTAGCGACACCCATATCAAGAACATATAAATCATTCTCTCATGGTGCTCGCATCAGAATCCACTCATCTAGTATTTTGAATCCTGGTTTCAAGATAATACACTCTTTGTCATTGAAATGGACTGTAAATTTCTTGTCACAAGTATGCGATATGCTCAGAAGATTGTTCTCAAGTTCTGCAATATAGTTCACGCGATCAAATGAAACTACGCCATTGGAGAGTTTTCCCTTGGCGACTATCCTTCCACCTTGATTTCCTGCAAATCCAACATATCCACCATTGATAGCTTTAATGTCGAATAGCAATGCCTTCATTCCCATCATATGCCTGGACGCTCCACTATCCAAAATCCACTTTGAAAGTACGGATCTTTGGAGCCCCTGCAAAATTCAAAAATTAGGTGAAAAGCTCTACCCAAGCCTTCTTGGTCTTGGGTTTTAACTGGATAACCATAATCAAAAGCATATTTAAACTCATCAACGTCATCAAAATCAAATTATCATCTGTTTCAACAATGTTAATGTTTGAAAATTTCACTTTTTTCTTTTCTTTTACAGAATTGACATTATCGTTCTTGATTTCTGTTTTAACTTATTTCACATTCTCACTAGTCTTCACCTGCTCAGACTTAGTGATTTAAGACTTTGATTCTTTTGTGTTGTCAGTCTTTACTAGCTCAGACTTAACGACACCAGATGTTGACCTTTTCTTGGCAATCAGGTTTGAGATTTGATATTAGCTTTTTTGATGTAAAACTTGTTTTCATTAAACCTAGAAGTTTCACCTTTTTCGAAAATGGAATTTTCAAAAGTCTTTTCAGACTTTGGTTTAACTTCTGGTTTTGATTCATTTCGTTTCAAAATCTTTACAGGTTTTGCAAACACGCTTTGGTTTAACAACATTTGAATCTTCTTTTCTTCAAAGATAAGCTGGTTTTGATTTCGAACATTGTCGTGCCATATGACCAATTTCATTGCACTTGAAACATGTCCGATTATCAAGTGGATGTCCTTTAACAAGTGGTTTTACCCTACTTAAAGTTTTAACACCACTTGTAACATTGGCTTTATCTCGAATTTCTTTCTCCTTCTTGAACTCATCATTTGACTGTTTACCAATCAAATTCTCCTCATGAACTGTACTCGTCCCATATACAAAAATCATGTTTTTGTTTTTATATTCATGAAATGGTTACGGTTTCTTAGATTCATCAGTTTCTTCTTCTAAACCCAACCCCGCTCTCCGGTTTTCCGGATGATCACCACCATTTCTTCGGTAATTGTTTCTTTTAGGTTTGGAATAGAATTTTCGTTCATTAATTACCAATTCCTCTGATGTGACTTCTACGAGTTTAAAGAATTTGTCTAGCAATTCTTCCTTCACATTCTGAATCGGGAAACTATCATCAAAGTATAGTCTATCCGAATCCTTAATTTTGTACATTACAATATTAGGATCGTCACTTAGACCATCTTCTGACGACTTATCGTCATTTTCAGAATGTGAATCGGAATTCTTTGAACTCGAGTCGGCGCTTTTGAAGCTACCGTCATCAGAATCACTTAGAACATTTTCAACCACTTTGTTAACCACAGCGTTGTTATCATCATCAGATTTAGCATAGATTATATCCATGTTCTCTGGCAACTCGTCTTTCTTTTCAGAAAGTAATTCAACATTGAGTGCCTTGTCCATCCCGTCTGCAGATTTAACACAGTATTTCTCGCAAAGGGGTGGAGGAACATTGCTATATTCTTTGCCCGCTTTCTTTTTAGGTTTTTCTTCCGTTGAGATTGTCGGAAGAATGTGATCGATAACATACGCGTTGGTGGTATAACTTCTTAACAATTGTCGAACTCTTTCAGTTTCGATTGTCATGTCTTGAAGTTGTTGTTTGATTTCAGCAATGGTGTTAATATAGGTGTTAATTGCTCTTTGTTTATACATTACTGTACCACTCAACATTCTTATATTATCATGTTGTTCGATGTTATTTCTGTCGAGTCTGCCGTAATCATTTTTCATTTTGTCATACGCTTCTTTCATTGTGCGATAATCATATTTTAATAAATCATTATGCACATTGTTTTTAGCGATGATCTTTGATTTTTCGGCACATTCGAACAAGGTTCAGTACATTTTGTACAAGGTTTCTCAACCTCAACAACTTTACTTTGACAACTTATTTTCGACAACCTTTACCTCTGACCTACCTTGGTTAGATTTGCCATCAAAGCTTTATCTGCCATGTCCTTGAGGTTTTCGACTTTCATTTCTTGAGTGACATTAATGATCACATCATCAATCTTTTTCTCCTCAACCACTTGTTCTTCGAGCTTCCATCAAAATGACCTGCAAAACTGTCACAAGAATTAGAGGATAAAATTCCTTGTCTCTGCATATGGATATATTCCTCTTCTTCCTGCTGTTGATGCAAGTATTGTTCCAGAATAGCTTGTTCGAAAGCTGCTGCTTCTGCTGCTGCCGCTGCTTCCTATGCAGAATTATCTTCAACTATCTCCGCCATCAAAGCAACTCCGGTCTTTTTCCCAATATAAGAATTCCAATTAAAACCGTCATCTTCTGTGGATGCAACCATGGCTTTCTCCGTGGTACTACTGTTTGGCTTTTCTTGGATCTCAACTTGAGTTTTCTTCGGGAACGGTTTATATTGAAGTGCCCTCTTGTAATATTCATTCCCTCCTCCGAAAGGACTTTGATTTCCGGTTGTCTCGGTGTTCTTACACTCTCTTTTAAAATGTCCCTTCTATGTATCCTAATTTCAATTTTTGAGTTCCTATATTCTATTGTTCTATCAATCATATTTTTCATTTTTTCCGCTGTCCGTGATCTGAATATCCATGTTATATGCAAGTAACCGATGCATGTTGGCATTTAAAGCATGTGACTTTGGATTTGTCAAAACCCAATTTGTTGCTGGAGTTTCCTATGTCACGGCCTGTGAGTGCAACGAACTTTGTCACTCTCCTGATGATCGAAGCTAATGACCATTTGATGTCCATTATTTCGAGCTCTTCTTCGTCTACCTGGTCATAATCTTCTGCGGTCATCTCGGGTTTCCGATCTTACCGGCAACAAGACATTCATAAGACTCTAACACGGTAGCCAGAAGTGACATATGTTGTTTTGCAACTTGTTCTGTAACAACATTGTTCAAATTTACTGCGATATTGCATTTGTAAACATTTGGATCAGAACTTTGCTGTTGGTTCTGGTTTGCTTGACTTTGAAACGTTGAATTTGAACCAGTGCTCGAGTAAGAACCTTGTGGACTGTGGTCATACTGAGGCTGTGAATGGTTCTGATTCTGTGGAGAAGCATTCATGTTTGCACCAAAAGCAATTCCAATTTTGGACTCGAAATGTTATCTTGCATTCCGGTTTTGTAGTACAAACCGATGTCTTGAACAACATTAGCGTTCTTTGACTTCGCTATCTTCAGAAGCTCCATTTCGTGGCCTTCGAGTTTATCGATAAAGGTTGACAACTTAAAGAATTCCCACTTATCACTATTCTTCAGAACCATCAAATAAGTTGACCATTCACCCTCTGGTAGTGCGTTAGCAAGTTTGTCGATGTATTCTTGTTCCGTCTTCTCAAGACCGTGTCTTCGCATTTGTACTTTGAGATGGCAGAAACGCTCAATCATTTGCTTAATGGTCTCATTCTTTAGCATGCTGAAGATATCGAACTCTTTCAAAATAAGAGCTTTCTTGCTTTTTATCATTTCAGCACTGCCTTGGTATTTCTGTTGTAACGACAACCAAAGCTCTCTTGCTGTAGTATATTCTGGTAACAGAATCAGAATATCTTCTTTGACTGACTGTTGAATGAGACTGATCATCTTTTCTCGGCGATATATTCATCTTTCTGAACTGTCGAGTAGTTATACTTCTCAAGAACTTGATGATGCTCGTCTACCGGAACAGTGTAGCCTCTTTCGATTGATACCCAGCCAGGGAAGTGCATGGCTTGAACCCAGTAGGTAAATTTCTCTTTCCATGCTTCGTATTCGTCCATGCTCATCATGGACGGTTTGACTGTCGTTCCCATTTCATTATCAAGATTGACTTGATTAATCACATTGGCATTTGACGAACTAGCTCTGGACATAAAAGCTCTTAATTGATCTTCCATTGTGAATCACGAAACGTGTACGCTGAACATTTTTCAAAAACTTTGAAAACAATTAGTCCTACTACAAGTTCGGTCGAACTTGTAGCAACAAATGAAGAATTCTCAGCTTTTCTAACAAGTTTGGTCGAACTTGCTAGATTTTTGAAAATTATTGTTTATCTTCGGTCGAACTTACACAATCTTTGAGCAAACAAACAGAACTTATCAACAGAATTTTGATGAAATGCTAGGTAAGTTCGGGCGAACTTACTTAAAACCTCTTAGATATTACACAAGTTCGGTCGAACTTGATGTAAAATCAGTGAAACTTTAGTAACTTCGAGCGAACTTGACTCAAATTTCCTCAAAACCACCTAAGTTCGGGCGAACTTACTAAAAAATCACTTGAAAAGTGATGTTTTAGGGCAAGTTCGGCCGAACATGGCCAATAAGTTCGATCGTTTGGGTTTTCAAAACATGGTTTTTTTCAAAATTTCGACATGAATTCGATTGAATTTGGTCTCCAATCTTTAAAGGGTTTATCTTTGTTGTATTTTACACGATATATTCAAAATTCAAAAGATTTTGACCATGAATTCTTCATTTTATGTCAAAAGTTAAGAAAAAATGAAGAATGGAGTAGATATAGAAGAGTTCTTGTCTTGATACTATCAAATCAGGCTGTTCTAGCTCTGATACCACTTGTAGGACCGATCCTCGATGCTTAGGAACCTAAATTTGATATCTAACGTCCATAATAGCGGAAATATTACTTCGTGTTTACCAATAGACAAGATTTAATCAATTAAACGTCAGTTTTATAGATCAAACGTTCTGGTTACAAACTGACAGAGCTTCGCCTCTGAAATACCAAAGTTACAAATGAGACTCTCAAGTTAGGTATTTATAGGATCACAAGTTCGGCCCAGGAGGTGCAAGTTCGCCCGAACTTGCCTATGCAAGTTCGGCCGAACATGCCTGAACATGTGCATTATGGGCGAACTTGGCTACAACATACATAAATACTTCGTATACCTAGCCTATTCAGTTCTATACAATACAGACTCGATATAAGACTAAGACATAGACATTATGCACCAACAATTGTTTCTACGATTCTCACAACTCAAGGTGGTTCAATCAACAATCAACATACTGTTTTCATCAATAAAACTTTTTAACTCTAAAAAGATAAATATGTGGGTGCTGTAATTTTTTGTAACTATAATAAAGGAAACTTTAGTACACCTTTTTCTTTTGTTTTTTCAACAAAATTTTGTATAAATTTATATCTTTTCTAAACTATTTATGTATTTTGATAGTTTATTGTACTTTTCTTATTTCATATAAGTCTGGCAATTATGATCCGTCCATGACTAGATGAGCCGAGTTAGGTAAAAAATTGCATTTGATTTCATTTGTGTCCATGCACATTACGTAACATGTCAATTTGGGTCAACACAAGTTAACAATACGTCAAAATGGGCCAATCAAAACACTTGCTAACTTGAAATGAGCCCACATGGATGAGTAACACCGGCGGCCATTTTTTGTCATCACCTCCACCACCAAAGCAACCACCATTCTCGCTTCCTCCATCAATGCAACTAACGTCCTCAACACCGCCACCACAACCATCGACACAACCACCACAACACTGACGCAACCGTTGTCATCGTCGACAATCACCAACATCAATGCCCCATCTACACCATAGTTGGTATCGCTGCCACTTGCTTTTATGATCCCATTACCGGCGCCAACGTTGCCGTCCACCACCACTGCGGTGGTCACCACCATTGGCGTCTTCATTCCCGCCATCGTCACCACCTTCTCCTCAAGGGTCTTCACTCGCCGCCAATAACTGTCGCCACTAGCCACCGTAAAAATAAATATAAAGGGAGAACTCATTACGCATTTTGATACCTTTTTCCCTTCCTAAAACGACTCGTGTCAATAAAAAACAATTGTAGTTTGAATATGTTTTTACCTAAACCAAAGGAATAATGTTTCTAAAATACATGTTTTGACCTAAACTCAATTTCACACACAACCGTTTTAATCCAACACCCGAACCAACCTAACTTGCCTATTTTCAAGCTTATACCATTAGGGTGTAAGGGGTGCATGCCTAATGATATTAGGCAAACTTTCCTCCACCCAATCATATTGGGCCACATCATTTCCTCTCTCATTCTTGCCTATTACCCAAAAAACATAAGGGTTGCATGCCTAAAATGAGATTAGGCAAACTATTTAAAAAAAAACTTAATTAATAAAAGTACAATAATTAAATAAACCATTACATTAAATTAAAAAAAACAAAAAAAAAACATTACATTAATTAAATAACTAACTAAATTAACTACTCTTCATCGGATTTCACCAATAGGTGAGGTAAATCCATTTTTTCGAGATGCTCAACGAGATCATGTTTTAGTCTCCCATGCGTATATTCATCCGTAAGCTCGTCTAAGACACTGTCATCGAGCGCGGGCTCGACTGGAGGATCCCGAATGTGCACCGGTGCTATCGCATTCCCGTCGCCTTTTAAAATCATGTTATGTAAAATATTACACGTATACACCACGGACCAATTTTTTTCCACTCTTAGCACGCATTGGCCGATTCATTATACCCCATTTTGACTTCAAAACACCAAAAGCCCGTTTCAAGTCTTTTCTTGCCGCCTCGTGTTGCCTCTTGAACTTTTTTTCGTCAACTTAGTGAGGATATGGAAATGATTTGACAAACACGAACCATGTAGTGTAGATTCCATCCACGAGATAGTAACCACGTTTGTATAAGTGGTTGTTAACGTAAAATGGACATTTTGGGGCCTTTCCATTTTGTTCAGTAAGAAATAATGGAGATTGCTGAAGCACGTTGATGTCGTTTTGTGCACCTGGTGGACCGCAAAAAGCATGCCAAACCCACAAATCTTGAGAGGCAACCACTTCGAGCATAACCGTAGGGTAACGGTGATCTCCTCTCATATATTGGCCCCGAAACTCTGTGGGACACATTCTCCATACAATATGGGTGCAATCAAGGCTACCCACCATACCAGGAAGGTGATATTTATCCTCATGAGCTTGGTACAATAGCGCCATGTCATGGCTTGTTGGCCTACGTAAGAACTCAGGAGCGTATATTTTAAATACCGTTTCGCAGAAATATTGTAGACACTCATGGAAAGTCCTTTCGGCCATATGTAAATACTCGCCGTTCTCATCTAGAGTGTACCGTTGCAACTTCTTTGTTAGCCGATGTGTTTTTTGCAACGGTGTAAAACTCTTCTTCATTCTCTCATCTACGCCCTCTTCAAACCATGGGTTATTCGCTTCCACGTCGCTCACAATTTTTAGAAACAATCGTTTTGACATACGAACCTATGACGGAAAATATCTTCGTTGTATTTCGGTTCCTCGACAAAATAATCCGCCATAGGGGTTTCGTGCCACCTCGCGATCATGACGACAAAATGTTTCTTACTAGATGTGCCCGTGTCTTGTAGTTCGGCTTCGTTGTTGAGTTTTTGGAAAAAACTTATGCTACCATCCGATGAATCATTGCTATCGGGTAGGAATAAAATAAGTATTTCTTCCACCATTTTTAAATAAAATAGGGGTAGAGATTTATAGATTTGGAGAAATGAGAATGTGAGTTTGTTTAAAATGGGTGTGGTTTATATAGATTTATAAAAAAACCTTTTTTTTTAATAATTAACAGCTATATAGCGTTTAAAATCAAGTCCCAACAGTCAAATCATGCTCCCCCATGCGGCAACCATTCCCCGATTTTTGTCCTACATGCACAACAAATGAAGGTGGCGCTGGTGTTTGCCGAGCAGCAAAGGGGCTTGCCGCACTCCTTGCCGCGACCACCCCGTATACCCTTATACTCAGTGGTGAATCAAGAGAAAGTTGGATGACACTTTTGAAAATACTTTTTTACTCTTTTAAACTTAGTAGGTAGTTTGAGAAAAAAAAAAACTTTTCACCATTAAAAAGAAAACTTCCTCACCAAAAAAAACCTCATTCTCTTCTCTTGATCCACTTTCAACTCATATATGTAATAACAGTGGCGGATCTAGAAAATCCGCCAAGCCGTAACGTTTTATAAATAAGCAGTAACGAAATCGAAAAAAACGTCAAATTTTTCCAAAATTTACACTAATTTTACACTACCGCCGGAGCGCCAAGCCGTAGCGGGGGTTGCCCCTATTGAAGCACTAGATCCGACCCTGTGTAATAACGTAGATCTATTTATCGTTTCTATACATAAGAGATATTGATGAACAAGCAATATACAACCTCTGAGTACTATCAGGGTGTTTTAGATGTAATAGATCGTAGATGAGAGAACTCTATAGTTAATATAGCATGAATGTGAGTAATTTACGATGGGTAACTTACTAGGAAGTTTTCACTCAGGTAACCTATGAAATTTGTGAGCCAACGAAAGAAAAGGTATGAGTTGGTACGACGGGTTACATGTTACTAATGGTATCATAGTCAGTGTTGTAGTAATCGCTAGTCGACGGCGGAGTGGGCTAGCGATTAATCGAGATTAATCGGAATTAATTGTGACTAATCGGGGATTAATCGTGATTAATCAGGGATTAATCGGAAAATAGTTGGGAGTTTTACAACCATAATCGTAGTAACTCGAGGTGTTTATGACGATGGTGGGAAAATCGAATAGAGGCCAATAAGTCTGAAGAGGTGGTGTTTGTAGCACTTTAACAAATTTTGTATCATCCGTCTACAAGAGAGATATTAGATCATTAGAAACGCTAAAATACAAATATCATCAAAGTGTTTTAGATCGTTAGAAACGCTAAAATACAAATATCATCAAAGTGTTTTGTCGCAAGGATTGTGACGGGATAAGATGTAAACAATAACTAAAAAAGATCAATAATCAACTTCGATAATAAATAAATTCTAGAAAAAAAAATAGGAAAAACATTAATCATATTAAAAAAATAATTGTAGGAGTATCGTCAACAGGGCTCAAAGATGCCCCCTCTCTCCTCTATCTTGGCATTGTCTCAATGATCATATTATAAAACTTTTAGCTTTTATAACGATGATGTGATGCAAACCATAATATCTTCACGTTAACTTAATGTCCATATCAACATCGCATATATAATTTATCCATTATAATAGTTAATATATATAATCTCTATATATTATATATTAGTTTAATTAAAATTTGGTTGAAAATAACAGTTGAGAAATGACATCACACAGTGACTAATTTATGTATTTATCTTTTTCAAGTTTATTAGTTTGGATTTTTATATTAATACTGAAAAGGAATATTCCAGTATTAATAAACGATAAACAAAAACGATAATACAGCAAGTTTAATGGCACAAGTTGGAATTATAATATATATTAAGTACATTGATGGCTAGCAAATAGGGGATTAAATAATAATAAAAATATTGTTATTATTATTATATAATTATAATAAAGAAACGAAGAATAAATAATCGGTTAACTTATACTATAGACGTCCAAAATAGGGTTTGACCGGATCCGATTTGAACAAGATTTAGTTTATTAGTGTTATGATTATGTTGATTTATGTTGGGTTTGACTTTCGAATTTGTTTTTGTTTAGAAATTCTTAGACTTGTCTTTTAAGTTATGAATTTAAATCAAAGGGATTTCGCCTAGTCTGCCTATAGGTGTTAGATATAGGTTGCTTGTTTTAAGCAGTAAGGGTTTAATCCGCGTTGTTGACAAAGAGATGTATTTACTAGTAAAATTAAAAAGTGTGTAAGTTGTTGTTCTAAATTAAAAATGAATTTAAATTCACATAGTTTAAGGTTTTTTTCAAAGTGTGTGAATTTTTATTTAGATAATCAGTTTGACCCGGGATCATTGAATTTTTTAGGCACTACTTGAAAATTATTATTATAAAAAATCATGAAAGTAGCCATTTTTAGGCGATGTCATACCTATATACTTATGTCATGTATACATTACGCATATAGTCATGAGTTACGCAAAAATCACGAAAGTAGTCATTTTTAGGCGATGCCATTCCGACATAATTATGTCATGTATACATTACGCATATAGTCACGAGTTACGCAACACAAACATATGTTTGGGCATCCACTTTGGCCTACTTATTCTCTTTATTCCAAGATGCATCTGAAGTCTGATTTAGATATATCGGAGAACTCATAGCCAAAACCACAGTTGTGTATCACCTTTGTTTGATATAAAGTAACTTTTTTGGGTGATAAATGAAGAAAATCAAGGGATATTGGATTTAAATAACTCTAACTTTTACCAATTGGCCAATAATACTTTCAACTTTCGATTTGTACATCAGCACTCTCAACTTTCAACTTATTGGCTAATAACACTTCCTAACTAACTGAATCATAACCCAGTTAGCTGATGTCAGCTGTCATGTCATAAAAAATGCCATGCCAGCTGCCACATCAGCCACCATGTCATAAAAATGTCACATCAACTGTCACATCAGCTGCCACGTCAGCAAAAAGGGGTCATATCAGATGCCACATCAGCAAAAACTAACTGGGTTAGGGTTCAGTTAGTTAGGGAGTGTTATCGGTCAATAAGTTGAAAGTTGGGAGTGCTGTTGTACAAATCTAAAGTTGGAGTGTTACTGGCCAATTGATGAAAGTTGGGGTTATTTAAATCCAATATCCTAAAAGTCAATAATAATATAATAAACAATGAATACGTAAAACAATTGTATCTTGTTATTAATATAATCATTAAATAATTTGTGTACGAGAATTACATATATTTTAATTGATACTATATAATACAATATTCGAAATATAAGAACTATCACACATGATAGCAAATAGCTGTACAATGTTGGGGAAATGAGAACTATCGAGCATTTCTTTTCGTATTTGACACCAGTCAACTACAAGTCCTTTGGTAGTTATAATGTTTCAAAAATTGGTAACAGTGATTACTATTTTAATAAGGTAAAATGCTGAAAATATATAACTCGTGATGATAAAGTGGAAATAACGCAATGTTCGGTGACCATCCTCCATCATGTATGCTATACGCTCTAATCCTATTTGAATGATGGGTAGAATTCAGAGACCTAAAAGTGCATTAAACACACATAATATCAAGAAACTTTAAAATAGAGCAATAAAATGCATGTTGAATGCGTTCTTAAGCAATTAAGAGGTTGTTTGGCAACATCTGAATTAGTAAGTGTTGAACCAGTAAAAGATCTGACCGGGTAAGAGGCTTCAAACCGGTAAGTGTTGAGCTAGTAAGTATTATTGGGCTAAAGCTCTGAATAACTATGCACAATGACTATTTTACCCTTTTGAACTATTTTGTGTTGAACGAAATGTATCTGGTCGTGGTTGGCGGGTGGTGATGCTGGTTGTTGGTGGTAGCGGGTGGTGGTGCTGCTGGTGGTGCCGCTGGTGGTTGGTGGTGTTGTTGGTAGGTGGTGGTGATGCTTGACGGTGACGGGTGGTGGTTGGTGGTTAGTTGTTAACGATAGTTGGCGGTGTTGGTGATGGTGGTGGCAAGTGTTGGTCATTAGCGGTGACAAGTGGTGATGGTGGTGGTTGGCGGTGGCGGGTGGTGATCAACGGTGTTTGTAATGAGTGGTGGTGGCTAAAGTTTTAGGGTTAAGGAAATGTATTAGAGTATGGGTAAATCTGTCTCTTAACCATTTAGCATCATCATATCACTTAATCATTAAGAGGTAAACTAAACCAATTAAGAAGTGTTATTTTTGTGAACCAACCACTCTTACCTCTTACAGATCGATAGATAGCCTCTTAATAAAATAATTAAGAAGCTAATAAACACCCCCTAAGACAAACTTTCACCAATAATCCATAGCTTCTTTTCTATCTTTGTATCTACAGTGATAACAAAAAAAAAAGAGTTTGTAAACCTGGAATATACAATTTTAACTTTTTTATGTAAATGGAAAGAATAGTAGAGGTAGGGTGAACTTAATCATCATAACCAATAATCGATAAAACCGAACCGCTATTAACCGATAACCGACATAACCAATGGTTATGAAGCTTTGTTTAACCGACCAATCGGTTATGTAATTTTGGTTAACTGATATAACCGAAACCAAACCGAACTTGTAACATCAAGTTTATAGAAAGGGTTTATGTTTTACATTAACCATATATAAATTTTTACTAAGATAAAAGTATGCAAGTAACAAAATAATCTTGATGTAGATGTCCTTTATATTTATGAGAAGTTGAGGGTTATGGTTGTAATCTTGTTTTGTTGCGAATTACAGTACTAAAAGGAATCTCAAGTGGGTAGTTTAACAAAAAAAGTGTAGTTGTAGTTATCATATAAGAAAAGGCCTAAGCTAAGTTTAAACCACGCAAACCACTATTTATTTCATTCCTTGATTGGTTAACTAACCGAAATTAATCAAAAACGAACCATAACCGACTTCATAACTGATTAACCATGACCAAAGTTCGGTAATGGTTGTAATTTCATAACCGAAGCTAGCGGTTATGCTTATGGTTAATGGTAAAAACCAAACCAAACCAAACCGATCCATGCACACCCTAAGTAGAGTATACATGGGTTGATTTTGGTCTCAAACTGAACCAAAAATCAAAATTTTGTTTTTTTTAAACGTTTGATTTGGTTTTGTTTTTTTCGGTTTTCAAGATGGGTTTGATTCGGTTTTGATGTTTATGGATTTTGCCATTTAAGCTTGAAAATATTGCAGCCACAAAAAGTCTCAAAATAATGAATTAGGTCTTGAAACTTTTGGCCTAAAGTTCGTAAATACTACATACCATTCAAAAGTAAAAATTATAATTCGCAAATTCTATAACTAACAACTTACAATGTGCACAAAACTGTAAATTGGAATTTGTTAATTTACTTTTATTCAGAGCGCTTTAATTTATTGAATTAGAATATTATTGTTTTTTATTAGTTTATATTTTAACCTTAAACTTTAATAAAAATATCATATAACTCATAAACTCTAATATTTTTTTATGGAAGATTTATGTTTATACCCGCGAACTTTAATAGATTTATTATACGGAAATTTAATAATAATTCTTTTTCTAAAACGATTTACGTTCTCCGAGAAATTTAATAGAGTTATCATACGACCAATTTAAGTTTAATAAAGTTATTTTTTTTATATTTATAACAAATATTTGTTGTTTTATCTTTCTTTTTATTTTACCTATTATAGTTAGGATTATTGGATTTTAATTTTCCTAAGTTTTACTTATTGGCCGATAATAATTTCAACTTTAAAAATTTCCTCCAACGATCCCAACTTGTAAGAATTTGGCACTCATTGATCATTTTCTAATATAGGTGCACTTAATTCAATTAAGGAGTCTCCATGTGCAATTGAATCTATTGAGGAGACAAATTCTTACATGTTTGAAAAGGATCAATGGGGGCCAAACTTTTACAAGTTGGGATCGTTGGAGGGAAATTTTAAAGTTGAGATTATTATCAGCCAATCGGTAAAACTTAGAATTATTAAAATCCAATAAACCTTATAGTTATTATGTTTATTTAATTGTATTGCTTGCTTATTTTACCATCGTTTATATTAAAGCTTGACTTTTAAATCTAAAAACGATTTAACCCCCCACCCCACCCACCATTAATAGAGTTATGATACATGGTCTATATTAACCCTGCGATATACAACGTAACAAATTTAATCATTTTTTATTTACCTTGTTATAGTCAAACCTCACTTTTAACTATAGACATGTTTACTTAACCGTATTCATTGTTTTTTACCGTCCTGTATATTAAAGATTGCATGGTCTATAATAACCTATCGATATATCATGAAACAAATTCATTCAGCACCCTTTTATGATCCCGCAACGAAGCGCGGGCTCTAATACTAGTTTAATAAATAACTAAACGGTTGTATAAAATGTCACGCTTCTCTAAACACAAGATTTTGTTTTCCGTTTTTCTTTTATTTCACTCATTCTTATTTAAAATATGTCATTTTATAGTTTATAAATATTAGTTACTTATTATTTAATTATTTTTTATTTAACTCTTGTATATTAGTCTCTAACCTAGTTTAATAACAAACATTCAAATAAAATGATTTAATCCATCAAACAAGGATGGTTATAAAGTCAATTTAGTTTTTATAGGTACAGTTCGGTTTTAAAATTCGATTTGGTTTTAAGGTTTTGTCCAGTTATAAAATCAATTCGTTTTTATTTAGACGAGTGCATAGAAAACCGAAAACTAAATCAAAAATATGTATTTTTTGAGAAGACATAAAGCCAAACGGTCGATCTTTGGTTAGGTTCGGTTAGTACGGTTTAGTTACGTCGGTCTTTTCAGTTACAATTTTGTTATTTTGTTTCATGCACACCACTAAAGAAAACTTCTTTTAGATACGAGCAACAAACGAGACGTATGGCATATCATTTTAGATTGCTTATCTTGAAAATACGCGGATCCGAAATGCCATCATTCAGTACTATGAACTTTTTCTAAGTTAATAAAATTACACAACACCACTTACATTATTATTGATATTAAAAAGCCAACCAAAAACGGCGTTCGGTCTTGTTATTTTATGACTTCGATATGTCTTCACCATTATTGATAAAACCATCACTGATTTATACGGGTCTAATAATCCGTTTAAATAAGCGTTTTAAGTGTCTTATATAAATTAAATCGAAATACTAATACTTATATGCGTGAATATATCATGCAATTCGTGAGTCATGTTTGCATGTTTATTGCATATCATAAGCAAAATGTATGTTCTTGTTAACAACACTAGGAGTGTTATTTATTCGAATTGAACTCGAAAAACATAATTTCCCTTCTAATCAGGTTCGAATTCTAGACTTTAACATCCCACTTTTTATAATAAATTTGGTATTTTTGGAGGGCGAAATAGTAACTAAAAAAAGAGAGAGAAAGCCCATGTTATGAATTATACTTGGAAAGGCCCGTAAGGGTACGTGGGTAATTTCCACAATAAACCCTAATATACCAAGGGATCTAGCATCAAGCCTCTCATTTCACCATTCTCATCTTACAACCTTGAGAGAGAAAGTGTGTGTATGTGTGTGTGTGTGAGAGAGAGAGAGAGAGAGGTCGAGTATTGATGATTGATTTACCAACCTTCACGCAAGAGATTGAAGATGTGCAAACAAGGGTTGGGCATTATAATTTGGTGACAAAGGCGTGATAAAAGGGCCAACTCTCAGTTCTTTCACTCAGCCTACTCAACGAAAAGTATGTCTTACGAAATGTCAAGATTATCGGAATGTTTGCTAGAGCAAAATGTTTTACAAAACGAAAAGTTTGGTAAGTGATATATATGTTGAACAAAAGTTTATGTTAGCCAAATGTTTAGTGTAGCGAAAAGTTCTATATTGGATGAAATTTTGTCCGAGCGAAAAGTCACATTTTGCGTGTCTTACCGGCCAGAGGGCTAACATTTCGCACAATAACAGGATCAAAAAGTTTACTCAGTCTATACAACTTTTGAGCAGGTTGATTTAGTGCTGATGTGTATAAAATGCAACATATAAATTACATCAAATGAGACATAAAACTAACCTTTTCTAGTATTAATGTTGGAAAAAACAAGTTTCTTTGTTCATTTTGAATTTACAGGACCAAATAAGCTTAAAAGAACAAAAGAAGCAAATAAGCAGCCAAAACCAACATAAATACAAGAAGAAGGAATGGCGCGACATGCCCGACCCCTCAGCAGCACCCCAAAGACAAAAACAAGGAGACAGAAGCTGACCATGGGGTCGTGCCCAGCCAGGCATGGGACGTGGTCAGACCTTGCACTTAAAGACAAAGCATGCAGAAGCTTCTATGCCCACCACGGGGCCGTGCCCAGATCACCACGGGGCGTGGTCAGATTCTAAGATTTGCAGAATCTTGATAGTACATCGAAGAGTTGACCACGGGGCCGTGCCCAGAAGCCACGGGGTCGTGTGGGGCCCTCTTCTGACAGCTGCAATTAATTAAGGAAGAGAAGAAGCTGGCCACGGGCCGTGCCCATTAGTCACGGGGCTGTGGCCGGGCACTGTTCTGACTATAAACAGGGGTGCCTGGTTCACTTCAAAGACATCCCTTGCAAACCACTTCTCTCTCACTTTGCCACCATTCCACCACCACTACAACACCAACACCCACCACCATCATCCATCTATCATCTTTAGAGTGTGTAGTAGTCTCAGGATCCAAGATTAATTGTAAGGGTTCTTGTCAAACAAAGGCCATGCTTGCTAATCTCTTACATCACTTGGTGAAGACAAGTCTTTATTGCATTACTTTTGATTTTTAATCTTTCGGCACTTTTTAATTGGGTAAGTATTAATGACTTTAATAACTAGTTTCTTATGTTAAAGTGAATTTTCCTAACCATTTCTTCATGATGTCATTGATTTGCTTATTCGTGTCTTTACGGTCTATATAAAGCGCGTTAACTACTTGAAGGGGGTTCGAAGGGTGGTTTGGTAAAGTTCTTGTCTCGTTCAGTGTATAGATCCTGCGAAGGACTTGGTTCAAGCTTACTATGACCTCCTTCAATGCCTCAAAGGTATTGGATGGCGGGGGTGCGAATAGCTTGAACCTCTCATATGTAAACTACTATTAAAACTTGAAACCGGCTTATTAGGATTGTGTTAGGATCTGAGTTTGATTGATTGTAAATGTTTTGTAAGATGGTAAATGAAAGAAGGTAAAACAGAGTGAATTACAGCAGAAATAAAAAGTTTGTTTACAATCAATGATAGATTGCTTTCATCAACATGCTTTTAAACGTTTAGTTTTGCATGTGAATCACAAACTCCCCCTTAGCCTTTTATAAACTAAGTTTGATAGTATAGAAATACGTAGAAGATATTGGGAAATATCTTTTAATAGATAAATAAAACACTACAACCAAGGCAAGTATTTATACTATAAAGCTAACCTCTGAGCATCTTTGCTGATATCAGAGGGAAAGCGACTGCTAACAAAATAACTAACCCTAACCACTGATAACCTATCATCTGCTAAACAAAAACACTGTTACATTGATAAACACTGATTAAAACTAAAACTCTGATATGCTAAACTCTGTTGGTCTTCATCAGACCTTTGAATTTATTCTTCATCAGAGCTTTGGTTCATCAGACCTTAGCTTGTTCTTGTATAGCAGACCTTGGCTTCATCAGAGGCTTGGGTCAGAGTTTAGAAACTCTGTTATGCAGGATCAATCATCTGATGATGTTTTGGCTTTATATCATCTGTTCTTTTAATAGGTTTAATCCCAACAATCTCCCATTGGAACAGATGATGCCAAAACCCATGTTTATTATTGATCTTTATTTCTCAACATGAACTCTCTTATTTGGCCTTTGAATTGTAGTTCAAAGTTAATAGATTCAATATCATCCTCATCCTTTTCCAGCTCCAGATTCATAATATCTTGGAGGTCTTCTGCACATAGCCCATATGCATCCTCCTTGCTTATCTTCGTAGCATCACCATTTGATTTGAGCAAAGTCAATTCGTGGGTGTTTTTATCAACCTTCCACTTTAGAATTTTTGGATCAGATGGCTTTCTAGGATGGCTTTTTTATTGTTGAGAAAGATGATTAAATTTAATGAGCAATCTTTGATAGAGTTTCTTTCAGCAAGTCACTTGCATCATCAGTGTGAAATTTAGCTTGACATATAATACCTTCTTTGATTAAGGAATGTTCAAACCTTTTTTTATCTTCCTCAGACATCTCCCTTTATCTTTTTCTTTGATTCAAGGCAAGGATGGATAGGGTAGATGTTGAAGTTGATTTTTGAGAAGGTTGGGCTTGATGAACTGTAACCTCTGATGCTGAGTAGTTTGGCTTTTGTGGCACTGATGGATCTTTCTTTCTCAGCACTTCCAACCCCTTATAAGCTTCCATAACCTTAACCTCTGACCATCTTGTGATTTGATTTTTAGTTCCATAATTTGCAGCTATCAACTCTTCTTTCATCCTTCTGAGCTTTAAAGCTTTATCAGGCACATTTTCTTGAATTTGGACCAGTCTGGAGGAGTAGGCTTCTTGTTAGGATCTTTCAGCATTTCTTGCATCCTTTCAACTTCTTGTTTTAAGTCACTCACAGACCAATCTTTGAACTGAGCCCTTGTAGCCTTGTATTGCTTGTTTTCCATAATATTATCAATGTAATCTTTCCTTAGGCTCCCAACATCTTTCTTAGATAGTCTCTTGCATAGGTCTTTGGAGAAGTCTTCAAGTCTCCTAACCTTGCTTAATTGATATTGCATGTAGTTTTGGACTTCTTTGTCACTTCGTCCTTTTGTATCCCTTTTGGTGATATCCTCTGCTTGTTTGGCTTTTAAGTGCAGGTATTCATCAATATTCTTTGGTTTAGGATATCCTTCCAGGGATGAGAAGTTCCTCTTTTCTGGATCTTTTTCAGAGTAAAATGACTTGATTTCTTCGTTAACAACAGGTAGATCCAGTGGGAATTGAGTGGTGAAAGGAAGCACTTTTCTTACAATGGGTAGAGATGATGTGGATTTTTGAAGAGCAACAGTGGTTGTGGTCAGTGGTTGTGAGGATAAAGGAAGTGGTGAAGGAATGATATTATCATCATTAATGACATTTGTTGTCTTCCTTCTTTGGAAACTTAGCTTGGGTGAAGGTGGTTGGTTTGGAATTCTTGTGGGTGTGGGTATTTGATGAGTAGTGGTTGGAAAGGTTATTAGAGCAGTGGATGGTGTATCATCTGTTGTAACCACTACTGTATCAACAATTGTTGACACAACAGGAGTTATAACATCTGATGGTTCAGGATTTGATGGAGGTTTTGATGGTGATGATGGTTTTTCTATGCTGCCAGATTGAACAATGATTTTGGAAGGGGTGGATGCTGGTTGGTTAACCTTTCTGGCTGACTTTCTTCTTTGCTTTGATGTACCAAGCTCTTCCTTTTTCATTTGTTCAGTCTTTTCTTTTTCAAATCTGTCTGCACCTTTGTTTGCTAACCTCTCTTTTCTCAATGCTTTTTTTCAATAAAGAGGTTGAGGGTCTCATCAACTTTCTTTGACCCATCTGGCTTTGGTATCTCAACCACTGGTTTGGCCTTAGGATCAGGCTTTAACTTTAATCCTTCTTTATCTTTCTCCCCCTTTTTGGCATCATCTGTGTTCACAAGTATCACAGTAGGAGGAGAAGTGCCAATGGTTTGAAGCAAGTGAACTTTGATGGCTTTAATATCTGCAAGTGTGTCTTGATATCTTGCATCAACCATATTTCTGAACTGGTGCATATGATGCTCATGTTGAAGATCAGCATGTTGTTTTTGTTGTTGAAGCAGAGATATAAGAGTTCCATAGCTCAGCAGTGGCTGTTGTTGTTGTAGCAGAGGATTGACTTTGGACCTTTTTAACATCTGTTGCATCATATTTTTGATATCAGCAACAGATGATTCAACATTTGAGATTTTCTCTGTCAATTCCTTGTATCTTAGCTCATCACCTAACTTAATAAGATCATCTGAACTCCTACCTGTGGTAGTTTTATCTGTGTTATCATGAGCAGAAGTTTCCTTTATAGCTTCAAACACAGATGCCCCTTTGTCTTGGAACTGGGGACTTCCCACCTAAACAGAGGTTACCTTGGTAGCCTCAACAGTTGTTGCCTTCAAGAGAGTCTTATATATGTAACCACTGTCCAACAGAGAACTTGGTAGTTCAGCAATTGTAGTGATTGCTCTACTTGAATTATCACCAAGGGTTACATGTAACCCAAGGGATGTAGCCTCCTCAGCTGTTGATGGGATAACAAAGATAGAGGTATCAGACTCAGTCACTTGTTGAAGTATATTCTCAGTGATATGTTGGTGAGAAGAACCGATTTGTGTCTAATCCATATCAATTGCATTCAACAGGGGTATGATAGTATGTGGAAGATTTGTTGGTGAGGGTTGTGGAGTAGAAAGAGACATTGCACTGGGAGAGGGGTTGCGGAAGATAGAGCCAAGTGGATCTAGAGCTTCATAGATTGGTGTCCCTATGCTTACAACTTGTTCCTTTTGTGAGGAATCAAGAGGAGTTTGGTCTAAAGGTTGAGATCTTTCTAACATCTGCTGTGAGGAAGTAGCAGCAGTGTTTTCTGGTGACTTTTGTGTTGTCATTGGGTTAGCCTCTGGGATCTCATCTTCCAGAGGGCCCTTTTGGTTTTTGGTTTGGTGGGATTTTGGATTTTGACTTTGGCTTCTTTTTGGAAATTGCTGGTGTAGATTTCAAAGCACTGGTTGTAGTACTTTGATCACCAGGAGCAGTGGGCTCCGTAGTAGTAGGTTGAGCTTGTGATGTTGGTTCTAAAATTTTCTCAGCCCCCTCTACTTGTGTTTTAGAAACCTTTGATTGATTGGTGATGCGAGTAAAAGTTTCATGAGTTAAGCTACCATGTGGAGTCACAACACCTTGTTTGACAGCATCACCAATTTTCTTTTCAAGATAAAAACTTAAAAATCTAGGGTGCATTAGAAAAGGTGAGTGACCCTTTTTGATGTTGTCAATGTTTGACACCAAGTCATTAAACAATACGTGAGAAAAGTTAAAGTCAGATTTTGTTAAAATTGCATATCCCAAGTATTGCGTATTCAAAGGTATCTCATTAAAAGCAGTTGACTAGGCGACAAACATGTTGCTAGGATCTGAGTTTGAATTACTTGTAGTTTTTGTTTAAAAAATGGAAAATGATTGAGTTTTAAGAGATTTGCAGCGGAAATAAATGGAAAACTTTTACTACAAGCAATGATCGTTTGTTTTCATCATCATCATGCTTTCAAGTTGGTAAACTCGCATGTGATTCACAAACTCCCCCTCAGCCTTTGCAATTGAAGTTCGGTAGTAAGAAAATGCAGAGAAGATGATATGCGAAAGTTGATCTTTTTCTAGACAAGTTAAACTATTACACAAGTTACCTATTTATACTAAACTATCTAACCACTGAGCATCTTTGATGACGTCAGGGTTGATAGTGAGAGGAAACTATATGTAACTAACTACAAAAACTGCTAATACTAACTATCAGTGCTTAGCACTGTTACATTGATTATCTATCTAATGACTAAGCTCTGATCTCTATCCTCTGATCCTTGTAACTCTGGCAGACCTTTGCAACTTAGTGAAGTCAGATGATAGGAGAGCAGTCTTTAGGGAAAGCAGTGTATATACAACAGAGGTTGTAACCTCTGATAGTTTAACCAAAGCTTGGATAATGTTATTTGGCTTTGTATCATCTGCTCCTTTCATAGGGTTCAATCCCAACACATGTCAACAGAGTATGAAAGAAAAAACTTCATTTCAGTAGGAAATTTAGGTTTATAAATGGTTTTACCTGTCAACCAACCTTCATACCCCCTTTCAATGAATTCGTTGTGTAGATCAGGGATTGGGAAAGATAAGCAGCTTCCATAGATAGTTTAGTGGCATTACCATTAGACTTGAGCAGTGTTAATTCATGGGTGTCTTTGTCGACCTTCCATTTTAGAATTTTTGGGTCTGACGGTTTTCTTGAAGGAGCTTTTATTGCTGAGGATTGAGAAGGAGCTATTTGTGATAAATCTTTAGCCAGCTTGGCACTTGAATCATCTGTTGGATAATCAATCATGCTCTTATACCTTCTTTGATAAATGTATCCTCAAACTCTTTGTCAGTCTTTTCAGACATATCCCCTTTTTTTATGTAACAAGGCAAGTGTGGAATGGGGAGATGTTGTCCTAGACTTTTTGGAGAGTTGGGCTTTGAGAATAGCATCTTCTTTTGAATAATCAGGTTTAGGAGGCATGGATGGATTCCTTTTTCCTCCTTTCTTCCAACTTTTTGTAAGTGTCTATCACCCTGACCTCACCCCATCTCATCACTTGGTTCTTTGAACCATAATGATTCTGAATTAGTTCATTCTTCATTCTCTTCAACTTTAAGCTCTTTCAGCATATCTTTCTTGTGTAAATCCCAGTTGGGAGGAGTTGGCTTTTCAAGAGGGTCTTTCAACATTTCTTGCATTCTGTTGATTTCTTCTCTCAGTTCATCTAAGCTCCAATCCCTGAATTGTGCCCTTGTTGCCTTATACTTCTTGTTCTCCATGATATACTTAATGAGTTCACTTTTACCAGTTATCTTCCCTTTCTGAAATCTGGTTGCTCAGGTTCTTGACAAAGTTTTGTAAAATGTTGGCTTTACTTAGTTGAAAGGACATGGCAATCTGTATTTCTCTATCATCTTTACCAGCTGATTCTCTTTTGGCAATATCCTCTGCTTTCTCCCGTTTCAATTCCAGGTAATCATCAACATTTGCAGGTCTTGGATAGCCATCAAGGGATAAGATTGTTCTTTTGTCAGGGTCATCCTCTGAAAAGAAACTTAGGATCTCTTCCCTAACCGCTGGTAAATCAAGAGGATACAGCTTTGCTACAGGAGTAATTTCAAGAATTGAAGATGTTGCAAGCACTAATGTGGAGGTCATTGGTTGTGATGATAGTGGAAGAGGTGCATGAATCTCATCATCATTTATCATTTTTGTGATTTTTCTCCTTTTGAACCTTAAAGTGGGTGATGGTGGTAGTGGGATCTTAGGTGGTGTGGATAATGGATGGTTGATGTGGGAAATGTGATCATGGCAGTGGATAGAGTTGCATATGTTGCAACCTCTGCTGTATCAACAGATGTTGACACAACAGGTGCTGTAACGTCTGCTTGTGTGGATGTGGGTTGTGGTTTTGAAGGTGTGATAGGTTTTTGAGAGGCAGAGGTTTTAATGGTTTGATTGGTTGCAGGCTTAGTTTTAGGAGGAGTGGATGTTGGTTGCCTGGCTTTTCTAGCAACACTCTGCTCTCCTCGATCACTGTCTTCTTGTGACTAGCCCTTGCCTTGCCATAGTTTCATCAGTTAAATTATTTTCTTTGAACCATCAGGCCTTGGAATATTTAAAGTAGGTCTAGCCTTATCATCATCTATTTTCAGCTTTTTGTTTCCCAAAGGTTTCTCCCCTTTTTGGCTTCATCTGTTGTAACAAAGATAACTGTTGGAGGTGCATGGCCAGTGGTTGTGAGTAGATGAGCTTTAATGGCTTTAATGTCTGCTGCAGTGTCTTGATATCTTGATTCAACCATGTTTCTAACATCATTCATCTGGTGCTTGTGTTGGAGATCCAAGTAATGTTTTGATGTTGAAACAGAGGGTTAAGAGCTTCTTTGAGATCAGCAGTGGATAGAACAGAGGGTTGACTTTTTGTAGTTATCAGATGCTTTAGTAAACTTTTGATTTCATCATCAGAATGTTCTATCCTTTTCACTCTTTCCGTCAAATCCTGGTATTTTAGCTCATCACCTAATTTAATAGGATCATCTGAACTCCTACCTGAAGTGGTAGTTGTATCTATGGTATCATTAGCAGTGGTTTTAGTATCAGCTTCAACCATAGATGCCATTTGTCTTGGAACTGGGGACTTCCCACAACAGAGGTAACCGTTGTTGCCTCATCAATGGTTGCCTTCAACCAAGTCTTAGTAATGAAACCACTGTCCAACCGAGAACTTGGGAGTTCAGCAATTGTAGTGGCTGCTTTGAGTTGAACTATCACCAAGGGTTACATGTAACCCAAGGGATGTAGCCTCTTCATGTGCTGATGGGCTAGCAACGAATAAAGAGTCAGACCCAGCCTCTTGATGAAGTATATTCTCAGTAATAGGTTGTTGAGAAGTGCTGGTTTGTGCCTGGTCTAATTCAATTGCATTCAGCAATCGTAAAATAGTAGGTGGAAGTGTAGTCGTTGGTGAAGGTGGCTGTGTAGAAAGCGACAATGCCCTGGGAGAGAGGCTGTGGAAGATAGAACCAAGTGGATCTAGAGCTTCATAATTTGGTGTCCCTGTGTCTACAACCTTTTCCTTTTGCGAGGAAGAAGGAGGAGTTTCAAAGCCGGTTGGAGATCTTTGAACCATCTGCTGTGAAGAAGTAGCAGCAGTGGTTTGTGACTTTGGTGCTGTCATTGGGTTAACCTCTAGGATCTCATCTTCCAGAGGACCTTTTTTGGGTTTGGTGGGCTTTTTGGTAAGTGTTTTGGTTTTCTTTTTGAGGATTTTTGTTGTGGGCTTCAGAGCAGCGGTTATGGTGCTCTGATCACCAAGAGCAGTGGGCTCAGTAGCAAGAGGTAGAGTTTGAACATTTTGCTCAGGTAAAACTTGCTCAGCCTCCTCTACTTGTGTTTTTGCAACTTTATCTTGGTTTGTTATTCTGGTGAAGGTTTCATGAGTGAGGCAGCCTGGTTTAGTTACAACGCCTATTTTACTTTCAGGAACTTTGATTTGATCTTGAAATGTAAACACTCAGAAAACATGGATGAATCAAAAAAGCTTTTCTTTTTGCAATATTTTGAAAATTATTCACAAGATCATTGAACAGTATCTGGGAGTAGTTAAAATATGTGTCAGTTAAAATTGCATACCCCAGATATTGCATGTTCAATGGAATTTCATTGAAAGAAGTGGTTTTTGCTGAGAGACAAGTTAGAATTGTGTGAAAGAAAAATCTCATCTCAGCAGGAAAGTTAGGTTTAAAGATGGTCATACCTTTCATCTGGCTTACATAACCTCTTTCCAGAAACTCTGCTTGGATCTCATTTTGGGGAAATGACACAGTGTGTTCTATGTCATTTAACTTGAAAACTTGAGAGATCGATTGGGGGCTAATTTGCATCAACACTCCCCCTACTCTTGAGATTATTGTATAAGGAATACCAGTAGCAGTTGAGTGAACCTTAGCATTATTCCAGAAGTCACGAAGAGAATCAATGTAAATTAGGGCTTTGACTTCTAGCATGTGCTTGAATTTTTGACTTTTTCAAAATTCGAATCATTGGATGATAGCGAATATTTGCCTTGTTTGCTTCAAGTATGGCGGTGTAATTATGTGGGGTTTTGATTATGTGAGTGTAGGGTGGAAGTGCTTGTGTGGATTTCTTCAAAGATTTTGATTTGGGAGCCATTGTGTTAGAGAGAAAAACTATTTTGAGATTTTTGAAATCGACACAGTTTAGGGTAAACACTGTTGAGGGATAAAACATGGTTTTTTAGGGTTTTGAAAAAGTGAACATGACGTGGCATCTGATTGCAAGATCTGATGGCTAACATCTGGCCACGTGTAACCTCTGATGAGAAAAGTACTGATTTTTAACACTATCAGTGGATAGCTATCAGTGTTTTGAAAAAGTGGTAAAAATGGAAGTCAGAGGATAGACTTTAACAGTGGATAAGATTTTGAAGCCTATCAGAGGTTTTGAGCAAACAAGTGTTATGAGCAGACTTTTAAAGATTTATTGAAAATTTCAACTTAACTATTTTAAGGGTGAGTTTTTGATTTTCTCAACACATTTTGATGCTATGTACGTATGGATTTACAAGAAAACTTGTTTTTAATCCATGTTTAGCATTCCAATTCTTGAGATCAAGTTTTCAAAGGTAGATGTATCCAATGCCTTGGTTAAAACATCTGCCAACTGATCTGAAGTATGGACATGATGTAAAGAAATCAAACCTTTTTCATAGCAATCTCTCACAAAGTGATGTATGATGTCAATGTGCTTTGTAGTTTGAATGAGAAACTGGATTTTTAATGATGTTTTCAGCAGCTTGACTGTCCAATCTGAGTGGAGTGCACCAAAATCCAGCAACTGGTTTTGAAGCCACAAGAGTTGAGCAGTGCAGCTAGCAGCAGCAATATACTCTACCTTAGCAGTGGATGTTGAAACTGCAACCTGCTTTTTGCTTTGCCAAGACACTAGACAATCACCTAGGAATTGACATCCTCCTGATGTGGACTTCCTTGTAGTTTTGCCCCCAGCAAAGTCACTATCTGAAAAACCTGAAAGCTCAATATTCCCATTAGCTGGTTACCAGATACTAAGTGTGGGAGCACCTTTTATGTATCTGAATATCCTTTTTACAGCAATAAGATCAGACTTTCTAGGTAATGCCTGTGATCTGGCACAAACACATGTTGCAAACATCATATCTGGCCTAGAAGTAGTTAGGTACAATAAAGACACAATCATGCTTCTATAAAGAGTTTGATCAACAAGGTCATCTTTACCATCAATGGTGACTAGCTTGGTGGTTTCCATGGGTGTGCTACATGGTTTACAATCATCCATATCAAACTTTTTAAGCAGTTCTTTCACATATTGTTTTGATGGATAAATGTACCATTTTGCAATTGTTTAACTTGGAGACCAAGAAAACATTAGAGCTCACCCATTGCACTCATCTCAAACTCTGCTGCCATGAGTTTTCGAAACTCTTCACACATAGCAGTGCTTGTGGATCCAAAAATGATGTCATCCACATAAATTTGGACAAGCATCAAATCTTTTCCTTTCCATTTTAAGAATAGGGTTTTATCTATTTTACCTCTAGTAAACCCTATGGATAAGAGAAAAGTGGATAGAGTTTCATACCAGGCTCTTGGTGCTTGCTTCAAGCCATATAATGCTTTGTTGAGCTTGTAGACATGATCAGGATGGAATGCATCTTCAAACCTGGAGGTTGACAGACATACACCTCTTCTTTGATTTTTCCATACAAAAATGCACTCTTTATATCCATTTGATACACCTTTATGTTGTGGTTAGCAGCAAAAGCTAAGAACAGGCGAATAGCTTCCAACCTTGCTACAGGAGCAAAAGTCTCATCATAGTCTATACCTTCTTCCTGTCTGTAGCCTTGAACCACGAGCCTTGCTTTGTTTTTGAAAACAATACCCTTTCATCAGTTTGTTCTTGAAGACCCACTTTGTGCCAGTTGGACTTACATCTTTTGGCAGTGGCACAAGCTCCCAAACTTGTTGTCTCTTGAACTGAAGGAGTTCTTCTTGCAAGGCTTCTACCCAGCTGTTGTCTTTCAGTGCCTCTTGGTACTTGACTGGTTGTGTGAGTGATAGAAAACCAGCAAAAAGACAAATATTTTGGGATTGGCTCCGTGTGAGCACCCCAGATTTGATGTTTCCAATAACTTGATCTGTTGGATGGCTTTTGAGATAAATCAAGTCACCTTGGTATGGAACAATAGCATTTCGAGGTGATGGATGCAAATGTGTATCATCTCAGCTAACCTCTGCTGGTGAATTTGAAGTATCCGCCGCTGATGGAAATTGAGGTGGTGGTATTAGGGGTATAGAGGTAACATTTTGATGATTTTTATCCCCAAATGTAGGACTTTTATCAACAGATGTTTGATTTTGTGAACTGGCAGAGGTTTGAGGATTAAACACTGTTGACCCAGAAGTGGCAGAGTTTACACAAGAGCTTGTGGCACCTGATCCTTTGTTGGAAGAATTGACTTTTGTTTGTGGAAGCACACCGTCATATTCTTGATCTTGATCTTCTCTAGATGATTGTGGTGTAGCTGCATTGTCTAGCTTGATAGAAACATCAGCAAATGTGAATTTATCTAAATCAAAAAGCTCTGTATGATTTGCTGGGATTTTCAGTGATGAAAGTTCATTGAACTTCACATTCAAAGTTTCTTCAACACACTTGGTCCTAGAGTTAAAAACTCTGTAGGCTTTAGCAGTGGTTGAGTATCCCAGAAAATAACCACAGTCAATTTTGGCTGCAAACTTAGATATAGAATCTTTTAAGTTCAAAATGAAGCATGGACAACCAAAAACTTTAAAATAGGAAATCAGAGGTTTGATTTTATACAAAATCTCATAGGCAGCCTTTTGATGCATGGGGTTAATCAAAACTCTGTTTTGGACATAGCAAGCAGTGTTTACAGCCTCTGCCCAGAAAGACAAAGGTAATAACCCGAGTTTGCAAGCGTAGTTCTTGCTGATTCAATTAAAGTTCTATTTTTCCTTTCAACCACCCCATTTTGCTCTGGAGTTCTTGGAATGCTATATTGTCTAACAATTCCTTTTGACTCACAAAAAGCATCCAACTCCCTATTTTTAAACTCTTTTCCATTGTCACTCCTAAAGATTTTTACTGGAAGATCAAATTGCTTTTCTACTTGTTTAACAAAGTTTTGCAAAATGACTGCAGTTTCATCCTTAGAGTGGAGAAAGAAGGTCCCTGTAAACCTAGAGAAATCATCAACTATCACTAGGCAATACCTTTTTTGTTTTAAGCTCATGATTTGCACTGGGCCAAACAAGTCCATGTGAAGCACATACACATTCCCACTTCTGTGTGCAGTGAGTTGTGCTTTGCTATCAGCAATGATTTGATCAATCTTTTTAACAACCTCTGGTCCCACAATTTGACAAGTTTTCTTAGTGAAGAAGGATCCATACCCTCTGTCACTCATTTCTGAGATGCTCAGCAGGTTAAATTTCAGATTATCAATTAAATTCACATTTTCAAACTTGAGTTTACCAGCCAGAACCGAGCCAGACCCTAAAACCTTTCCCTTTGACTTATTACCAAAAGATATATCACCCCCCATGAGCCATGAAGTCCTTGAGAAGGGCTCTACATCCTGTCATGTGCCTAGAACCTCCACTATCTACGTACCATAAGCTATCAAGGCAAGTAGAGGGTCCCTGCACATCAAGTAAATATATCAGTTAAGATAGGTCTCCAAAGCCAAAATGGCTTTGGATGGGGTCATAGATGGTCCAGCCTCAATTCTAGGACAATGGTCAGTGGTTTGGATATTTTCTTGTAACATCTGCTCCTGACCATTTCCTATCAGATGATTGTATCCATAGGGATGCTTATTCACTCTTTGCTTTGAGGGCTTTTTGTATCCTTCGTAAGTAAGAGGAACCCTTTTATAGGCTGGTTGGCCATACCCTCTTGGAAATGAGTTTGATGGTGGGGCATCTCTCACTTGCACCTCTCTAGGAACAGAGGTTTTGTTTAAAGCTTTTGTAACAGATGTTTCAGTTGGTTCAAAACTCTGCTTAGATTTATTTCCAGCAGAACTTGAACCTTCTCTTTCTAGTGCTTTTGCCTTGATCTCTTTACCTTTTGCTCATAGTTTTTGAGATAGGCACACTCTTGAGTTAAGTGATTTGTTTTGTTGCAGATGGTGCATCTTGAAGAATTATTGTTAACACAAGTTTTGTTAATGTCATAGGCTTTTAAAAGAAAACAATCTGCAGCCACATGATTTCTTTTTTCACAAAATTCACAAAACAAGTTTTTAATCTTTACTCTTCTTTTCCTATCAGACTTTTTATCAGCAGTGGTTGTAACCTCTGCTGGTACATCTTTGATAGGGAACACCATTGCTTTTGGGGCTTTAATACCATCAGAGGTTGAAAAGTCCATTGGCTCACATTCATCTGACCAGGTTGGTTTAAACTGATATTTTTTAATTTCTTTATCTTTTGTTGAAACCTCTGATTTTTCCAAAACAATTTTGTTTCCAGCTTTATCTGTGATTTTTATTTCTTCACCAGCCAAATTTGTTGAGTCTATTTCAACCAACTCAGAATCAATTTCAGCAACATTTTTCTCATTTTGGTCATAGGTTCTAAAACCTACACCAAACTTAATGTTGTTCTTGATCTGAGCATCAAGCATAACCTCATAACCTTTACAGAACTCAACCCATTTTTCACAAGTGATTTGGGTTTCTTCTAACTCCTTTTTACACACTTGGTATTTTTCTACCATAGTTTGGAGTTGGTCCTTGGTTATGCTTGATTTATGTCTCAGGCTACTCATTTCATAATCTTTTTCACTTAACTTTGATTTTAACTCTTTAATCAGTTTTTCAAAATTAAGTTCATCTTCTAAATTTTGTTCCTCAGGTTTTCATTCACCTGCTAAATATTTGCAAAAGCAATGATGCATTTGTCAGAATATAGATCTTTAAGGATCTGAGGTGATACCTTTGTAGCAACCATGAGAGCACAATCACACTCATCTTCACTCACATTAACATTCCATGGGTCAGCATGAGAATTCTTTTCCTTATCAGCAGCATTTTCCTTTTCTTCACTTGACACCACTGTTTTATCACAAACTTGAACTTCATAGTTTTTGACACTATCTCCACAGATTCAACACCTTCAGCAATTGTTTCTAAGGCCATTAAACAAAATTCTTGTTCAACATCATTTTTGGCCATTAAAGCAAAGTTCTCATCAGTCAAATCCTCAGGCAAGCTACTCCAGTCAACATAACTTTGTGTGAAAAACTCTGTTGACCAACCTCTGCTGGACTAGCAGTGGTTTGAGCAGGTTGTGTGACAATGGGTACTTCTTGTACATGCACTTGAGGATGTGATGGTGCCTGAACATATTGAATTTGTGGAGCAGTGGATTGAAAATAATGTACTGGAACAGTAGTAGCAGGATGTGCAAAGTGGGCAGTGTTTTGAACATGTTGAGCAGGGGTATATTGGAATAATGAGCAGTGTTTTGTGTGTGCTGAGGTCTAGGGCCAGGATGAGTCACTATTGGTCCAGAATTTAGAGACCTGCATTCTCTGGCATAGTGTCCTAACCTATTACACTTATAACACTTGACTTTTGATTTATCCAGCCCAACCTTCAACCCCCATGCAATCCTTGGAATTTCCTACCAGTTCTCTTATAGAATTTACTAGCCCTAACACTCAATAGGGCAAGTTGGTGCAAAATATCCATTTCTTCAAGATCAAATGGTTCAAAGTGTTGCAAGTTATTCAGCTCAAAGGATAGATTATCAGAGGTTTGGCTTTCCCCACTAGCAGTGAAAGCATAGTTGGGTGCATATGTTTCAGATCCAAAGTTCCCACCATAAGTAATATCTATATAGTGATCATAACTTTGGTCCTTACTGCTGCCAGATCCCTCTTCTTGGCCAAAAAGAGTTGTATTACCCAATGATGCAGCTTCTTGTTCTGGTTTAACTCTCTCATTCTAATCTCATAAGTGAGGAGTATCCTATGAAGTTATGTCAACGACATTTCTCTAAACCCAATACATAAGCTACAGTCTCCCACTTATCTAGTAACGATCTAAGGAAACGACTATTGACAGTCAAATTAGGAAAAACCACGTCAACCAGTCTAAGTTCACTGATGAGACAGCTGTAATGTTCGAACTGTTGTGTTAGAGACTCTCCTTTCAAGTGACAAAACGTTTCATACTGCTGATTTAGAACTTCTCTGTTACTTTCAATCACTTCATCAGTCCCACTAAATTGCTCTTTCAGTGCATCCCATAACTCCTTTGCACTATTGCAATGGAGTATACCAGCATAAATCTCATTGGGTAAGGCCGAAGCAACTATGCTAAATGCCTTAGCATCCAATTCAATTTTCTGGAAATCCTGCTCTAAAAAGTTTTCATGATTTTTTGGCACTTGTTTAGTTGGATCCTCTGTGCTTGGAACCATCGGAACGTGAGGTCCATAAGCAACAGATCTCCAGCAACTGGTGTTTTGCTGAGTAAGGATATGACCCATTCGTCGTTGCCAAATGAAATATTCATTTCTTTTGAGCATTGGCGGTTTGAATAAGGATCCAGAGTTGGCATCCTGTGTGTTTTGAGACATTTTCAGTTGATTTTTCACAGATTTCTGTTTTAAAAACTTTGAACGTAATAAAACTCTGTTTATCAAGCAAAAACAACCAAACTAAATAGCAGAGAGCTGATCTGTTCGAATCAAATCGATTGTTAGATCGAATTTGATGAATCAAGCTCTGATACCAATTGATAGGATCTGAGTTTGAATTACTTGTAGTTTTTGTTTCAAAAATGGAAAATGATTGAGTTTTAAAAGAGATTTGCAGCGGAAATAAATGGAAAACTTTTACTACAAGCAATGGTCGTTTGTTTTCATCATCATCATGCTTTCAAGTTGGTAAACTCGCATGTGATTCACAAACTCCCCCTCAGCCTTTGCAATTGAAGTTTGGTAGTAAGAAAATGCAGAGAAGATGATATGCGAAAGTTGATCTTTTTCTAGACAAGTGATTCATCATCATCATCTTGCTTTCAAGTTGGTAAACTCGCATGTGATTCACAAACTCCCCTCAGCCTTTACTATTGAAGTTTGGTAGTAAGAAAATGCAGAGAAGATGATATGCGAAAGTTGATCTTTTTCTAGACAAGTTAAACTATTACACAAGTTACCTATTTATACTAAACTATCTAACCACTGAGCATCTTTGATGACGTCAGGGTTGATAGTGACAGGAAACTATATGTAACTAACTACAAACACTGCTAATACTAACTATCAGTGCTTAGCACTGTTACCTTGATTATCTATCTAATGACTAAGCTCTGATCTCTATCCTCTGATCCTTATAACTCTATAGACCTTTGCAACTTAGTGAAGTCAGATGATAGGAGAGCAGTCTTTAGGGAAAGCAGTGTATGTACAACAGAGGTTGTAAAGTTTAAATAAAGCTCGGATAGTGTTATTTGGCATTGTATCATCTGTTCCTTTCATAGGGTTCAATCCCAACACATGTCAATAGAGTATGAAAGAAAAACTTCATTTCAGTTGGAAATTTACGTTTATAAATGGTTTTACCTGTCAACCGACCTTCATACCCCCTTTCAATGAATTCGTTGTGTAGATCAGGGATTGGGAAAGATGTGGCATGAGTTAGGTCATTTAAACCAAATACCTCTGAATTGGAAGTAGGTGTGACTTCAAGGAGTGTTTTTCCCATCGTGGTAACAATGCCATAAGGAACTTTCTTTGTTTAATGAACTTTGGCATTTGCCCAGAACTCTCGTAATGATTGTTGATAGATTGGGTCAGTGATTTCTTTGAGTTCTTTGTACTTGGACTCTTTCAAGGCTTTGATCACAGTATGATATTGTCTATTTGAGTCGGTTTCTTCAAAAATTGCGGTGTAATTGGGTGGTGTTTTGATGATAAGAGTCGTCATGGTGATTGTGAATGAAGAACAGTTGTGAAGAAGAAGAAGATTTGTGAGAAAACCGCTTTTAGAATTTTGAATTCGATATGGAAGAGTAAAAACCTCTGATTGGGATAAAACAGGGTTTTATAAAGTGAAAAAGTGATGATGACGTGGCAAAGATCTGACGTCTATCATCTGTCCACGTGTATCCTCTGATAGTGAATGGAAGACAGGTGTTATGGTAAACATTGTTGAGTGTCAACAGTGGATGGGAGCACTGCTTTGATTTTACACTATCAGTGGATAGCTTATCAGTGGATAAGGTCAACACAGTGGTTTGACCAATCAGAGAATACACTTTTGCTAGTGGATAGATTTTCACGCCCATTAGTGGTTTTAAGAAAGCAGTAGATAGAACAGACTTTTGAGATTTATTGAAAACTTCAATTTTGACTATTTTTAAGGATGGATTTTTTATTTCTGAAAACATTTTATTGCTATTTACACGTGGAACACAAAAACTTGATTTCAATCCATGTTTAGCATCCCAATTCTAGAAATCGGACTTTCAAAGGTAGATGTATCTAATGCTTTGGTTAGAACATCTGCCAATTGATCTTTCGTATGGACATGTTGTAAAGAAATAAAAACTTTTTCATAGCAAACTCTTACAAAGGGAGTCTGATGTTAGTGTGCTTTGTTGTGGAGTGAGAGACAGGATTTTTAATGATGTTTTCAGCTGCTTGACTATCTATCTTGAGAGGAGTCTTTAAAGCAGTTACACCAAAATCCAGCAGTTGGTTTTGATGCCACAGGTGTTGAGCAGTGCAACTTGCAGTAGCAATGTATTCTGCCTCAGCAGGGAATGTGGATACTGCAACTTGCTTTTTGCTTTGCCACGACACTAGGCAATCACCTAGGAATTGAACTCCTCCTGATGTGAACTTCCTTGTGGTGTGGCAACCAGCAAAATCACTATCAGAGTAACCTGAAAGCTCAATGTTTCCATTAGCAGGATACCAGATACCAAGTGTGGGAGCACCTTTTATGTATCCGAATATCCTTTTCACAGCAATTAAGTTTGACTTTCTAGGTGCTGACTGGGATCTGGCACAAACACATGTTGCAAATATCATATCTGGCCTAGAAGCAGTTAGGTACAATAAACTATCAAGGCAAGTAGAAACTCCCTGCACATAAGTAAACAGTTAGTTTAGGTGGGTTTACAAAGTCATAATGGCTTTGGATGGAGTCTCAGATTGTTCAATCTCAAATTTAGGAGAATGGTCAGTGGTTTGTCTTGGTCTTTGTAACCACTATTGTGAACCATTTCCTATCAGATGTTGGTAACCATGAGGATGCCTATTGACTCTTGGCTTTGAGGGCTTTTTGTAACCCTCATAACTAAGAGGAACCTTTTGATAAATAGGTTGGCCATATCCTCTTGGATACCTGTTTGCAAGTGGAGCATCTGTCACTTGTACCTATCTGGGAACAGAGGTTTTGGTCAGTGCTTTTGTAACAGATGTTGTAACAGGTTCAAAGCTCTGTTTAGATTTATTTCTAGCAGAACTTGAACTTTGACTCTCAAGAGCTTTTGTTTTGATCTATTTTACCTTTGTGTCATAGGTTTGAAGATACACACACTCTTGAGTCATGTGGTTTGTTTTTCCACAGATGATGCATTTTGAAGAATTTGGGATCACAGAAGTTTGGTTTATGTCATAAGCTTTTAACAGAAAATAGTTTTCAGTGACATGATTTCTTTCTCACAAAAGTTACAAAACAAGTTTTTGACATTTTCTTTCTTCTTCACTTTTTCAGACTTCCTTTCAGCAGATGTTGTAATATCTGCTAGAAGATCCTAAATAGGGATTATCCTTGCTTTTGGTGCTTGACACCATCAATGGTTGAGAGAAGTCCATTGGCTTGAAATTTACTAAAATGTCACACTCATCTGACCATGTGGGTTTAAATTGATATTTCTCAACCTCCTTAAAAGTTGAGGATCCCTCATTCTTTACCAAAATGATTTTGTTTCCATTTTTATCTGTTTCCAAAATGATTTTCTTTTCCAAAATGATTTTGTTTCCATTTTTATCTGGGGACAATTTCAACCAACTCAGAATCAATTTTAGCAACATTTTCAGAAACTTGGTCATTTTTTTGAAGCCAATGCCAAATTTTATGTTACTTTTGATTTGTTTTTCTAACATGATTTCATAACTTTGCAAGATTCTACCTATTTTTCACATGTGATCTGGGTATATTCCAACTCCTTTTTGCAAACTTGATATTTCTCTATCATAGTTTGGAGTTGATCTTTGGTTATGCTTGCCTCATGCTTTAGGCTGCTGATTTCAGAATCTTTGTTAACCAACTTTGTTTTCAACTCTTTTGTGAGTTTTTCAAAATTTAGTTCATCTTCCAAAATTTTGTTTCTAAGGTTTTCATTTACCCTTTTTATGTTTGCAAAAGCTACGATGCATTTTTCAGAACATAGATCTTTAAGGATCTTGGGTGATACCTTAGATGCAGCCATAAGAGCACAGTCACAATCGTCTTCACACACCTTGGTATCCCATGGATCTGACAGGGAGTTCTTTTCTTCATCAGCAATTTCTTTTGAAACCACTGCTTCATCGTAACTTTGAAACTCATCAAATTTAGACATTTGTTCCAAAGACTCGTCACCTTCAACAATTTTCTCTAAAGCCACTATCAAAATTCATTTTCAAAATCATTTTTGGCTATAAGAGCAAAGTTTTCATCAGTTAAATCCTCAGGCAAACTACTCCAGTCAACAAAGCCTTGAGTGAAAAAGCTTTGTTGGTTAACCTCTGTCGAAGCAGTGGTTTTAGTAGTTTGAGTGACATGAGGTGCTTGTTGCACATGCACTTGACGTGGTGGTGCTTGAACATATTGAATTTGTAGAACAGTGGTTTGAACATAATGCACTGGAACAGTGGCAGCATGGTGTGCATAATGAGCAGTGTTTTGCACTTGATGAGCAGGGGTATATTGGGAATATTGAGCAGTGTTTTGTGTGTGTTGAGGTCTGGAACTAGGGTGTGTAACAATGGGTCCAGAATTTTGAGATCTACACTCCCTAGCAAAGTGTCATAACCTGTTACACTTGTAACACTTGATTTTAGATTTATCCAGCTCATCTTTCAACCCCCCATGCAACCCTGGGAATTTTCTACTAGTTCTCTGGTATATTTACTAGCTCTAACACTTAATAGAGCCAGTTGGTGCAAAATGTCCATTTCTTCCAAATCAGTTGGTTCAAAATGTTGAAGATCCTTCAGCTCAAAGGAGAGGTTGTCAGAAGTTTGGCTTTCCCCACTTGCAGTAAATGCATAGTTGGGTGAGTAAGAATCAGAGTTAAAATTTCCTCCAGAAGTTATGTCAATAAAATGATCATAACCCTGGTCCTTACCACTGCCAGAACCTTCTTCTTGGCCTAACAGTGCTGTGTTACCAAAATTACAACCATCAGCAACTTTTCTGATCCCTTCAACTTTCTTTTCTGGTTTAACTCTCTCTCATGTGTGGAGTCGACCATGAAGTTGGGTAAGATTCATTTCTTTAAACCCGACAGAAGTTCGTGTAACGAAAGCTATTGTGTCCCACTTATCTGGTAACGATCTTAAGAAACGACTATTGACAATCGAATTAGGGAATTCCATGTTAACCAGTTTAAGCTCAGTTATAAGACAACTAAATCGTTCGAACTGCTGGTTAGAGACTCACCTTTGACATGACAGAAAGTTTCATATTGTTGATTGAGAACTTCTCTATTGTTTTCAATCACTTCCTCAGTTCCACCGAATTGCTCTTTTAGTGCATCCCTGCTCGAAGTAGTTTTCAGGATTTTTTTGTCAATTGAGTATTGGGGTCCTCTGTACTTGGAACCAATGGGATATGTCGTCCAAACACAACGGACCTCCAACTACCAGTGTTTGCTGAGCTAAAATGTGACTCATCCGATGCTGCCATATGTAATATTCATTACGAACCAGCATCAGTGGTTTAAACATAGATCCAGTATTGGAATCTGGTGTGTTTGGAGACATTTCTGAATTGTTTTAAACATATTTTTGTTTTAAAAACTTTAAACGTAATAAAACTCTATTTTCCAATGAAAAGTATCAAACGAATTAGCAGGGAGAGCTGATCTTTGAAATCAAATTGATAGTTAAATCAAATTTTGAATGACCAGGCTCTGATACCAATTGTTAGGATCTGAGTTTAATGTTTTGTAAGATGGTAAATGAAAGAAGGTAAAACAGAGTGAATTGCAGCGGAAATAAAAAGTTTGTTTTACAATCAATGGAAGATTGCTTTCATCAACATGCTTTTAAACGTTTAGTTTTGCATGTGAATCACAAACTCCCCCTCAGCCTTTCATAAACTAAGTTTGATAGTACAAAAATGCATAGAAGATGATTGGGGAATGATCTTTTAATAGATAAATAGAACTCTACAACCAAGGCAAGTATTTATACTACAAAGCTAACCTCTGAGCATCTTTGCTGATGTCAGAGGTGAAAGCGACTGCTAACAAAATAACTAACCCTAACCACTGATAACCTATCATCTGCTAAACAAAAACAATGTTACATTGATAAACACTGATTAAAACTAAAACTCTGATATGCTAAACTCTGCTGGTCTTCATCAGACCTTTGACTTTATTCATCATCATAGCTTTGCTTCATCCGACCTTCGCTTCAATAGTTCTTGTATAGCAAACCTTGGCTTCATCAGAGGCTCGAGTCAGAGTTTAGAAACTCTGTTATGCGGGATCAATCATCTGATGATGTTTTGGCTTTATATTATCTGTTCCTTTAATAGGGTTCAATCTCAATAGATTGTATCCTTGCTACCTCTAACCACTTAGCCGAGAGTAACGTCACCTTCAAAAGAGGGGTCTACCATTTTACGCATCAATAACTTATTTAATTATCTTTCAATATTCTGGCCCTTTGAGATTGTATCCCTGCTCACTCAAACCACTTGGTTGAGGGTAACGTCACCTTTAAAAGGGGCCTACTACTTTAACAAAGATAATCTCTTGAAAAGTTCGAAAGTGCGAAAATCATCAAAGGATACAATAAAAAGGAGTTGGATCTAAGTGATTCTATCTTGTCTATTTGTATTTCATTTTATTAATTTTTTTCATTTTCTTAGATTTACTTTTATGTTTAAAACTTTTATCAAAAATTTAGAACGATTAGACGTTGACGATAAACCGGTATTAAAAGCTCTCATGTCATTGGACGACCTCGGTATCTTACCAACACTATACTACGCTCGCGATGGGTGCACTTGCCCAAGTGTGTGTTTAGTGTTAGTACTATATCCTGTTTTATAAATTTAAAACTTAACTAATGCGTAAAACAGACTTAAAATATTAAGAAAATCATATCACGCTCGACACGCACAAAGTTTTTGGCACCGTTGCCGGGGACACAAGGATTTTAAAAAAGCTTAAAATCGATGGTCTAATAATTTTTTAAAACATTTTCGAAACTGCACGCTCGTTTTAAAATTTTTTAGAATTTTTAGCATAACAGCAAGTTGAATACGGGGCCGTGCCCAGTGGACACGCCCCTGTGCTGCAAGTCATCATTAACAAATTTCAAATGCCCATATATAGATTTTGACCACGGGGCCATGCTTGCTCAGCACTGTGTCACACCCTCAATTTCCACTTGCGGAGTTTTACCGCAAGGCGTGTGAACAAACCAGAATCTGAGACACTAGTACGTCGAACGACTCTATATGATTTGATATTACGTATTCCAAAAATCATTTGTTTAACCATTCATAGTTGATTTTACATTGTCTTAGTTAGTTACCAATGTTTAGCGGAAGCATTAGTTTTTAAAGTTGAGCGGAAGCATAAAGTAAAGGAACGGGCGCCAACATAAACGCCAAAACTAAAGAAAAACCCAAAAACAATGTTTGTAAATGAGACTCGATAAAATATGTCTTGATCAATGCAAGTGAGTGCACCTAGAGCTCCTAGCGTCCTGAGAAACATGTAAAGAAACAAGTGTCAACATTAAAGAAGAGTGACTTCACAGGTTTTCATAAATTCGTTTGTTCGATTATAAGTTTGTTTCCCCCCCCCCCTCGTTATCCCTAACCCGGGATAACGATTTAGTTCCATTATTCCCAACCCGGAATAATACTGATAGTTCCATTATTCCTTACCCGGAATAATAATGAGGTTCCGTTATTCCTACCCGGAATAATACTGATAGTTCCATTATTCCTTACCCGGAATAATAATGATGTTCCATTATTCCTAACCCGGAATAATAACGTTGTTGGCTCCATTATCCCTAACCCGGGATAATATTATTGATTCGTAATTAAGTTCAATGTTAATATATATAGGTAGCTAGCCTAAAGTTATGTCACGTAAGTGTTCGCGATCGAAGCTGACTGTTGTGCCTCCGTGTTGCCAGGCCTATCACTGACCATGGCGAAGTTAGGCCAAATTATTCACCCGTTGACCATACCCGGTCGGCTAGCGCGACTAGCTCGGATGGGGCTTGTCGGGCCCAGTAGTACTACTTATAATTTCCCCGCTATCTAAACCCAATACTAACGATCCGAGAGATTGTCGAGGACTTGTGTGATATAGCTGCTTAGTGACCATAACGTACATTAACATTAACTTAGTTACCGAATATTTTAATGACGTTAATTTCGTATAACGTAAAGAGATAGAGTTGTAGAGTGTATACATGTTTATCCCACTGTTGTTTAAAACCGGATAAAATTAGGGGCCGTGAACTCACCTTTAGTTGCTCGGTTAGTGTAAGACAGAAGTTGCAAATGATGGGACCGCTAATTGCGTCCTAACAAGTCAATTGATTTCAAGTTAGTATGTGAACACACCAATACAAATCCTACACATAATTAACGCACAAAGCGGTACACACAATCACAATTCCTAACACTCAAACATGCATGCAAGTATCCTCATATGAACATAGTGATCAAAACAATTTATCATGAACACAATCCAATCCATGCAACACTTTGGTGCACACATTCGCAAGTTATCAAGTTTCAGCTTACATACTCATAATTCGGGTGTTTTCGAGGATTTTTATAAAATAGTTCCAATGTTCCAAAAATTCCAATTATTTTACAGAAGGTGACAACTATACTGTAGAATTTAATATAAATTTTTCAAGTCCTAACACTTTACCAATTATTCATAAATATTAATATACTAGGCTGCAGTCAGATTCGTCGCTTTCTGACTGCAGTCCACGGAAGAATTCATTTAAAAATCACCGTTCGTCCAATTAACAAAATTCCAGTGGGAGTTGCCCGGAAATTTCCATTCGACTCCCTACAGATTATTAAATCCAACTCGATAAACAACTAACAAATTTTCAGGATTTTCACAGCTTTAGTTGCTGAACTCAATTGGCCACTTAAAAATATCAAACGACTTCAGAAAAATATGAATCCAGCGCCTTAGAATCGTTTTTCAAAACTCTACGTTTTAGACTTTAGAAAATCCGTTTTTCGATAATTAATAACCAAGTTACAGCCAGTTGAAGTTGGCTGTAACCACCATTCAGCATTCTGATTCAGCACTTTATCACAATCTAATCTGCTTAAACCATCAATACATTGAACATATGCGATCAAGAACAGAATTTCCAATCATATACTATCATATATATCATACCCATGCAAACCCTAATCATAACCTATAGTTTTTATCAAACAAAACGCAGCCTAATGTTTCTAGATTCCGAAAATCATCATACTTGCAAACTAGCCTATTCAATCGATTATCATCCTAATACTTTCCACCATCACATACACACACGATCCATAATTCATAACTCTAGTATGATTAGCGAAATAACATAAGATTCTAACCTTAACAATAGGATTAATGAGCCGAGAACTAGGTGGGACAGATTCGGATGTTGGCGAGACTTGCGACCGAGAAGGAGAATGGTGAGGGGAGGGCTGCCGCGATTCAAGAGGGAGTGTAGCAAAGCTGTCTTGCGATCGAGATGATGAATGTGCCGTCAGCTGTTTCACAACTAGGGTTTTTTTGTGTTTTGTTTTGTGAAGAAAGGCTCATGCATGTATGTGTATATATAGCGCAAAAAGGTGAAAGGAAAAAGGGAAGGGTTGCGGTTGGGTGTGTGCTCGCGGCCGAAAGGGTTTGGGTGGGCGGTTTGGGTTTAACACTTGGTCCTCAAGTTTGGTTAACTCCTTGAGTCGCAAGGGAATGAGGCCGGCTCGTGTCGCGGTTCGGTTCGATTCGTTTATATATTTACTATATATATTTCATAACTAAAACAAATCACGAAATCGAACATCACATAATAATTCACCAACTTATAAACGTTTAATACACATAGCACGTAATTCGTTTGACAAGTTCACGAAATTATCGTAATTATTTCGAGCGTGCAATTTAAGTCTCCGAATCAATTTAACGTAGGAACGAATAACCGTGAAGTAGTGCGTTTAAGATATCTGAAAAACCGGGATGTCACATTATCCCCATGTTGAAAGAATTTTCATCCCGAAAATTGAGTAAACGCGGTTTAGAATGCAGCATACATGTTTAGAGTGCCACGCACAAAGATTTAGTTCGTTAACAATGGTACGCGAAATTATGAGAAATTCCCAGGTTGTCACATCATCCTCATGTTGAAAGAATTTTCGTCCCGAAAATTTAGTTGCTGGTATCGTTAGTTTGCTGCTCAGCTGCGAAGAGGTGTGAGTATTTGCTTTTCATTTGGTCCTCTCTTTCCCACGTGAACTCCGGTCCACGCTTAGAGTCCCAACGAACCTTAACGATCGGAATCTTGCTGTGCGTTCGAGTCTTGATCTCACGATCCATGATCTCGATAGGTCTTTCCACAAAGTGCAGTTGTTCATCCACTTGAATCTCATCCAATGGAATGACTAGAGTTTCATCTGATAGACACTTCTTCAGATTTGACACGTGAAACACGTTGTGAACTCCACTGAGTTCGGCAGGAAGGTCTAATTGATAAGCTACGGGTCCAATACGTTTCAAGATCACAAACGGACCTGCGTACCATGGGTTTAGTTTGCCTCGTTTTCCAAAGCGGATTACACCCTTCCAGGGTGACACCTTCAGTAGGACGCGGTCGCCTACTTGAAATTCGAGCGGTTTGCGTCGTTGATCAGCGTAGCTTTTCTGTCGATCTCGTGCCGCCGCCATGCGGTTGCTGATTTGTACAATCTTTTCAGTAGCCTCAAGTATCAACTCAGGGCCTGTGAGTTGACTGTCACCGACTTCTGCCCAACAGACTGGTGATCTACATTTACGACCGTATAATGCCTCAAACGGTGCTGCTGATATACTCGTATGGTAACTGTTGTTATACGAGAATTCCACTAAAGGCAGGTGGATTTCCCAACTATTCCCGAAGTCTACTACGCATGCCCTAAGCATGTCTTCCAAGGTCTGTATGGTCCTTTCGCTTTGACCATCGGTCTGAGGGTGATAAGTTGTGCTCATATCTAAGCGTGTTCCCAACGCTTTCTGAAGTGACTGCCAAAAGTTGGACGTGAAGCGAGCATCTCTGTCTGAGATGATGGACGTTGGCACTCCGTGCCGAGAAACTACTTCCTTAATGTAGATGCGAGTCAACTTCTCCATCTTATCTGTTTCTTTAATAGCTAGGAAGTGTGCGGACTTAGTTAAACGATCCACAATCACCCAGATGGTATCGCAACCACCCAAAGTTCGCGGGAGTTTAGTGATGAAGTCCATCGAGATCTGATCCCATTTCCACACTGGGATCTCAGGTTGTTGAAGTAACCCCGATGGTTTCTGATATTCTACCTTGACTTTTGCACAAGTCAAACACTTTCTCACGTAGGTGGCTATATCATCTTTCATGTTGGGCCACCAATACGCAGCTTTAAGGTCTTGATACATCTTATCCGAACCAGGATGGACAGAGTATCGGGATTTGTGAGCTTCGTCCATGACTAGCTTTCTAAGGTCTCCGTAGAGAGGTACCCATATGCGATTCATAAAATATCGGGCTCCATTGGGTTTTACTTCCCAATCGCGTTCCATTTTTCCCACCGATTCGGCCTTGATGTTTTCTTCCTTAACTGCTTCTAACTGCGCGTCGCGTATCTGTTCGGGTAACCCCGAATGAATAGTGAGCTGTAGTGCTCGTACTCGACGAGGTTTCAAGTGTTCCTTCCTACTGAGGGCATCAGCTACCACGTTAGCTTTACCGGGTGATATCGAATGGCACACTCATAATCGTCTAAGAGTTCGACCCAGCGACGCTGTCGCATGTTCAACTCCTTCTGATCAAAGATGTGTTGGAGGCTCTTGTGGTCTGTAAAGATTGTGCACTTCGTTCCATAGAGGTAGTGTCTCCAAATCTTAAGTGCAAAACACTACTGCTCCCAATTCCAGGTCATGTGTTTTGTGTAGTTTTTCTCGTGAACCTTCAATTGTCGGGACGCATACGCGATGACCTTATCGCGTTGCATGAGTACGCATCCCAATCCCTGAATGGAAGCATCATAATATACTACAAAATCATCTGTCCCTTCCGGCAAGGACAGAATGGGTGCAATGCAAAGTTTCTGTTTCCGCAATTGAAATGCTGCTTCCTGCTTGTCACCCCAAGCATACTTGATGCCTTTCTGGGTGAGGGTAGTAAGCGGTTGCGCGATCTTTGAAAATCCCTCGATGAAACGTCAGTAGTAACCAGCCAAACCCAAAAATTGGCGGATCTCCGTCGGTGTCCTGGGTGCTTCCCAGTTTTTGATAGCTTCAATCTTAGCAGGGTCGACGTGGATACCCTTTTCATTTAGGATATGCCCGAGAAACTGAACTTCCCGAATCCAGAAATCACACTTCGAAAGCCTGGCATATAGTTTCTCCTGTTGAAGTAATCCTAGCAGTAATCGTAGATGTTCAGCATGTTCTTCTTCACTTTTAGAGTAGATGAGTATGTCATCGATGAACACAATGACAAACTTGTCGAGATATGGTTTACACATACGGTTCATGAGGTCCATGAATACCGCGGGTGCGTTGGTGAGACCGAAGGGCATGACCAAGAACTCATAATGGCCATACCGAGTACGAAATGCCGTCTTAGCGATATCTTCCTCCCTGACGCGTAACTGATGGTAACCGAACCGTAGATCAATCTTGGAGTAGTAGCTTGACCCTTGAAGTTGGTCGAAGAGATCGTCGATGCGAGGTAACGGGTATCGGTTCTTGACAGTAACCTTGTTGAGTTCCCTGTAATCGATGCACATGCGGAAGGTCCCGTCCTTCTTCTTGACAAAAAGGACTGGAGCTCCCCATGGCGAAGCGCTAGGTCGGATAAATCCTTTTTCTAACAGCTCCTGAAGTTGGGTAGACTGCTCCTGCAGCTCGGCTGGAGCTAGGCGGTATGGGGCCTTGGCGATAGGAGTTGCATGGTTCGCCAATTCAATTTCAAACTCCAATTGTCGATGGGGTGGGAGACCAGGTAATTCCTCTGGGAATACATCGGAAAAATCGCGGACGACGGGGATGTCTTCTATAAGTTTCTCGTCCTTAGGCTGTTCGGTAATCAGTGCGAGTAAAGCGAAGGAGTTCTTCCTCCGAAGATACTTCTGCGCTTGCATGTAAGAGATGATGTTTGTGACGGCGCCTGCCTTCTCGCCTTGCACCGTCAAGATTTCGTCGTTAGAGAGCGGAATACGGATAGATTTTTCGAAGCAGAGAACTTCAGCTCGGACGTCGGCTAGCCAGTCCATTCCGACTACCACGTCAAAAACTACCCAGGGTAGTTGTCATCAGATCAATGGTAAAGGTGTGACCCGCGAGTTTGAGTTGACAGCCGGATACTATATGGGTCACGTCTACAGATTTACCATCGGCTAGTTCTATGATATAAGGGGTCTCTAAGGGCTTAGGCGTGAGATTTAGGTTCTTCCTAAAAGACTCAGATATAAAACTCCTATCCGCACCCGTATCAAAAAGCACAGTAGCAAAATGTTCATTAAGGGGAAACTTACCGGTGACCACGTTCGAGTCGTTTCTAGCCTCTCCGCGGCCCAACGTAAATGCACGCCCTTTGGCACCTCCTGTGCCACCATTTCCATTATTGTTGTTGTTATTTTTGTTGTTGTGGTTATTGTGGTTGTGGTTGTTCCCACCATTGTTGTTGTTGTTACGCAGCTGTGGGCAGTGCTACTACACTGATAACATCCCCGGTTAACACCCTGTTGCTGACCCTGTGGTTGATTTTGGTTTTGTCGGGACATGATTTCCCCGCGACAATCATTTGCCGCATGTCCCACTTTGCCACATCGTTGGCAGCGATTCCCGGCACAAGGGCCGTGATGATGAAGATTACAGCGATTGCACTGCGGCTTTCGACCTACATAGCCGCTTGCGTTCTGGTTGCTGTTGGCGGGCTGATTTTGGTGACCCCGGTGGCTGTTGTAATTATTGAACCGTTTCTAGTTCCCCTGTTGTTGCTGGGACGACGAAGACTGTCGAACAGACGAGTCTTCAAACTTTCTTTTATTATCAGGGGCAACTTTAGTTGTACCCCGAGTTGGCAACTTCTTTTGTTCCACCGCCTTATCGGTGAGTTTGTGCGCCAACCTGATTGCTTGATGTTCAGTTGCAGGGTTGCTAGCCATTACCATACCCTGAATCTCCGGAACCAGACCCCCAAGGTAGAACTCGAGTCGTTTCTCTACAGTGTTGGCCAGATCGGGACACAGAAATACCAAGTCGTGATGTTTCGCTGTGTATGCTTCGATTTCAGATCCCACCATCTTGTGGTTCCATAATGTCTGCTCCAACTGTTGAACTTTGTCTCGCGGACAGTACTCTTCTTTGATTAGGGCCTTAAACTCGGCCCAGGCCATTGCATTTGCAGCAATAAGTCCACGCGTTTGGACTTGTGCATTCCACCAAGTTAGTGCCCCATCTTCCAGTGTTGAGGCTGCATACTTGACCTTGTTGGCCTCCAGACAGTTGCACATTTCAAATACTGATTCAGATTTTTCGATCCAGCGGGCCAGTCCTATGGGTTCTTCTGCCCCCGAGAATTTGCTTGGCTTCTCGTCGAGGAACATCTTGTAGGGGTTAAGACCCCCTCCTGCTGACAGAGGACAGGTAGTCAGCGAGGAATTTTACTAGCCCAACTATTAGATTTTTCCATGAAAATTTAATAATGGTTACCTGCCGGTTGGTTTTGAACACCCGCTAGAGCTGCATTCACGTGCTCTTGGATCATTGCAGCTAATTCTTCTGGCGTCATGTTAAGGTTTCCGCGACGTCCAGTTGCCATTTAGATCTTTGTAAGACAACATAAACACACACCGATAAGTCTATATATCCAATATAGTTATCCTATTCCATACTTAAATAATTCCTCAGATTATGTCAACCCAAATAAATTAAATAGTCAAAAGAAATACTTGATTAAATAAAGTTTCAACGTCTTACTAAGTGCCAACCAAACATATCAGTTTACTATAAAGTTTCAAGTTTAAACGCAAGTGGGAAAATAAAGAGTCTGAAGGAAAGTAAATAAAATAAGCGAGACGTGTCAATCTTCTACGTCTCCATCCCCCAAATCACTATCGTTACCGTCATCTTGCGCGGCGTTTCCAGCTTCTACAGCTGGGTCCTCCTCCGGATCCTCCTCTGGATCCTCCTCTGGATCCTCTTCTGGATCCTCTTCAGGATCCTCCTCTGGATCCTCTTCCGGATCCTCCTCTACCGGCACTGGAGGGGCCGGTGCGGGTGCGGGTACTGGTGCAGGTGCCTGATTTTGTTCTAGCTCCTGAATTCTCCAACTAGACTCCAGGACTCTGTCTTCGAGCCAGTCGGCCCTTATCTGCTCAGCAAGCAGATCTCTAGCTAAAGTGTTATGAGCTATCTTACTCGTATGTTGCTCTTCCTCGAGCGATCCAGTTTTACCTGTCAATTGTCGTATCATCCATCCCTGTGCTAGGATGGTTTCATGAATTCTTTCTAATTGTTCTTGTTGTTTCCGTATCATATCTCTAAGTAGGTCATTCCCTACTTCTACCGAGTTAACCGGTTCCACCGGCACAAAGATGGTTGGGCGTGATGACGACTCCTCCCCAGAGCGAGCCTTTTTCTCGCAGCTGAGCGTGTCTCCACGCCATAAGATGGTAAGGGTTCCACCATAGGTGCCTTTCCTGGCGCCCTTGGTTGCGAAAGTTTGTCGGACGATGATGATGATGATGACATTGCCTGTTAGGTTGTGTAGTTAGTTACGAGTTGTTTTCATTTCTTATTATGCATTCATAATCTACATAACACAGTTGTGGTACATCACATAATAAGATATAATCAGTTCGGTGCCAAACTACGTCTAGTGTCGTGTAATCAGCTATAGTTTAGGTCTACTTTTAATGCAAACCTGGTTCTCTATAGCTAGAGGCTCTGATACCAATCTGTCACACCCTCAATTTCCACTTGCGGAGTTTTACCGCGAGGCGTGTGAACAAACCAGAATCTGAGACACTAGTACGTCGAACGACTCTATATGATTTGATATTACGTATTCCAAAAATCATTTGTTTAACCATTCATAGTAGATTTTATATTGTCTTAGTTAGTTACCAATGTTTAGCGGAAGCATTAGTTTTTAAAGTTGAGCGGAAGCATAAAGTAAAGGAACGGGCGCCAACATAAACGCCAAAACTAAAGAAAAACCCAAAAACAATGTTTGTAAATGAGACTCGATAAAATATGTCTTGATCAATGCAGGTGAGTGCACCTAGAGCTCCTAGCGTCCTGAGAAACATGTAAAGAAATAAGTGTCAACATTAAAGAAGAGTGAGTTCACAGGTTTTCATAAATTCGTTTGTTCGGTTATAAGTTTGTCCCCCCCCCCGTTATCCCTAACCCGGGATAACGATTTAGTTCCATTATTCCCAACCCGGAATAATACTAATAGTTCCATTATTCCTTACCCGGAATAATAATGAGGTTCCATTATTCCTAACCCGGAATAATACTGATAGTTCCATTATTCGTTACCCGGAATAATAATGATGTTCCATTATTCCTAACCCGGAATAATAACGTTGTTGGCTCCATTATCCCTAACCCGGGATAATATTGTTTATTCGTAATTAAGTTCAATGTTAATATATATAGGTAGCTAGCCTAAAGTTATGTCACGTAAGTGTTCGCGATCGAAGCTGACTGTTGTGCCTCTGTGTTGCCAGGCTTATCACTGACCATGGCGAAGTTAGGCCAAATTATTCACCCGTTGACCATACCCGGTCGGCTAGCGCGACTAGCTCGGATGGGGCTTGTCGGGCCCAGTAGTACTACTTATAATTTCCCCGCTATCTAAACCCAATACTAACGATCCGAGAGATTGTCGAGGACTTGTGTGATATAGCTGCTTAGTGACCATAACGTACATTAACATTAACTTAGTTACCGAATATTTTAATGACGTTAATTTCGTATAACGTAAAGAGATAGAGTTGTAGAGTGTATACATGTTTCTCCCCCTGTTGTTTAAAACCGGATAAAATTAGGGGTCGTGAACTCACCTTTGGTTGCTCGGTTAGTGTAAGACAGAAGTTGCAAATGATGGGACCGCTAATTGCGTCCTAACAAGTCAATTGATTTCAAGTTAGTGTGTGAACACACCAATACAAATCCTATACATAATTAACGCACAAAGCGGTACACACAATCACAATTCCTAACACTCAAACATGCATGCAAGTATCCTCATATGAACATAGTGATCAAAACAATTTATCATGAACACAATCCAATCCATGCAACACTTTGGTGCACACATTCGCAAGTTATCAAGTTTCAGCTTACATACTCATAATTCGGCTATTTTCGAGGATTTTTATAAAATAGTTCCAACATTCCAAAAATTCCAATTATTTTACAGAAGGTGACAACTATACTGTAGAATTTATATAAATTTTTCAAGTCCTAACACTTTACCAATTATTCATAAATATTAATATACTAGGCTGCAGTCAGATTCGTCGCTTTCTGACTGCAGTCCACGGAAGAATTCATTTAAAAATCACCGTTCGTCCAATTAACAAAATTCCAGTGGGAGTTGCCCGGAAATTTCCATTCGACTCCCTACAGATTATTAAATCCAACTCGATAAACAACTAACAAATTTTCAGGATTTTCACAGCTTTAGTTGCTGAACTTAATTGGCCACTTAAAAATATCAAACGACTTCAGAAAAATATGAATCCAGCGCCTTAGAATCATTTTTCAAAACTCTACGTTTTAGACTTTAGAAAATCCGTTTTTCGATAATTAATAACCAAGTTACAGCCAGTTGAAGTTGGCTGTAACCACCATTCAGCATTCTGATTCAGCACTTTATCACAATCTAATCTGCTTAAACCATCAATACATTGAACATATGCGATCAAGAACAGAATTTCCAATCATATACTATCATATATATCATACCCATGCAAACCCTAATCATAACCTATAGTTTTTATCAAACAAAACGCAGCCTAATGTTTCTAGATTCCGAAAATCATCATACTTGCAAACTAGCCTATTCAATCGATTATCATCCTAATACTTTCCACCATCACATACACACACGATCCATAATTCATAACTCTAGTATGATTAGCGAAATAACATAAGATTCTAACCTTAACAATAGGATTAATGAGCCGAGAACTAGGTGGGACAGATTCGGATGTTGGCGAGACTTGCGACCGAGAAGGAGAATGGTGAGGGGAGGGCTGCCGCGATTCAAGAGGGAGTGTAGCAAAGCTGTCTTGCGATCGAGATGATGAATGTGCCGTCAGCTGTTTCACAACTAGGGTTTTTTTGTGTTTTGTTTTGTGAAGAAAGGCTCATGCATGTATGTGTATATATAGCGCAAAAAGGTGAAAGGAAAAAAGGGAAGGGTTGCTGTTGGGTGTGTGCTCGCGGCCGAAAGGGTTTGGGTGGGGCGGTTTGGGTTTAACACTTGGTCCTCAAGTTTGGTTAACTCCTTGAGTCGCAAGGGAATGAGGCCGGCTCGTGTCGCGGTTCGGTTCGATTCGTTTATATATTTGCTATATATATTTCATAACTAAAACAAATCACGAAATCGAACATCACATAATAATTCACCAACTTATAAACGTTATACACATAGCACGTAATTCGTTTGACAAGTTCACGAAATTATCGTAATTATTTCGAGTGTGCAATTTAAGTCTCCGAATCAATTTAACGTAGGAACGAATAACCGTGAAGTAGTGCGTTTAAGATATCTGAAAAACCGGGATGTCACACACTGGGCCATGGTGAGCTTCTGTTCCAGCTTTTAAAATTTTGTTTTTCTGGTCCTAAGAGTCTATAATCTGCTGAGTATTTTCTCGTGGATCAATACTCGGGAGATTACACTCATTACTACATAGAGGATGAACGAGGAGGAATATTGTACCATTTGCGGCGAATCTCACTCGGTGCAATATTGCGATCTTTTCTGACCATCCACCTCATATACTCACTATGAGGAACCATGGTTTGAACTTCCAAAATCAAGCTTTGATTGGGACACTTATCCCTCTCAACTTCACAAAACACCACCAACTATCATCCCCGAAGCCGAAAGCCTTATACAAAGTCTAAAAATCATGAACAATTAATAAGAAAATCCTGCGAAAGAGAAGAGGTTGTTTGTACTAATCAAGTGATAATTGAAAAAGTAAAAATAGAAGAACAACTAAGTGAAAAAACATCGCATGAACGAAAGAGGTAAGCTCGAATACGATAATTTCAAAAAAGAGTCAAATTTTCAGGAAATTAACATTTTGTCACCTTCTCTCAGAAATCATTGTTTAGTACCCACTCATGCTAAGTTTTTAAAAGAGTTAAACACTAACAAAAAAATTGACGAAATGATTAGCATTAAATTAACATACGATCAAACTACACTAATAAAATATGAGCAATTTAAAATTAACATCACACCGGTTCCATGTTTCTTTCAACACACCTTTATTAGTAATATTACAATTGATAAGGATCTTTGTGTTAATATAATGCCTAACTATATTTTCGAAAAATTAAATATTAGTGATTTTTCTCCACTTTAAATCCCCATTTTTCTCTCTAATCAGAAAATAATAAAGTCAATGGGAGTAGTAGAAGAGGTGTTAGTACAAAAAAACCAAACGGTGGTCCTAACCAACTTTACCATTCTCGATGATGCCCCACTTGTGTTGAGATAACCAACTTGTCAAACAAGAGGACACCATTGAACAAACCTTTTTGGTTCTCGGCCAAAATAAAGAGCAAACAAATAAAGAGTCTCTTAAAGACACACCACTTGAGCTCTAAGAACTCCCAAAAGATTTGGAATATGCTTTTCTAGACAAGCGTGGTAAGTTACCGATAATTATTTCTTCTAAATTAAATAGTATAGAAAAAGAAAAAATAATTTAACTTTTGAAAAAACATAAAAACGCGATTGCATGGAAGCTTATAGATATAAAAGGAATAGACCCTTCCATGTGCACGCACAAACTTTTTGATGGAAGATGGCTATAAGTCGGTAATACAAATCAAACTACTTGATGCCAGACTCATCTACCCAATTTTCGATAGCTCTTGGGTGAGTCCCGTTCAAGTAGTACCCAGAAAGGGAGGAATGACGGTGGTAACTAATGAAAAAAATGAGTTAATACCAACAAGCACCGTCACTGGATGAAGAGTTTGTATAGACTATAGTAGTTTAAATGAGGCAACGAGGAAAGACCACTTCCCTTTACCTTTAATTGATCAAATGTTAGAAAGATTATCCGGTCACAAATTTTATTGTTTTTTAGATGGTTTCTCAGGTTACTTCAAATATCGATAGCTCCAGAAGACCAAGAGAAAACAACTTTATATGTTCTTATGAAACTTTCGCTTATCGACGCATGCCTTTTGGTCTAAGTAATGCCCCCGCAACTTTCCAATGTTGCATGATGACCATTTTCCATGATATGATAGAAAAACCATGAAAGTTTTCATGGATGACTTTTCTATCTTTGGAGAATCATACAACCAATGACTCGATAACTTTGAATGAATGCTATCCTGATGTGAGGAAACTAACCTCGCCCTTAATTGGGGAAAATGACATTTCATGGTAATAGAGGGAATAGTACTCGGTCACAAAATTTCAAACGAATAAATGGAGGTTGATCGAGCAAAAAATAGACACCATCTCTCGACTACCACCTCCATCCTCCGTTAGAGCCATAAGAAGCTTCCTAGGGCATGACGGATTTTATAGACAATTTATCAAATAATTTTTGAAAATTTCAAGACCTTTAACAAAATTACCTGAAAAAAATGCACCATTTATCTTCGATAAGGATTGCAACCAAGCATTTTTAACACTAAAAGAAATGCTAGTCAATGCACCAATCATGATAGCGCCTGATTGTAAATTACCCTTTGAAATCATGTGCGATGCAAGTGACTTTGCGGTTGGAACAGTCTTGGGACAACCAAAAGATAAGCATTTTCACCCAATTTACTATGCTAGTAAAACTCTCAATGATGCACAAGAAAATTATACCACAACTGACAAAGAGTTACTAGTTGTAGTATTTTCTTTTGATAATTTTGTTCTTATCTTGTTCTCTCAAAAAAATTGTTTATACAGACCATGCAGCCATTCGTTATCTTTTTTAAAAAACAGGATGCCAAGCCACGTTTAATCAGGTGGATTCTACTCCTCAAAGAATTTAACATAGAAAAAAAAGACAAAAAAGGAGCTAAAAACACCGTTGCCGATCATCTATCTCACTTGAAAGATCCAGCTTTGGAGGCAACTAGGGACGAGCTCATCAATGAAAAATTCCCAACGGAATCTTTAGAAATGGTTGAGTACTGAGAAGAACCATGGTACGCCGACTACGCCAACTACTTGGCTAGTGGGATAGTAGTGAAAGGATGGTCACATCATCAAAGAAAAAAATTATTTACCGATGTAAAGCATTATTTTTGGGAAGATCCATATCTTTTTAAAATTTGTACTGACCAAGTTATCCGACGATGCGTACATGGTAATGAAGCTAGAAAGATTCTTCGCCATTGTCACGAAGGTCCGTACAGAGGACATCATGGAGCCTCTAGTACCGCTCGAAAGGTATTCAATTCAGGATTCTATTGGCCACCATTTATAAAGACTCACAAAGTCTTGTCAAGACATGTGATGCATGCCAACGATCAGGTAATATTTCTTCCAAAAACGAAATGCCACAAAATGGTATTCTCGTTTGTGAAATCTTTGATGTATGGGGATTAGACTTTATGGGACCTTTCCCACCATCAAAAGGAAACAACTATATACTTTTGGCCGTGGATTATATTGTCAAAGTGGGCTAAAGACGAAGCTTTTCCAACAAATGATGGAAGAGTCGTGGTAAGATTCTTGAAATGATTATTTTCTCGTTTCGGTACTCCAAAAGCATTAATAAGTGATAGAGGTACCCATTTTTGTAATCATCTACTTGAAATTTTTTTTAACAAAATATGGGGTCTATCACCGAATCTCAACTGAATATCATCCCCAAATAAACGGGCAAGCCGAAGTAACTAATCGAGGCTTGAAACGAATACTTGAGAAAACGTAGGATTAAATAAAAAAGAATGGGTCGATAAAATAGTTGACACTTTATGGGCTTTTAGAACTGCTTATAAAACAACAATCGGCACTACCCCATATAAGTTTGTCTATGGAAAAAGTTGTCATTGACCAGTTGAAATAGCACACCGGGCCTATTGGGCACTAAAGAACGTAAACTTAGACCATGAAACCGCCGGTAGAAATCGATTTTTTTAATTAAACAAACTAGACGAATTGAGAAATCAAGCATACTCTAACTCCGAAATTTGTAAAGAACGTATGAACAACTTTCATGACAAACATATTAAGCCTAGTGAATTTCGAGAAGGAAATCAAGTGCTATTGTTTAATTCACGACTTTGATTCTTTCCCGGAAAGCTAAAGTATAGATGGTCAAGACCTTTTTCCATCACCCATATCTTCCTACACGGTGCAATCGAGAATAAATCTCAAAACGGCATTCCATTTAAGGTCAACTAACAACGGCTCAAGCCCTACCAAGGCACTGAGGATGAAGAGGAAGAGATTTCGCTACAAGCAAGTGAGGTATGATTTAACAAAGGTTTGTACATATATGTAAATTAACATCATGTCTTGTAGGATACGAACATCGGAAGAGCTTCAGAACAGGTAGGTTAACTAAGAGAACCTCTTTCGGGAAAACGGTCACTCACACGTACACTACTAGATATATATATATATATATATATATAAAGCCGCCCATGGGGGCGTGGCCACAGACCACGGGGCCGTGGTTGGTGTGCAGACGGGTATAAACCCCATTTTCTTCTCATTTCTTCATATCACCACGACCCATTTCCCCTAAAAAGCTCTGGTTCCACCATGATTTTCTGCCATTGTCCATGTTTTCATTCCGTTCAACATCTGCAAGGTATGATTCTAACATCTTCTCTAGTTAGTTTAACGATTTGCATGTAGAATAACATCAAAAATTTGGGGAAAAATCTAGGGTTCTTAAACTGGAACCACACCAAACCTAACTTTTTGTTTAGATCTAGTAATAGTAGTTTATATACATGTTATAAGAAGTAAATCAACGACTATTGTTCATAGAATCAGTCGATTTCAAGTATAAACCATGAACCCTTGTTTTTAAACCGAAAAAGATAAAATTGATGGGGGTAAACGGTTTGTTTTTGGAAAAACAGCACTTGGGGTTTCATTTTCGGGGAAAACCGCCCCTACTCAACCAAAAATTTTCAGCTTTTCGAAACAGGGTCGAAATTTGATATTTTGCAGTAAAAGTAACCTTTCCACGGGGTCGTGGTCAGTGACCATGGGGCGTGGCCATGAAAGGCGGCTGAGCACAGTGCGTGGTCATGACCACGGGGCCGTGTCCAGCTTCCTGTTTTACCTTTTCCCCGAAATTTAATTGTAACGCACTGATTGTTCTGTGGTTCTCTTGTGTAGTAATGGACAACAAGTTTCTGAAGTTCAAGTCATCAGAATTGGAGTACCAAACCCGTTTTGAGATCCTCTAAACAAGGCACGAAGAGGCACCAAGGCAAACGTGTTATGACACCCTTGATGCTATGGGACAAAGGGGTCGTTACGAGATGCTAGTCACAGGACCAATTTGAACCGCTCTTGACACCAAGCTCCACTCCATCTACTAGTACAACATGGAGTTCTATAGCACATTCAAGTTCAAATCCAAAGAAGACCCGTTCGATTCAGACGCTGTTGAGTTCAGATGTGTTGGGCAGCTATTTTCCATCTCCATGGCCCAATTCAGTGTGAATATTGGTTTATACACCAAAGACGAATCAGTTGAGGAATAATTCACGGGTGGTCTCCGTGAAATTCCGACTAACATGCGCCAAACTGCATGGGCTCAACTTGGAGATGGGACATACGATCCAAGCAGAACCAAGAGAACGCTATTGCGGGACCCACTTTACCGCTACATCTACCGGGTCCTAAGCAACTCCCTCAGTCAACGGCGTGATAGCTCGGGTGTGGTAAACCTCTGTGACCTCACTTGCCTCTAATGCATCCACAACCGCCAACCCCTCGATGTCACATACCTACTCCTCAAGAACATGCACCTAAACCAGATGGCCTCTCCTCCCATGCCGATCTTCTTCGGGGGATGGATCTACAAACTGTTCAAGAATTATGTGCATCGCGTCCCAAAGTCATTCCATCAAGGTGTGAAATCAAAGAAGGTAGATCTAGCCCAATGTCGCACCAGGGGATTCATCCAAGACATGGATGACGGGACCATCCGCTTCCGAAATGCCCAAGGAAACACATGGGGCCCGAAGAAGTCCTAGCCCTCCAAGACGACCCCAACCGTCCTCCTCCACAATACCAGACTACCAAATGGGTTCATCCTCTCAATGAGACGGGTTTCCTAAGTTTCAAAGTTTAACTGACCTTTTGTAGGAAAACCTTCTATGCACCCGGAACACATACAATGTAGCCAGCAACGCCAACACCCGGATTGGAGCGGTGGAACGTTCCATCGTTACTATGCAAGAAGATATCACATACATCGGGGACACATGATGTATCGTGATGAGGACGAGGAAGACGATGAGGATGAGGACATGGATTAGGCGGTGACAAGGGTGGTGGTGTGGTGGTCGACGGATGCAGTTTCCTGGTTAATCCTTTTCCCTATGAACAATTTGCCAGCCTATGTGCTGTGGTTTAACAATTTACTTTTTAGACACTTTTATTTCTGCATTTTCTTTTTAGTTTTATGTTTGTGGTGATGATGGATTTGAAACGCTCGTAAATTAGGATTCAGGTTTTGTATTATGTTTTGTGTGGTGTGAATATTAGCAAAACATAACGCTCGTAAATTAGGATACAGGTATTGTATTATGTTTTGTGTGGTGTGAATATTAGCAAAACATGCACACAGGAGGCTTGAATGCACTAAGCATTAGTGCAATCTAAGCCCGGAAACCAGAAGCGAAGGCCAAAAACTTGAAAATTCGGCGATTGCAGACTGCCACCACGGGGCTATGGTCGTTCACCACGTCCCCGTGTCCAACACCCCCTAAATCTGTTGTTTGTTTACACATTCTAACCATGGGTCATGGCCACCAGGCACGCCCCTTGGTCAGCCTTCTGTAAGTTTCGTTACTGGTACTCTGACCACGGGGTCGTGCCCAGACAACATGCGCCCATGGCCAGGTGCCCAGTATCCTAAAAACTTGTTTTTAACACGCGTTTACACATTTGAATCAACCGAAAAACTTATTTTTGGACACATTGAGGAAAATGTGTAATTTAAGTGTGGGGGGAAGCTAAAATCTTGAATCTTGCAAGTCCTAATAATAAGTCTTACACAAAACTCGTATTGGAACCGCTAATCACCTCAAATCTTTTCAAAAAAAAATTCATTTTTTTACTTGCCTTGGTTTAATTTGGGAATAACAAGTTCTACAAAAGTTACATTTTTACAAATTTACAACCGATAGCGTCGTGATAGAAAGAACCAAACAAGAAAATTATAAAAAGGCATGACAACTCTTTTTAAAATTTGAGTATATATACTTGTTCACACTATAAACCCATTCCCACAATAAGTGAGTTTTGAGCCTTTATCGATCATACATACATACATCTTTAAACTAAATGCTCATTTTTCGTTTCTTGTGTGAATAGCCGCTTGGTTCTTACAACTCTAGAACATGCCAAGACGATACATTCCCGGTCCTTACCGACTTAAATCCAATTAAGTAAATGATGGAGGCATTAGGACTAACCCGTTTTTATTCAACACTATTATTTTCCCTCTTTTTACTCCCCTACGAAAAATCTCCCTAATTAACCCCTTTAAGCCTAAACCTTTTCATTTCAGAAAAACCGTAAGATAAACACCCATTACCCACCAAAGCCTTTTTCTTTCAAACCCATCTATTTTAGTAAAAAAAAAAACTCGGTTATCTTGTGACACACATGAAAAAAAATCATAGTTCTTGCAATAACCAAACAAGTTCCTCAAAATCTTGTTTGAATATGCTTAGTTTAAATAAATGTCACTAAAACAAAACGTTTTACGACAACCGACGCTTTTTACGCTTTTCACCATTTTGCTAACTACTAACCCAAAAATCACCTACCCTTAGCCCAAGCCTAACCCTTTAAAAAAGTCCTCTTGATATTTACAAAGGTTTATAGTAAAAGAGGATGAGGTTTGATCGCTTGGCAAGCATATGGTAGAAGTAAGTTCCATGCCGGAATCGAGTGTTATCACAAAATACATCTTTGGCCGAGTGTTGAGTGATCTCCCGTGAGGTACGTGAACTTGTATAAAAATAGAATTTTAAAGAGGCATGTTATGGCCAAACAAATAATTTTTCATAAAAGATGTTCTAAATAAATCATGACGAATAAGATTGTAAATAAGATAAAAACAAAATTTTAAGAAATATCTTGGATTCCGACACTCAAGACAAGCCACAAAACTTCTTCTCTACCTATTCCACTGGGGTGTGTAAGCCACATTTAAAGAGTTTTTCTTGAGGACAAGCAAATATTCAAGTGTGGGGATATTTGACGTGTATAAAATGCAACATGTAAATTACATCAAATGAGGCATAAAACTAACCCTTTCTAGTACTAATGTTGGAAAAAAAACATGTTTCTTTGTTCCTTTTGAATTTACACGACCATGTGAGCTTAAAAGAACAAAAGAAGCAAATAAGCAGACAAAACCAACATAATCACAAGAAGGAATGACGCGACATACCCGACCCCTCAACAGCAACCCAAAGACAAAAACAAGGAATCAGAAGCTGACACGGGGCCGTACCCAGCCAAGCATTAGGCGTGGTCAGACATTGCACTTAAAGACAAAGCATGCAGACGCTTCTATGCCCACCACGGGGCCGTGCCCAGATCACCATGGGGTGTGGTCAGACTCTAAGATTTGCAGAATCTAGATAGTATAGGAAGATTTGATCATGGGGCCGTGCCTAGAAGCCAGGGGTCGTGTGGGGCCCTTTGCTGATAGCTGCAATTAATGAAGGAAGAGAAGAAGCTGTCCACGAGTCGTGCCCACTGGACATGAGGCCGTGGCCAGGGTACTATTCTGACTATAAATTCGGGTTCTTGGTTCACTTCAAAAGCATCCTTTGGCAAACCATTTCTTTCTCACTTTGTCACCACTCCACCACCACTACACACCAACTCCCACCACCATCATCTCTATTATCTTTAGAGTGTGTAGTAGTCTCGGGATCCAAGATTGATTGTAAGGGTTCTTGTCAAACAAAGGTCATGCTTGGCTAATCTCTTACATCACTTGGTGAAGACAAGTTTTTATTGGATTACTTTTGATTTTTAATCTTTCGGTACTTTTTAGTTGGGATGTATTAATGACTTTAATAACTAGTTTCTTATGTTGAAAGTGAATTTTTCTAACCATTTCTTCATGATGTCAATGATTTGCTTATTCGTGTCTTTACGGTCTACATAAAGCGCGTTAACTACTTAGAAAATGGGTTAGAAGGGTGGTTTGGTAAAGTTCTTGTCTCGTTCAGTGTATAGATCATGAGAGGACTTGGTTCAAGCTTACTAGGACCTCCTTCAATGCCCCAAAGGTATTGGATGTCGGGGGTGCGAATAGCTTGAACCCCTCATATGTAAACTACTATTAAAACTTTAAACCAGTTTCTTGGGATTGTATCCTTGCTGACTCAAACCACTTAGCCGAGGGTAACGTCACCTTCAAAAGAGGGGCCTACCACTTTACGCATTAATAACTTATTTATTATCTTTCAATATCCTGACCCTCTCAAACCACTGGGTTGAGGGTAACGTCACCTTCAAAAGAGGGGCCTACTACTTTAACTAAGATAATCTCTTGAAAAGCCCGTAAGTGCAAAAATCATCAAAGGATACAATAAAGAGGAGTTGGATCCAAGTGATTCTATCTTGTCTATTTGTATTTCATTATATTTATCTTTTTCATTTTCTTAGATTTACTTTTATGTTTAAAACTTTTATCAAAAATTTAGAACGATTAGACGTTGACGATAAACCGGTATTAAAAGCTCTTGTGTCCTTGGACAACCTCGGTATCTTACCAACACTATACAACGCTCGCGATGGGTGCACTTGCCCAAGTGTGTGTTTAGTGTTAGTACAATATCATGTTTTATAAATTTAAAACTTGCCAATGCGTAAAAGGACTTAAAATATTAAGAAAATCATATCACGCTCGACATGCACTAGTGCCTAGGTTCAAGATTTACTTTGCAAGTAAAGTGCAAAGTAATGGTTCAGTTGAATTTCTAAAATAGATTTCCAAACTATTTTTGGACAGTGTGCATACTCAGTATGGGTCTTAATGAAAGATAGAATGTTTAAAGTAAAGTATGGTTTGATGATTAAAGACAATTTGGCTTATAGTCTTAATAATTAACATAACTGTTTGTTAATGATCAATGTAATGAGCTAGTGAACAAATTGATGAATGTCAAACCGATTAATGTGAATGTGAAGGTAAAGTAAAGTAATGATCATGTGGATGAATGTGTGTTAGTTTCATCTAACGATATGAGTATGTAATATGTATGTTATTGTAGCGTGTTAGGAAATGGGTCCTATGGGACATGTGAAATGGAGTGATGATGATCACATGCCCTATGGGACTTATGGATTGTAATGAAAATGATCATCGTCCTACAAGACATATAGAATGGTTCCTAAAGGACACATGGACAAAAGGGTCTACAGGATGCTTGAAAGTAATGGCTCCTACTGGATAGTGGATTGAAATACAATATGTCTATGTATGTTATTGTTATGTTATGTTATGTTATGTTATGTTATGTTATGTTATGTTATGTTATGTTATGTTATGTTATGTTATGTTATGTTATGTTATGTTATGTTATGTTGATGTTATGTTATGTTATGTTATGTTATGTTATGTTATGTATGTTATGTTATGTATGTATGTTATGTGTGTATGGTATGGTATGTTAGTGTGATGTTAACTTTTCTTAAGAAAACTAGAACTGAATCAACGTATGTGACTTTTATAATACACATCGAATTAGTGCAGGTTAGTCCCTATGTCTTGGAGGTCATGGCTTTAAAGGCTATCTGAACACAAGACTAGCATCCCTTTCAAGAAGTTTCTTTTGAGACACTAAGTTTTGTTGTGGTTATGTTTAATGTCTTGTAATCAACGTTTTAGTGTTTCTGCTGCAAGCATACCTATCAGTATATTGTATAGCCTAGGTAAGTACCCAAGTATCAATCCGTGGAAACTGAGATCTATTAACCTATCTCTTTCGTAATATCTAACCTAAGTAATTTCTAATGATTAGAAAACACTAAATAACCTATTTGATTAAGTTTAGAAAACAGTGATGAGAAATTAACCAGAGTTAGGTCCTGAAGTGCGAGACTGACGCATCAAATTAACACATGGGTTATGGTACAAACTGGGTCTTACCGGGTTAGTTTATAATAGGTTTTGGACCTTTATAGGTCATTTGGGCTAAGCATTAGGCCATGTGGGCCAAGCAGGCCCAAAGGGAGCCAATGTAGGGAAGTGGGCTTGCCTAGGTATATAAACAAGTTTTTAACTTGTTTTAGGGTTAGACCTCCAAGTTACACAAATTCTAGAGTTAGAGAGAGGGAGGCGTTTGTGTTAGTGGTGTACACATACCAGACGTTTTTGCTTATCAAAGTAATAGAAATGTGTGTGAGTTGAAAGTGATTCGGTGTGTTCTTCGTATTTTTGTGTTTTTCTTAAATCACCTATTGTTTGGATTCCATACACTCAATAGGTTGTTTGATATCATTGAAAGATCCGTGTTTTCGGGACTTACAAGTGGTATCAGAGCCTTTAGAACCTTTTCTAGGCTCGTTCTGATATCAAATATTCAAGATTTTCGTTAAATTTTGGGTTGGTGTTCTTCGCGTTCTTCGTTTTATCAGAAGTCTTAATAGTTTGCTGCATCGATCCTTTGAAAGTGTGTTAAAAGGATTAACCAAAATTTTCAGTTTTTAAAAGTATATCTTTTAATTATTAAAAGATTTGTGTAAATCCTATTTTCATAAAAAATAAAATAAAAAAATTAGTCAAATCTCTCAACTTTTTTTAAAAGATTTTGAATTCAGTAAATCCCAAAAATCTCAGGAATTGTTATTTGACTTTAAAAAAAAATATATTCATCGTAACGACCACCGCACGGTTGTGGCGGTTGATTCTTTCAAAAAAAATTATGGTTTTTGAATTAATTATTATAATAATAATAATAATAATAATAATAATAAAATAATAATAATAATAATAATAATAATAATATAATAATAATATATAATGATAAGATCATGATTAGCTAATCAATGTTTTTTTAAGGTTTTAATATATTTATTATTAAATTAGTTTTTGTAAATAATAATAGTTTTATTGATTGTATTTATTATATTTTGAAAAAAAAAGGTTGTGTTTGTTTTGTTTTTGGTAACAGTTTTGACATGCTTTTGAGGTGCAGTACAAAAGTCGGTTCGTACGGTTGCAAAGTGTTTGAGTTAGCAAGTACACGGGTTCTCGCTTTGGCTTGTGTTTTTCTCAGATTTTGATCGCAGGAAAGGAACAAAGCTCCTGAGAATCAACCATCTATTGACAACATGGCATTCATGGCTCAGATTCAAGGACTTGATGTTGAAGAAATAAATTCTTACTTATGTATTGATTGTCAAGCTAGGGTAAAGGCTTATCGTTTACACAATTCAGAGCTAATCTCAGATCTTAATGACATAAAACGACACAATACTACGTTAAAGAAAAACGAAAAACTTTTCAAAGAAAATATGGAAGCGCAACGAAAAGACATTGCTAAACTTCAACAAGATCTTAGTGTTAAGTGTTGTGTATACGACGATGCTAAAGAAACCATACGCGTTTTGTCCAAGGAGCTAGAAGAAATCAAATTAAAGTATCAAATAAATGAAATTAATATAAAAAAATATGATACCTCAAGCAAATTGGTCAAAGACATTTGTGACACTCAAATGGAGTACAAGGAAAAGAGAGGGTGTGGTTTGGGTTATAAGAAAGTTCCTCCTCCATACAATCATAACTACACCTATATGCCTTACCTGGTGGAGGAACTGATGAATGAGGATACCTTGACTTACGGTCCGAAAACTGATAAGTCATCAATCAAACAGCAGACCTGTTGAAAAATGGGCGACCCCTCTAATCCAATTTGCTTCTAAGGGTATAATCGATACTAATGCTTCGCCTTCACGTGCAGATAAAGTGAATGAAGTATCTTGTGAAGATGTTCTTGGGGATGAACCCCTTCAAATTCTGTTTTTTCCAAAAACTCAATAAATGAAACTGATTCTGGCTGTGGTTTTGGACAAAATTTTCTTAATTCGTTTCATAGTTATGTGTCATCTATTGGGCCTAATGTTTTGGGCAAGAAAGTTGATACTTGTGTAACAGAGATTGAATCGGCAAAGGAAACGAATGAGCCAGCTGAACCAACTTATTCCAAATGTGAATCATCTGAAGCAGCTGATTATGAGAAATGGAATCAATTAATTCTAGTGGATTCAGCTCAAAAGTGCCATGTGCAGAACCTCTTATGTTGAAAATTTGTTATATGTTTCAGCTGAAGTTTCTTCTAAAGTTTCAGGTTTTTCATCCGATAAACCAGAACTCTCCGATTCTGTCAAAGCTGATGATAGGAAGGATGAAGAGAAGACTGACGTGAACAAGGCTCAATTATGCAAGATGAACAATCTGAATCTTCTGTTAGCGATGTAAAGGTTCAGATCATGCAACAAGAGCCGAAGCGAGCAGGTAAAGGATGTAGAAAGAAGAAGCCTAAACATCAAAGACAATCAGGCTCTCCATAATCTTCAATGGGCAACAATAGTCCTCAAAAGACCCGTGATGCGAAAAATCCTTTTGTTAAGCCAGTCAGTAATGGCAGATGTGAGAAATATGCATTTGACTGTGCTAACAAGGCTTTCGGAGAGACTGGTGAGATTTATGAACAAGACTTGCAGAGAAAACTCAGAAGAAATCTCCACCACTAAAAGCCCCTGCAAACGAGAAGTATAGACATCCGAATTCATCCTCGTTTGCAAGGAATGTGCCACAAAAAAAAGCACAGAAAGGACCAGTTCATCCTTCAGGGCCTGCAAGAGTTACACAAGCTGATCAGAATGCCTCCTACGTGACGAGATAAAACATGCTTCAATTGCGGCATTGCTAGCAAATTGCTTGGAACTGCACACATTGTCCCTACGTACCCTTTATGCAAAATCAGAGGGTTAAACCAAAGGTTAACTATCATTCTAAACCGATGAAGGTTTCATCACCTAAGGCAATGAAGAATGTGAATCCCAGGGTTAAACCATCTGATGTTGAGAATCCTCCTCTCACGTTCTTTTTTCACAAAGATATTTCAAGCAGAAGCTGATCGAGATCCTGATATGAAGCTAACCACAAGAGCTGAAGAAAGAGACCCAGTGCTGAGAGTTTGTTGAAGTGTGAGGTCCTAGAAGTGTGAGACTGACTTTCAACACTCAAAGCAAAGCGACAGCCATAGACTACGTTGAAGACGTTGCTGAATGCAAGCTATGAAGACAATTTGATGGCATCAGTCTAAGGGGAGATTGTTAGGTCCTAAATTGTGAGACTGACGCATCAAATTACACAACGGGTTATGGTTACAAACTAGGTCTTACCGGGTTAGTTTATATTAGGTTTAGGACCTTCATAGGTCATTTGGGCCAAGCTTTAGGCCATGTGGGCTAAGCAGGCTCAAAGGGAGCCCATGTAGGGAAATGGGCTTGCCAAGGTATATAAACAGTTTTCAACTTGTTTTAGGGTTAGACCTCCAAGTTACACAAATTCTAGAGTTAGAGAGAGGGAGGCGTTTTTGTTAGTGGTGTACTCATACCAGATGTTTTTGCTTATCAAAGTAATAGAAACGTGTGTGAGTTGAAAGTGATTTGGTGTGTTCTTCGTATTTTTGTGTTTTTCTTGAATCACCTATTGTTTGGATTCCGCACACTCTTGTTTGATATCATTGAAAGATCCGTGTTTTCGGGACTTACAACCAGTTAGGTTCAGAATCATCTTATTACTTTTGCAAAACAGTTGATTATGGTTCTTATGAAAAGGTCGACACAGTTAAAAAGCTAGAGCCCTCTCAGGTTAGCCCCATGTCCCTAAATACCAGGCTCTACACACTCCCAACTATCGCGTTCTAAGTAACTAACTCATTTACTAATCCCTTGTGACCAAAGAGTCTCTTATATTGTTCTAGCAACTACAATTAGAACCAAGTGAATTACAATAGGCTACTCAATTTAAAGCAAACCCTTATCTAATCTTTAAACCTTTTTAATCAGAATTTTCCCATAGGTAACCCATACGAAAATGTTCAGGGGAAGATTGGATCAAATCTAGAGACTAACTTGGAAGTTGACGCCATTGCTACTAAACGAGAAAACATAAATCATCCAGTTGAAAATATCATAAGTGACCCGACTGCAGGTGTTCAGACAAGGAGAAGTATAGTAGAAGGTTCATGTTTGTATACTACGATTGAGAAGACTGTATTATCAACAATTGCTTGTATAACTGTTTTATTTCTCAAGAGGAGCTGAAAAACATTCATATGGATCTAAAGGATAATTCATGGGCAGAAGCTATGCAGGGGGAACTAGCTCAGGTTGAGAAGTTGAAAGTGTAGGAGTTAGTTGATTTACCAGAGGGAGAGAAAGAAATTAGCACCAAGTGGGTGTTCAAGTGTGAGAAAGATGACCGAGGGATCGTGACAAGGAACAAGGCTTGGCTAGTGGTAAAAGGGTTCAATCAGCAAGAGGGGTTGACTATAATGAAGTGTTTGCACCAGTTGCAAGGTTGGAAGCAATTCAGTTGTTTCTAGCATTTGCATTTTTAAGGGTTTCAAAGTTTATTAGCTTGACGTGAAGAGTACATTTCTTTATAGGAAAGTCAAAGAACTGGTGTATGTCTCAAACCAAATGGGTTTATAGATCCAGACTATCCAAATAGTGTGTATAGATTGGATAAGGCGCTATATGGATTACATCAAGCACCCAGGGCACGGTACAAGACACTGTCGACACAGCTTTTGTCAAATGGCTTTGAAAGGGGGCAGATTGAGTATACACTTTTCATTCAGAGGAAGAAGGAAGATTTTCTGTTGGTACAGGTATATGGGATGACATCATCTTTGGTTCATCTGATGAGAGCATGTGTCATGAATTTGAGGTGGTGTTGAAGAGTAAGTTTGAGATAAGTTCAATGGGTGAGTTATCATTCTTCTTGGGGCTTCAAGTTGAGCAAAAGAAGGATGAGATCTTTATTCATCAGACGAAGTATATGTATGACATTTTGACTCGTTTCAAGATGGAGGATTGCGCAACTTTTAATACACCCATTTGTGAAAATCACAACATTGGTCTAGATGTTGAGAGTGTGGACGTTGTTGATCCAACTCAATATAGGGCCATGATTGGATCGTTGATGTATCTTAAGACTAGACATTATGTTCGTCGTATGTCTTTGTGCTAGATATCAAGCAAATCAAAGGAGTCACATATGAAGGTGGTGAAACGTATTCTTTGTTACTTGAAGGGAAAACCTAAGTATGGGTTATGGTACCCTGCTGATAGTGACTTGGAGTTTATTGCATACATTGATTCAGATTTCAGAGGTTGCAAATCAACCAAAAAATCTACCACAGGTGGTTGTCAGTTCTTAGGGGAAAGACTTGTGTTATGGCAGTGCTAGAAACAAGCATGTGTGTCTACGTCGTTGTGTAAAGCTAAATACATTGTTGCGGGTAGTTGTTGCTCTCAGGTTCTGTGGATACAACAACAGATGCGCGATTATGGTTTGAATTTCACTCGCACGCCTATTATGATAGATAATAATGCCACAATTTTCGTAACTAATAATCCCGTAAAACACGGTCACACAAACATATTGACATTCATCATAATTTAATACGGGATTGTGCTAAAAAAAAGAATGATTGAACTGCATAGGGTCGACACACTAGATAAAATGGCAGATCTTTACTCAAAAGCATTTGACAGGGCTCGATTTGAAAATCTCGTCGAACTCAATAGGATGAGGAATCCTGAATAAACAGTTTTCTAAGAACTTTGTAAATAGTTTATTGTTTTCTTAAAAATTAAAAAAAGTAGAAAACCATAAAAATAAAAAAATAGAAAAAGCAAAAACGAGTAATTACCGTGTGAAAAAGAAGAGATGATAGTACATCAGTGTTGGGATTGAACCCTTACAAAGGAACAGATGATAGAAAGCCAAACTTCTATCAGATGATTGATCCAGAATAACAAAGTTTACAAGCTCTGATTGGAGCCACTGCCAAGACTGAAGTCTGCTTTACAAGCTTTGTCAAGACAAAGCCCTACTATTGAAGAGAACATCTGCTAGAGGGAACCTTTGATGAAGACTAACAATGTTTAGGCTTATCAGTGTTTGTGCTTTATTAATGTAACAGTGTTTTTGTATTAGCAGATGATAGGCTTAGCAATGTTTCTAGTTAGTTATATTTGTTAAATGTTATTATCACCTCTGACGTCATCAAAAGATGCTCAGAGGTTAGGATTGTACTATAAATAAGACAGTGCATTGTAGTGTTCTATCCATCTATCAAAAAGATCATTTCGCATTATCTTCCAATCATCTTCTTTACATTCTGTACTAACAAACTGTCATTAGGCTGAGGGGGAGTTGTGATTCACATGCAAAACTTATAAGTTTTGAAAATATGATGATCAAAGCAATCTTCCAGTAGTTGTGATAAAAAGTTTTCTATATTCCGTTGCATTTACACTCTATTTTATCTTCATTCATCAATCATATTACAAAACCTTCACAACTATTTGAAACTCAGATCCTGACAATTAGCAAGTTATACTGTCACACTGAAATTGTAACCAAATTGCATCAGTGTGATAGCAGCTTCATCATATGATGTACCAGTAGGCAAGAAACATGAAATAATCAACTTACCATGGTGGTATAAACATAAAGAACTGTGTATGAGTGGGTAACATATCAGTGGCGTATGGTTTTATAACCTTAAATCTTGCATTGATAAATCACCAAAATCCGAGGTTTTAGGTATTTATACTGCTATTTCATCCGGGCACCAATTATCTGACGTTGTAAAACAAAAAGGATGAATTTGGTATACTCACCTACTACGAGGAATCTTTGTGCATACCTTGATCGCAGGGGGAATTCCTGAAGTGGGACACACTAGTACATCAGTACAATCTTACCTAAATTGTATCACTAGGTAAAGGTACTTGTAATGTTCGTGTGTTTTGTTTAAGTGGATAAACAATACTGTTAATCGTCTTGAACAGCGTTTCACGCAAATTAAAGAAAGAATGAACTGAGAGTGTGAAACAGTTTGATTTGGCTTATATGATCTTCTTAACTAGTGATTCTCACAAAAACATAGTGTTTATTGTTTTGTTATTTATTTGCTTTCAGAAAATCCAAAAATCCAAAAAGATTTTCTTTTTATTTAAAATTCTTAATGTACGGGAAATGGTTGTTCATAGAGGAATTGTTACCAAAAGACGGAGCTGGTGTTAGAAGATGAGTTTAAATTTTAACCTTGCAGGTTCTAGTGTGTGTGAAAATTTTTTGGTGTTAGTGTTGAATTGAAAATTGCTTAATCTGTAATATGGTTTCCACATATCTTGATTAATAATAATTTGTTAACATATGTTGAAAAATTCTTATGGTTTCTCGAGATGTTTGTGTTGTATATAGACAGTTGCAATTTGTTCCTGTGAAGCTGAGGGACGTTAAGTGATGATTTGCTGTGAAGTTTTAGGAAGGGGAGTCTGATTGGATGCATGGTAGAAACCTCCTTTCTACATTGCTGACAATGTCTGAAGAGTTTGAAGATTGTTATGCGAATGTTGAACTAAAGTTTACTCAATTGCTAACTATTTTGAAGATTTGGTGATTAGATACATCAGCTTAGGGGGAGTTTGTTGCTGACAGAAGCTATTGAAGCTGAAGTTATCCAAAGACCAAAGACGGTGAAGAGATTAGGTGAAGAATGAAAGATGACTGAAGACAAAGTTGTTTTATGAAGCTATTGTCAAAGGGGAGTCTGTTAGTGCATGTTTGTGACAACAACTTTTAGATTTGGGTCTTTGGATATATTGTAATAGATGAAACGATAATGGTTAGTGGGTTTAGCTTTGTAATAGTTAGTTAATAGTGACTGGTCTAAACCAAACCCACATTGGGGGAATGGTAGGCGAATTGGGCTTGTCCAATTCACAGTCCATGTGCATTAACCCTAGCCCAAGTTGTAAACTTGTGTTAGATAAACAAGGCTTTACATTAGGGTTTAGGTTAATCACCATAATCACTAGAGACAGAGTTTAGAGAGAGATAAGTGAGATAATTCGTGAGAGCTAGAGGCTTGGACAAATATGTGTTTTGTTCGAGATCTTGATTGATTGTAATCAGTTTAATAGATAATCAATAAAGATCTATTTGTGGTGATTTCTGCTTCTAGGTTAGATAGACAATTCTGTGTAAGATCCATAGCATTAAGGGACCTACAGAAAATTGAGAGAAAATGAGATGAAATGAGAGTTTTTATAAGGTAAAAATGGTAGAATTGGTTTGATTACATAGGATAAGTTATTTTTTTAAAGTTTTTTTTAAAAAAAAACTTAGCCATTGGGGGCAACGGCTATAACCCACACTCAACCACATCGTGCCACGTCGCCACATCAAATGACTCAATGCTAGTGGAAATTACCCCGCCTCCAACCTCACGCCATCCTCCACGCCGTTCACGGAGTGGAGAGGCCACCACGCTAGAATCTCATGCTCATGTTTGGTATAGGGGCAAACCAATCAAATCCCGCCATGTCAAATATCTTAAAAACTATCTCTAAGCCACAAAACACTGGAAACTCCTTATCCTTGCCATAAACTAATTTTTTTCTTTTTTTAAAGTCAAATGCCCAACCAATCAAAACCCACCAACCAATCCTGTTACACTTGATTTCCTGGTGGGCCCGGACTTGGGGTTTATGCATTACCATTGATAAAAATATCACAAATGGCAGCGGAAAATGAATACAAATAAAGTAAATAATGTAAAAGCTTGAATGTAATAAATAAAAGTAATACAAGCTGTTCGTACAAATATTCATAGGCGGGATCGAAACAAAAATTCACTTGAGATTAATATGGGACTTTTATTGTGGAGTTGCAAGTTCCAATATTCCAAGCCTGCTCCAGCATATTTCGTATTTGTTTCTAACATGCGCTTAGTCTTTTGAAAAAAAACGTTAGTTTTCACTGGTAAATACAATAAACCAACTCTTTTGAAAATCTTTTCAAATTTTATTTGATACTGATATGTGGTTGAAAACCCGTTTTTTAATCGTTTTAAAGTTTATGTTTTACATGAATTTGAGTTTCGAATAGCCTACTTTGATTGGAATTGTGTTTTGCAGGTCTAACAGAGTTTAAGGAGCTATTCGGGAGCTTTACGGAGCATCGGGAAGCGAACAGGATTAACCAGTATACGAAACGAAGAAAACAAAGAACTGAGTTTAGGCATTGCGTCGGTGACGGCCTAATGATGCGTCACGTCACCTGAAAATCCTCATATCCAGTTACGGAAGGCATCAGAGACAAAGCAAGACCAGACATCGCGTTGGCGATGCCATGATACATCGACGATGCAACACGGATTTTTCCGACGCAGAATTTCACAAATATGCTGATTTGACCGGGTTTTAACTTGGAGGTATGAGGTTTTGAAAGCTACCACTTGTTCTTGGAGCCTTTTCTACCATAACCTTCATCCACAACAATCCCCAATCATCACCATCATCCACCATCAATCATTCATCAAATCCATCATCATCTAACCCAATCCTTAACCCCCATCATCATCGCCAATCCATAATCCACCACAAAACCCTAATCACCATTATCCTCACTCTCTTCAAGATTACTAACATGGCTCGGTTTTCATCCTCATCATCCGATAATTGTGTTCCTTCAACCATGAGCGGCTAATCTCCTCGGGTTCACCCCGGTCTAGATTTTTGAACGATTTTCTAGGGTTTAAACATTCGTGTTTAGTATGATTTTGTGACAGGTTGTGTTTAAGCATTTGAAACCTTGGATAATTGTCTTGCATTTGTTTCGAATTCGTAAATTGACGAGTGAATATTAATTTAACTTTGCGAAATAGTTATGTTCAATTATGCTGATTTTTCCGACGCAGAATTTCACAAATATGCTGATTTGACCGGGTTTTAACTTGGAGGTATGAGGTTTTGAAAGCTACCACTTGTTCTTGGAGCCTTTTCTACCATAACCTTCATCCACAACAATCCCCAATCATCACCATCATCCACCATCAATCATTCATCAAATCTATCATCATCTAACCCAATCCTTAACCCCCATCATCATCGCCAATCCATGATCCACCACAAAACCCTAATCACCATTATCCTCACTCTCTTCAAGATTACTATCATGGCTCGGTTTTCATCCTCATCATCCGATAATTGTGTTCCTTCAACCATGAGCGGCTAATCTCTTCGGGTTCACCCCGGTCTAGATTTTTGAACGATTTTCTAGGGTTTAAACATTCGTGTTTAGTATGATTTTGTGACAGGTTGTGTTTAAGCATTTGAAACCTTGGATAATTGTCTTGCATTTGTTTCGAATTCGTAAATTGTCGAGTGAATATTAAATTTGACTTTGCGAAATAGTTATGTTCAATTATGCCTTGTCTTAGGTTAGGGTTTACATGCTCTTGGTAAAGAAGTGCATTGCGGTCCGTTCTTGTAACGTTGATAGATTTTGGCACCAAAGCCACGTACACTAAATTCGTTAATCACTTTATTCAAATAAATCAATTTAAAACGTGTAAAAACCTTAGGTCTTGCAATTATTGAACCGGGTGTGAACCTTGTTAAAATTCATATTTTTTAATCAACAATTGAGTTTTATTTTGTAATCTCATAATCAAAGTTTTAGTAATCAAAATTTTTCGATTCATTCCGATACCCTTTTCCAAACAAACAAAAATAATTATTTCAAATTGCAAGCTTCATAATGTTCCCTTTTTGATAATTGACCAAGTCCGGACACAAACCACAAAATCTTCGTGGCTTGACCCTTGCTACCACTAACTCTAAGTTTGAGGTAATTTGGACTATAAGTTTTATCTTCGAACCGTGAACGCGACACTCCGATTAGATAACATTTGGTATTTCATTTTTAAATATTGGGGCAAACTAATTTCTTGTACCACATTTACATGCTTGTCAATACAGTCGGGAACTGGAATCAAATGTTGGTAAAAATGATTAAAGACACACCACATTTTCATTTTCACACACACACACACACACCACACACACATAATACATATACATATATTATCATTTGCGTCTGATAGGTATATCCCATACACCCCGGCATTAAGTCGTGGCCATTTGCAATAAATGATCGAGACCCGAACGATGTGTTAGCCCAATGTTAAGTTAACAAGCAAATAGACTAAACGTTATTACATTTCTATGACATCATTCGCCCTTTGCAATAACCAATCAAGTGCTAGTACCATATCCTGCCTTTATAAAATAAATAGGATAAGCTATTTACTTGTGCTTGTCTTTTATAATATCAATATATTCAGCACAGCCATCAAACAACTCAGATTAAGGCGCAATTTACTAGGCTTCTAGTCTGGATGACGAAATACATCGTTAGTAATGTTAACGGGCCATTTATAAGTCCTTGACTTTGACTGTTAACTTGAGGATACACTCAGTTCGCTAGTTAACACTAGAGCGATGACGGATGGAATGTGGTTTACACCTTCCGAGTGCAAGGACTTGTACCATATGGGTTTAATAACCAAACATCTGATTCGAATGATTTTGGTGGTTTTGACATTTGATAGTTTATTTATTTGTATTTAAACTATTTTATGCATATGTATGATATGGTGGTCGATAGGTCTATGACGAGTCCGTTAGTCAAAACAAATTTATAATGTTTATAATCAGTTTTCAAAGTCAGATTATATGTTCATAAGTTTAGACATTTTTGCCATAAGGCATTTTTGGTATCATATTCGTGTATTTTTTTTAATACGCACCAGAATAATCCGAACTCTGGGTGCACATGAACCAAATGAGGTAACACCGAGAGTAACGAAGTCTAACCAATTCGGGGAAAACCAGTAACCACCCGCCATTGGCACGACAACGAAATTTAAACCGGTAAAACACGTTTGGCTCAAGGATCGAACCCAGTTTCCTCGGTCTCCTATCGTTGCCACAATGCTCACTCCCACTAATTAGAGTTGAACCGCATATCCAAGAAAAATGCAAGCTTCCACCATGATCTAAGGATCATTGCATTTTAAAACATGTAATTTGATGGTCAATTAACCCATTAAACGACATGACCAGAAGGTATAACCTCAGAGGGTTAAATTCCTTGAATATCATGGTCATGTAACAAGCCTGAATGTTTAAGTTTGACCAAAGGATCAATTCGACAGTCAAAAGCAGAAGGGAAACTATTTGACTTCGACTAGGAAATGACTTAAAGTCGAAATGATGAGTTAGACATGATAAAAAATGTATTCATATGGTTATAAAACTATTATGATGTTAAAATTTTGTGTTTGGATACTTAGACATGATAAGAACATGTATTAATATTTATATAAACTGTTATATGTTAAATGTTGTGTTTGGATATTAGAAGTTATTTATCATAATTTGCAAGAACTACATTTTGGTGTTAGTTTATACATGTTTGACTCATCATTTACTACTTAACTGATTATCAAGGGTGATTGCAGGGATTAACACTCATTATATGATCACGTTGCAAAGTTAATTTGAACTTTAACTTGACCAATGGTCATAATCAAAGTCAAAGCAAAAGTCATTGCTTGACTTTCGGCTAATAATGCCAATAATGGAAAGACTAAGGAAGAATATTACAGTGTTCAGAGAATTTATAACTTAGGGAGGGGCCTTTATATCACAAGTAGCCCAAGTGATTAGAGAGAAAGAATGGAGTGCAAGGAAAAGATCAAGAACACCACCCATTATAACTTGAACAAGGATCAAAGGTGACGCCAAGTGCCCCTAAAGCTTCAATGTTGATTAGTGCAGGCAGGTGGCATAACACGATAGGAGTGGTAAGATCGCAAGCTAGTGCTAAGAGGTAGACTCAGTGCCAGCTACAACCAACTATCTTGTTCCCTTACGACCAAAGGTGTGCTTGCTGTCCGTAAGACTTCTGGTCCCAAAATACTTTAAATCCCTTACGGACGTTAAGAAGCAAAAGTTTCATTTTCAGTCCGTCAACTTTGTTCTGACACCATTTTAATATATTTGTCCCTCTTCTCCAACAAAGCTGGAATATTGGAGAGTTTTCGGACACATGTTTCGTTATGATTCCAATTATCCAAGGTATTTCAAATCCCAAGGTCAACACCCTCCTTAAATAACATTGTGTCACGAGTACTCCTTAAGCAAACCCAACCCGCCAGTCCTAGCCTTGTAGGTGGTGTCGATGTTGTAACACCACAAGAAACCCACCCTCATGGGTGCCCCATCCCCCCACCCCCGCCTTCATAAGCTAATACATAATATATATTCAAAAAATAATTTGTATGAAATATAAATTCCACATAAATGCGAAAACTTAAACAAATAATTTACATAAATGAAAGATTTGTGTTAAAAGGTACATAAATTATATGAGACTTAAAACCCACATGATATCCTTGTTATTTAATGTTAATACATATAACAATACTACTGGGTTTTTCTACGTGACAGAAATTCGGTCGGTAACAGTTTGGTTCATCACTATACCGACATTTTCTATAAAACAACGAAAATAAAAAAACAAAACGATAAACAAACTCGTGATATGCCGAAAATGATATCGACACGTGTTTTACACCTAATCAAAATAATTGAAATAAATACTATTAGTGATGTTGTTCAGTCGGAATCAATTTGTTTGTCAACGTATATTATATACAATATAAGTATATGAGGTGAACATGAAAATTGAAAAAAAAAACTTTAATACAATTATTGTTTATTTACATCGATCCAAAACAATAGCAATACTAACACCGATGTTGTTCGATCAGAATCGATTCAGTTCGTCAGGATACTGACACTCGATAAAGCTTACCATACTAAAAAACTCAATTAAACATTCTCATTTTCAACAAAATTTAATTGGAATGTCAAGAAAAAATAATTTAACACAATCACATATTCATATCTAAAAAAAATTATAACAAAAGTCAGTTATTGGAGCAAATAATTTAAATGGTTAAAAGCATATCTAATTTCTAATAAATGATTTCAATTAATGTCAAGTGTAATTCTCTCATCTAACCTCACAAATTTTTACATGTATTTAATTTAATATATCTTTTAACAACTAATACATAAATATCACTTATTATAAAAGTATAATGAATTCTTTCTGATTTATAATAATGACTACCGGAAATTTAGTAGGTCAAATATTCATTATCATATATTATGGTAATTGATATAATTTCAAATTTAAATTCATACATAATTATCTCCGAACTAATTTTCGTTATTATCTATAATTCTAATTTTATGATTTAGGATCCTCCTATATAATTTTCATTTAATAATAAGTTTACTAATAAATTTCATTATATGTTTAGATTATATATAAAAATGTGTAACTCAAATAAATTCAGTTTAAAGAAAATAGTTTTTTATTCAATAAATACGTATACCTTTTCATTTCACATTGTGTCATTTTTTACAAACCTATGTACCATAAGAGATCAAAGAAGATAACTTTCTCCCATAGTTTGTTTTATGATGACAATAAAGAAAATTCAAGAACAATCACTATTCAGAGCTGGTTTGTTTATAAAATAATGAGTGTTTAGGGTTGTAAATGAACCGAACATTCATGAACTGTTCGTGAATCTGTTCGACGGGAAGTTCGTTTATGTTCGTTTATTTAATAAACGAACGAACACGAACACAAAAATTTTGTTCGTTTAATTAAATGAACGAACATGAACATACCTTGTGTTTGTTCATTTATGTTCGTGAACGTTCGTTTATGTTCGTGAACATTCATCTATGTTCGTTCATTTATGTTTGTGAATGTTCATTTAAATTTTAGTAAATACATAAATAGTTATGTTTATATAAATATGGGTTTTCTAACTACGTACATATACATAACAAATTTAGTAATTGAGTTTTCTAGTAATAAAAAATGAAAATTTAAAATGTAACGGTCGTTTACTTAATATTTATATAAAAAGCTACTTAATTTAGTGTCTATGAACCCTAATTTAGATGTGTTTTCGGATGAATTGTAATATATTAAACTTGTTCATTTGTGTTCACCAATGTTAAATTGTGTTTCTTTATATTTGTTCAATTAGGTTCATTTGTGTTCGTTTATGTTTGTTCAATCATGTTAATTTATATTTATTCAAATATGTTTAGTTAATTTTTTTTGTTTATATTCTTTTGTGTTTGTTTATGTTCGTTTAGGCTATAAATGAACGAACATAAACGAACACGAACATGCCCGGTTTCTTAATGAACGAACACAAAGTAAAAATTATGTTCGATTATATGTTCGTGTTCGAATAAAGTTAAATGAATGAACATGAATATGCCTATGTTCGTGTTCGTTCGGTTCATTTACAGGCCTAAGTGTTTTTCACATGGTCTGTACGTGAGTTTTCCAGAGTTAAAATTAGAAATTGACTTAAAATATTAATTATTGATAAAGATGATAATCTTCTGAGTAAGATATCCAATATCTATATATAATAATAAATGAGATGATTTGGGCCATGTGGCATGTGATGGTGGAGTTTTTTTGCTGATGTGGCATGTTATGGTGGAGTAGAGGGTGATTTTGGGAGGGAAGACACGATATTAGATGTGTTGAGAATTGGACACGGGATCCGAATTATAATTGGGTCAGAGTTAATGGATCCTTTATATATATATATATATTTCCATTCTTCCTTCACACGCTTTCTTTTTACTCATCCACAAACCCTAGAAAAACAAAGCTGCAACTATCTCTCTCCCTCATATCGCCACCGCCAAGATTCTCCATCAGTTCCACAAGATCACAAGATGACGACGTTTCCTTCTGATTGAATTATCTACGATCCAGACAATACAATCCATCGGGTTTGTAAACCTTGCATGTATTCTAATCGGGATTTGAGAGTAATTAGGGTTTTCTAAAACCTGTGGCTTCTTCTCTTTCCTTTAATCAGAAACCCTAAATCAATCGATATAGATTCGCTTGGATTTTGGAGTTTAATCGATGTGGTTGATGTTCATGAAATTCTACAATCTTAATTTAAGGTATGTTGATTCTTAGTTTTTATTTACTTTAATATGTTAATTGAAGTTGTTAATCTTTTGTTTTTTTCGTTAAATTCTAATAATTAAAAACTCGATCTATATGATACATAGTTCTTTTCACTCTGATTCTTCAATCTTAATAAAAGGTATGATTTTCTTTCATTAATTTAATGTTTTATTATTAACATTGTATTAGTATGTGTTTTTTTTCCGGTTAATATCACTTTTTAGATATATGTTAATCTGCATCCTGTTCATCACCAAAAAACTTCATCATCGATTCAGGTATCTTTTTATATATTTTATATAAGTTCTTTCTTTGATGTGTTATAATAACGTTCAAGATCGACTCAATTTTTTGAAATATTTGAAGTTTTTGGTATTGACTTTAAAAACAGATTTGAAGACGATGGTATTTGATAAAAAATTTATGTCGTCTATTTTTTTATGATTTTAGTTGATAGTATTAGTACTAAAGAGATTTGTTATTTGGATTATATATAGTTTGTTATCTATATGTAAAGAATTATATTTTTTATGTTATATAACAATAACAATAACAATATTTATGTTTTAGATATTTCAAAAAAAATATGTTTGTAAAAGATTGATGTATGTTATAATTAGATTTTTTATTTTGTAAAAGATTATTGTATATTTATTACATTGGCTAAATAATTACCATATTAAGTTATGTATATTTTTTAAATTTTGAAATTTGAAATATGTTTATTTATGTACGATTTAATTTGTAATTATTATTCATTAACTTTCTAATTTAATAACCTTATAACCGAAACTTATTCTAAGATATTATCAAATGTTTTTTGATTTTTTTATAGTTTTGATGACCATTTTTTAAAACTATGTTTATGTATTTATTTGTAGGATGTTGTGTGTTATACTAGAGACAATTCAACGCCTATATATAATGTTATTCAAAGTAACCAGAAATCATCATTTTCTCAGGTGAAGTTAAGCGTAAACTTTGTGAAGTCTATTACGTAGATGAAGATACTGATGTTTGCTTTGATTTTGTTTTTGTTGTTGCTTTGTAAATCCTATTTATTGATGCATGTGCGATGTGGTTGATGTTCACGGAGATTCTACAATTTTAAGTTATTGTATGTTGATTCTTTTGGTGTTTATTTACTTTTATATGTTAATCGAAGTTATTTATCTTTTGTTTTTTAGTTAAATTCTAATCATTAAAACTCGATCTATGTGATACATGATTCTTTTCACTCCGATTCTTCAATCTTAATAAATGGTATGTTTTTCTTTCATTAATTTCATGTTTTATTGTTAACATTGTATTAATTCTGTGTTTTTTTATGTTTTCCGTTAGCATCACTTCTTTAGATATATGTTCATCCGCATCTTGTTCATCACCAAAAAACTTCATCATCGATTCAGGTATATTTTTATGTATTTTGTATATGTTCTTTCTTCAGGTATCTTTTTATATATTTTGTATATGTTCTTTCTTTGATGTGTTATATTAACGTTTAAGATCGACTCAATTTTTTGAAATATTTAAAGTTTTTGGTATTGACTTTAAAATCAGACTTGAAGATGATGGTATTTGATAAAATTTTATGTAGTCTATTTTTTTCATGATTTTAGTTAATATTTAGTACTAAACAGATTTGTTATTCGAATTATATATAGTTTTTTATCTATATGTAAATAATTATATTTTTTAAATAATTATATTTTTTATGCTATATAATAATAACAATAACAATATTTATGTCTTAGATTTTTAAAAATTTTATCTATGTTTGTAAAAGATTATTGTATGTTATAGTTAGATTTTCTATTTTGTAAAAGATTATTGTATATTTACTGCATTAACTAATTAATTACCATATTAGGTTATGTAAATTTTTAAAATTTTAAAATTTGAATTAAGTTTATGTAACATCCGTCAAAAACGGATTTACCAAACCCGCTCCGTTTATCAACCGAACAGTCAGTTAAAATTTTCGTTGCGAATTAAATGCCCGAAATAATTTTAAACGATACGTAATCAATTATTATGCGGGGATATATAATTAGTTTTTGAAAAACTATCAAAAATAACAAAATAAAAATGTTTTACTCATGCCGGGTTTCGAACTCGGGTCTGTACCGGTTCAAACAAACAACTTATCACCTAACCGAACAACCACTCCGCCGCTTTGATTTTTGGTAATATCAGGAAACATTTAATTCAAATATTCAAGTTAGCAAGTTAAATTCAATCAATTTTCCGCCCAATTAGCAGTCGTCGGAAATCCCGACGACTTCGCCGTTTATTTACTTTTCCGCTCATAATAACCGAAGACTTAACTCCCTCGACGGTTATAACCGACGTCTGAACCCGCGACATCAGCCATAACCGCCGGAGAACAGCTGACTTCGAATTTAGACCGAATCCAGACCCCATTCATCTCGATACTACCCTATAAATTCACCCACAACTCGCCAGAAACATTTCACACTCAAATCGCACCCTTTCTCGGCGAAAAATCACTCGCCGAAAATATTTGATACATCGCCGGAAAACCGTATCATTAACCTCCGAGCTTTACTGAACCCCCTAAACTCTTACCGAAATCACCCACACCCTTTGTAAGCTTTCGGAAGACTCTCTGTTGCAAGACACTCGTCGCCGGAAGAACTTGCTGCCACCGGGGTTCTGTCGGAAAACAGAGGAGAAACAGCCGGTACTTTTCACGCCAAATTCCTTTCCTTTTTACTTTTATCTCGTCTGTAATTGATCATAAGACGCTAAAGGAACCTGAATCAACTTTTCGAACCAGTCAGTCGTCACTTCCGGTTAAAACCAGTGAAGAAGACGACGTTTCGGTAATGGTTAAGTATAATTAAAATCAAGTTATTTACCGGGTTAGACACACAGTCCAGCGGTGGACTGTGTGCACTTTTAACGCTAAGGTCACGAGTTCGAGTATTGTCCCTCACACGCTGCCTTGATAAAAATTCCTTTTTCAGCAAACTGAACCGGGTTGATTTAAGTATATGTTAAGTATATTGATAACTGAGTTTATAACCAAGTGAGACACACAGTCCAGCGGTGGAGTGTGTGTCCGCTAACCCACAGGTCCCGGGTTCGAGACCTGTGGAGCGCACCGGTTCGCTAGATTTAATTCTTTTTTAAAATAAAGTGATTTCTATTTAATTCTAATTAATGTATATATGTAATTAAAATCGGATATATGACGGGTTAGACACGTAGCTCAGTTGGTAGAGCTGCGTGCACGCGTACGAGAGGTCTCGGGTTCGAGCCACAAAGGCGCACAATAATATGCCTTCCGAACCGGTCAACGTCAGTCAAAGTCAAATGGTCAAAGTCAACTGTAGCAAAAATAAAATATTTTTTTTATTATTTTTATTTAATTATTTTAATTAAAAATCAATTATAAATACTTAAAAATAACATTTTTAAGGTTAGAAAATAGCCTCAAACTCACAAAAATACACCCAACAATCCTACTAAAATAGATTAATAAAACCCGTTTACTTACCAAACCGTAATGCGATTTATCTAGGTTTAATCTCACTCGTGGTTAAAACCACTTCGCGTGCATTCAACGTCATCAACCGAACGCACCCAATGTGAGTGAATTCTTACAAACTCCCCTTTTTATTCATGTTTTGGGGTGTATCATGTGTCGTTTAAACTAATTCTCTTATGCAAATTTGTGCTATACCATTATATGAACTAAACTAGAATGTAACTATTATTGGTTGTGATGTATTACATATTGTCAAAGTTGTATGCAAATTATTTAGGCCCATCAGTTCCTCGTGGGAGACGAGAACAATGCGTGCCTTAAAACTCATACATTAGGCCCATCAGTTCGTAAGAACAACGCGTGCCTCAAAACTCATTCATTAGGCCCATCAGTTCCTCGTGGGAGACGAGAACAACGAGTGCCTCAAAACTCATACATTAGGCCCATCAGTTCGTAAGAACAACGCGTGCCTCAAAACTCATTCATTAGGCCCATCAGTTCCTCGTGGGAGACGAGAACAACGCGTGCCTCAAAACTCATACATTAGGCCCATCAGTTCGTAAGAACAACGCGTGCCTCAAAACTCATTCATTAGGCCCATCAGTTCCTCGTGGGAGACGAGTCGAACAACGCGTGCCTCAAAACAATCATTTGGTGTTTGTGTGTTCAATATTCAATATTATGTGTTGTGTGAATAAATTTACATCTACATTTACTCATATGTGGTATGCACATTATTTATAATCAATTGGATAAACTTGTTCAAATGTTTTTCCATAGGATTCACTCGCCAACATTATGTTGATCCAAAAACCTTTTTACACATGATACAGGTGAACAGGTTGAAGCAAGGAAAACATAGGATATGCCTTAGAAGAGAACCAAGAAGCTTAGATTGATAGTTAGAATATGTTGTATCATTTATTGTAAATTTCCATTAAATTGTATTAATAAATATGAAACGTTTAATAAATGTCATGAGCTTTGATGATAACCCATTCATGCCCCGGTCACCTTTTCCGCTGCGGGTCGGGGTGTGACAGTTTATTTATGGATGATTTAATTTGTAATTATCATTCACTAACTTCCTGATTTAATAACCTTATATCCGAAACTTATTTTTTTATTGTCGAATATAAAAGATTTAATTATGGAGGTATATAATTATGAAACAAATTAAAACCAATCAGGTTATTATTTACTAACTTATAATTTTAAATCGTAGATTATTCTATTGAATAATTTGAATCTTTAATTTGTTAACCATTGTCTAAATTATTACCATATTCAGTTATGTATATTTTTTTTTCAAATTTGAAAATTTAAATACGTGTATTTATTCTAAATCAATTCAGTTATTCTTTAATTTGTAATTATCATTTGTTAACTTCTTAATTTAAGACTAATCCAGTTATTATTTTACGAACTTTTAATTTTACCGCATAGATTAATAACTAATCAAGTTATTATTTTATATAAAACTCTTTTTATTTTTTTATTGAATAACTAGTATATTACGATTTCAAATTCGAATTTAACTTCTCTTATCTTAATTAAATATTTGAATATGTTATTTTTTAATCAAATCATTATAACTATTTCAATATCTTATATTTTATATTTTACTCATATATTGTAGGTGTTCAATTCTGGAGGGATTTCAAACGATATCAGAATCATTTGATGTTCTTATGTCGGAATTTCAATATATCATTTTTTTTGTTTTATAGTTTTGATTATCATTTTTTAAATATGTTTATTTATTTGTTTTGATTACCAGTTTTTTAATACTATCATTTTTTACCTTTATACCTGAATAAAACCTTAACATGTTAATATATATTTTTTACACTATTGTTTTTATTCATTTTCTCATTCAGGGTTGTTTTTAATATAAGTATCTTCAGTAATATCAAAATCAATAAAAACAGGTTGAACCCCTTAATAAAAACTTATAAACAAGTAAATTCTTATAATTTAAGTAAGTTAAATTGAAGAACCATTTGTTGATATTAACATTTTGAACATGCGAAATATACTTGATGTTAGGGAATATGTTGGAGATCTCTATGCTCATTACACAAGCATTGAGGTAACCTTTTTAATTAAAAATGGATCTTTTCATGTATCTTTTTCTGTATAATTAGACGTAATTACATGATTTGATCATTGAATTGCAGGTATGGCATGGTTTCAGTAAACAAGGATGTGAGTTTTTATTTCATGGACTAAAGGTGCCAGTACTTTCTATTTCAGTTATTGGCTATAGAGATAGGAAATTGTTCTCATCTCATATTTTCTATAGAAATCAATTACTGGTCCAAACTTTTTTTTTCAATTTGAAGTGATATTTAATATCTATATTTTCCAAACTATATAATGCTAAAATTTTATAAAAACTATGGTTTCGTTTGGGACCCAACCGGTCTGAAAGAGGAAGAGGTCATTTGGATAGGCGTGCCTTTGATTTGTTAGTAATAGTTTTTCAAATTTCCAGTTAGAAATATATATATTGGCAAAGTGGACATATCGGATTGGGTGTCAGGTCAAATTGAGCCCAACCTAAATAGATTCTAAGCAAGACGAGTTCGGAAAAAAACCTGGGTCAAAACAAGTTATGCATGCAATGGACACAAATTAAAGAGTCCCTTTTACAAAAAGAAAAAATGACGAATCGGCATATTAAGTCAATTATGTGACTTCCAATGACCTTTTCATCAAAACTCACTATTGAAGCCTTTACACTCCATACTTATGCTCAACAAGTTTTAGATATTGTTGAAAACAAGTTTTAACCATTTATGTATGAATTCAACATACGTTTAAATCGGTAGTAACATATAGCCTATCATGTGACCAAACATATTTTGTAGGAATGACAGTTGTAACATTATTCATATTAATACAAAGATTATGGATTTTAACATGGTAGGCATCTTTCAAAAAGGTTTTTTAATTTTAATTTTATATCTGAAAGTTGAATATAATTATCTTTCTGAAATTAGTATAGATTGTGAAATGAGTGTGTGAATACCAAATTAATATATGATTTGATTATTTGGAAAACTCAAAATCCCCTGTTGTATTTTCCCAATTTTAAATTGTGGTCGAATGTATTGGTTAAATTTAGTTGTTAATATATTTTTTCAATTTTTATACTTTTTTGTTAACATGTCTTCCACTGGAAGCTTAGTTACCTTTTGATGTTATTTAATATTGTCTTTTAATTTGCAGATCTATAGTGATTGTCGGAGCTAGAAATTCTAGATGGCTCTGAGAAAGAGTAACTATTGTTTGCCTCGAGACACTTTAATTCTTAATAAAAGTAAAAAAAAATGTTTTATACTTCAATGCATTTTAACTATATTTTACTTTGTAAATAAGTAATTTATGTAATATGTTACTTTTGTATTTACATTATTTATACACTTTGTGATAATGTAGATTAGATTTTTCGGTTGTCTATAAATAAGTTTTTAGAGATTTGTAATTTGTATTTGTTCAATAAATTTATAAATTGTATATGTAATATTGATTTGTAACTTTTTATTATTACATGTAATGTAATATGTAATTATTTTATTATAAATGTTCTTTTAAGTATAGCATTTTTGTACCCAACCCATATAATGTTTAGATTTATAACCTAGTATTATATATATATATATAGTATCGGATGAAAATGAGAATTGTAAAAAATAATAATATGTTGCTACCTTTTTAGTTTTAAGTAAATGTTATTGAATAATAATAATATTAAAAAAAGATAAAATGAGAGTAAAAGTAGAACATAGTAACGTGTTTGTCATGTTGTAGATATCTAAAAAACAAATTGATATATGAAACATACTTAGGCTATGAGAGAATATGGGGTGTGAAGAAGGTTAGTGTTTAAATAATGATCTGTTACGTAGGTATTTATGTAAGTAGGTGTGAGTATAAATCTAAAGGGGATGAACCTATGGTGTGAGGAATCGGGCCTCATATATATATATATATATATATGTGTGTGTGTGTGTGTGTGTATATGTGTGTATAAGGAAGAAAGAGGAGGCCCGGCACATGCGTCGGAGGGGTGACGAAGAGGACGAGGACGTCTCGAGGGGGTGGTGTGCGGGAACGGCGCCGCTCCTAGACGCCCCGGGGACGTCCCCCACACCGTGAAGCCTTACGGGGACGGGGCACGAGTAGGGGCATTTGATTTTGAACTAGTGTGAGAACATCGTTGTCAAACTTAAGGGTAGGTAAGGTGGGTTGGTTAAGCTAGCAGGTTTACTTTTCTAAGGGTAGAATTTGTTTGAGAAGGTTGTTGACTTTGGGATTGATCGGTGAGTTTTGATTGATCGAGACATTTCACTTTTTAAATTAATTATAAAATAAAATAGATTATGGCATAGGTAGTTTGTCGTCAATGTTTACTAGCTAATCAGTACTTTAAGCCAAATTTGACATGACGAATGTTGGTTGGGGCTAGGGTTCGTACCCTTGAGTGCCCCTTCCTAACTTATTACTGTAATAATTTTTAAATATTTGGGTAGAACATTTAGTGGGTGACTGGGTGGTATAAATTAAATATATATTTTTAGAACATACCTATTTCTTTTGCAAGTTTTGTGAATGGCAGTTCATTTTGATTGGTTATTTGGTTTTATTTCAAGTTTTTATTAATTTAACCTTTTATATTATTAATAATATACATTTTTAACTCGTTTAATTTGTATTTGAGTTAAATGTTTGGTTGGTTCATGTGGTTTGCAAATATTGGAGAGTGGGTCTTAGTGGTTATAGTTTTTACACTCATGTGGTCCTTATCACCAACCTATGTTAAGTTTCTCAATTAAGTGTGTATGAAAGTGACTAGATTACCCATTATCTTTTTCCTTGTATCTCTCTAAAAAAACAACCCGTACCACCACCTCCGTCGTAAACCCACCACCTTCATCTCCACTATCAACCCACAACCACCTCACCGTCACCTTCAACCCACCACACCACCACCTCCATCGTCAATCTACCACCTCCACCGTCACTTTCAACCCACCACCTCCACCTCTACTGTCAACCACCACCACCATTAGCGCAGACTTCTTCCATCCGCAAACGTCTTCCTCAACCATAACCTCCATGCTCAATTTTCCATTTGATTCAAACTTCCAACTAAATCAATGCATCCAGATCAACATACACACCACCAATAAACACAAACCCTAATTTTCCAAACCACGAGCACCTTAACTGCCCTAGATGCGACTCAGCAACACCAAATTCTGCTACTACAACAATTCCAATAAACGTGCATCTCCGATCACTCCCCACCCCCATCGATACCGACGGTGGAGAAATTGGAATCTGGATCTTCTGTTGGTGACCAGTTGGTAGTTATTTACCGATGGAATCCGGTGGTGGTTATTCTGTTGGACCGTTAGAGAGTTTGTTAATGCAAGGTGCGAATATCAATATTGGTGAGAAATTCGAATGGTGATGATTCTGAAAGCGGTTTGTTGAAGTTGAATGATGAAAAGAATGAAAATGGTGTTAGTTAAAACAATACTTCGAATAGAGAAATGATGAAAAAGACGAGGGTGCGCCCATCTTTATATTTTTGATATTTTTTAATTGTTTAGGGTCAATCTATTCATTTCGCACACACTTAACTGTGAAACTTAACACAAGTTAGTGATAAGAGCCACACGAGTGCGTAAATTACAACTACTGAGACCAACTTGTAATTATTGAAGTCTTGAGACCAACTCTACAATAATTTGTAAACCACAAGGATCAACCAGACATTTAACTCTTTGTATTTTTTTATTTTCTTTGATAACTTGTGTTCATTATTCCTTTAAAAAATTCCTTAATACAATTGTGTTCATTTTTATCCTCGGTATTCCAATATAAAATTTATTGAAAATCAGACTCTTGTAATTGAGATACAGTATTTTTTTTGGTAGTGTAGGCTATGTGAGTGCCAATAACGCGATGAACCAAACTGGTTTCACCCAAACAATATCGGTATCGGTATTTGTTTATATGGGTTTTGCTCTATGCGAAATTCGTGTTCATATCATGTTGGGCCTATAAGTATAACGATTTTATTTTTGGATTTTGTTTTTCGATTGTAATAACAAGTGATGTTATCATAATAAACTAAACTAATACCAACTTAATTCCCATTGTACAACGTCAATAATTCCCATAACTTTTTTTTAAGTTTAAACGCCAAGATAAATTTTTGATTTGATAAACCCTCCAACCTTCTCTCACATATATGATGTGATGCCACATATTTGATATGCTATAATAATAATAATTAATAGTTGATAATTAATGATTTAACTTTATAGAAATATAATTTAATGCAAATGCTATGATAAAAATAATAATAATTAATAGTTGATAGTTAATGATTTAACTTTGTAGAAATTTAACATAATTTAATGCAAATAAAATTAAAAATATATATTAAAAAAATATACAATTTAGTGAATAAGATATATTCGTAGGATCCACGTCCATCGGTTACAACCTCCAAGACCACACACCACATGGCATCCACCTGTCATTTATCTTCACACTCACACCACACCTATACATACACCCCCACTATCTCTATCTCCATCCTCTCATCTAAATCAGCAGACAAACAAGATATTGTTATCCGCACACCTGCAACTTCAACCGAATTAACAGGTAACAAACACCAATCCTTCATTCATCTTATCAATATGCAAATCACTTCATTCATCAATTAATCTATCCATCTGTTGATGAATTCACAGCGAGAAACAATCATGTCGCAATCGCAATCAGCGGCAGATGATTCTTCTTCCGACGGCTCCGGTAGCGGCTCCGGTGAAATCATGCTGTTTGGAGTGAGAGTGAAGGTTGATCCGATGAGGAAGAGTGTGAGTATGAACAATCTATCGCAGTATGAGCAAACTCCGATCGATTCATCCGCCGTTGCCGTCGCCGCCGCTGCCGACGGTTACGCCTCCGCCGATGACGCTGTACGGACTCAATCCAACGGTGGCAGAGAACGCAAACGAGGTTCGTTTTACAGGTTTTGAGGTTAAGTAGGTCAGAGTAAATGAATCGGTTGATTGATTCATGACCTAGGGTTTATGTGAGGGCAAATTGTTCAGTTTTTATATCAAATCGATTTGAATAGTTGAATTGGTTGAATGATTTGTGTCATAGGGCTTATGAAGTGTGCAATTTGTTCGTTTTTGAGGCCAAAGCGGTTATAGAATAAATGAATCGGTAGATTGATTTGTGACTTAGGGTTTATGAAGTGTGAAATCTGTTCGTTTTTGAGGTCGAATCGGTTAGAATAATTGAATCGGTAGATTGATTTTTAACCTAGGGTCTATTAAGTGTGCGATTTGTTCTTTTTTAGATCGAATCGGTTAGAACAATTGAATCGATTGAATGATTTATGACCTAGGGTTTATTTATGAAGTGTGTGATTTTTTTTTTGTTTTTAGATCAAATCGGTTAGAATAATTGAATCGGTTGGATGAGTTATGACCTAGGGTTTATTTATGACGTGTGTGATTTGTTAGGTTGAACTGATGATTGTGTTAATGTTGATGATGTGTAGGGATTCCGTGGACTGAAGATGAACACAAGTTGTTTCTGCTAGGGTTACAGAAAGTAGGAAAAGGAGATTGGAGAGGAATTTCTAGAAACTTCGTGAAGACTCGTACTCCTACACAAGTTGCAAGTCATGCTCAGAAGTATTTTCTTCGTCGGAGTAACATCAATCGCCGCAGGCGTAGATCTAGCTTGTTTGATATCACTACTGATTCGGTGAGTCTTCAAATTATCTGAATTGATAGTCAAAAGTCAATGCATTCAAGTTCCAATCTTTTAACACTTTCTTTATGATGATCAGGTTGCTGCTATGCCAACAGAAGAGCAACAGGTTAAAGAAGACAACAAGGGCAAAGCTGTTATGCAACCATCAATGGCATCTTCACAGCAGATACCTCTCGTTAATGGAGGATCTAAACCGCTGTTCACCCGATCCCCATCTTTCCAACACCTAATCCTTCCACAATGATGGATCTTAACTTAAACCGGACATACGAAACAGACCCGTTGCCAATCTCTCTGAATCTTTCTCTATCGTACGACCCGGATCGATCTCTCCGTATCAAGTGAGCTCAGGATTCAAGAATGGAGATAGCATGATCAGTGTTAATTAAACATCCTGAAAAGCAGGAGCAATAAGCATAGGAAAGTCAATCAGGTAATTAGTTATTGACTTAAAAGTTAATTATGGGTCAAGTATCTATGTAAACCTTTACTATGTTGTTGTTTGTCTTACCCTCATGTCTGATATATGTTTTGTGACTGGTAAAAAAGGGAACTAAGTGTCCCATTTTGAGAGGTGGGGTTGAATATGTGTGGTTTAGAGGGCATGAGGTTAAATATCTACATGTGCTCAATTGTTGCACCCCTTTTATGACAAAAATATAGTAGCAATAATATGGATTTATTGTTGTTGTGGTGTGTGAGCTGACAAGTCAGTTGTACAATGCAACCTTTAACAAGTCGGTTGTGTTTTGAGTTGACATGTCCAACCCTCTTTAAAACGGGTTGTGTTCGGGTTGTATTGAAATTAAACGGGTTGACCCATTCACAATTAGAATAAGAAGTTGAAAGCATTTATTAACTTAAGTTCAGTGGTCAACCCATTTATGACTCGATCGTTTACAACTCTAGTATAACATTTTATGCAACCTTTTAAGACTTATTTAGTTAGTTTACAACCCACCAACCTATTTGACTTCTTACGAGGTCTGGGGTTTTTATCTGTGTATCTTTGACACGAACAAATAAGTGTATCTTGTGTATATTTATGAGTTTCTAACTCGTCAACCTGCCACAATTATACCATTATTAATCCTACGCAATGATTATTATAGCAAATTAAACACAAAATAATATACAAAAAGCATGAGATATTTAGATGATGGTGGTGTATCATTTTTTTTTGGTGGATTAAGTCTATAGGTACATGTGGGGTGGATGATGAATAATAAGTGTGTTGTGTGGTGGATGATGAATAATGAGTGTGTGGTGATACAAAATTAAACATGGTGGGGTAATGAAAGTGGATAACGTTATCTAGACAGCCATCCATTGACACCCATTATGGGGGTTAGTTGGTCATATTCCACCCATGCTATCTTACTATTTTAAGCTTTTGAGGCTAAGATTAGGTACAAAACCTTATTGTCTTTGATGAAACTAGAGATAGAAAAAAAAAAGCAATGATAAAGTTATCCGAGCGAGCTGCCTTAATGTGGAACTTGTTTATACGGGCCAAGTAGGTCAGATAAATCAAATCAAGCTCGTTTACAACGAACTTCTACTAGGTTTCTACCATAGGGCTTCTAGCATGGCGGTATCAAAATGTGTAAAATCGTGTCTTTCCCACGAAGTTGTGGGTTTTGGGTCCGATAGTGGATATTAATGTAGAACTAGAAGTAGAATTTTAGAGGGTGTTCTAAAAAAATTAGAAACGGGTTATGGTTTAATTAAGAGCCACAAGTTGGTAGAACCCTAATTAACAAGATTTATATTATAAACAAACAATGGCATACAAGCACCACATCATCATTTAACATCCATCTCACCAGACAACCATAAGAGAATGCTTAGAAACTTTAATGATTATATCAAAAGTAAAAGTGTGATTATTTTGCACGACTTTAATTCAATATTTATATTATTAGACTACATGTAGAAGCACATGTCTAAAAAGAACATCCACAAATCAACCTTTTCATTATACTTTCCTAGTGATGGTGCCCTCCCTTCTTGCTTAACAGTTAAGTTGTTGAGAAGAATCTATATGCAGTCCCACTTCATAGCATACAGGAAACTTTATAACAAAGGTAATGAGAACACAAAATGTGACTTCTCATTGTATGTGATGTACACAGCTAGGAAATTGACTACTAGCGACAGAATATTAACGGACAAACAGTTTTTTTTCGGTGATTACACGACGGAACAACGATGGATAGGCCAAATCCCAAGAGATACATACACATTTATAAATATCGGTCCGAACTTCCTCACCCCTTCTAACTAGTTAGATTGTGATTACAGAAGTATATTAGATATATTATTGTAGGTTTTAAGTTATGAAAATTATTAAAGATTCAGGAATTAGTTAGCTCGAGCTGAGCTTTGGCTCGTTTAAGCGAGATCGAGCCGCACTTTTAGCTCGTTTGAGGTTGTTCTCAAAATAGCTCGAGCCGAGCTCAAGCTTTGGGTTTTACTGCGAACTGAGCTCGAGCTCAAATACGTAGGCTCGAACCGAGTCAAGCTTCATAAAAACATGACGAGCCAAGCTCGAGCCAGTTGAGCTCGGGCTTGGCCCGGCTCGTTTACACCTCTTAGTATGTGTTGGTAAAACATGTGAAAGAAGATCATCGCCGATAGTTCGTCGGTGAACATGTCACTGGTGGTTTGTCGGTAAAAATGTCATCGGTACTGTTTTTCCATACGACTAGTCTGTGATCCGCTGGTGAAGTCTTTAGTCACGATCCTATCCTGATGGACCTTCTACCGACGAATTGTACTTTCAACAAGGGGTCATCGACAGATACATTTGTCGCTAAGGTTCTCTAATTTGTGGTGATAGGGGTTGGCATGTGCGATCAGCTGGCCTCTTACAAACTTGTTAAGACCCGTACCGTCTCTACACGTAGACACTCTTCACAACACATAGCGGACACAAGTTGAAGGCAAAATAGATTTGGGTGCTTGTCGAATTGGTCATGATTGTCTCAATAGATGTATATAAACTCGATATCTTGAGTTATAGGGTCAACAAAAAGAAACATTGTTATCTTACATAAGCATGCTGAGGTAATAGATCAAAATCTTGTAAAAATCATTTCCTAAATCAACCCATGATTGACGTAGTATGCCATGCCTTTTCCTGATTTGATAACTTGCAGCATCTTAAGTAGAACTAGACTGGAGTTTAGCATGCAAGAAATCATCATATGCACCATACAACATAACCAAAAACCAAGATTTCAAAGTCTAGAGATCACTTAGAAGATGCAAACTTAAGTTATTCATCCACTTTTTATTCTACCTTAAAGCTAGCTGAACAATTCCAGCTAAGACAACTAGTAAGCCGCTGATGATTGCCGCATGATACGAGGCGGTGGCGGCAATACGACTTCAGATTGATTCGTTATCTCGCTTGCATCCTTCATGTGTTTCGCACGCACTCTCGAGATGAAATCCAATGCTTCCCTGTCAACACTTTCATCGTCTCTAATCATGTTCATAGAAGAGTTCTTAGTGTCACCTGGATTTATCAGGTAAGAAACAGTTGGCTCATGTGATCTAAGGTTTCTCGGGTAACGACCCAAAGAGGGTGAAGGGTTAGGTGTGGCTCGAGCCAGTGTCTGTTGTGGTGCGCCAGTTCTAAAGCCGAACGTGGCTATAGATATGTAGGATACTTTCACTATGTTTGTCATCAGCTTCATTGATTTCTCACAAATGGAGTTGTTGCTTTTACTGTTGCTGTTCATAACGACGCTTGATAAGATAAGCTAGAGATGTTTGTGTGTATACGTGTGTGCAATGTGTGTATGTGCCCGAGCGTATATGTATCTATGTATCCGTGTCATGTTGTGCTACTGGTTTTTTATAGAAGTTTTACTGCTCTTGTATACTGAAATCTCTATCCGGATCCCGACAAAAGTTATTCGAAACGTAATTGAATGGCAGGTACTTTGAAAAGATGGTTAGATGATTAGAAAGGTGTTGTCTGATTCGTATGGTATATATATAAAGATGTGCAAGCTGGATATATATTCTTGTAATTGATTCCTTTTGATTACCATCACTCTTATTGATGCTTCTCATTCCTTTTATCGTTCGCTTTGGTATTAAACTAACTTCTTAACTTATGACGTATCGTCCGCCTACTTAATCATCCAGACGTCACCATATTCCAAATCGTTCGTTCTTGTGGTTCTTTAGCAGATATAGAGATGGGCATAAAAACCGGTTCCGAACCGAACCGGTAGAACCGAACTGGAACCGGTTCCAATTCCTAACCGACATTAAGTAGAACCGGTTCCGGGTTCAAAATACCCGTTGGTTCCAACCCGGTTCCACAATTTTACCATTTGAATCGGGTAGTAACCGGTTCCTAACCGTACCCGGTTCCTACCGTACCCGGTTCCTACGTAACCGGTTCCTTGACCGTTCTAACTATTCCCGTGGAACCGTCGGTTTATATACCGGGCGGCGTTAAAAATGTTACCGTTGGAACCGGTTCCTGACCGTTGGAACCGATTCTATATATATTGTTTAGAAATCTATTGTTTAGCACACAATTTCTCATATCTATTCTTCTTGTTACATTTCTTTCTTTTCTTTTTCACATTCTAATCAACAAATGGCCTCAAAGAGTTCCAAAAACGCAAATTCCCCAATCCGTTAACAATGTTCCTCAAGATCAATCGGTTCATATGTGGTTGGAACATTGTCTCATAATCGCAGTAAGGAAGTTTGGAGCAATTGGGAGTTGGTCCACTTATAACCATGTTGAATGTCGTTAGAGACCAGACCGCTAGACAACAAAGGGGTAGTGAACCAAAAGTGAACTTGGGAGATATAAAAAAAATCAGTATTCGCTTACTATGACCACCGATGAGTATAGAAATTTGATGTTTTGGCATGGTGGAAATAGAAAGAATCCGAATACCCGATTCTAGCCACCATGGCTCGTGATATACTAACGGTCCAAGCTTCCACGGTAGCTTCGGAAAGTGTGTTTTCTCTTAGTGGCAGGGTTTTGTCAATTAGAAGAATAAGATTAACTCCGGAATCGCTAGAGATGGCAATATGCTTAAAGGACCATTTGGATGCCGTTGATTGTGTTCAACATAAAACTAGTCTAAAAGATGAAGTTGAGTTAGAGCATAAAATTGTTGACGAAAAGGAGGACGAAGAAGTGGAGACTAACGATTCGGACGACGATTGTACCGAGGTACCCGCACCTAAGAGAAACTCATCGGAAAGTGTTGCACCTGCCGCTAGTAAACGATCAAAGAAATAAAATCTTACCAGAACCGGTTCTGAGTAATTTTTTTTTTTTGTAACCGGTTAATTTTTTTATATACTTGTAACCGATTAATTTGTTTTTTAATTTTAACCGATTATTGTTACTATTTTTATTTATCAATGTAACTAATAATAAAAATCAAACATAACAAACACAATAGAAAGAAACATTACACAAACTTTATTAAAACACCAACGATAACATTTATCAGGAACCGGTAAGTAGGAAGAGGTTTATATAAAAAAAAAAACGATTTTTTAATTGGGAACCGGTTCCACCGTAACATTTTATCAGGAACCGGTTCTGAACAGTAAAAGTCAGGTTTTTACTGTCAGGAACCGGTTCTGAACACTATCAGGAACCGGTTCCGCACCATACCCGGTTCCATAATACCCGTACCCGGTTCTACACGGTTCCATATTCTTAGGTGTGAACCCGGGTAGGAACCGGACCCGGTTCCACACCATACCCGGTTCCAATGACATCCAAGCAGAACCGGTTTCGGGTTGGAACCGGTTCCAGGTAATAATTAAACCCGATTATGCCCATCTCTAAGCAGATATCATATAGAACTTGACTATGGCTTTTTAGTTATCTGTCTTTTCCAGCTAGTTACTTGCTAGTAAACAAAGATGATGTGCTTACAATATGTCTTCACAAACGGTTGACGTTGTCGGAATAAGGTACAGTGTAATGAACAATGTATCCTACAACCCAAGGGAGTGAGCATACGTCCAAAAGCCATCTTATCCAATTGTGCTACATGGATTCTACACTATAAATACCACTAAACTACTAAAGTGTTTTTTCGGGTTCACTTGTTACGTTTGAGATATAATCCTAGTATTAAAAAGTGGAGGCGTACCAAGGCGATGGGTTCTCGAAGCCAAATGCAAGTCTTCAAATGAATTTTTGTCTATTACCAAACCAATTCTTGTTATGATATTATCATAAGTTGATAACTTAGGACATTATATGGTCGATCTTATGAACCAACTTCAAACATCAATTGATTTTATGATTCGGAAGGCCTTCGATATGTTTAGATCAGCTTCATTGACGAAATACAACCGGTGCATGATCATACCTCTCTATATGTTTAGATGAATTATATGTTAGTGTGTTGACGTATGGTCGTCCTTGAGAATACTTGGCCCTTGGGCGATTATCTCCCCTTCGCCAAGCTGTCACTCTCCTTTAATTTTCAGACTTGCAACATTTATGTTTTTCAAATGGGTTTGAATCTTAAAACATTATTGGGTTTCGTTTGCTTAAATAAAAACTGAGTAAATTCGTTTATAATTATATAGGCTTAAAATAAATAGGATAAATTAGCGGGTTGAATATATTTGTTTTAACTTTCAAATTTAACTAGATGTTTTCTTTACAATAGTTATATATATAAATATCTTAATTTTGGGCCTATGGGAGAGTGGCCTTGGGAGGTCACCCACCTTGCCCCTCCCATGGGCCGGCCCTGTGTGTGCACAAACACAAAGAAAACAGATACTACAGTAGTACACAAGTCTATGTCAAGTATGAAGTTTCGTAGATTATGGATTTTATTGACGATACACGAAAAAAGGTTAAACGCGATGAGTTATTCACAGTACGACGTGATTTTTAGTCACTGTTAATGGATTAAAGTCATATACACGACCGGAAGTAGATATACACGACCATAGTTTCACGTGTCATATGGCTATAGGCTTATGTAGCTATACTTTTATCATGATTATAAGTAATAACACGGTATAAAAGTGCAAGAAGAGATCATAATCCCATGTTTATACATGATTTACCTCTCTTCTATTCCCGTTTGATTTATTGGGATCAAAGGCCTGGTTAACTTTTTTAAAAATGCCATTATATTAGTTATTGCGAATCAAGATTTCCTTACAAAGGAAATATAATTTACATCTTCAAGCAAAATGCTCACATTTACAACTTGTTTATGTACAAAGTATAGTCCATGACCTCCAACCATCAACTCCCATCACCAAATAAGCTTCATATGAAATTCTTAGAATCCGATTAAAATATCATTGGACGGCTTAAGTTAAGTAGAAATGATACGAACATCATCAGGTGGTATAGATTAACTCACTATAAAAGAAAAATAAGAGTGAAAGACCCAAATGTTTGATAATATATTACGAATTTTCATACATACTTGGGTTCCAAGTCATTGGTTAGAACAATAACTTGAGATCCAAGTAAAAAGTATTCATTAATGTGTTTAGCAAGTCCAAGTACATTTCATCTATCATTAAAAAGTAAACCATGTGAAAGACATAAACTTGTTGAATCCCACACTAAAAAAATGAGATTTCAAGTCCAAGTACACTTCATATAAGACACATCTAACCCTGAAATGCAGATCTCTTAGAATAGCTTTCTAAATATAGAAGGGAGATCTTGCCTAGTACACTTCACACATGTCAAGTGGTGCATTGGCGAAGGTTTACTAGTTTCTAATAGGCTAACAATGTGTATGGTGTCGGTTCAAGTGGTTCGCCCAAAGCTATTGCCTAACTGCATATGAAGCCATTCGGGTTGAGACCCGTGTCCAAACTGTGTTGCTGTTTGTGAGCCAAATAAGACCCCGACTGCATCAAGGGTGGCGGCCAAAGCTGCAAGGAAAAGGTTTCTTATATGGTTTAGAATATGCATTTGTATGCAGAGTCGAAAGAAGAACGAGAGGCGTTGAATTCGCAAATATTAAGGATAGTGTAATTGTGTGCATGCTGTCAATTTTAACCTAGTTCACAAGAACTAGAATTATGTAACAAGCCAGATAAATGTGATAAAATGTTAGAAGATACGCTGCAATAATTTATTTAATCGACAAAACATTACAATTTTTCTAAGGAATGCACGAGTAAGGCCCGTATATTTATTTGTTTCAAAGACATCATCTTATCCAGATACATTTAAAATCGTGTAACTTGAATACAACCAGTGTAACCCATTTATCTAAGCGAGTCAAACGGGTTGACGAGTTGTAATAGGGTAGCCGGGTTGTCAATGACTTGTAATCAAGTTGTAAAATGATTAAGTGAGTCATAAACGGGCTCATGTGTTATAATGGGTTAAATAAGTTGACCTTATAATATATATTTCACATTTTCAGATTCTAATTTAAATGGGTTGATGGGTCTGCATGTTTGATTAAACGGGTTGGCAGATTGACCTTATAAAATATATATATTTTAAATTCCAACATAAAATTTAAACAAGTTGAAAGGTTGATTTTATAAAATGGGTTGACGGGTTATTTTACAAAATATTAATTTTATTTCCAGATTGTAATTTGAAATGGGTTAACAGGTCAAATATATAATTAACTCCATTAATTGGTCTACTCAACAAGACATGCTTATTAAACGGGATAGAATATAGAAATGACAACCCAAAGTGTCAAAATTTATCTTCGAAAATTTGAATTTGACTTGGTATCAAGAAACTATAATTACATTTTTTTATATAACATAGTTCAATTTAACAAGCCAACTCTAGCAATAAGTTTTTAACAAATTGACATACAAAACTTACATCTTTTATAGGAACCCCTTCTACAGGCGAGTTCATCCTTGTATTTACAGCTTCAAGTTTCATAGACAAGAAGTACAACACAAAAAAAAAAAAAAAAAAAACAACACAACACAACACATTCGTATGGTGTCAACTTCATCATTAATTTGCATAAAAACTTTCATCAACTAAAGAAAGAGAATTACCTCAACTTGATGTTGCAAAGATTGGATGTAGTTAATTATTTCATCAAGAACAGTTGCTTTTCCAATAACCTGATATATTATCAAATCAACATCAATGACTTTTATAAATTATACAAAAACAAAAGTAAAACCATCATCTAACCAACAGAGGTCTCAGGTTCAAATCCAGCTTGGTCTCTTGCCTTAACCCCTTCACTAGTTAGCAGAGTACCAATGGACCCGTGAGTTTTCCTGACAGGTTCTCATGGTAACAGAAAAAAAAAAAACCATCATCTATGCGCTCCTTGTTGCATCCCGGAACCAAATCTTGTATGATTTTCATTCTCTCACTAATCTTTTCTCTCCTAGCCTGAAAACAACGAGTCTAACGCGTTAAAAACTTGTTAAATTCATATAGCATTAACAGGGATTGAAATGGACTTTTTTTGGGTAAAAGGTATACCCTGGTGATTTGAATTACTATCAAAATAAAACAAGTAGGAAGGCAGAGTGCCAACCTAATTCAATAGTGTGACATGCCACACTAAAGTAAAACAAGCAACAAAAGCAAACCACCAATCAAAACAAAACAACACCTAAACACTACACATCACGAAATACAAACTAAGTAATCCTCATATTTAGGTGTTGTCAACCTCATCCGAAGATGATATCCTCCATGTCTTCAACAATCTTGCAACTCGATCATTCATCTTGAACTTGAAAGAGTGAAGCTTTAAACGGACTGTCACCTCAATCTGCTCCTCTTCCTTCTCCGGCGGTCTCAACTGATTGTTAAAAAACCTCGAGTTCCTTTCCTGCCACACAAAGTAAGCCGTAGCAGCGATCACTAGTTTGCGGATGACCCAAATAAGGAGCTTTGATTTCGCCTTAGGAACAATCCAGGCGATAACATCTTCCCATTTACCATCGATTTGCACCATATCAATCTTCTTTCGGATAGAACACCAAATCTGATTAGAATAGGGGCATTCGAAGAATAAATGATCATGAGTTTCCAAGTCTCTATTACAAAGAAGACAACACATGATATTCATGTTACCCGAAGCATGATTCCATAACTGGATCCGTTCTTGTGTTTCAAGCTTTCTCCTACAGATCAACCAACAAAGTAACGCATGTCTCGGAATATTGAAAGAAGACCATACCATATTATACCAACTAACCATATGGCCTGATCGTTTTAAGGAATCCCACGCCAGTTTTGTCGAAAAAGGTTCCGTAACATTACCTTCTTTTTTCTAGAAAATGGTATCCATCTTATGAGGCGAAATAGAAATCGGAGGAAGCTGAAAGAGGATAGGAAACATATCACGCCAAGCTTCATGCCAAACCCATGTATTCTCCTGAACCATATCGGCCACTTTAGAGTAAATCGATAACCCTTCACGCGAAATTTTTCTAGGAGTAATGAACGAGCTTAGAGGACAGTGATTGCTCCAATCATCAAACCATAAGAACGTGTGCTCCCCGTTACCTATACTTGACACAAAGAAATTTCGAACCATTGGCCTCAATTGGAGCAATTTCCTCCAGCTCCAACAGATGTTTGCTGATTAGGAATATCCCAAAAACTCCTATCATGCAAGTGGTAAGAATATACCCATTCGACCCAAAGAGAGTTCCTTCGAGAAAGAATACTGTAGATATGAAAAGCCATTAGAGCTTTGTTCACATCTGCCACTCGCCTAATCTCTAAACCACCTTCCTTCTTTGGTAAGCAAACAATTTTCCAAGACACTTTAGCTTTACCTTTAACCATACGGCCTTGACACCATAAGAAGCTCCTAAGTTTTTGCTCAATTTGTTTGACAATACTAACCGGCAAAATGAAAACCAAAGCCCAATAGATATAGAAAGCAGAAAAAAGGAAATAACTAATTGAAGTCTACCCCAAAAGATAGATATTTAGCTTTCCAATCCGTTATTCTACTTTCCATTTTTTCCACCAGCACCTTGCAATCAGAATGTAATAATCTAGATGCGATCAGGGGGACACCAAGATACCTTATTGGAAGCGAACCTTCTTCAAATGGCATGATAGACAGAATATTACCCTTAACAAAAATCGGAACGTTGCAGAAGAAGGCAGTACTCTTCGTGATACTAGGAATCAGCCCGACATATCTTTGAACTCATTCAAAGCATCCATAATAATCTTCACAGAGTAACCTCACCTCTAGAAAAAAGAAAAAGATCATCTGCGAAACACAACTTCACAATCCTTTGCTTCTCACATCTTTTATGAAATCTGAAAGAAGATTCAATAGAAGTCGCAAGCCGTAACATAGAAGTTAAAACTTCCATAACCAATGTAAACAGATACGGAGACATGGGGTCCCCTTGTCTAAGGCCCTCTTTGATGTAACCAAAAATATTACCATTCACACTGACTGAAAAAGAAAAGGTAGTGATGCAGTTCATGATCCAATCAATCATAACTTGATGAAACCCGTGCCCCTTTAAGATATCACCTAGAAAATCCCAGTCCACCGTATCATACGCCTTTTGGATATCTACCTTAAAAGCACATCTAGGCGACCCGATATCTCTATGATAATTATGCATAAGTCTTGCACTAGAAGGATATTGTCAGAAATTCTTCTCCCCGGCACAAAGGCTGATTGATTCAAACTCACCACCTTATCAAGGCCTTCTAAGATTCTTGTTGAAAGAATTTTAGTAATACATTTATAAATCACATTACAACAAGAGATCGGCCGGTAATCAGTGACCTTAGAAGGAGTATTCACCTTAGGAATAAGAGCAATGATAGTATGGTTTACCTCTTTTAACATTCGCTTTGATGTGAAAAAATCTTGTATAGCAGCACTAACATCATCACCAACTATCGGCCAAGCCTTCTTGAAGAAAGCGGAAGAATACCCATCAGGCCCTGGAGCTTTGTTATTATCAATAGAAAACATGGCTGATTTAATTTCAGCAGTCTAACATCTCGAATCATATGTTCAGCCACGTGAGCGTCAAGGACATTCAGAAAGAGGTCTGGGGTTGGCAGACGATTGGTATCACCTTTGTGACCAAAAAAACGCATTAAAATGATTGACAAACGCATTTGGAACATCCAAGCCCTCATAGAGGTTCCCGTCACCATCTTTAATAATGTCAATATGGCTTAGATGATTTCTACATTTAAGCGAACTATGGAAATAAGCTGAATTGGCATCGCCCGCCTTCAACCAGTCCACTTTAGACTTTTGTTTCAGAAAACGTTCTTCATGAGTAATGCTCTTAATAAGACGCCAACAGGACTGATTCTCTTTGTCTTAGCACTCCATCAGCCGGGTTTTGATCAATATTTCTTTGAATTTCATCCAACCCATCACGTAAAGTTTTAACTTTGTTATGCAGATTACTTGTTTGTAAAGGAAGCTACGAAAAGGATGCTTAAAGAGCTCTCAACTTTTTGACCACTCTAAACATAGGAACCCTTCAATCTGCTTCATCCATTCCGCCTTAACAATCTCTCCAAACTCCTTCTTATATATAATAAAGTTAGGAAATTTAAAAGGTTTTGGTTTACTAACTTGAGTGCCTGGCATCTTAAGTAGACATGGAGTATGGTCAGAGATTCTATAAGGATGGAAAACAGCACAAGCACTTGGAAACTCATCCGTAAAATACACATTAGCCAACACACGATCAATCTTTTTTAGAATACCAACTCCCTTCTTCGGTTTTTGAGTCCATGTATAATGCATACCGAGCTATTCACATCAAACACTTCAAGGTTCTCGACACATTCCTTGAAGTCTCGCATACCAGTAGTAAATTTAGAGGAACCCGTAGCCATATCCTCAAGACATAAAGAGGAGTTAAAATCCCCATAATCACCCACGGTTTATCATTGACAAACTGCTTGTGCAAACATAAACTATCCCATAATTTTCGTCGTTCTATGTAATAGTTGTCCGCATACACAAAAGAACATAGCAAGGCTTTATTAACATGCTTGAAAACAAGTTAAGCGTGCATGACTTGAGGAGTAATGGATAAAACCATAACATCCACATAGTCAGCATTCCAACCCAAGAGAATACGAGTCCCTTTTGAACAAATATTACCGTTAGAGGACCATCTCCAAGATCGACATATCCTTTTGCAAACACCCAAAAGCTTGAAACATTAACATGTGATTCCAAAATAGCACACACCTGAATTTTATTATCAATAATGACATTTCGAACCTCTCATTGTTTCAGGGGACAGTTCAAACCCCTTATATTCCAGCATGCGATGCTATCCATTGATAACATTTGTAGCAGGAGTGCTTGCCCCTGATTTGTCATTGCCGCTTGCATAAAATATGAAGTCTCGTTAATCTCAATCACCTCATCACAATCTGAATCATCATCTTCATTTATCTCACTACTTGAACCCAAGCATCCAAAGGAATTTCCAAGCTTAATACTATTCATAGAAGCAGAACCATCACTCGTTTTGTTTGTACTATGACAAGAAACAGAACCATCACTCGTTTTGTTTGTACCATGAAGGTTATCTCGGGTAGGAGCTGAATTAGAGGCACTCGGGCGAATATTCGGCTCTTTAAAAACTAGGTTTCCTTGCTTTTTAATTGGCCTATATTCAAACTTCTGCTTATCCTTGAGAACCACTCCTTTTTTAGCCATTTTCTTCTTGTTAACTTCCATAAAACCCGGCACATCAGCCTGCTCCTTCCCTTTACGTTTCTCAGTGATATCCAGCTTAAGCTCTTTTGGGCAGTCATCCTTTGTATGACCAAAAACACAGCATGTTGGGCATCTAGGACGAGACCATTCATACTCCACTTTAATTGAACTAAGTAAGAAACCACCATCTTCCACATTGGGGATAGCAACAAAATTGTTTCCTCTAAGTCTTTTGTAGCGTCCAACTCGATCACCGCTCGAGCATAGCTGCTACGGCCCTAAGACTCCAAACACATATTCGACGTTTCATTATCCAGGAGTTTGGAGATCCTATTTTAGAAGCGATCAGACTTAAACCATCTTTCATATACGCAGCCAATGGAACATCATGCATTTTTACCCAGACCGGAACCTTTTTCAATTCTTCTTTCTTTATTTCCATCTTAGAAGGCCATGGTTTTAGAAATATGGGTATATTACGTATAAGCCAAGGTCCCTCTTGAAGAACCTGGTCCATGCCTTCTTTCGAATCAAACTTGAAAAAGAAAAAACCCTTAGCGTTCATCATACTCTTTCGCAGCCCATACTTATCCCAACAGTTCTTAACAAAATACTCAACTACTGGGAAAGCTAGTCTCTTGCCCAAGAAATATCCAAATAAAACGTTACTGCATTTTTCTTGAACCTTTTTAACTGATTCTATCGGGATTGTAACATCAGCACCACCATGTTGATCATTGTTTTCAAGAAACCGAAAGTTTACCTTGCTAGTTTTACGTTCACCTTTAAGTTTATCAGCAAAAGACATTGTTCCTGTTTTGAAAAGATCACTACTCACTGGTTTACCTGTATTCTTGTTCGACTTTTCCAGCCTAATCCCTTCCTGAAGCGTGGTCTCGTTAATGGGGATAGCTTGAGTTGCGGTACCAGCCCCTCCCTTATATTCCAATCCGACAGGTTTTGAAATGGCAGCCAACCCATTAATAACCGATGCACTATTCGTAGAGTACATACCTCTCCTCGGCATTAGTGAATTGCCTTCGATATTCGTAACCTTTAAACCAATACCACGTACTGGAGCAGTTCCAGGAGTTGTTTCGACATCTTCATGCATCGTCTCCATACTATGTGTTGTAGATTATCAAGTTTAGGGTAGTCATCCCCACCAGCATCAGCAACTATCTCCATCAGCACCATAAAATACAAACCATGCAACGAAAATCTAGCAGAAACCAAGAGCCGACACCAACGAAAACCCTAATAAGCGTGGCCACTAGTAACTTAAATGAGCATAGGATATCCAGGACACGGTCGTGTTAACCCCTAATGTTTAAGTTATCAAACAATACAGATTAAAAGGGGTTACGCGAATTCACTAGCCACAATTTGGCATTCGATTGATCCCATACCCGACCAAGCGGTAATAAATTTATCATATCCAAGCCCGTATAGGAATAAGTTAAAAATATTTACCTTAGCAATTTCTTGATTTAAGTGCAAGATTAAATAACTCAGTCGTATTCAAATTTAAATAAGCGTAGGTAGCATTTACCAGAAGGCTCTAGTCTGGAATGATCGTACAAATAACCAATTAGAATGCTAACGGGTCCTATTTAAGTCATAGACTTAGAACGGACTAGCTTAAAGTGTGAATAACGATACGATACGCTTGATTAAGCGACGACCGGAATAGAATGTAGTTTAAACCCATCAAGTACTAAGACGTGGATAATATGGGTAAACTATTTACATTCTTGAAATTGAAGTAAAAATGATAAGGTTAAACCCGTTTCGGTAAACTTACGCAAATGGGCTACATAAGTCTAACCGTGAGCATATAAGCATATCGGGTAACCGAATGAGTCATGAACAAGTTGCATATGCCATTATACTTTAAACAAGTTATAATATTAGTAGGATATCAACTTGTATGCCCGTTAAGGTGTTAACATGAAATATGCCACATAAGGGCGTTTTGGTCATTATGTGATGTATAAAAAAACTTGCGTGTATTTGATGTTATGATCATAAACATTTTGTATATAATATCAGTATAATATCATTCACATGTGTGGTTTATAGTTTAAGACCAAACTATGCACCTTAGGGGCATTTTGGTTATTTCACACATAGTTTAAATAGATTATTTTGGGATTCTGATTTTATATAATGTACCTACTGTAAAATATTTTTAAAGAGTTATAAACTCAGTAGGTAACAAGTCTTGATTGTTAAGTTTAGTTAAAAACCATATTATGTGCCGAAACGACGTTTAAGTCGCAAATGACGATTTATGCGATGTTTGATGAAAATTGATGTTAGGGTCAAGTTTGTTTGACAAAGATATGTTAATTAGTATAACATATGAGTAGGTAAAAAGGTTTTGTATAAAAAGCTTGATTAAAACCAATTTAAGTGTCGAAAGGGCATTATCGTCATTTATCTGCATAATGCAAGAACTTGTACTTTAACTCAGATTATACACTGACTTGGCATCCCAAATAATCCTACTTATGATATTACATCAGTAGGTAATGAGCTTAGTATAAGAAATTATGTTTAAAACTGTTTTATGTGCCGAAAGGGCATTTTGGTCACTTTAAAACATAATTTATGATATTATATGTAAACTCAGCTTATGATCAAATTAGTAACATCAAAATATGTTAAACATGTTAACATATCAGTTTATAAATCAATTGCAAGTTCATTAGTGTTTAAAACCTTATATTTGAAAAAAGGGCAATATAGTCAAAGTATGGCATATTAATGGAAACTTGCAAAAACTCAGATTACTATTATGATCAGGTAATATAACCTCAAAGGGTTATGCTACACAATAATATGATCATAATGGGACCTTAGATAAGTAGTAAACTAATCTAAATCGGTTCAGAATCGAAAGTCAAAGCAGAAGTCAAACTTTGCGACTTTCGGTTGCGAAACGATCCTAGAACTGAAATTGACGAGCCGAACATGTTTACACATGTTCTAATATTATTACCAAGTTATTAAAGTTTTAAAACATATTTTATAACACCTACATTATCACTTTATGATTATTTTCAAAACTTACCCGTTTGACTTTTAAACAATAATATGTTGACTCGTCAATTGACCAAGCAAACGTGATTTCCAGGAGGTGCCCTTTTGAGGGATTAAACCTACCTAATTAAGATCACGTAGCCATGTTCGTCTCGAACAATGGCTGGACCATAATGGTCTTAACTGAAAGTCAAGGCGTTTATCGAAAGCGCTTGACTTTTGGCTATTAGAAGCCTATAAAACAAAAATGTAAAGGAAAGGAACACTTACAAGTGATCCTTAGGAAGTTTAGACTCAGCTAGGAGGCCTCTATGAAGAAGCAAGCTCTAGAAAGAGTGATAGAGGATGAAAGAGTTGAATTGAGCAAGGAAATTGGTTGAACAAGGGTGCTATTTATAGTTGTGGAGCTTGATCTTGGATCATTACAGGTGTTAGAACTCATCTAGTATCACTCCGAGGTGTTTTATGATGTGTCCAAAACCGAACTTAGCTCATAGTTTCGAATTAGAGAGGTTATGGTGGTTTGAGTGGTGGCCAAGGGAGAAAATGGCAGCTGTAGCAAACCCTCTGCCCAGCTACAATTCTCGCGCCCCGCGACCGGGACCAGACCAGGGGGTCGCACCCCGCGAGAGACCCATCTCCAGCCCACCATTTTTGTAAAATGGCACAATCAGCCCCTCAACTTATAGTTCTCATTTAACTTTCTTTTATAGCACTTTTAACCCTTCAAGTTTGGTCGTAGGTATTTCCGAAAGTATAACCGAACATCATAAAGCTCTGGGTTCGTTAATAGTCACTCAGAGGTATGAATTCACATGTTGACGCTTTTAACCCTTCAACTCACAACTTCTTAATAAAAATCACAAACGGTTTCGTTCGTCCAACAAGTGGCTCGTTAAGAGAATACGAACACCATGTAAGTTCACTCAGAGGCTAAGTTTAAGCATGTTGAAACTATTAGTCCTTCAAAGTCAAAATTTGACATTATAAGGATCAGGGACACGTGTAAATATTTTATTGGACACGATTTTACGAGGTGTTACATAAAGGCGGTGGCTAAGGAGTCTACTAGGTTGGAAAATGAGCTGAATAACTTTGAGGCCCAAAAGAAGATTGAGACGAAGAAACATCTGAAGGATATAAAGAGGTCTACTACCGCCATCTTTTGCCAAGCCAAAATCAAGATGGCCCTTCAAGCCCTAGACCAGGGCTTCGATAAAAGCTCTAGGGACATCGTTGGTTGGAAGGTGAGGCTTGAGGGACTTGGTGGTAAAGTTGTTCAGTATTCCAGCCAGGATGCAGGTCAAAGCAGTGAAGCTGGAAAGAAGCCGGAGGTAGGTGGCTAGGAGGCTGAGGTGACTGCTGAGAAAGGCAAGGATGTGGAACCAAAGGTGGCACAGGAGAAGGTTGCACATGACAATGGGGGTGACAAAGCCAAGGCCTGAGGTCTGTTTCTTAATGATGGTTTGTGGAGGTATTTGCTGATTGAATAAAAAAAATTGGTTGTGGTGGTTGTTTCCAACAATTTTTATTTCTTGTTTTAAGATATTGAATGACTGAAGGCGGAGGGATCCTAGGTTCCAGGATGAAGCCTTTGATCATTCCTAACTATGGTGACCTTGTGATGCTTCTGATGAATGGGTCCAAGTTTTTGGATGAAATCGGAGGTATCACATTTGCTGATTATAACAATAGACTATGCTTTAAACTCCTACTTATTTTATGCAAGTTTGTCGTATGAAAGTAGTTTAGATATTCTTAGCAGAATATTGAAATAAAAATATTTTATAAAAAGTATTCTTTTAACGTACATCAAATATTAGAAAAATGTTCATTAATGAAAACACTTTAACATTTCACCACAATTTTAAAGGAGCCAAATGTCAAAGAAAATAAGATATAAATTAAGAGGTTATACAATTTTAAACTCAAAATCACTTATTAACAAGTAGTATTAATGTCCAGGATATCCTTAAGAACATCCAACTTAGAAAGATCAAGGATATCTCCTTAGGATGCACATTGTTCCAATTTTGATAATTGTATCGAAAAAAGATACACCTGGGACATGCCGAATTTAGAAAAAAATACGTGGGCCATGCCAATCATGTTGTAACATTACATAATTATTGTATTAATAGTTTCCGTGTTTTTTCGTATTCAACAATTGTAATCCGAGACATTATGACCATAATATAATTCATTTTTTCTCTCTTAATAATTGTTCAACCAAACATAGGTGTTATTCATATAATCATCAAGACACGTTTAAATCATTCAAAAACCAACTTATGTTGTGTAAATTCGATATTCAAGACTCAATCAATCAACCAGTGTACTGTGTTTATAAGTTATGTTAGAAACTCATATTTATACATATAATAAAAGAGAAATGAATAAAACAAACAAGCCCATGCTATTAGGGCCCAAAAACAAATATATATATTAATGGGCCAATTTTCAAATTTTCATATTTTTTCACCACCTCTAACTCTAATCCATCACCTAAAAATACCACACTCATTTCACCACTTTTCTTTGCCGTTTCTCAAAGAATATTCCCTTTTGAAAGTGAGTTTCATCTCCTTTCACCTTCTTCTCTTCTTCTTTTTTTATTTGTGTTTCCATACTTTCCCATCTTGGAGAAATCCTTATGGAATGTCACAAATTTTTTCATGGTAAACAAAGATTGTTCATCACTGTTGTGTATAAAATGCAACATATAAATTACATTAAAAGAGACATAAAACCAACCATTTTCTATTGCTAATGTTAGAAAAAGCATGCTTTGTTCCTTTTAAATTACAGACCAAATGAGCTTAAAAGAACAAAAGAAGCAAATAAGCAGCCAAAACAACATAAATACAAAAAGAAGAAATAACGCGACATGTCCCGACCCCCAGCAGCACCCCAAAGACAAAAACAAGAAAATAGAAGTTGACCACGGGGCCATGCCCAGCCAGGCATGGGCGAGGTCAGAACTTACACTTAAAGATAAAGCCTGCAAAAGCTTCTACGCCCACCACGAGGCCGTGCCCATATCACCATGGGGCATGGTCAGACTCTAAGATTTGCAGAATCTTGATAGTACAGCGAAGAGTTGACCACGGGGCCGTGTCCAGGAGCCACGGGGTCGTGTGGGGCCCTCTGCTGACAGCTGCAATTAATGAAGGAAGAGAAGAAGCTGGCCACGGGCCATGCCCACTGGACACGGGGCCGTGGCCGGGGCACTGTTCTGACTATAAATAGGGGTGCTTGGTACACTTCAAAGGCATCCCTTGGCAAACCACTTCTCTCTCACTATGCCACCATTCCACCACCACGACAACACCAACACCCATAACCATCATCCATCTATCATCTTTAGAGTGTGTAGTAGTCTCAGGATCTAAGATTGATTGTAAGAGTTCTTGTCAAACAAAGCCATGCTTGGCTAATATCTTACATCACTTGGTGAAGATAAGCTTTATTGTACTACCTTTTGATTTACTTTCGGTACTTTTTAATTGGTATGTATTAATGACTTTAATAACTAGTTTCTCATGATGAAAGTGAATTTTCCTAACCATTTCTTCATGATGTCATTGGTTTGCTCATTCCTATCTTTACGGTCTATATAAAGCGCGTTAACTACTTGGAAAGGGTTAGAAGGGTGGTTTGATAAAGTTCTTGTCTCATTCAGTGTATAGATCCTGCGAGGACTTAGTTCAAGCTTACTAGGACCTCCTTCAATACCCCAAAGGTATTGGATGGCGGAGGTGCGAGTAGCTTGAACCCCTCATATGTAAACTACTTATTAAAACATTAAATCGGCTTCTTGGAATTGTATCCTTGCTGACTCAAACCACTTAGCCGAGGGTAACGTCACCTTCAAAAGAGGGGCCTACCACTTTTCGCATTAATAACTTATTTAATTATCTTTCAATATTCCCCCTTTGGGATTGTATCCTTGTTGACTCAAACCACGGGGTTGAGGGTAACGTCACCTTCAAAAGAGAGGTCTACTACTTTAACTAAGATAATCTCTTGAAAAGTCCGAAAGTGCGAAAATCATCAATGGATACAATAAAGAGGAGTTGGATCCAAGTGATTCTATCTTGTTTATTTGTATTTCATTTTATTTATCTTTTCATTTCTAGATTTACTTTTATGGTTTAAACTTTTATAAAAAAAAATTAGAACGATTAGACGCCGACGATAAACCGGTATTAAAAGCTCTTGGTCCTTGGACGACCTCGGTATCTTACCAGCACTATACTACGCTCACGATGGGTGCACTTGCCCAAGTGTGTGTTTAGTGTTAGTACAATATCGTGTTTTATAAAGTTAAAACTTAACGAATGCGTAAACGGACTTAAAATATTAAGAAAATCATATCACGCTCGACACGCACCAATCACCAAAATAAGGACCAATCTTGGGTTTTATTTTATAACTTTCAACCTTTCATTATTGTATGTTATTTATATTTTATCCATGACCAACCAAGATCATCATCTAAGTTGAAGATTCTTGGTGTAACAAAGGGGTATAATGGATGACATTTATCCTACCTCTATAACATGGTCATTACATTACTAGCACATTATTAGTTACTATTATATTATCTAACTTATATTATTCATGCCTAATCTACATAATATTATTAACTAACATATTATTACCATAGCTAACATTACTAACCCATGCTAACTCTTTAATCATGCTACTAACTACTAACTCTTCTAATCTTACTACTAATATTATTAATTTTGTCATTTATTATTTAGTCTTACAATTACATTAATTATCTATATATATATTAAATGATAACATTGGAGGAATAGTGTCATTTTGTCTTTTGTGTTTTTTTTTCAATTTAAGGTTTCTCATTTTTTTATAATAGAACTTTAGTTTTTTTATAGTTTTGCCACGAAAGTTAAATAAGTTTTTATTAGTTTTTGTTTTACGTTTTTTCTTGGATTTGAAAGTCGTTTGCGTGCTGCTTAGCGCGGTGTGTGGTGGTCACATTTGATCTCTCAGATTTTTTACCACCTCAACTTTCTAATATGTGTCGGTATAAATTTGACTTTGTCTAACGTTTCACGTAACGTGGTCACTTGGTGTTAGAAATTTGTATTTTTATTTTACGCTTATTCCCGGTTTTGATCGTCGTTTGGTATCTACGTAGCATGATTTTACGTCCCCACCCGGCAACGCGGGGGGCTTAAGACTAGTTATTATTACATACCAAAATATATAAAAGTACTAACTCCTTTAGTTTTTGTTATTTACCTATTTAGACTTGCAATTTAGGGAGAGGATCAAATAGAAGTTTTGTTAGGTGTAGGAAGGAATGTAATTATGACATGTGGCACTCTTTAAAAAAGTAGATTAAAGAGTAATTTGGTTCTTTTTTATTTTTCTCAAAACCCATATCGCGTTCTTTTCTCAACCCTACACACCAACACCACAGCCGCCACTACCACTTCCATAACCACCACCTCCACCATATCCATCCTACACCATCACTACCATTCGACAATCTACCACCGCTATCATCACCAGCTACCGCCCTACATCTTAACAGGACCACCACCACTCCTTTCATTTGCCAGCTCTGTATTAAGTTTATCCCACCGCCGCACCGACGGCCCTGCCCTAACGGACGGAACGTGTTAGCCATCATCGGAGTTGCTGCCTTCTTAGACATCGCCGTCAAGTTTACTGTCGATGCAACTAACTCGAAGAAACGATTTCAAGAAGAAAGGTATCCGATTATGTTCATAAGTAAAAGATTAAGCTATAACGCAATGGTCGTTGAACCACCATTTTTGAAGCGTGAACTGATGTAAAAGTCAAATACTTTGTTGATTTTGGAGATGAATATAAATATTATGCTTCTGATGAGATGAATTGTTTATCAACATGTGTTGCGTTTTTCAGTTTTGGATGTATATCACTTTTTCTATTGGGTTTTTGGATAATAAAGTCAAAATCCTTTTTATGCATTTTGATGGCTAGTACTTATAAAACGCAGTAAAGTCAAATGGGTATTGCATGTTCATTTTGGATATATATCATCTTTTCTGTTGGGTTTTTGGATAATAAAGTCAATTTCCTTATATTCATTTTGGATGTACAGTAACTAAAAAATGCAACGGTTTATTTGTTTGCCTTAATTCTTGTGTTTTTTAAAAGAAAAAAAGGTTTTTGTTTGTATCATGTATTTCACAGACTTTAATCTGGTGATAGTTTGTATATTTTTTTTCGAATAGTTTTGTTACAAATTAGTGTAATAAAATAATGAAAAAACACAATAAAATGCGTTTTACTACATTACGATTTTGAATTGCGTTTTATAAAACAATAAAACACATTTTATTTGTGTTTTTAATGCATTGCGTTTTATAACACAATGAAAAAACGCATTTTGATTGTGTTGTAGTCCATTGCGTTTTAGAAAAAACACATTTTTGTGTGTTTAGTCAATTGCGTTTTAGAATAAACACATCTTTGTTTTTAGTCATTGCGTTTTAGAATAAGCATTTCTTGTGTTTTTAGTCAATTGTGTTTTAGAATAATCATTTACTTTTGTGTTTTTGATCCATTGCGTTTTAGAAAAGACATTTTTTTGTGTTTTTAGTCCATTGCGTTTTAGAAGATACTTCTTGTGTTTTTAGTTCATTGCATTAGAAAAAACACTTTGTTTTATATTTTAGATCCATTGCGTTTTAGAAAAAAAAAAACTTTCTTTTGTGTTTTTTTGTCCAATGCGTTTTAGAAAAAAAAAATCATTTTTTTGTGTTTTTGTCCATTGCGTTTTACGCATATGGGTTGTCGAAAACTTTTTCTCAAAAGTATAGCAACAGTGTGCTCGTTTTAAAGAAAAAAACGCTCGTTTTTATGGTGCAATTTTTGTAAAAAAATAATATCGTATGAAAAAGTTATTAACGTTTTAAAAACGAGGAGGATTGAAGGAGAGAGAAACTATTTAGTTGAATGGACTAGAATACCCTTAGAAATCTTCACGCACCTCTTTGTTTTTGTTCAACTTTATCCATTTAATCAAAGCCCTTGATTAATCAATTGATAGCTAAGATTACTCTCTATCCTTCCTATCCAAACAAACTTCCTTGTATATCCTGACCAATTTAATTATCATTGTCAATCAATTATTTATTCTTATGTATTAAAGATATATAAATATTAAACCTAGCCATGACACCAACCAATTTATGGTGGAAAGTTGTGTGCAAAGGTAAACATTTATCTTAGACTAAATTCCTCACACTTGGACTTTTAGTGAGTGAAATAGTACTCACGAAAACACATAAAATAATAGTATCCAAAGTGAGTGTTTAGTCATGATAATATTTTTATATCTTTTCATATATTATTATTATTATCATCATCATCATCATCATCATCATCATCATCATTATTATTATTATTTATTTCTTATTCAAATCTTATTTACATTCCAACTTCTATATCCTTCTACTTACACACCTTGTTCATCCTTATTAGGATAAATTGGTGCTTCAATCTCTCAAGAAGATCATCTCACGTTTGTGAAAACCACTTGCAAACAATGAGTATACTCGAACCCTTTTTCCTTTAAACACACTTTGGGTTGCAATATATGAAATTATAAAAACTCATATACAAACAATCAATCACCTTATTCAAGCACTCAATCTATGAATACGTGTTATTTGTCTACATACATGCTAGAAGTCAATCTTGTGTACTCAATCGCATATCTTAACGATTATAGCGTTATAGGAGTACCACACCGCCCTTATGTGGTATTGTTAAGTATTTAATCTTATACGGCCTGTTCTCTTATGTAGAAAAGATATGCTTGTGGACACACTTGGTTTGATTGATAGTCTACACATGATAATAGTATACAAATTGCCATGTTAGATTGAGACCTTTTATTCTATATTATGTAGATGATGATTGTCGTCAGTGTCATGCAAAAACCAACTAACTCTGTAGAAAGGGTAAGTCGGATATCGAACCAGAGGAGAATTATAGAAAACGTAATAATGTTGAGTATTATCTAAAAACTATAAAAACTTAACTTGAGTTTGATTGATTTGAGAATTAATTAAATTATGAACTAAGAAAATGAGTTTTTATCAATAAGAGGAAAGATGGTTCCTCCGGACTTTAGGTATTGCAGTTAAATATAACTATGTGTTCAGTTGAAATCACCTACATAGACATAGGTGTTAAACCTAATTAATCGATTATGATAATCAATGACTAAGTACTCTGATCAATACATGACGAGAGGTTATCAAATAACTATCAATTGTAATTACCAACCCCTAATCCCATAGCAAATACATCCCAATTACTAGAACTCTTGGGAATTGAATGAATAAGAATCAAGGTTTGAATAAAAACAATCGTTTACAATCACTTAATCAAAATGGTGAAAAGCATCGAATGCTTAGATCATCGAGTCAAAACAATTGTCACGAACACATAAAAGTAGCTAACTTACAAAAACCCTCCAACCGGAGGAAACCAAAAGAGTTTAGCTACTCATCTCACAAGTGAAATCAACAAAAGATTGAAGAACAGATGAAATCGGTGTGTGGAATGATGGATTGTGGTGAAAAAGCTTCCGTCTTTATGCTCTTTGATGGTGATTTTCGTCCTTAGAGATGTTGGATGTGTTAAGATGCTTCCTAAAACCCTAATATACCTCCAAAGGCCCTAATTTGCATTTTTTCGAAAATACGACCGTCACCGACGGTTCCGGACCGTCACTGACGTTCCAGAGCTGCTATCCTGTTTGGCAGATTTGTTCAAAAACTGTTTTCTTCATAACTTTTTCGTTAGAGCTCCGTTTTACGCACCGTTTTCGCATACGCGTTCGTAATTCAGCCCTCTATCATGCCATCTCTTAAGATCTTCAATTTCACTCCATTTGTTTTCCTCAAAACACGTCCAATCTTCATGTTTAACCACCATAACTTCTCCAAATTACGTGCTTTACCTGCAAAACAACTATTTCTCGTAGTTAACTCATTCACGGCAAGTAAACACCTCAAACACACATAAAATACAATATTTAAACACTCTAAGGCTCGGGTTTGACCCTCTCCATCACATTCCCCCACACTTATCTTTGATTGTCCTCAAGCAAACCAACTAGAACTAATCACCACAGTAGTCAACACCTCTAGACCCTTGACCAATTCAACCTGTTCAGTTCCCAAGTCATACCCATCCCATAGACTGACACACTCAAGATTTACGGCCTGACAAGCAATTCATGCAATTTCAAAACATAAGACTTCTCTATCTAAAACTAACATGCTTAAAATACTACACATGATACACACCTCTCACAATATTCTCTCCTCTCGGGTAAATATCTGGACTAGCGTGTAATGTGCTAGTATATATAATCACTCCAATCAAGCACACATGAAATCATGCAATCATAAGCTTGTATGATAATCACACCTCCACTGTATCATCTAACATAGCACATATCAAAAGGACTTTTCGGTTTTGGGCTTAGGCTAAGGGTAGGGAAAATTTTTATTTTTCTTTTCTAATTGGCTCACAAACAATAACCAGACCGTAACAACTTATTCAAATTCACATTTGGGTTGGTATCTACCTCACAACAAATAACAATCAACTTTCTTTTTGTTTTTTTCTCTTCATTTTCTATATTTTTGTAATTTTTCTGATTTTCTCTTTTTTTCACTATCATCACGGTCGGTCTTCACAAAACAGCGAGTGAACAAACGAAAGGTAATTAGGCTCAACAGGGCTACTAAGGGAATTTGGTGAACACAACGCAAACATAACACTAACACAAATGAATAACAAATATCCTAATGCCTTTATCACATATGTGTACATGTCACACCCACAGTCTCAGCATGCATCAAACCACACAAGTTCTAACACAAGATAACACATAGCCTACACTCAACAATTGAATTCATTATACAATGCATCCTATCCATCTACAGGCTCAAGATCTCACCAAGACAGGTAGAAAGGGTTAACGACATGTAGCATATGCGATTAGAAACATGTAACCCCTAGATAGACATCTCTTTTTACTCGATTCCTAAAAAACGCTTGCCAAGCCTACTCTCATGAAACTTAAAGGGACAACCATGACAAGGGAACTAATCTAGTCTACTATTGGTAAGGAATCTATTAGTGATTGAAACTTTAGGTTTTCGTATCCAATTAGCACATTTAAGACGATGAAAAATTTAGGAAAATTTTAAAAATTTTCAATTTTTTTCAATTTTCATCGATTTCCAATCATTAATTAATCTCTTCAAACTTTATCCACAAATCCATTCCCGGGCTTCCCATCCCCACACTTGGGATACATTCTCCCTAATGTACAGTGCTTTTAAAATCTTTACCCGGGAATTCAACCAAACCTACCCGACTGAGCGGCTAACTCTACACAAATAATTAACATTCATTCCCATAACACATAAATAGTTTAGAACACCACCAAAACACAAAAACAAATAAAACACAAGATAGATAAACACATGCACCTGATCATGTGTCTGTAATAATGTCATGGTTGTGCTCTGCAATAATAGATGCCTTCCATGGATTCTTTGATATCTCACCGGGGATGTTGCCAAACATCCCCACACTTGAATCATTGCATCCGTGAAAATGGAATCATAGATACCTGTCACAACACAAACACACACCAAAACAAAGCAAGACAAAGTACAATACTATACATCCTCGGGCTGCCTCCCGAGAGCGCTAAGTTTTAGGTCTTCAGCCAGACCGTATCTGACATGCTCAAGGTGGTTCAGATGAACGCTTACCCTCCCATTTCTCTCCGTACATCTCCATCCAGTTTTTAGGGAAGGTCATAGCTTCACTCCGGTTAGGGTCAAATTCAGCTTCATTGCCCCCTCTAAACCAACCATCTGGTGGTTTTCTCTCCTTGGATCCTCCTCTCGCAGTCACTCTCTTCACATGACTGCCATTTATATCAACCCTAGATCTGTAAGGTTCAACGCCACTCGCATCGGTCGTATCCTTGCTCACACATGAAGCAAATTCGTTAGTAGCACATGTATGACTCAAATCAGCAAGAATATCGTAATCAATAGACTTTAAAAACACATTGAAATACAACTTACGATTCTGGTAGCTCAAAGTGACCATGCCATTCCTGCAATCAATTTGAGCATTTGCTGTATACAGGAATGATTTTCCCAAAATTACCTACGAAAGCGCGTAAGTCAGTGCTGGTGCATAATCTACCACCATGAAATCAACCGAATAGTAGAACTCGCCGACCTGGATCACCACATCTTTCACAACCCCGCGAGGTTGTTTCAAACTCGCGTCTGCGAACATCGCCATGCTATCACACGCTTGTAGAGGACCAAAGTCATATTGGTCATACAAGCTACCGGGAAGAACGCTCACTCCCGCTCCATAATCCAATAATGCGCGATGAATCTTGAATTTTCCAACCCGGATTGGACCGACTGGTTCCCCTAAATCCACTCCATTTGGTTCTTCATTAGTATCCGTTACACCTGCAACGATATGAGAAACAGACAAACTGTTATCAAAACATTTATTTTTATGAACAGGATTTACCCCACTAATCGGAATGTTCTTCGCGTTCTCGAGGTTTATCTGCGTGTCACGGGAAGCTTCCCACTTTGTTGTTTCAGACTAGCCATTTCACTAGCTAACTGTCCCATCTGTGTAGTTAGCGACTGTATAGCTTTGTCCCGCATCTCATCTGCTTGACTACGTTTCTGCAAGTCTTGTTGAATTGTTTTCAACATCTCCATCACATCATTGCCCCTAGTCGTGTTAGAGGGCCCAGCTGGTCCTCTTTGATTGTTTTGGTAGCCTCCTTGAAACTTACCTTGGAACTGATTCTGATTAAAGTTTCGCTGACCACCAAGTTGATTGTTTCCTTGAAAACCGGGATTGCTCTGATTGTTAGCATTCCCATAACTAAAGTTCGGATGATTCCTAAGGCCCGGATGATATGTGTTAGATTGCAAGGTAAAATTCCTACCCCACCTCCACCTTAAACAAAGTGGACATCATCACTTCCACCCAGAACCACTGTACACTGATCTGCTATGTGCCCGAGATCTCCACAATGCCCACAATAAGGTAGTGGTCCACTAGCTTCGGGTGGATTTTTGACAGCTTGTACTACCGAATGTCGCGTGCTTCTTGAAGATTGTGCCTTGCATTTCGAGTTTCTAGCAGTTTGCTCAAGAACTTCCCAATCTACAAAGTAATCATTAGTGCCAAAAGTTCCATTAGAAGTAGAGCTAATTTCTCTCGCGTCCTCTTCAGTTAACCCCTCATGGAATGCATTAAGAAGTTCCCATAGTTGAATACCATGATGTGGGCAGTTTTTAAGCATCATCTTAAACCGATTCAGTGCTTCATGAAAGAGCTCATATTGTTGTTGTCGGAAGCCACGATTGTCCTTCCTTGCATTGTTTGTATGCAAGGCAGTGTAAAATTCGTCCAAGAATGACTGCTGCACCTCAGGCCATGTAAAGATTGATGCTGAAGGAAGAGAGTGAAACCATTTCTGAGCTTTATCTTCAAGTGTAAATTGGAAGAGTACCAATTTAATGTCATCAGCTGTAAATCCCTGACTTGCTATTGCGTTGCACCGAGCGTCATATGCTGCCAAATGGAAGTAAGGCTCCTCATGTGCATGGCCATGATACTTTGGTAAGCTGGCGATTGATTGTTCACGTACCTCAAACGACCTTCCTCCCCTTAACTGTGGAACCACTACTGGTGACGGATTATTTGCTATTGCTGGTTTAAAGTGGCTCTCCAACCCTCTGAGTGGTCCCCGGTTGTATCTCATAGGAATGCCTTCTGGTGGATTAACTTGGTGAGCTAAATTTCGTGGAAGAGGTCTTGCCTGACCTTGCATATGCGGTACTGGAGCTGGCTGTAGAATATCTAATCTATAAGGATGTTGATTTAACGGTTCAGGCTGCTGGACTGGCGGTTGCTGCAGTGGCACTTGTGGATACTGTGGTACGGTGTTACCCGCTTGCTGATTTACTGGATGTGTTGCCTGAAATGACTGTTGTTGCCCTGCTGGTTCATACATTCTCCTATCATTTGGCTGAATCTCAATACCGTTCCCACTTCGAATTCCTAACCCCATCATTTGCCTATCAACCTGATTTCCTCCATACCCTTCATATCTGTCATACTCGTCCTCACGACCACACATACCCTCTTGCTGATTTAAAATTGTAGGCCCTGTTGAATAATGTTGTGGCATTTGTGAAGGCTAGAAGTATGTATATTGAGCTGGTTGAAGGCGGTTGGTAGTGGAACTAGATGGTTCGGTTTGGTCTGGTAGAGCTGTAGTACCACCAGTTACAACTCGAACGTATGGTGAAGAGTGCTGGAACGTCGAAGTCTGTTCGTAGGTTTGGCTGGGATAAGGTGGAAGGTCACTCAGGTTCGGAAACGGTGATGGTGGCATGGGTGGCATTTGAGTAACTGCAAGGTTGTGTGGTTTGCGTTTGTGATTGTGGTTCAGGTGGTATTGTTGTATTTGGAGCAGGTTGTGATGGTGTTGGTGTAAACTGGGTTTGTGGAGAGGGAGTGATTGGGTGCGTATCGTAACTACTTGAGTTCTCCATTGTTTTAGAGGTGGTTGCTCGTGATTGCAAAACTCTGTTTTCCCGATGTACCACTCGAGTTTGTCGAACTGTTCTCTCGATTTCCGGATCAAAAACTAGCCGTGATGAGTTCCCGGAGTTCTGAGTATGATGCATACACAATTGTGATCACCTGCACACACACAAACAAAAGAAAACCTCGCGTAATTCCGAACAAAATACAAATAAAAGAAATATTTTTGGATTTTTATTTAAATCTAACTAAACTTAACACTTAAACACTTTGCGCACGCCTCCCCGGCGCGGCGCCATTTTGATGACTGTCGTCAGTGTCATGCAAAAACCAACTAACTCTGTAAAAGGGTAAGTCGGATATCGAACCAGAGGAGAATTATAGAAAACGTAATAATGCTGAGTATTATCTAAAAACTATAAAAACTTAACTTGAGTTTGATTGATTTGAGAATTAATTAAATTATGAACTAAGAAAATGAGTTTTTATCAATAAGAGGAAAGATGGTTCCTCCGGACTTTAGGTTTTGCAGTTAAATATAACTATGTGTTCAGTTGAAATCACCTACATAGACATAGGTGTTAAACCTAATTAATCGATTGTGATAATCAATGACTAAGTACTCTGATCAATACATGACGAGAGGTTATCAAATAACTATCAGTTGTAATTACCAACCCCTAATCCCATAGCAAATACATCCCAATTACTAGAACTCTCGGGAATTGAATGATTAAGAATCAAGGTTTGAATAAAAACAATCGTTTACAATCAATTAATCAAATCAATGGTGAAAAGCATCGAATGCTTAGATCACCGAGTCAAAACAATTGTCACGAACACATAAAAGTAGCTAACTTACAAAAACCTTCAATCGGAGGAAACCAAAAGAGTTTAGCCACTCATCTCACAAGTGAAATCAACAAAAGATTGAAGAACAGATGAAATCATGATCGTGGTTGATGAAGTGGTGTGTGGAATGATGGATTGTGGTGAAAAAGCTTCCGTCTTTATGCTCTTTGATGGTGATTTTCGTCCTTAGAGATGTTGGATGTGTTAAGATGCTTCCTAAACCCCCTAATATACCTCCAAAGGCCCTAATTTGCGTTTTTTCTGGAAATACGACCGTCACCGATGGTTCCGGACCGTCACTGACGTTCCGGACCGTCACTGACGTTCCGGAGCTGCTGTCCCATTTGGCATATTTGTTCAAAAACTGTTTTCTTCATAACTTTTTTGTTATAGCTCCGTTTTACGCACCGTTTTCGCCTACGCATTCGTAATTCAGCCCTCTATCATGCCATCTCTTAAGATCTTCAATTCCACTCCATTTTTTTTCTCAAAGCACATCCAATCTTCATATTTAACCACCATAACTTCTCCAAATTACGTGCTTTACCTGCAAAACAACCATTTCTTGTAGTTAACTCATTCACGACAAGTAAACACCTCAAACACACTTAAAATACAATATTTAAACACTCTAAGGCTCGGGTTTTACCCTCTCCATCAGTAGACCAAACTTGTATGCTCACCAACTATTTTGTTGACCTTTATTATTCATATATTGCAGGAAATTGATGATGTTGTTCAAGAAATCTACTTAGGTGGATTTAGAAACGCATGAAATAATTAGTTTTCTTTTGTTTGATAAATTTGAATTGATGTAATTTCTTTTCTTTTGACAATGTACAAATTTGAGTTTATGAAATAAAAAGGGTTATTTAAATATTGTCATTTTCAATTGTTATGATGCTTTGAGCAATCATCCATTCGCTCATGCCCCGATGATTCTAACATTGGTTGGGGTGTGACACATGGGTCTTACCATTTTTTAGGATACTTTGTTGGTCAAGCTCATTGTATAACATGTCAATGTTTTCCTTTTATTATAAATAGGTAGCCTCCCATAGTGAAATTATAATCGGATATCGTGCGTCCAAGCGGAGTGTTTAAACTCAATTATTACGAAAGGTGGGTACCTTTAAACCTTAGAAGAGATTTTGAATACCTTAAACTTAGAGAGAGGGCCAATCCTCAAATCTTTAGTCTATATCTTCAGAAGTATTTTCTACAAAATACTCAACCCTTGGTGAAGGTCGGTGTTAGCCTAGCTAACACCCCTTCAATGCTTAAGTCACTAATGGGATTCAAATGAAATTAATAAACAAAAATAAGTGTAAGAATATGAATAGGGATACTAATTATACTAGATTGAGTTAGAAATAATTTTCTAACTCACATGAAGTAGTCTTTTAGATGAATAGCATTCCATGACCTTGGTATGATATCACTTTCTAATGTAGCCAATCAATATGCTCTGAGTCTATCAAGTATGGACCTTCCCATTTTGGTTCTAACTTTCCATCACTAGGGTTGATAGTATTCTGAATGCTTTTCTTAAGACTAGGTCTCCCACTTGGAATCTTCTGGTTCTAATATTCTGGTTATAGTCTTTTGCAATCCTTTGTTGATATGCTGCTTTCTTACCATGGCAGTATCACTAAGCTCATCCAATGATTTAAGATCTTCGGTAGGGCTTTGGAATTCGTTTCAGGATTCTACTAGCTTGACCTAGCCATCGGGCGACCATTTCAGTTAGGATCATAGCTTATGTTCTAAAGACCAAATAAAATTGTGTTTGATCACTAGTTGTCTTTGCCGTAGTTATATCTGCTCATAAGTCGAACTTAAGTTTTTTTTGCCCATTTCCCCGTCTTAGCATCGAGTCCCTTCTTTGGATCATTGACTATAATTTTGTTCAAAGATTCTGCCTACCCATTGGCTTGAGGGTGATTCCTTATCCCTGACTTGCACAAATACTTCTACTTCAATCCATTTGGAAAAGTAGTTTGCATTGCTAACATGAAAACTTTTCCTCCTAGAGCCTTGGGTAGTTTACCAACTATATCCATTCCCCATTTCATGAATGGCCATGGGGATATGATTGGTTATAATGGTTTAGAAGGTTAAGGAGAAATATTGTTATGTCTCTGACAAGCATCACACTTATGGGCATAAGACATGGCATCCTTCCTCATTGTTGGCCAATAATATCGTGTCCTTAAGACCTTTGAAAATAAGGCTCTACCCCCAGTGTGATTTCCAATATCACCTTCATGGATATACTTTAGAACTTCAAGTGCTTCAGAATCCTCCAAGCACTTCAAGTATGGCCCTGCAATAGATTTTCTATAAAAAACATCATGTAATAATATAAAACAAGATACCTTCATTTTGAATGCTCTAGGGTTCTCATCCTTAGGGATATTTCCATCTTGGAGATATCTCCTGATGGGAACAATCCAAGACTCAGTATCCTGACTAGGATCCTGCACTTTAAGATTTCTTGTGTTCAACACCTTTCTTTTGACTTTCCTTAAGATGAAGCTAGAGTCGTAAAAGTCCATAGTCGACAAAGAAAGAATGATTTAGTTCATCCATTACGAAAAGACCTTCTTCTGAGTGGATATGTGGAAGTACGCTATGATGATCACTACAATATCCTGAGATTCTGGTGTACTTATCACCGTTCAGGATATGGATAATCGGTATATTAACATTAGTTGGCATCCTGAAGGCTGATCAATATTTGCTAGAGCATCCGCCTCAACATTTTCTTCCCTTGGTACTTGTTCAATGCTAAATATTTCAAAACATTTTGCTATTTATTTTTTTTAACAATTTCAAGATATTTGGCTAATTTTTCACCCCTTCACTGTGTAAGATCCATTAAGATTAGTTAATTAATAATAATGAATCAGCAGATACTTGAAGATTTAATTTTCATATCCCTAGCTAATTGCAATCCTGCTATTAAGGCCTCATATTTGCCTCGTTATTAGTAGCTAGGAGTTCATAAGATATGGTATGGGGTATCTGTAAGGATCTGAGTTTGATACTTGTGATTAAAACAAATAAGAACAAACAACTTTATCAAATGTAAAACAGATAAAATAATCACATGCATGGAATTATCATCAACAACTGTTTTATATCATACTCAAATGATTTGATTACAGTACAATTGACTCTACAAACCCCCCCCCCCCCCCACAGCCTCATCAAATACAAATATGTTCGTACGAAAGGGGATGGAATGTGATAATAAATCTCTAACACTTGAGATCTATTTATACAAGTACAAAAGATCCGTTTGCAAACAGTTGACGTCACCCTGATAGTGACATCTAACATTCCTAACAAAAAAGATTCCACAGATGTTGCAAACATCTGCGGAGATCTATCATCTGATTTGTTACATCTAAATTATGTTATGAGCAAGTACTATCGTATTGAAACCTCTGTTCTTCAAACCGTTGTTTCTTCATATCAAACATGTGTTTGGCCTGAACAAATGTTTGGTCTTCTGGAACAGATCTTTGCATCAACAACACTTTGGTCTTGATCAGTGCTTGGTTCTTATTCAATAGTGGTTTCCAATAGAACAAATGTTAGCATGTCTTCAATAGATGTTTTGATTAGTGTTCAAGATTCACTATCTTTGGGAGGAGTCTGGTTCAATCTATTGTTTATTTCTTTGATCAAAATGGTCATGTTTTGGCTTTTGAATATCATCTGTTCTTTTGCAGGTCCAATAGTATTATGTCCCCTTGTGGTGATTTCAGTATTATTACTAAGCCTATTCCTCTAACAGTAGAAGCACCATCAGTATATAATGTCCATTTTCCCATATTTTCTTCTAATTGTTGTACCTCTAAATCTATTTCATGTTGCATGTCATTACTGTAATCAGCCACAAAGTCTGCTAATGCTTTGGATTTTATAGTTGTTATAGGCTCATATACTAAGTCATACGCACTAAGCTTAACTGACCACTTAGCCATCCTACCCGACATTTCTGGTTTTCTTAACACATTTTGTAGGATAGTTGGTTTTAATGTGGATTGTATGTGTTTCAAAATAGTGTTTTAACTTAGCTGAAGCCATTATTAAAGCCAAAATTAGTTTTTCAAGATGATAATACATGGTTTATGCATCTAGTAAACTCTTACTTACATAGTACACAGGATATTATTGACCTTCATGTTCTTTGACTAAGACAACAGGTATAAGGGTAGTGGCTCTCCATCTTCATATCTCTCTCTCTCTATCTCCAAACAAAGAAACCATCATCCTCTTAAAAAAAACAACATATCAACATTTAACAAGTTATTATCATCTTCAAATCCTAACCCCAACATTTAACATCTTCAAACTTCAAAAGAAAATCAGATCCACACTAGCGGCGGCAATGGAAAGTGCTCCGGCTGTGATGGGCAGTGTTGTAAAAATCGGTATTAATCGGCGCCTAGGCGCTAGTCGGTCGTTTGCTGATTAATTTTGAGCTAGTCGTAGTTGGTCCTAGTCGGTGCAAGGCGGCTCAAATCGGCCCAAGTCAGCCAAATCGTTTCTAGTCGGCCCACTCTTTTTAAGTTTAAATCTGGCCCAAAAAAACATGTTTCTAACCCATTAAAACATGTTCTATGAGGCCATGACTAATATGTTAATATTTGAATGTTTAAATACTTAAATTGCTATGTTTTAAACTTCGTTATTTGAATTTTGAACTATTTTAAGTATTATGTTGATATTAATGTATGTGTATATATATAAATTTAAAAATTTTTATACAAAGTTTTGATCCGATTAATCCTGATTAATCCGATTAATCCCTAATCAGTACTCCACCGCCCAACTAGCGCCTAGCGATCTCTACAACACTGGTGATGGGTATGGTGTGGTGGTTCAGGCGCTCATATGGACAGGGTTCAAGCGGCAGTGCGTGGGAGGGGGTTTAGGATTGATAATGAATGTTCATGTTCATATTTAGATTTTGTTCATGAAGATTTGTGTTCAGATTTTGATAATGAATGTTCATGTTCATGTGTTAATTTTGAATGTTCATGTTCAGATTTTGTTCTTGAAGATGTGTTAAGTTTGAATGTTCATGAATTTTTTGAAGATGATGGTGATGATGATAATGAATGCCCAAGTCAGCCAAATCGTTTCTAGTCGGCCCACTCTTTTTAAGTTTAAATCTGGCCCAAAAAAACATGTTTCTAACCCATTAAAACATGTTCTATGAGGCCATGACTAATATGTTAATATTTGAATGTTTAAATACTTAAATTGCTATGTTTTAAACTTCGTTATTTGAATTTTGAACTATTTTTAAGTATTATGTTGATATTAATGTATGTGTATATATATAAATTTAAAAATTTTATACAAAAGTTTTGATCCGATTAATCCTGATTAATCCCGATTAATCCCTAATCAGTACTCCACCGCCCAACTAGCGCCTAGCGATCTCTACAACACTGGTGATGGGTATTGTGTGGTGGTTCAGGCGCTCATATGGACAGGGTTCAAGCGGCAGTTAGGGTTCAGGCGGTGGCGTGGGAGGGGGGTTAGGATTGATAATGAATGGTCATGTTCATATTTAGATTTTGTTCATGAATATTTGAATGTTCAGATTTTGATAATGAATGTTCATGTTCATGTGTTAATTTTGAATGTTCATGTTCAGATTTTGTTCTTGAAGATGTGTTAAGTTTGAATGTTCATGAATTTTTTGAAGATGATGGTGATGATGATAATGAATGCTCATGTTCATGTGTAAAGTTTGAGTGTTCATGTTCAGATTTTGTTCTTGAAGATGTGTTAAGTTTGAATGTTCATGAATTCTTGAAGATGATGTTCATGTTCATATTCTTGAATATTTTGAAGATGTTCATATTGTGAGATTCTTTGGTTATGGAGATGATGAAACTAAGAAGATGATAATGATTGATATGAACATATTATGAAATTGATACGAACATAGCCCATATCTTCAAAAATGATGATATCAGAATATGGGATTTGATATTGTTTTTTTTTGTTAAATATTGTGAGATTACCAAAATACCCCTTGATCTAACGGTCAAACTAACGGAATATTAACAGGACTCAGATTGTAGCGAGTTTTAAACAGCAGGAACTCCTTGGTCGAAATTTTCATTTGGGGGACGCGAGTTAACTGCGTGCTCTTTCATTTGAACGCAAATTGCAGTTTGCTCTATTGGTTAAAAAGTAAAGTTCTAAAGGAGTCAACAGAATTTTAATGTGCTTTACAAATAAATTAAAGACCTTGTAAACATTGAAAATAATAAGATTGCATGTTTAATTGTTTACATGTTACAATATAATGGTTTTTTCCCGTCAATAAGACCATCCGGTGTGGTTTCACTTTCACGTCTGTCACCTCAACGCCATTTTCACACGGTTTCATGCATGGGAATGTGGTTTCACTTTCCACACCCATTTAAAATAAAAACCCACCTTGTCTCACCAGCCTCCACGCCACACACCCACCTTCCACGCCAACCCTCATCACCGTGGGCCAATTCACCACGCGCGTGGTGGCTTGGTCCACGCCATCGGGGGCGTTGTTACACCCGTGGTTGGGTGCCACATCAACCCACACCCATTTTCACTTGAGTACACCCTGTAGTCTAATAAATATAATTGTTGTAGTTTATTTTAGATTTTGCTACCCTTTTAAATATTTGTACAGATAACAACACAAGCATCACCATGGAATTTGAAGGTTATGAAGACCGAATGATTCAGAATGGAATTGTGACTTTTGAAGTTGGAAAATTAAAGACTAGAAGTTCATTACTTTTTTTTAACGGCCAACGAATCTTTCAAATGGGCTATTGGCGAAGTTCACCATATCGGGATACACTCGTCCGAAGGCACGACAGTGCGGTGAGGTTAAACCCGCTCAGTTCAAGGATCGAACTAGCGATCACCACCTATTCGCCTAGTCTCCCATCATCACCAGGTGCCGCAGAAAATAATGGGGAGGGTAGGATTTGAACTTGGGTCCCTTAGAACAACAAGTCTCTCCCCCTTACCACTCCACCACCGCCTCATTGCCTACAAGTTCATTACTCTCTATTTTTTTTTCTTTCACTTTTTTAAAGTTGGATAAAAGTTCTCTCACATATGTGGATGAGCAAACCTTATGGGAGTTTATAAGACCATCATAAACAAACGCTCTCAAAGTAATCAGCCCATTAACGGGATATAAAATAAGCTACATTTTCCATTAAAAAACACTAATCACACATAAAGAAACTAAACAGAATCATCATAACATCAAGAAGTATATATATATATATATAGTTAAATAACCACCATAAGAGATATGAAACATGCTACTAAAGATGCAGCCTGCAATAAGTTTCCAGATGATGCAACTCTAGTCACATTTGAATACCTTTCTTTGGAGCAATGGTACCCGCACTGACTTGGGGCTGCAACTCTATACATGCCACTGCTTGTCAACAAGTACACGTCTTTGTTGTTATCTTCGCTTAATGACAGCACGTAACCCAGGTCTGGAACGTTGTGAGCCCCCGGTTTGAACCCACATTCCATTGGTGAGTCATGGGCACACCCAAAAGGGACACTGAAACCGGTGAAGTTTTCACTGTTTTCAGTGGCATCAATAGCTGCCCATATGTCATAACTGTACAAGTCTGTGTATATGTACCTGCACACGTGTTTATACGATCATATCCTATTTTTTACCCACAAAATATGGTGTATGCGCGTTTAAAGTGATTATGATCATGCTGATTTTATAACTGTTTATGTAAATATTATATATGCTAAAAAAATTACAGTAACCGAAAATGTAAATATTACATAAGTTACAAAAAAATAACAAATCATAGCATCATAAGTATTAAACTAATTAAAATGGACATGTTATAGTCAAAAGTATTAAATACTTATAACCTCTCCTAAATCATGTTATTCCAATACGTATAAAATTCAAACAAAAAGGACCAAAAAGAAGTGTTAGCGAGTCAAACACAACACAATCCGACCCATTTTGACATGCAAATGTATACTAACCAGCCATTCAAGCATGGATCCGCAGCGCCACGGTAGAAATAGCCACCCACGACAGAGGCGGGGCCTTTGCTCGCATCAAAATTATCATGTTTGTATCCTGTCACAGGAAATATGGTAGTTATGGAGGTTGGTTGAGTGTATCCCCCAGGAGCATATGATGGATGAGTGGCATAGGGCCCCTCATATACACGCCATCCGTAGTTTCCGCCTTTCTTAATTATGTTAATCTCTTCATATTGATCCTATAAATGTAACATTATATTTTAAGCTAATATGATCTAGAGGAAGTCTTTCTTGTGAACTGTTAATATTTTATTAGTTCATCATGTTTATGAACAGACAATTTAGGTTTTGTCTTATCTATAATGATTCTAACGCGTAAAAAGAACATAGAACGAAATGGTTAAATGCAGGGCCACCCTAGAAAATTCTAGGGCCTGGGCAAGTAGAAAAATGGGCCCCTCAGATATTTTTAAAAAGTATATAAATAAAAACATAAAATATACAGAAAAAAAGTATATATATAAAATATTATAAAAAAACTCGGGCCCCCGAGAAGAGCGGGCCCTGAGCATCATGCCCCTCCTCCGGGCCACCCTGGTTAAACTGATCAAAAGTTGCCCAAAGTGTATTTTCAATGCATGGGCCTAACAAATCGCTTTTTTTCAAAAGTTATTATAATAATTGTAGTAATTTTTCATGTGATCATATACTAAATCAACAAACTATTATTTGAAACTGGATGACAAAAGTGGACAACATTTGTTATGGGTCTGCCAGGCCTACCCACCTAAACCCGCATAGAAAAAGTACCCGTTTTGACCTGAACCTGTTTTGATCCATTATCCAACTTGCCCATTTTCCCACCTCTAATACTCGGCTTTTCATTGTAAATTGATTTAAGAAAAAACATACCTTCCCAACATCTCCACATATGAAGCGAGAATGATTTTCTGAGTCAAAACTGCAGCGCCAAGGATTACTAAAACCCAAGGCCCAAATCTCGGGTTCAAGTTCTTTATCAGTAGTGTATGGATTGTCTTTTGGTATCGAATAGTTTCCCCATAAGCCAAGTCTACTTATTTCCTCTGCATCTAATGTCATGTTCACGACAAAGAAACACGATAAGTGTCATAGATTTAAAGATAGTAAAATGGGCGGGTTGGCCTTGTTGAAAGCGGCTTGAGTTCACCTACAAATATAGTTTTCCAACTTTTGTATCTAACATTGTTATTACAACAATATTTTAAATCTGATGAACAAAACGTTTAGGACGTTGTATGTATTAAAAATAGACTCCATGCGACTTTCAACCCATTTAACATGTTCCTCTTTTAGTTAACTATCTCAATTAACTTGTGTGAAGTGTTTTAGATGATCGAAAGGTTTGTGAATTCTTGTGCTGTGCAACATGGTGAAGGTGCTTACTCGGCATGTTGTCTACATCAAGCCTCAATATCTTTCCAAGCAAAGATTTCTTGTTTTGTGCGAAATTATACGGGTCAGCAACGTGTGAAGCATCTCCAATCATGAAATACAAGTAGCCATCCTCAGGGCCAAAAAGAATCTGGCCTGCATGATATGCTTCAAATGGGAGTCCCATTGTAAATATCCTCCTCACCTCAACCGAATTCGCATGCCCCCTCTGTAAAATATGATCAAAAAACACATGTTTATCAATTCTAGAATCAAACACAACATAAATGATATAAACCTGTTAAGAAAAAAAGGGAATATCACCAAAATAGACGTGTTGATGACCTTTTTAGCGAAATATACATTAACTGTTAGCCAATTTAAAAAATGAAAGTATTCAATAGCAACCAATCAGTAAACACCACATAAGCTAAGTTAGTTAAGAAGGCTTGAATGTAGCCGGCACAAAAAAAAAAAACTTGAAAAGTACTACAGGGTCCACGAAACAACCAAGCAAATCAATACACGTGTAAAGGGCGGCTAAAATTTAGCCCGCGATCCCTCAAAGGGCTAAGAGTAAAAAAACTGGCTTAAAAGTCAATGTCTATTTTGCTGATTATACAGAAAATAATCCATTAAAGTTTCAAATTTCAATCAACAAATTTAAACATAAATTCTTGAAAGTTACCTTCAATAAATTTTTTTGAAACTTTGACACTAATTTGAGAAAAACTTTAAGCATACCCATGAAAGTTTTGAAGAGAAGGTGGTGCCATTGGCGCTAAACTCCGCGATCACAAGATGAAACTGGCAAGGATAAGACTCTTGAAGCGACTCAACCTTTGAAGGATCACAACCGACATCCGTATTACACGAACATCTGCCTTCACATCCAGGCTGCTGAAACTTATCACAATTAAAAGCAACAAAGAGTCTCCCATTTTCATTAAAGTTTGGATGAAGAGCCATGCTAGTAAGTCCCATTTCAGTTGCAAATATAACTTGATCACTCAAGTCAAGAAACGGGTATGATTCGTCTATCATCAAACCTTGTGATGAACCCACCTCAGGAACCAAGGCTAACCATATTTTACCTTGTTGGTTACATACAAAAACTCGGTTTGACCCGTCTGGGTGTGGAACCATGTAGAGGTAGGAACTGTTTCCAAGTTTTTCTAGACATAGACCCTTTGGCGGTTGAGGCACGTTCGAGTCATTGGCCACGTTACCAGGACGAGATGATGACGATGAATGACGAAGAAGAAGCAAGAGAATGAAGATGCAAAGGATCTCAGTTGTTTCAGTCATTGCATATGAGCAATGATATGTTACAGAAGTCCTTGAGTTTAAGTTTTGGTTTCATATCAGACAACAAATTTGGATTTTCATTGCTGCAAAATTGCTACTTTATGAAAAAAAACATGTGCTAATGGGTTGGGTCAGGTTGGGTAACGGGTCAAAACATGCACTTTTTTACTTCGGTTAGGTTAACCCGCCAACACTTTTTCTACAAATTAATTTTTTATGTTTAAAATTAATAACTTTAATTATTATTATTATTACAGGAAAAACTATATTATTAAAGTGTGATCTAATTTATGTAAATAAATTTAAGGTTGAAAACATTTGAATAATAATAGTTAGTACAAACGCTTCTATTAATCTAACCTTTTTTATAAATTTGGCCCATTAAATTCATTAGAGTTTAAGATTATGGGCTGAAATTGTCACATGTACAAAGAAGCCTCGGTAGGGCTAAAACTTGAGTCATTCCGTCATATTGATCTAATAGAGTGTTTGGATGTGCATTTTGAAAGCGATTTTGTATCTTGTGTTGGCGGTAATTCCCGACTCATCACAAGTCAATGATGGGAAAGGGTGACAAAGGAGTTCAAGTCACAAGTCGGTGAACTTGAGGGATCAATATTGGTCATAGTTGATTAAGTTTCATAATCTATCTATTACATATAATAAAAGAAACTCTATTGAGGACACATGGCAATCTCTTAGTCACTCTCTAATTGTTTTTTCCCGCTAAATCATATCATAATCACAATAATTTAATATAATATTAGGGGTTGTTTGGCTAAGCTTATTTTAGAGTGACTTATGACTTATTAATTTTTTTGAAAAGTAAATAAGTCAGAATGAAGTGACTTATTGACTTATTTCTCTCACATCATAAGCTAACTCAAACACCGTTTAACTTTTCAAAAAGTTAATAGGTAAATAAGCCACTAAAATAAGTTTAGCCAAACAGCCCCTTAGCCTTTATTAAAAGAAGTGATAAAAACTATAGAATACTTCGTTTTAAAATTTTTGATTATGGATAGACTTTATTAATTTGAAATAGCTAAATTAATCTATTAAATGTAGTCATGATATTTTTACGAATATATTAAAATAATAAATTTACAAATTCTAATCGATTAATAAATTTAAACCCTTAATTAACTTATCTATACTATTTTATTCTATATCAATATGTATCTAAATAATAATAATAAATAACGGCACATGTTATCCATTAGGGGTATGTAATTTTTATTTTTCCTACTTATATCATATTAATTAGAGTAAATATTAAATTAATATTAAATTTTATCCTATTTGAATGAGGAATATAGTCTTTCTATTTTTTCTAATAAAATATTATTTAAAATAAATTACTTTTTAAGTCCTTTTGTTTTAGTAGTGTTAACTATTTGAGTCCAAAATTAAAATGTTTAACGACCTAGGTCCCTATAAGTTTTTTTATAACCTTTTGAGTCCTTTTGGGTCCATTTTTTAACCTTCTGAGTCCAGATTTTTAAACAAAAAATGGATTCAAAACGTAATAAAATGAACAAAATTGGACGCAAAACGTTATAACATGAGCGGTCAGGGAGTCAAGGTGTTAAACATTTTGATTTTGGACTCAAGTTGTTAAAATCACTAAAACACAGAGACTCAAAATGTAATTTACTCTATTATTTATTCTTGAATAATATGTTTGACCATAACATCTACTTTTCAATAATCATCTTTGTAATCACCAAATCTATTACGTATTGAGTATATCCGTTAGTTTTTAAAATATAACATTTTTATTATTTGTATAAAATTGTATTTAATATTTATTCAACCCTTAAATACACGGGTTATTATTAATATAACCTTTTATCATTAAGTATACAAATGACATTTATTCAACCTATGTAATACATGAGTTTTTTTAAAGATATAACTTTTTTATTGTTTGGTATTTAAAATTACATTTATTTAATTCGTACAATACACGAGGTTCTTAAAGATATAACATTTTTTTATTATTTAATATATAAAATTACATTTATTCAACCCGTGTAGTAAACGAGCATTTTAAAGATATATTGGTTTATTATTTAGTATATAAAATTATATGTATTCAAACCGTGTAATACACGGGGTTCTAACCTAGTTATGTTATAATTAGATTTGCTAATGTCTTGGCCACCAAGTTAGGGTTAATCTATATAAACCAACTTAGGGTTAGACATAATTAAAAAGAGAAAAGAGATTAGTGAAGAGATACACCGAGTTATGGTTTATGAGTTATTGTAATCAAGTTTTTTGAGTTATATTTTCTTGGTTATAATAAAATTTCTTAAAGAGTTATTCCATTTGTTCTTGTTCTTGTGTTTGATCATTAGATTGGGAGTTGATCTTGAAGAATCATAATCAAATAATTGGTTATATTATGCCATATCATAATCAAAGGTCATGGATTTTTAATGAGGCATATAAATTTATCTTCGGTGTCTTAGGGGCTGTTTGTTTACCTTTTAATGAGGCTCTTAATGGTTCAGACCTCTTACTGGTTCAGCACTTAATGGTTCAGACTGTTTGTTTCGCAAGCATATGTCTGAATGGTTCAGACATTTGCCTCTAAATGGTTAAGATTTATACTGAGTCTGAATGGTTAAGACCTTTAATCTGAATTGGTCAGACATTTGCCTCTGAACGGTTAAGCATTATACTGGCTCTTAATGGTTCAGACCTCTTACTGGTTCAGCACTTAATGGTTCAGGGCTCTTACTGATTCAGCACTTAACTATTTAGAGGTTGTCAAACACCCCCTTAGTGTCTTGGCTTGTCCTACCGTTTTGTTTGCTTTCTTTTCTAGGTGTCAATGTTAGGTACTTTCTAGGTGGTTCGTGATCCTTTTTCTCTCCTCTTCTTCTTTTATTTTCTACTAACAATATACGCTTTTTGTTATTTATTATAGGAGTAGCCTGCTCTTATGAATGGGATATTAATGAGTACCTTTATATGTGTCTCTATATCATGTCATATTTAAATTGTCTATTGAATTTCCATTGGTACCCACACTAGTTGAGAATAAAATAAGCTTCATAATGCCTTGAAGACAAACATTCATCATAAGACTTCCAAGTCACCATGTGTTCATCAATCTCAAGTGAATGATTCACAAATACAAAGTTTAGAAGTGCAAAAGCAGCAATCTCATCACCTAAATTCCAATGCATACAATTCACCCTATAGACAAACACACAAACCTTAGGTTTGGATTTGTGTGCACTTACATTCTGTGCATCCTAATTTCCCTACACACCCACGTTTTCTCAACTTTATACATCAAAACTTGAAGGATGATCTTCATTCTTCACCGAGATTTCAGACGGATTAATTAACCTACATTTACTAGATCAATCTCAGTCAGCACATTGCTTGTTGTGAATTAAGAAACGGACTAACGGTGTAAATTATTTTGTTTTGTTTTCTTTCTAATTAGAGAGGTGAGTTAAGTTATTCTACAAATACTCCTAATTGTAAGAAGCCACGAGAGTGTATAAGAGAATTCAAGTGGGAAGTGTAATTTTGTCTACAATAGGAGAGAGAATATACACATACAAATCACATGCTATTTCCCCTCCAATTTTTAAAAGTCCGTAACTTTTTTATACATCATTTGTTTTAAAAAAAAATATACCATAAAATCAATCGTTTTTTATCTTTAAGATGAGTACCATATTGTTATATTTTTCAAAAGAAATTCAGAAACCCAGTTGTATAAGACACAATGGACATGACGTAAAACACAATGTAAAGTAGAGTAAAAACACAATTAGTGACAACAGATAAAGACACAATGGACAACAGATTAAAACACAATGACCATGACCTTGACGTATAACACAATGGCCATAATGTATAACACAATAAGTATCAAACTAAATAAAATCACAATTAATGACAACTGATAAAAGACACAATTGATAACAGATAAAAGACACAATGGAGAGCATATGAAGACGCAATGGAAAACAAACTAAAAACACAATACACAACAAACTAAAACACAATGGATAACAAATTAAACACAATGACCTGAACAAATAACGCAATTTATAGAAAACCCAGATATATCATCTTCATTGTTCATATATTGTGTTATAGGTTCTTATAAAACATACACATGCAAAAACCCGAAAACCTAAACCTCTCACTCCCACCCCCTCCCCCAACTCCAAAACCTAAAACCCCCCCCCAAAAAAAAAAAAAAAACTGTACCTCACCAAAAAACCCCCCACCAAAAAAAAAAAAAATCCTAACACCCCTCTCCCACCCCTCCCCAACCCAACCGAAGCTAAAATGCTAAATGCTAAAAACTAAACCCCTAAAACCTAACACCCCTCCCCCCTCCCAAAAACCTCACCCCCCCACCCACCACCCCCCCCCCCCCAAAAAAAAAAAAACACCTAACACCTCTAATACCCAGTTAAAAGACACAATGACGTGAAGCTTTAACACATTGCAAAAAAAAAAACCCAGTAAAAATGAAAATTTTTATTTTATTTTTGTATGACAATATGGTGCTCATATTAAAGATAAAAAAACGCTCGTTATTATGCTGAAGTTTTTTTTTTTAAAATGTCGTATGAAAAAGTTATGGACGTTTTAAATCGATGGGGGAATTGGCATGTACCTTGCATGTGGAGAGAGAAAATCCATAAATGTAAGATTCCTTTTATGCCCTTCTATTATCTTCTTTTTCCTACAATTAATCTCAACCCTTCAAATCTAAGATCAATGGACTAAAATCATTCTTACCCTTCATACAATAAGAGTCCTTTGTATTTGATCATTTCTCTTAGAGAGGTATAGTTGGAGATTTACAAAAGAGAGAGGTATGGACTTGTTACCCACCAAAATATTCAAACCGGGTTTTCCAATACTCAGGTATAGAGATGGGCATAATAGCCGGTTCCAAACCCGACCCGGTAGAATCGACCTGCAACCGGTTATTATGCCCATCGCTTGTTGTGAATCAAGTGGAACCGCTCCGGCCACAAGTAAACGGTCAAAGAATAATCGGTTCATGTTGCAAGAAAAAAAACCGGTTACTATTAACTGGTTCCAGTTTGTTTTTTATGTAATTTTAAGTACTTAAGTTATTTTTATTGTTTATTTTATATAACCGTTTCCAGTATTTAAGTTATTAATGTGAGTTTTTTTTTTGTAACCCGTTACTAAAACAAGGTATAATACCGAAACATAAATATTTATTACAAGTTACAACCGGTTATATTATTAAACGAAATTTAAAATCCTACATTACATAACACACTAAACATACCTAAATCGGTTACATAAAACACTAAACTGGTTACATAAAACAAGCTAAACATTCGAAGACCCGGTCACGGATGCTTCACCCGTATCATTCTTTTTCGCCTTTGTTACCAGACAATGGCACCGGTGTGTTTCTTTAGCGTCGAGTTGGTCGTAGCCTTCATGAACTTCCCACAAGCTTTGCACCTAGCCATCTCGTGGCTATCGGACATCAAGCCCAAGTCGAAATGCTTCCATATTGAACATTTAGTTTTCAAAACCATCACAACTTCGTCGTTGCACGCCATTGGATCTTTGAATATATGGATTTAAAGGTGTTAGGATTGAATTTTTGAAGTGTAGGATTGAAAATGAATGAAGAATATGGGTATTTATACATAAAAACCAGTTATGATATTCAATAATCGGTTTCTAACGAGATTATAGCCGTTGGAACCGGTTCCTACAGTACAATTGGCACCTTTTCTTTGAATTATCTGACGGAACCAGTTCTTCAGAGGAACCGATTCCACACTACCCTAAACCGGTTACATTTGGTTCCAGTATTTATGCTTATAACCCGGGTATGAACTGGAACCGTTCTACGGGTAGGAACAGGTTCCGGGTATAAAAAAGAACCATTATGCCCATCTCTACTCAGGTATAGTGTACCTAATTATGAACCCCTAAAAAAACTCAAACCGGATATTCCAATACCCGGGGTACTCAGTTATAAACCCGACCCTACCTGTTGAAATGGAATTAGATTAAACAAATATAACTAAATACGACTTGGTCACTTGCATATCTTATCTTATTTTATTTAATCTTGTTGAGACTACTGGTCAGCTAACTTGTTAACTTATACTAATTGGTTTTTAGGACCCACGCGTTGCGTAGGACCGTGAAACCAAACCAAAAATAGACGTAAAAATGTTGAACTAGACAAGTGCGTTACAGAATATTAACTTGTCAAATTTAGACCGAAATGTAAAACATAAATTCGCCTAAAAGGAGGTGTGCAATGAAAGTCTATAAAAGGAAATTTTGATAAATAAGCGTAGGGGTCGATACATACATGGGAGAAGGAGAATAAGAAGTTTAATAAGTGGAGGCTATGCAATTACTATAAGCATATAACTTTGTACAAAGTTGAATAGTGAAAATAAATAATACAACAATTTTACAAATTAACATAGGGAAAATATAATATGTTCTAACATTCGTCATCGCGTCCTAGAAGAGAAATCATGTATGGTAATCTATAGGGAACTTATCAAAGAATCAATTTTTTTTTGGTATATTTTTTTACAACCTAGAAGAAATTTTATCTTTTACATGGAGAAGCGTTGTATTCCTTTACACGAGAAATTTGAGTAGTTGAGCTCCGGTTTCAATTCATTTTTCAACCTACATGTTAATAAATAAAACTCAAATAGCGTCACATATATGTAGGTGGTTATGGACATCATGTACAGGCCGTGCAGACATAAGAGAACCACCGCTAGTCAGTTCTATCTCTGTGGCAGTTTGGTTTTTGAGTTTTGTCATTCTAGACTAACTTATTCATGCCCCGAACCAATCAAGACAGACCAAAAATGCATGGTCCAGGGTCAGCTATGGACTAAAGTAACATCTCCAGCCAGTCATTTTGTATATCCCTACATTCACATCTCATCACTCCATCTTCCACTTTATACTCAACTGCCGCCACCCGTCTAAAGCAACATCACACAAACTGACAAACATACTACTATAAACTAGAAAAAAAAAACTAATCGAACAAACCGAGCAAGTAACTAGAAGTCTGAAACAACTATACGATATCAGTTAAGACGGGACCGATATAACACGTTTGAATATTGGAGTCCTAATTAGCAGTACAAAAACAAGCATGGGCTCTTTTTACGTCTAGGTTCTCCACCAGTTCCATTGGTTAAAGTAATCTCACAATGGTCCAACCTGCAGTCACAAAGTACACAACTGAAGGCCGCACCGTATGGTGACAGATGAGTCACGGATCTATACAAACATTTCCAGTTTCTGATTTATCCGTCTCCAACCAAAATTGCTTTCTTGGGAAAGAAGTAAGCCAGAATAGAAATCACAAGCTTCTTCAACCGTCCAACTTCTTGGAAAGTGACTTTATTAATCTGTGATAATACTAGAATAATGATTTGACTTTTGTTGACTTAACCCTTTGACCATCCGACTTTTTTGGGTAAAAACTTCTCAGATGGTTAACTCTTCTACAAAATTTCGTTATATTACAAGCTTGTGCGGCGGTATATGTAAAATCTCGGGGCACCAAAACTGGAACACTTAGTTTACAGCTTCATAAAAAAGAACCTGAGGTTGCAAATGCCCTTTTTCACACACGGAAACTACATCTTCCCATCTTCCGATTACCTACAAAATCAAATACTATTAACGCGAGCTACAATCATACATCGTAAAATCATAAATGTGTTTACCTTCACTGTTTTATCATCATACATCACCCATCGTTGATGAATATGGGTGTAGGCAAAGCAATGATAATGTTGTCCGTAATAGCATACCTTAAATCGCAAGCAACAAGAAACATTAGAAACACCAAAACCATATATATATGTATAACAAAGTGCTTATATATATATGTCTAATTATATGACCAAATGATATTTCACGCTTTTTAAATATTTGCCGGTTCTAAAAAGATCATGGGATATGAAGAGGTGTACCACTGAAACCAGACGGCGTTTGTTATTTGGATCAAGACCGCGATAAAGAATGCTTAAATCAATTTCGGTAGATAGCGCTGCCAAAGTTGCCTTTATGTCATCAACGCTTTCACATGTGTTTTGCCACCCAAGGACTACATAACAGAACAAGTGTGTGTTAGTTGTTAATGAAGGTCGCAATTTTCACTTATTTACCTATAAACGGGGCAACTTGGGTTGGGTCAAACGGCACAGTTTGAAAGACATCTAAAGTTCATTCATACGCATAAAACCTCCTTAATCACATGCAGTATATTTTTAAGAGTAAAATGCCATTTTCATCCCTGAGCTTTGGCCAGTTTTGCGACTTTCGTCCAAAGGTTTGTTTTCCGCATCTGGATCCAAAAGGTTTAAAACCTTGTCATTTTCATCCGGCTAGTTAACTCTATTCATTTTACTCTGTTAAGTCGGTATTTTCGTCTTTTTTGTTAACTTAAAGGGCAATTCGGTCTTTTTCACTTTATGAACAAGCATTTAAAATACCCCTGACCAAATCCAGACCGAATTGCCTTTTAAGTTAACAAAAAGACAGAAATAACCGACTTAACAGAGAAAAATGGATGGAGTGGACGAGCTGGATAAAAATGGAAAGATTTCAAACCTTCTAGGTCCATATGCGAAAAAACAAACATTTGGACAAAAGTCGCAGAACCGACCAAACCTCAGGGACGAAAAAGACGTTTTACTCTTTTTTTAATTAAAAAAAGGTTAATAAAGTGTTCGCAGTCAGCCAGACCTGTCACTAAATAATTAACCATTTGACCCGTTACCCAACCCATCATCACTAGAGTTATCATGGTTTCTAGGAACACCTGTAGTTAGGAAAACCGAAACCGTAACCGAAATGTTCGGTTTTCTATTTTTAGAAACCGTTCAGTTTGGTTTTTTCGGTTTCGGTTTTTTCAGTTTTAGCAATGGTTCGGTTCAGTTATTTCGGTTTTTGGAACAAACCACATAAGATTCAAAAATAAAAAGAATAATCCAAGATTTAAAAATCTTTCTTGAATCCTTACATTTAAGTTAATATATTTAACATTTTTAATTAATATTGTTCACATAAACCTAACCTTCTAATCTATTTTTATATTTTTCCAAAGTTTTTTAAAGACATTTTCTATTATAATACTTTGAAAATCGTTTAATCTTTATGTTAAATTTTGTTATTTCTTGTAGGCAATAGATAAAGCATTTAAAAGACAGATAAACATGTTAATGTTTTTATTATAAATACTTAACATTTGAAACATGTTAATGTTCCTATTATAAACACTAAATCAATATATAACAAACATTAAAAAAAGATTGTTCAGGTTATTCGGTTGGTTAGGTTTTTTTCAGTTTTCTGCTCACCCCTACCTGTAGTGAATACATGAGGTGGCTTCGAAAGAATGTGATGAATGTAATTAAGCTTCCCACATCCACCATCCTCAGGATCACATGCTAATTGGTGATTCATCTCAACAAGATTAAGTAGCTCGTCAAAAGAACCTTCCGGACACATGACCTGGAGACGTGAAACAATATACTTCATTATTCCATAATGTTGTTTACCGTTGAAATTATACACGGGTAGAAATAAGAAACGTGCCTTCATGGTGCGAAGGGCGTTGGCATTGATCTGATGAAAGAAAGAAGTGTACTTCAAACGCCTAGTTTCCAACCCGCAACTATAACAATTCATACGTTCAAATATATCCAAACCGAAAATAGAATGAGCTATACAAGCTTTGTTTATACACTCCCAAGAGCCCATGATATTGTTTTCCACTAGTTCAGTACCGGAAATGCCAGTAACGGAAGTAAATGACTTATGTAAGCAATCAAATATCACTCCCAATACCTCAGACGCATCGTTCATTTGTGCCTGTCGAATCATAGCACGTCTTTAGTAAAGGTTGAAATCGGATTCGGTGTTGTGTTTTATCTCAGACATATCAAACTAAAATAAATTAGCTAGATTGAAAGTGGATCAAACGGGTTGAAGGACCCAAGGAAAATGCATAAAGAGTAAAATGCCATTTCCGTCCCTAAGGTTTGGCCAGTTTTGTGACTTTCGTCCACAGGTTTGTTTTTCCGCATCTGGTTCCAAAAGGTTTGAAATCTTGCCATTATCATCCGGCCCGTTAACTTCATCCATTTTTCTCCGTTAAAGCAGGGGTATTTTCGTCTTTTTTTGTTAACTTAAAGGGCAATTCGGTCTTTTTACTTTATGTAGAAAGACCGGATACCCCTGAAGAAAACTAAATTGCCCTTTAAGTTAACAAAAAAGACAGAAATACCCTGACTTAACGGAGAAAATGAATATAGTTAACGAGCCGGATGAAAATGGCGAGATTTAAACCCTTTGGGTCTAGATGCGGAAAAACAAACCTTTGGACAAAAGTCGCAAAACTGGCCAAACCTTAGGGACGAAAATGGCATCTTATTACTCATGAATCAGATATCTTAAAACATTTTATTTAAAAATAGAACGTTTCTATTATTAAAATCGAACAACCGCCAATAAAAAACCCTATGGACATACCTCCTGAAAGAAATTACTGTCTGGATACAATTTGCTAAGAGCGATCCGAAGAGAAGTAGGGGCAACAGCTTGAACTTTTGTATCAGAAGCGGAACTTAAAGCACTAAATATATCATACAAAGCACATGTAACACATGGATCACCAACATGAAGATGAAAAGAAGTAGACGTGCTCAGAAATTCCTCCCGAAACCGTCTCAAATGCCATAAAGACTGCAGTTTTAAGAACAGTTATCAATTTATGTTTGAGATGATAAAGATTGGCGGGAGTGCGGAAGTTGAATTCTTTTTATATATAACCTGTATAATAACATTTAAAAAACAGTTGTATTCACCAACTTCATTCTTCAGGCCTGTACCATATACATCACTTCCGTTTACGTTGTCTGGAGAAACTTCAATAGACGTAACACAAGAGTCTTGCCCCTCTATAAACGTTTCTTCGGGTATCATCAATCCGGATATTGAAGAAGATTTCTTATGTGAATGAAACGCATCTGAAATATATCAAAAAATAGCAAACAAATTAACGAGAATTCTGAAACTTTTAAATGAGCAATTGAATTAGAGAGCGCGGCACATGTTTGCACAAACAAGTAGATGCTTTAACATACCTAAAGGCACACAAACTGGAATAGTTGTGTTTACATGCATGACTTGGAAGTAGAGAGATTGACCCATTTACTTATAAATAAGTTGATTAAGGTTGAGATTTGTTCTCTAACGAGTCAATTCCAACTTAATTCATGAATTAAAAAGGCCCAAATAACATCAAAGCATTATAACATGCTCCAAATTGTACAAGTTATTAAACTTCTATGCAGTCAATAGCGTGCTATAGTGCTTAGCGAACATACGATCTCATAGCGGTTCAAATAGCGGTCCCTTATAGTGGTTCCGCTACTAGCAAATAGCGGTCTTAGCACTGCTTTTAGCGGTTTTTTTATTTCAGCCCGAAAGCCCATATCAATCAACTTTTTATTTGAAATAAACCAAAAACTAAAGGCCCAAACCCTTGGTTTTAAAAAGCGCGCCTTAAGCGCGCTAGGCGCAGGCGACCCAAGGCGCAAATCATATCGCTTTGCGCTTCAAAGCAGGGTGAGTGTACAAGATGCGCAGATGAGGCACGCTTTTTAGGGGAAAATCGACCTAAGGCGAAGGTGAGGCGCGCGCTTTTTGTACATGGGGTGTTTCCATGCAACTGAGTGTTGTGCAACAGGCTTTTTATGTTGTACATTTATGTTTTTTTCATTTTAAAACATATATAAAGCTTAATTATAGCTAAATCATAGGTATTGGATGCCAAACACTTAGGGGATATATAAAATAAATTATATAACCACTTTGCGCTTTGCGTACGAAAAGCTCACAGCTTTTGTGCTTCGCTTTAAAAAAATCGGTTTTAAACCTCATCGCTTTTGTGCGCTTCCCGCTTTTTTAAACCAGGCCCAAACCCAATATTAAACCTAAATCGAGGCCTAAAGTCCTCATTCGCTGGACGCTGGTTCTTCATCAGTCAACAAAATTAAACCTAAATCTAGAAATCGCTGGACTTCCACTTCCTAAATCCTAATCCGCTGGTGGTTCCTTATTCGTTGGTGGTTCCTGCTAATATTCTGCATGATATTACTATGAATTTTGATATTGCTATTAATATTTTCAAATATATATATAAATACAAAAAATTATGCATGATATAAAAATTACCGCTATAACCTATATACCATATAGCGGACCTTGACCGCTATATGATTTTGGACCGCTATAACTGCCTAGTTAAACTTAATAATCGTGTGTTTTAGACGTTAATAAAAACTGAAAATAAAGATTGAAGCTTTTTTATCAGGACTGTATTCTTTGCCCAGACTTTTTGGGTTTAATCTTTTTTTGCTACTTTTTATTATGTTCATATTCATTTCCTTTTTCTACTCCATTACCCAAATAGACTTTAGTACTTGCTTTGATATTAAGATCATGAATTAATTTTGGATTTTATACTTCAAAGTTCAATGGTGTTTTAAATCTCGGTAATATTTCCACATTTTGGTTTAATGATGCTTTAAACTTAATTGGCTGCTGTTGTTGATAGTGAAACAACGTAGGATCGACAAATAATAGTTATCAGTGATTAATTAGAAAAAATTAATTGTTTTAGTATCTGTAATTGTTTTATAATTGGACTTTGTATATACATATATTAGAGCTTGTGTAACTAAAACACACATCACATAACCATATCTTGTTTGAAATAAGCAAATAAATAAATACATACCAAGGCTTTGGCGTACAGCTTTTGATAGGTCAGCTTGAAACCTTTTTTCATCATTGTCTTCTGCTTGCAACATCCATATTCTTCTTTCATTATCTCCAGAATCTGCTGCCAAGCAACATACCAATCCATCAGCTAAGATCTTAACATCATAAACAGTACCGAAATAAAAAACAAACGAAAAGATTTCATTTTCAGATTTTTTTTAAATATAATGCCACAGGATCACACAATCTTCTAAACAATTGGCATAATCAGGTAACATCTGAATCCTCAGGTGGTTCTTGTTGGCTGCAGTGTATTTCATTTCAGATATTCGGCATCTCAATTAGACCTATTTTAACTACAGTTTTGGGACACATAAATATAGATATTTTTCACCTTGAAGCCGGTCACTATATGAATTTTGTCCAAAGTCAGTAGTCTCCTTTCCAGATGACAAAGGTTGTTGTCTTCCATCACTTAGCTTGGTTATATTCTTTTGTCGCCTGCCTCTTCTTCCCGCTCTAGACTCATATAGCAGAGCACCATCCTCCATTGTTCCTACACAAATATGAATAAATAAAATGTTTACCTTTTTTTTCTTACTCCAGTATGAATTATAAGCACAATCAATAAATTGTTTACCGGTCCTCTCTGAGAGTCCATCTTCTGGGAGGGTCAATAGTCCATTGCTTTGGTTTACGGGTTGCTACAAAAAAAAAATCAGTGACCCAAAAAGTAATCTCGTTGATGCTTTTCTAATAACTAGTACTTTGACCCGCCGCACGGCGGAGTCGAAACTTAAAGTAACTCGAACTTATACCGTCAAATATTTGACCCGACTTGTTTTTGAACAAAATTTACATCAAAACGTAGACCAACTGAAAACGCACATGAAAATAAAGACGAAAACGTATTATATTTGACCCGACTCATTACCGAGAAATTTACGTCAAAACGTAAACCAACTTAGATTTACAACCAAACGTACCTAAAAATAAGCAAGTAAGAAAATAGTGTTTTTTTGCATTAAAGAATGGTACCACGCATTAGGGCGGAGTCGAAGTGTAAAGTAACTCGAATTGATACCGCCTAGTGATAATGTGTGATATTTGACCCGACTTGTTTCCGAACAAAACATAGACCAACAAAAAACATACATAAAAATAAGCACGAAAACGTATCATACATTTAACCCATACACATAAAAATAAGCACGTAAAAGTTGAAGGGGGTGTAAGTGGCAGTGCTAATAGTTGAAGAGTTAAATACACAAAAAGAAGAAAAACCGTGGCTTGGATGGCATTGTTGTAATTTTGGCGAAGAAAAACAATAAAAAATAGAGGTTGTGGCTTAGGTACTATTTCTAAGACATCCTCTTTTATCATACTAATTATAAAAAATAATAATAATAATAATTAATTATAATAATAATAATTCTGCTTTATATCTATCAGAAGAAAAAATACCATGAGTACCAAATTTAACATCAACACAAAGACGCTCACCATGCTCACTAGTGTCATTCTTGAGCTATTTTTATGTTGTTCTGCAAGATGTCTTTGTTTAGTTTCGTGCTCGATTCTTCTCTGATACTCTAATGTCGCTTCAAGCTTCCTTTCCTCATCTTCAAGTTCAATCTTCCTACGCCTGACTTCATCTTCCCGTTCATCAAAAGCAACACTAACTTCCGCAACACTTCCATTCACTTGTTCATCTACCACTTGTGGGTCCAAGAAACTGAAAAAAAACAAACATCAACACAACATTAAAACATGAATAAAAAAGAACAACCTATCTTGAACATTCATGCATGGTAAGGAAGCAGTAAGCACATACGCCTTTTCTGCCTTCTCATTCGGTAAAACATGTAATTCAACAGCACCTGTATGCTGCACATGAAACATACATTAGCACTATATATTGCATAAAGTTATTAAAACTTATTTCAAACCTTGGAATCCTTTGTTTTTCTGTATTCTTTGTTCTTTCTTTTATCCTTTACTTTATCATTAACATGCTTTGGAATATCACCGGTCCCTTTTTTAGAATCTAGAGCAAGCTCTGCCAAGAAAGCTTCTCTGGCAGCATCTGACTTCTCTGTAGCATCTTTTTCTGCTAAATTCTCTAGGAGTGCCTAAAGAAAAGATGAAAAAATGTAAACAAATAAATTTTCATTTTAAAGAGAATGTAATCATATAGCAAGTTGCATACGAAGTTACGAACCCGCAAATATGATTTCACAAGAGGCATAACTATAAGTCCAAAATCATGCGCGCATAAGGGGCCTAACTTGGCTTCCAACTGCTGAATTTCCGATAGAGTCCGCATGATCCGTGCGTCGATTTTGCTAAGCTGCATTTCTGAAAATGTGAGATAAAGTGGAGAGACTGAACATAAGATTTCTGCGTAAAGATATGTATCGATTAATCAAACAAACCTCGATAGACAACTGTTCTTTTTGTTTCTGGATGCCGTTTTTTACGCAAGAATCCAATTGCTGGAGATAGTCATTCTCCCTCCAATCATCTTCACCGGATTCTAAGTCAAATACATGAGAATTATTCACATTCACACCACCGTAAGTATCCTCGAACCCAAACTGCTTCACATTCATAGAATCTGCTTCTTTAAGAACATTTGTTAAAACCTCTATTTCAAACCTATTAACATATGTAACATGTGTAACATCATTGTCATGTTGGGTAATTTCTTCTCTTTGTTTCCTCAAAATAGACTCGTAACTTTGGTGAACGAATTCCGTAGCATGCTCTCTTCTCTTATCTTCTTCTAAGCAAAGATCTTCGATTAGCTGCAATGCTTCCTCATAACTCATATGCTCCAGCTTTCTATCACATAAGCTCTGCAAATGTGAAAATTCTTTACTAATATTCTCGAGAATCTCTATCCCTTTATGCACGTTCTCATCTCTAGTGCGGGTCCAGAGAGTCAACTCCTCTCGACTTGTGGGACCCGAAAATATCCAGGACAAGAAAGAATCATCATCATGGCAAGTGTTTGCATTCAACAAGAGAGATGAATCATCTTGATTAAAAACTAATTTTTCAGCCATTTCGTTCGCTTGAGTGACCCTGTTCGATTCTTCTAGAACATTCCCTTTTTCCAAATGTCTACCGACTCCACAGGAATGGGATAACTCTTGTAAGAACATGAGCACTTTCCGAAGCTCTGTTGCGCCAAGTAAGCATATACAAAAAGGCGATTGTTCCGCACCACAGTTGAGAAGCTGAGGATGCAACTCCTCAACTGCAAACTGGATAACCTTGGTAAGATGACTAGCTGCAAGACATTTATGTTTAATAAGCAACTGGAATAAAGTTTTTATCTTTTCGAGTAGCTTTGTTCGCTCAACGTCATCAGATAACGGCCAGCTGTCGGGATTAAAACATCCCCTACGACCTTCACTTTGATCACAATCCATCGGGACACAGTCAGGATCCTTCGCAATACCATTGCAGCCATCCAGCCCATCCTCGTACTTCTTTTGTATGGATGGTGAATCCCAGGCATCCTCGTAACCATAACTGTCACTGAACCAGTCTGCGTTAGAAACTGAGGAATTCGATTGCGACTCGATCATTCTAACTGCTGCATTGGCATCCAATGCTCTCCAAGGATGAGTCAGAAGCATTTCAGTCCACTCACTGTCAACATCTAGAGGCAACAACGCCTGCAGTTTTGGTGATAAGCCATACATGTGTTCCTGTGCAATATGCTGCTTGTGTAATTCAGGGTCTGCAAATTTTTCACTGCATCGACAGCACATCCAGTACCTCCAACTGTTCCTACTCGCACCAAACGACAAAGCTTCGGTAAGAACTTCATATCCTAACCCATCTTTTGGCAATTTAAAATGGTTTTTTATATCAGTTATCCTTATCTTGTACAAGTCTTTCTTCAAATCTGTACCCATCGACTTCCAGTAAGAGAGAACACAGTCTTTTCTTTCAACAGTAGATGCATTCTTCTTCACCTTACCACTTTTCCTTCGATCGCCTGTTCGCTGACTAGGCGCGGTGGAAGATTCCGGACCCTTGTCCCCTTCAGTTTGGGACTGGGACGACTCTAGTTTCTGCTGCAACAACCTCGCTGCAGCCACTTTAACTTCAATTTCCTTCTTTCTTTCCTCATCGGTTTTACTCGCTTTCTTAATATCATTACTCCTTCTGCCTTGAACCGTTCGTACATCCATCGGATCATCAGCAACCCTAGTCCTAATAGGAAAAAACCTCAAGTGATCCTCCCCGTTATTTAAACTCCTCATCCAACTCGAAATACTACCAACATTCGCCTTCTGATGCAACACACGAAGCTCATTCTGCATGTGCTCAATCCTCACATCCGCCGAACCAATCTTCTGCTGGCTCTCATCCTGCAAACTCTCCTTCCCAGGATCAATCGGATTCTTAATCATCAACGCACGCTCACACTCCCTAACCGACTCCTCATACTCCTTCGCATCAGTCGCTGTATCACACAACAAATTCGCATAAAAATGCGCAAACTCAACCGAATTCGGCGACAACATCACCGCCTTCCTTGCCGACTCAACCGCACTCTTCGCATACCGCTGTTTCGCATTCAAATCATCCATAATACCAGCAACCTTAACACACACAGTCCCTTGTACTCGATAAACCAACGCTAAACACGCGGAGTTCCCATTCTCGTGTTTCGCACACAGCTCCTTCATTAACCTAACCGCTTTTTTATAGTTTCCTCGTCTAAGTGCATTTAACGCTTTCTCACACTCGATTTTCACAGCAGAATAACCGTCAGATTCAATCGAAACTGAAACCTCATTTTCTAGGTTAAATTGTGGTTGTATCGATGAATTTAGACCTAAATCTAGTTCCGTAGTGAGTGAACTTACCTCAACGTCATCGCCACCGTTATTAACGGCGGATAACGACAGCGGAGGATGATTTCCGGCAGGATTCGCCCCGATTTGGAGCGAGAATCGGCGTTTCGCCTTTTGCGCCCCATAGGTTGATTGCAGTTCAGTTCATATGATGATGTGTGTATATATAGATACAGGAAGATGAGAGTTACTGATTGATGTAGTGAGAGTGAGATATGGTGGAGATATGATTGAGAAACCCTAGGTGTTGGTGGTGGATGGTGGCGTTACACGGCGGCGATCGGTGTTGGTAAGTGGTTTGGGTACGGAAAGAGGGTTTTTTTGTTTGTTTTTTTTTAATCTATAGGTGGTTTTGTGAAGTATGGCTATAGACATGGACCCGGTTTTCTTGATTGGCTATTTTAATTATCAACTACTATTAAGAATTTGGTGTTGCGTTATGTGTAAAACCGTAAAAAAAAACTAATTAACAAACGTAGTTGTAAACTTATAGATTGACGTTGATAATATGCTGAGTTTATACAAAAAAACTAGTGTTTAAATGTTGATAGAAAAATCTTGTAGGCCATCTCGTCGAAGTAGCAGTTTTGAAATAAAGTTAGTGAAAAAGATATAACATATAGGCTTATACCTTAGTTGTTTTCAACTTAGCAACATTCAATCTGTGTGTTGCCATAAGGACAGGACAGGAATCTGATTGGTACAGGTTTGTTACGACACCGGCATATGCTATAGCAAGCCATGGTTAGAGAAAAAGCACTAGAGAGTTGCGAATACTCCACCTATACGGGAAGTACTTGGCCATGATAAATTATAAAAAAAATAGGAAATTATATATGTGTGTGTGTCAAAATATCATATTTTACAAATATTCATATATATATATATATATATATATATATTAATTCATCACATATCAGTGGTTTGTGTAACATATTTTGTTTTGTCTTTTACGGTTTGTGTTTGTTTTTTGTTTTTGTTTTTGTTTTTCCTTTTTTTTAAACTTTAGGTTTTTTTTTTTCATTTTTGTTTTACAAGATAATTTTATATTTTTATAATTATGTTGTAAAAAGTTAAACAAGCTTATTTTTTTGTTAGTTTGTGTTTTACGTTTCTTTTTAGATTTGGTTATCGTTCATTTGCTATTTAGTACAGTGTTTGGTGGTCACATTTGGTCTCTTAGTTTTTTTTTTTTCTCTCGGTTGCTATTTAGCATGGCATTTGGTAGTTTTTATGTCACGTGAATCACTTGGTGTTAAAAAATCGTGTTTTTGTTTTACGTTTTTTTCCGGTTTTGATTGTGGTCCGGCTACTACGTAACATGGTTTTACACCCCCAACCGTGCAACGATGGTAACACGGTATTACACCTCCGCCCCGCAATGCGGGAGGGGCTTAAGACTTATAACAATATACATGAATATCAATATAAATAAAAAAGATACATGTCAAGGTATTTTCAAAAATTGGTATTTATTCATTAGTATTATCGACATATAATATATGTTTTATTTTTTCAAAGTTAAACTTATCCTGAGTTGATCGACTAGGGGTTGTTTGTTAAATTTTTAATGAGGCTCTTAATAGTTTAAACATCTTACTAGTTAAGCACTTAATGGTTCAAACTATTTATTTCGCGAGTAGATGTCTGAATGATTTAGACATTTGCCATTGAATGTTAAGCATTATACCGAGTCTGAATGGTTAAGACCCCTTATCTGAATTAGTCAGACATTTGCCTCTGAATCGTTAAGCATTATACTGGCTCTTAATGGTTGCATACAACTTACTGGTTCAGCACGTAATAGTTCAGTATTTAATGGTTCAGACCTCATACTAGTTCAGCACTTACCCATTCAGATGTTGCCAAACAACCCCTATGATGTATGGTCGAAAATCGGATAGCTTATGCTTAAGTGGATAATTTTACATAGCTTTTAATCTTGAATAGCCTACTTTTAATGGGATTTGTGTTTTACAGGTCTAAGAGAGTTTAAGGAGCTATTCAGAAGCTTTACGGAGCACCGGGAGCGAACGAGATCAACTAGGGATGTGAAATGAACAAAACCGGGTTAACCACGAAGATTGGATGTGTTTTGGGAGGAGGTTAATGGGTTTAAAATGAAGATATTTGAAGATAGCATGATAGAGGGCTGAATTACGAGTACGTGGGCGAAAACGGTGAGTAAAACGAAGCTATAACGAAGAAGTTATGAAGAAAACAATTTTCGCAGGAAACCGGCAAAAGTAGGCAGCGTCGGCGACGCAAGGGGGCGTCGCCGACGCACCCTGGTTAACTCTGTCGCTCGAAAAAATATGTTGGCAGCACACAAGTGTATCGGGGGCAATTTGGAAGATCTGGGCAGCGTCGACGACGCACGGGGGCGTCGCCGACGCACCCTCGTTGTGTCGAACGCTGAATTTTGTCAACTGTTCTTAGTTTGACGAACGGGTCACCCGAACCCGTTTCTAAACACCCTTGGACGAGTTTTGAAGCATAAAAACACATCTTGGAACCATTTTGGGTTTCTTCTTCACCTCTAACCTACCTCTATCATCCCCAACCATTCCCTACACCCTAGATCACTTCCAAACCATCCATTCATCACCAAATAACCAAATCGATTACCTTCATCATCACTATCATCCATAGCCTCCATCTTCTCCACAAACCCTAATACCTCACTCAAAGCTTCAAGAAGTCAAGATCCAAGTCTCCATCCGTTGTTGATCGTGTTCCGTTCACCATGAGCGGCTAATTCCTGGAGGTTTCACCCCGGTGTAGGTGTTTGTAAGTTTCTAGGGTTCGAACAATTGTTTATGATTTGATTTGTGTGACAAATTGTGTTTTGATTTTGAACACCTTTGATAATTGTCGTGTATTTGAATTGAATTTACAAATTGTCGAACGATGATAAAGTTATGACTTTGTGAAATGAATTTGTACACTATACGTTATCTTGGTTAGGATTTACTTGTGTTGATTATAAAGTGCATTCTTGTCCATTCTAGGAATGTTGATAGTTATTGGCACCTAAGTCACGATACACTAAATCCGTTAATCGTATATCCAATTAGGTCAAATCTAAAACTTGTAGGAACCCTAGGTTTGCAATTACCGAAACCGGGTGTGAACCTTTTTATAAAATATTGTTTGAATCATTAGTTGTGCTTTCGTTAATCAAAATCAAATCATTCATAGTAGTTAATCCAAATTTACAATCATTGTTGGTTAATTCCAACATCTTTTCCCAAATAACTAAATAATTTAAGATAGCAAGCTTCACAAAACGTGACACCTTCATAATCAGACTATTCCATACGTAGACCATAAACTCTTCGCGGATCAACCCCTTACTACCGCTAACACATTTGTTAAGGGTAATTTCGGGATTATAAATATTTTCTTTGACCAGGGTGCGACACTCCGATCAAATTTTGGCGCTGCTGCCGAGGAGTTAGTGCGCTTTACGTTTGGATTGTGTTTGAAAATTTGTGATACTCTGTTTAAGTAGTTGTTTCTTTTGTTTTATTTGCTTTTGTGTTACGCGGGGTGTGTTACTTCTGCAGATTACAGTGCATGCGTACATGGAATTCCGGACGAACATCACCGTTAGTATACGAACGGGAAATCGAGCGAGTGGCAAGGAGAAACTTAGCAAGCTGGTTAGAGGCAACACTTGCCCCGAACCAAAGTACCCAAAACTCACCATCAACACCATCCGTTGGAACCGTTCCAATGGATCAACAAAACAACCAACCCCGTAACAACCGATCGGGGGGTAACAACAATCGCCCTCCTGCCAACCCACTTCGCCAACCTGATCTTCAAAACTAAAATCCACCTCCTAAGCTTAACAACCGTAACCGGAACCAAAACCTGGGTGCCGGACTCGACTTCAACCAACCGGAGTTTGAACGAGTAAACCCCGGCCATGCGGGATACCACGAACCGAATTACGAAGAGCTAAGGAATAACATTCCGGACGACGAAAGATATAGTGTTCCGAGTTATCACTCACCAGATCGGGTTAGTGTTCATACATATCATTCGGAAGAGGAGGAAAATTATGGATATGGGGAGAATGAAGTCAATGGGAATTTCTACAACGATAGGGGTTTCGACCGAGACGAGGGATATCAAAATGCCAACATCTATGATGGCAATGATGAGTGGGGTAACGACAACGGTTATAACGAGGAGGAGTATTATGGTGAGTATAACCGGAATGGCGGTTATGGAAACAACCACCAACCCCGGAACAACAATCGAAGGAATCCGAATAACAACCGCAACAACAACAATGCACGGATTCCCGACTTTGTGGGTATGGCGAATCAATACCCGAATCAACGTGTGAATCGTGGACCACCGGTGAATCAAGAGGTGAATGGTCCACCAAGGAACAACCGCAACAACAATCAACGTCACCCATCACAAGGCGTTGACGTTCGGTTCCGACCGATGATATCGGAGAACGATTCTCCGATTGTACCACCACCACGAGGAAGAGTCGCATTTGATTGCAAGCCGAACTACATCAACATCCTTCCTCAGTTCAACGGGAGATCAAATGACGAACCATACATGCATTTACAAGAATTTTCAGCCATATGTAGTACCATCGGGGGTGGTCATTTCACCCAAGATGAGGTTCGTCTACGTCTCTTCCAATTCTCATTAAAAGACAAGGCCAGGCAATGGTTTTTGACGTTGCCTACTAATAGCATTCACACTTGGTTGAGATGCAACAAGTATTTCTAGACGAATACTATTCGATGGCGAAGACGAATGATGCAAGGGATGAGATCCGGGCTTTCAAGCAATTATTGAGTGAGCCATTACACGAGGCTTTCACCCGGTATAAGGAGTTGATTAGGAAACGCCCACATCACCAAATCGAAAAGTGGGAATTGGTGAAGTGTTTTGTGAGAGGCTTAGATGGAGAAACTTGGAACCATTTAGAGTCGACCAGCAATGGGACTCTTCTAAGCAACCACGAGGATGATGACTGGGAGTTTCTTGAAAGAATAGCTAAGAGAGCAAAAGCTAAGGTGTCGGCAGACCGGGCCAAGAAACATCCCATTTCACGGTCGCTTCCCGACCTTGTTTCGAATTCTAAAGATCGGATCACCACTTTGGAGCGGGAGTTGGCCCTCATGAAGAAGAAAGATGTGAACGCGGTTCAATTTGCGGTGTGTGAGGATTGTGGTGACATCGGCCATCAAACCGAAGAGTGCCAAGTGAATATGGCACAACCTACCAAAGAGGTGAACCAAGTGTATGGAGATCGAAAACAATATGACATGAACTCTAACACTTATCACCCGGGTTTGAGAAACCATCCCAACTTTAGGTATGCAAATGCTTAAAACCAAATGAACCCCAACTTTCAACCGAGTAATCAAGGTGGGTTTCAAAGGAATTACAATCAAGGTGGTGGCTCGGGATATCAAAACTGTGAAGGCAATTATCAACGGGGCTACAACCAAGGTGGTAATGGGAATGGTTCGAGCAGTCAAAGTGGGGGTGGTAATGATTTGAATGCTAAAATGGATGCGATGCTTTCAATGATGCAAGAGTCCAAGAAAGAGAATGAAATTCGGGACAAATCGCATGAGGCGTTAGCAAAGAAAGTGGGCCAACTAGCCGAAGAAATGGCCCAAATGAGAGGAAGTGGAGGAAGACTCCCAAACGACACTACAGTGAACCCGAAGCAAGCAATGTGAGGAATGTGCACATTAGCGCGGTAAGTCTTCTTTCAAACAATGAGGTTTGTAGTGTCGAAAGCATTCCATCACCACAACTTGTTGATGGTGTAGTGGAAGATGTAGGTGATGAGTCGGGAAGTGAAAATGAGCAACAAACGATTTCACAAACTAAAATTAAAAGAGTAACTAAAAATTCTTTTTGTGAAAGTTGTTTAAATGAATTGCATGCTAGGGCCAATGATATGGGTGTGGAGTTTAATACCATCCCATACCCGTTGGCTCTATTAATATAAATTAATACATCAAGGTCTGAAAAAAGGTGCCCACCAAAGGACGAGAGGTGGGAAAATTTTAAACAAGCAAAAATTAATTTGCCGTTACTTGATGACATTAAAAAGGTCATGGCTCATGTAGAGTGTTTGAAAAAGTTGAGCACCGAGAAACGGCACGACAAACTACCGAAACAATTTGATTTAATATCTCATGTTAGTGCCGTTTTATCGAGTGCCCTCCTCCGAAAAGCTCAAGATCTGGGAGACCCTTTGATTCCAATCCAAATTGGTAAATTTAAAATTAAGAGGGCGCTCCTAGATCTTGGAGCTTGTGTGAGTATCTTGCCTGGGAGTCTGTATGACTAATATGATTTTAGTCCTTTGAAAAATTTTGACACCCCCGTGGTGTTGACCGATCAGACTCCACGCATCCAAGGGGGATGGTGGAAGATAATGAAAGTGAAGGTTGAAGATTGTTATTACCCAGTTGACTTTTTGGTAGTTGACTATGTTGGGTGTGTCGAGGACACACAACCGATGGTCATACTGGGTAGACCGTTCTTGGCAGCTGCTAATGATATAATAAATTGTGCAATGGGAACGGTAAGTATGAAATTTTGAGACCGGGAACTAAATTTGAATGTTTTTCCTAAATTTACTAACCCGTTCTGTGAGGATAAGTGTCCTAAAGTGGACATGAATCTGAACAAAAAGATATGTGCTACGGTTGGTAGGTTTGGAGAATCGAAGAAGAAACCGGTCAAGAAGAAGAAAGTGAAGAAGTCACCTCAAGAGAAAAAGGAAGAGGAGATGCTAAGAAGGTTTGGTCCATTTGGGACCAAATAGTATGAATCGTCGGTGGGTGATGTGGGAGAGTTTGTGGGCAACAAGCACTCCGTTCGATCACCATGAGGTGGTATGTTATTTGTTGTTGTATATTATTTTTAGTTATTTTGTTTCATTTTATCTTTTAGCTTTCTTGTAGTTTCTTTTTTGTTGCTTTAGTAGTTAAATGAACTTTGTGGGTGTGTTCCCTATATAACCCTCACCAGACCTACTCGTCCTCCTGAGCTGTCGAGAGGTTTAAAAGGGCTTGTTGCATAAGCTAAATGCAACCGTGATTCCTACGAAAGTGAGTTAAGCTTGTCGTTGTTGTGAATTTTTTCCACAAAAATCAAAGCTAATTAACGTATGATTTGGTAAGGTTTTCATAAAAATGGTAGGATGGGATAACTAACAAATTTTAACGGTTGTGAGAAGCATGCTTCTACACAAGGGTTAAGATTTGTAGTGTATCGTGTTCATGAGACGATCAATTTTTGTGAAAGATGAAAGAGCACATGAAGAACGAGCTCAAAAACCAGGTGCATACGTTTCCATATAGCTTCGATTCGTAGTTAGTTAATAAGTGGATTGTAGATTGTACTATATTTTTACCGGGGTGAAATTTTGGGGAATTTAGCCGTGTCACATCTCTTGCGTGTAAAAGCTCTATTCTTACACATTGAGGACAATGTGAACCTCAAGTGTAGGGATGGGGGAAAATTTCAACAATTTTTCAAAAATGTATTTGTTTCAAGTGATCTAAAAAGCAAGTAACCAAGTTGATAAGGGATGGCACAACCCATGTGGTCTTTTGTCATAGTCGAGTTCAATTAAATAGCATGACAGGTATTTAACGGGTGGTTATTTGGGAATAATCCGCGTAAGAAACTTGTAACTTGTGCACATCATTCACCATACCTTTTATACATGAGATTTTTGAGCCACTTTAAATATCATATATATATGCACATATTTCTTTGTTGAATGGACCGTTAGTCATGTATCGTAGAACTTGAAGCTTTTGATACGTTTAAGACCACAGACCGAATACAAGCACAAGAATGATTAAGGCATTAGGTAAACTTTTTTCTTTTAAAACCATTTTCACCCTTACCCAAACATATCCCTTAGTAACCCAATTTGAGCCCAAACCTTTCGTTTGACCACCCATTTAGCCCACAACATGTAGACCATTTCTTTTAAACCCGTGTGATGAAAGTTCTATTTTAGGATTATGTGTTTGTACAGTTTATTTATTAAAAAAAACAGAAAATGTTGCGAAAAAGAATGGAAAATCATTGAGAAAAATACAAAAATAGGAGTTATGAGTTGTTGAATAAAAGGTGAAAATTTCATTGCCTCATAGTTTTTAGTTATAGTTGTTTTGTTTAGAATAGTTGCTTTGAAATAAGAATCGAATTTTCATCACCTTAGCCACTTTTAAAACATCTTATCTCCTACCCTTCGCCTAGCCTCATTACAACCCTTCAAAGACCTTTTGACTTGTGTTTAGTATTCGTGTTCGGCGGTGGAAAATGATTGAGCTACAAGCCTATGCGGGAACATGTTCTATTCGGTATTGAGTGATTACTTTGAAAGATGCTAATACATTATAAAAATTAGCCAGTTTGTGTACCTAGTAGATTAAAATTGTGAGGGATGTGTATGAGTTGTGAGTTATAAGGGCGAGTTAATCTTGGGTAACCATTGTATGTGATTATTCACTTATTGGTAAATATCTCGTAAGTTGTGAAAAGTTTGAACCGAGTATGACTTGAGACCTTAACTTGTGTCTCGATAATGGGAAGTGTATCCTTTATTCGACCCACGTGAAAGCGAAAAACAGATTTGCTTGAGGGCAATCAAAAGACAAGTGTGGGGATGTGATGTGTGGTCGAAAACCGGTGATAGCTTATGATTAAGTTGATAATTTTACATAGCTTTTAATCTTAAATAGCCTACTTTTAATGGTATTTGTGTTTTACAGGTCTAAGAGAGTTTAAGGAGCTATTCAGGAGCTTTACGGAGCACCGGGAGCGAACGAGATCAACTAGGGATGTGAAATGAACAAAACCGGGTTAACCACAAAGATTGGATGTGTTTTGGGGGGAGGTTAATGGATTTAAAATGAATATATTTGAAGATAGTATGATAGAGGGCTGAATTACGAGTACGTGGGCGAAAACGGTGAGTAAAAGGGAGCTATAACGAAGAAGTTATGAAGAAAACAATTTTCGCAGGAAACCGGCAAAAGTAGGCAGCGTCGGCGACGTAAGGGGGGCGTCACTGCCGCACCTTGGTTAACTCCGTCGCTCGAAAACATGCGTTGGCAGCACACAAGTGCGTCAGGGGCAATTTGGAAGATCTGGGCAGCGTCGACGACGCACGGGGGCGTCGCCGACGCACCCTCGTTGTGTCGAACGCTGAATTTTGTCAACTGTTCTTAGTTTGACGAGCCGGATCACCCGAACCCGTTTCTAAACACCCCTTGACAAGTTTTGAAGCATAAAAACACATCTTGGAACCATTCTGGGTTTCTTCTTCACCTCTAACCTACCTCTATCATCCCCAACCATTTCCTACACCCTAGATCACTTCCAAACCATCCATTCATCACCAAATAACCAAATCGATTACCTTCATCATCACTATCATCCATAGCCTCCATCTTCTCCACAAACCCTAATACCTCACTCAAAGCTTCAAGAAGTCAAGATCCAAGTCTCCATCCGTTGTTGATCGAGTTCCGTTTCACCATGAGTGGCTAATTCCTAGAGGTTTCACCCCGGTGTAGGTGTTTGTAAGTTTCTAGGGTTCGAACAATTGTTTATGATTTGATTTGTGTGTCAAATGTGTTTTGATTTTGAACACCTTTGATAATTGTCGTGTAGTTGAATTGAATTTACAAATTGTCGAACAATGATAAAGTTATGACTTTGTGAAATGAATTTGTACACTTATGCGTTATCTTGGTTAGGCTTTACATGTGTTGATTATAAAGTGCATTCTTGTCCATTCTAGGGAATGTTGATAGTTATTGGCACCTAAGTCACGGTACACTAAATCCGTTAATCGTATATCCAATTAGGTCAAATCTAAAACTTGTAGGAACCCTAGGTTTGCAATTACCGAAACCGGGTGTGAACCTTTTTATAAAATATTGTTTGAATCATTAGTTGTGTTTTCGTTAATTAAAATCAAATCATTCGTAGTAGTTAATCAAATTTACAATCATCGTTGGTTAATTCCAACATCTTTTCCCAAATAACTAAATAATTTAAGATAGCAAGCTTCATAAAACGTACACCTTCATAATCAGACTATTCCATACGTAGACCATAAACTCTTCGCGGATCAACCCCTTACTACCACTAACACATTTTTAAGGGTAATTCGGGATTATAGATATTATCTTTGACTGGGGCACGACACTACGATCACCCTAAATCCGAGTAATTAGGCGGAACTGGAGAAAATCATATGTACCTTATACCGATTACGCGGCAAGAACTCGGTCTTCTGGACCTAGTTTTATAACATGCAAGAAAAAGAGAAAACCCAAAAAAATAATGCCGTAACATAACAAAATCTATATTTATGTGTTCTGTTCGTTGGGAGAAAGTAATCACTAAATAAAAGTTCCAAAATTAGTATATTTTTCATTAGTCTTATACTCTATCAACAATTCATAAATGCTTTACATGATAATTCTATTAATGCTTATATTTATCATAACATGAAAATTTTATTCTCTAATCAATTATTTTCTATCAAATTTCTTTTAAATTACAGAAATAAAAAATTTCGGATTAATCAATACTTTTGTACTATAGAATAAACAATAATTTTTATAAAAAGGTCATACATAGAAAATTGGTGATATAAAAGATTGAGAAGAAAGAAATTGTCAGTATCTTCTAACTGAAATGGAAATCCTCGTATTGAATAATCAATCTGAAAAGTGGAAGAAGAGCAAAAAATATTTAATAAAAAAAATTCATTTCCGAGTAATTAGGCGGAACTGGCGAAATCGTATGTACCTTATAGCGATTACGCGGCGAGTACTCGAACTTCTGGACCTAGTTTTACAACATGCAAGCAAAAGAGAAAACTCAAAAAATATTGTTGTAACATAACCAAAACGATATTTATATTTATTCTGTTCATTGGGAAAAAAGTAAACACTAAACAACAGTTCCAAAATTAGTATATTTTTCATAAATCTTATACTCTATCGACAAGTACTTACTTGAATGCTTATATTTACCATAACATAATAATTCTATTCATGCTTATATTTATCAGAACATGAATATTTTACTCTTTTATCAATTATATTCTATTAAATTTATTTTAAAATTACAGAAGTAAAAAAATTAGATACAATCAATATTTTTGTACTATAGAGTAAACAATAATTTTTTAAAAATGACATATATATAAAATTGGGGATATAAAATACTGAGAAGAACGAAACTGTCGGTATGTTCTAACTGAAATGGAAATCCTCGTGTTGAATAATCAATCTGAAAAGTGGAAGAAGAGTGAAAAATAATTAATAAAATAATTCCTTGCTTAGACTCAGACTCGCATAAACCCTCTAGTGAGTGGTGAAACTTACAACTAAAACATGAATGGCTTTTGCATTTTACTTGTTTGGCATATATCCTAAAACACAAATGCTTAAAACAAAAAGCAATGTTAGTGGATGCCATGTGACATCTACTGGTTGGTTCCACCGTCCCCTAACCAATCTGAGGGATAAACCACTCACAATATGCATTTTTATATATAGTAATTATTCTCTCTCTCTGTGGACTGGCTCAAGGGAGGGGCGAGGTGGGAGACCGCTCAAGGCCTAGTCTCTCGAAGGGCCCAGAATTCTTATAAAAAAATATTTTTATATACTATATTTAGCTTGTACATATGCTTAGTATACATTAAAATGTTGGTATTCAGTTGGAAAAACCATCTTAACATAATTTGGAGGTCTCCAATTCGATACTAGGAAGCATCACATTTTGTTTTCATTTGACTTAGTTCTTGTTTCTTTTCCTACTCTTTTATTTTGTTTGTATTCACCCCACGCTTGTTTTGTATATGAAACATGTTGTTCAATGAAAAAAAAATACACTTTGTTGTTGTATATTTGTACAATCCAGTTTAACAGTTTAAGGAAAAAATGTCAATTTGTTGTTGTACATTTGTACAAACTAGTTTTGGGCTAAGACATTGGGTATCGTTAGTATTTAGAGTCAACTAAGATTTCAGATTTTTATAACCTTTCAAATAGGTTTACCCTAAATAACTTTTTTGTATTGAAATTAAAGAAAGTAACCTGCATTTTCACGTTTGATAATTGACTCAGTTTTGAAAACATTGATGTTGAGGCAATTAAAGTCGCATTATTCACTTTTTTATATTGAGTTCATGTTTTGGGAGCCAATTTTTTACTCGTCGAGAGCCCTGTAATTTTCATTGATTCTCGAAGACATCCCCGTCTCTCTCTCTCTCTCTCTCCTAGTGCTTCAACTTTGGTGAGAACTTCATCCCTGTCGATGGTGGTGAAGTTTGTGAGTGCACTTGTTGGTGATGAAGTGCTGAAGATCAAACACTCTAAGTGTCAATATTTGTAACAAGAGTATTTCCGGAACATGATGTAAACTTCAAGGAAAGTTTAATATCCCTGAAGTATTCCTAAAAAGTTAGATGTATGTGTGATTGATTGATTGTTCATGTACAGATGGATTTCCCTAATATATAATCCATCTGTATTTTTGGGAGTATTCTTGACAATCATGTTTGTCTAGAATTGTTTGTTTTCCTATAAATATGGATAGGTTAGTGTGTCTAGCAGTCTTTTGGCATGTGTATCTACTGGAAACTGTGTGTTTACAATGTGTTTAATACAAGTGCATATTTGAGTGAAGATTTCTCTATTTCTACTCATTCTAGTACATCTGCTTACAATGTGTACACGTATAACTTTTTCTGCACATCTTATGTGATTCGAACCACTGGCATATCAGTTAAACCTTCCCGAAGAACTCAATGGAGTTCATAATGTTTTTCACGTTTTAAATATGAAGAAATGTCTGTCAGATGAAACACTAGTCGTCCCGTTGGACGAAATCCAAGTTGATGAACAGCTACGATTCGTTGAAGAACCAATCGAAATTAAGGACCGTGAGGTCAATACTTGGAGACACAACAAAATACTGATTGTCAAGGTTCGTTGGAACTCTAAGCGTGGACCGGAATTCATATGGGAAAGAGAGGACCAAATGAAAAACAAATATTCTCACCTCTTCGCAACCGAATTACAAAATGCAGATTACATAAACTGAATTTCAGGACGAAAATCCTCTAACGGGGGGATGATGTGACAGGCTAGGAAAATCTCATTCAATCTTGGCGACACAACTCATGCGTATTCAATTTTCGAGATGAAAATTCCTTCAACATGGGGATATTGTGACATCCCGCACTTTCAGCTGAACTCTAAACGCTTTTACATGCTTTGTATCTTTTATGAATCATCGGAAAGTTATAATATGCGACACAGTTTCGTATTTACATTATAAAAATTAACGTGTTAACTTTTATACACACTTTAACGTATTAACTTTTTGACTCTATTAAGCATATATCCTTCACGACGCTCACCAAAACTCCTTAATCCTCATGACCCGAAAGACCCATCTGTGAACAAAACCTGTGGCATAACGTATAAACAGTCAGATTCGGTTTCAAATGCTTAGTGACATAACGTATAAGTTAGCTACCTACAAATATAACAAGAAACTGCAAATCACTACTACAAGCTGTAAACAACTTAAACAATGAATTATGTTACATTTGTGAACAAAACCTGTGAACTCACTTATCATTATGTGTTGACACTTGTTCTTGCATGTCTTCTCAGGTCGCTAAGGTACTCAATCACGGCTAAGAGCACAACATAGCATTTAAAACTATTTTTGGTGTTTGCATTCATACATTTACTTATGTTGGTTTTGGGCGTTTGTTTTGGCCCACTACTTTACATTACATTCACTTTACGATTTCGCAACTTACTTTGGTTTGAAAAACATATTTTTACTCATACAGAGGTCGTTCTATATGGCTAGTGTCTTGGATCCTGGTTTGTCATGCGCCTCGTGGTAAAAGCCCGTCGGTGGTATTTGAGGTTGTGATAGATTTGTATCAGAGCCACTATGTTAATGCATATGTTTGTTGCCTACATCATCGAGTTATATCGAGTCTGTAATAGGGATTAGAATGTTAAATTTCAGTATGTATTTGATTCACTTCGTACGAAGAAGAATGTTCCACTTCATACGACGTCAAGATGTGTCACTTCGTATGGAGTGAGTTCAGTTCGTACGAAGTGAGAGTCAAGTTCGCACAGAGTGATTAGTCTATAAATAGGTGTGTGTGGTTCTTGAGTCTGTAACTGTTTGTGTAGACTAGACGGCGGAGCCCTGTCCAAGTGTTTTCCGAATCGTGTAAACGTTTAATCATTGAATGAAAACAAATAATTGAGGAACTGTAATCTTTTTAAATTTGTCGCCTAATCTAAAATGAATACCGCGCATCTTGGACTAGGTTAATCAGATTAGACCTGAGCTTATCGGATCCTAGAACAGACCTACAAGTGGTATCAGAGCTTGGAGGCCTGATTTGAAGACAATTCAACAAGATTCAACCTTTGAAGACTTCTCTTCTTCTTATTTTTTAATCATTTTTCAAAGATTTAACGGTCGAAATAGATTGATGTTTTCGAGGAATACGTAAAATCTACTTCTAACAAACTCTTGAAAGAATTGGACTTAAAATCAATCGGAATCATGATATAATCAAGAAAAACGTGAAATCTTGAAAACCCTCGTACGAAGTAAAAACTTTCAAAATCAGTTTTTCTCACTTCGTACGAAGATGAATCCAGAAAGTGTTTTGTTAACTTCGCACGAGGTAAAATCTGAAAATTATTTGTTGTTGGTGTTTTCAAGTTCGCACGAAGAGAGAACTTCGCACTAGAAAGTATATTCGAACAAGAAATTATCTTCACGCCAAGCTATTTTTGTTCAAAATTTTCGATAAATGGAGAACGAGTTTTACAATTCTATTGCTACAACGTCCACATCAACTTCCACTTCGATTACTCAAAATCTAAACTTAGATAATCTAATGGGGATGATGCAGAAGCCACCTAAATTGATGAACCTAGAAGATTATAGAAGTTGGCAGGAATGGTTTGTGAACTGGGTTCAAGAAAATTATTTTGATTGCTGGTATGCCATCGAGGAGAAGTATATTGCACCTACTGGTGAGAATGGGCTTGAAAAGACTTTAACTCAGCTTACTCAAGGAGAGAAATATAATTTCGTGAGAGAAAAGAAAATATTTTGCAACAGGTCGTAAAACAAGATATTTTTACTTTGTTACAACATGATGGTGATGCTCAATCAATCTGGAACGTTGTGAAGGTAAAATTTCAAGGTAGTACATAAAGGATAAAAAGTAAAACGACGTTACTCAAGAAAGAGTTTGATATATTCACAGCTTTGCTCAATCAATCTGGAACGTTGTGAAGGTAAAATTTCAAGGTAGTACATAGAGGATAAAAAGTAAAACGACTTTACTCAAGAAAGAGTTTGATATATTCACAACTTTTAGAGGCGAAACGATGAAATATTGAAAGATATTGTCACCTGGTCGTGCAAATGAAACGCTTAGGTATATGTAAAGAAGATGAAGAATGGGTTGATAAGTTAGCCGACACTTTGATTCAGGGAGAATGGTCAACGTACTTAACAATTTTGAAGAATAGCTCAAAATATAGTGGTATGAATTTGAGTAAGTTCTTTGAAAGACTTGAAGGGCGTGAGCTAGAAATGCGAAAAATGGCTAAAACAAAAAGTGAAAATACTCAACAAGATGTAAATCTATACTACAAAGGAAGTCCAATAGCCAACATTCAAGGCCCAAAGATTCAAACCACTTACAGTGCTGAAATCATTTGGTTATTCAACAGTTACTTCAAACAGTGGAATGGTTTCTCATCTTATTCGAGTTTTGAACCAAATACTCCGACACAGAGCCCTCAGTTATCACAAAGCTCAAAAAACTACAACAGCCAGAACAACTCAAATCCTCGGCTCCTGCAGTGCAACATTGTGTAAATCTTCAGAATGCTCAAGATTTCACCGAAAATACAGCTAAATATCACATGGGATTACTTGCCTCGTGTTGGAATCTTATGAGAGCTTAGTTGAAGGAAGGATCGGGAATCCAAAAATGACAAAGGAGGATTATGATTAGATCGATGCAGAGGAGTTAGAACTCATTGATATTAAATGGTGTATGGCTAGTATAATTTGACGAGCACAATTTTTCTTTGAAATTACTGGAGGAAATGTCTCATTGGTTCAGATTCAAAATTGGGATTTGATAAATCAAAGGTGACTTACTTCAAGTGTAGGGAAAATGGCCATTTCAAAAGAGAATGTCCGAACAGAGAAGTTTATGGAAATTATCAAAATCCTTTGATGATTATTATAAACAGGCAATATATCACATAAATTCTCAACAACCTCAGAATCAGTCAAGATTTTTTTTCAATTAGAAGAAGGTTCAACAAGATCAAAAGATAAAGCTTTAATCACTACACGAGAAGATGATGGTTTTAACTGGATAAGTATATGTAAAAAATCGAAGGTCATGCATTTTTGGATGAAATCATCGAGGAATCAGAACCAGCTAATGATGATGTCGATTATTTACGATGAAGTTCTAGAAGATTCTGACTAGTGCTATTATACCGAGGAAGAAATTTTACAAAATGCTTTTCAATCATTTATGTCTCCTGAAGTTTATAATTCTTTTGTAGGTGCAGGTTTCTTCAATGAACAAAGAGATAATCAGAACACACAATGCGAAGAAGAAATGATTGCTGAGAAAGTAATGATGGATCGGTTAAATGAGGAAGATGAAATTTTCAAAGTTAATCAGAAATTAGTGGTTGAAGAAGTCAAAGAAGAAAGAAAAATTGAGAAAGTTGAGATAGAAAGACAATGCACAAAATGTTTAGAATAGTACAAGTCTTGTCTGGAAAAGGATGAGAAGTATAGAGAGCTAAAACGTCATACTGATAATCTATCAAGTGATTTCAAAGAAACGAAAGAGGCTTTTGATAAGCTAAGTAAAACAATCAACCAATACCGTGATGCAAGCAGAGAAGACAATGCTACGCTTTCTATGCTCAAAGCAATGGTCATGGACAAATAGATGGCAATAAACATTCACACTGACACGATTGCCAAATTAAAGCAAGAGCTGGAAAAGATGAAAATAGAGACGGAAAAGGTTGATAAAAAGTTGATCAGTTATTCAACGGCATCTTACGTGTTAAATCACATTCTTCCCAAACCAACTGGAAAAGATGAAAATGGGGAAGATGTGTACGGTTATCAAGACAGAGGTCTGGGTTATAACAAAGTTCCATCCCCGATGTGGAATAGTTATTCAAGGAAGAAACCTGATGGGGGTGGAAAAGGCACTGAACTTGAAACTAAAAATAGTAAAGACTGAACAGAAAGATCAGTTTCTTGACAACATTGATGTGACATATTCAAAATCTGATCCAGATATTGAATATGAAGTGGTTAAAACTGTGGTTGAAAATGTTTTGGGAAAAGAAAAAGATAAAAATATTTTTGAAAGCAATCAACCACAGAATGATAAAGAAAGTTCAAGTTCAAAACCTGAAAGTGACGAAAGTTTTCTTGATGCTTATCTTAGAAAATTAGAGCATAGTTCAAATGATGATCCAAATTTTATGTGCACAAAATGTGTGGATCTGATCAACTATATTCTGATTCAGAATGTGAATTTGAACAGAGTTGAAAAGATTTTCAAGCTTGTCGAAATCAAAATTTTTGAGATTGAAAGTTTGACAAAAGAAAAAGAAGTTTCGATCTTTAAAGAGATATTTACTATTCCAAACCAAAGTTCTTATCAACACACAGAGAAATTATAATCGTTAGAATGGGTCAAGGTATGGTAAGAGAAATTACAACATGTTTGGAAAGTCAAAAATTTTAAAGAAAGTGAACATTGTCTCTAGTACAAGTTCAGATAGTGCAAGAGAAAGTCAATTTTTTTGACAATCGTAATGAAGAATTTTTTGTTCAAAAAACCAACGTGAATAGGTTGAGGGATTCTCTGTAGTAACAGGTAGTAGGGCGTGCTTTAAATGTAATCAGACTGGACACATTGCTATAAAATTTCCACAAAAGGAGCCAAAACCTATTTCCGATGTTAAGAAAAATTAAGAAGATTTGAAACAAAAATCACTAATGTTTGTACCAACTCGGGTTTGGAAACAAAGCAAAGAATCTTCAAACAAAGTGAAACCAGTTAACAACAAAGTTTTTAACGATAAACTGGTGAATCTTCAAAAATGTTGAACAAAAAGATTCTACTTTGTATATCAAGAAAGCTTTGATAAAAAGTCAAACATGGGTGATAAAAGAAAAATATGTGTTTGAAAATGTTGAACATTCTGTGTCAACTGAGAATTTAGTAAAAGTTGAACAGAAGAATGAGAATGATTGTGAATAAAAAGTTGTTGTTAAGTTACCCCAGACTGGAAAGACTTGGGTGTCACTATTCAACAAATTGTGTATGTTTGTGTGCAGTGGCTTCCGAGATTCAGTATACAAAAAGTAAATCAAAATGACGAAGTTCCTTGGCACATGACGAGAAAGTAGCCGGGTTGATCAAATTACAAAATTTTAGGCTAAAAATTATGGGTTTACTAGAATGTTTATTTGATATAAAATTGAAAAAAATTTAGTCACAGAACCCTCACTGTTGAACAGATAAAACCAGTTGATTAAACAAATTTGAAAATGTTTTAAAATCATGGTATCAATGTTTTTGTTATCATGAGGGGTAATGGATAAACAAAGAATGAGAAGCAGAATGGATGACGAATTGAAGTAATTCTCATTAGTTCGGTCAAGTTTTTCTTTCTTTAAAAACAAAAATTCGAAAATATGTATTTGATTTTAGGGGGGAGAAAAGTTGGCAAAATACAAAAACATATAAAAATTTGAAAATATACAAAAACATAAAAAAGACAGAATGAAGTTTAGTGTGAAAAAAAGGAAAATATAGTAAATCAGTGGACTATCACAGTATGCTAAAAAATGAATTGTCAAAATGTGTTTAAACAAGTATCACTGATGATGTGCCAGTAGGCTTCACACATTGAGTAAATTGTTTTCAAGATATAAACATAAAAAAAACTTCTATGGGTTAACATCTCTCGGATATATGGTCTTAGTACACCGAAATTTCGTTTGAGAAATTACCAAGTTCTGAGATACTAGGTCTTTATAAATATTTAATATCTGGGATATTATACAATTCTTTTGATTTTGCGTCAGCAATGGCCTAGAACTTGTAGAATACTTTGAAATTAAAACCCTAAACTGCATCAGAACTGAAAGTATCAAAAGATCTGACAATTGCAGCCAGAAGATTCCAAATTTGGAACACCACTAACTAAGTCGAGCCTTCATATCTTTGTCTGTACAGTGGTACTAGCCTGAGCTCTCAAGGTCTCGCATTACCCTAATTACAGATATCAAGTATTTATATTCACCTATAAGATGTAATCTTAGTAGTTTTGATACAGGAGTATATTCTGAGGTGGGAAACACTATTAAGTCAAGTTCTAAGACATTTAATTACTGTATCTTGAAACAACTGAGAAATGTGTAGAGGTTTAAGTGGAACCGTATACTGAAAATCTAAGTGAATCTGTTTAGAACTTAAAGTTTAATCAAGATCAACGGCACTAGTGATAAGTTTCAAAAATTGATATGATCCTCTTACACAAACTCACAAAAATATGTCTGTAAATATGTTTGTACATAGTTATTTCATTTTAGAAAAACCCAAAAGATTTTAAGTATGTTTAAGCATAAAATTTGGAAAATACAAAAAGATTTTATTTCATCTTAAGTTTTTGACTACCAATGATGGAAATTTGATCTTCAAAATATAAAAACTGTTGACCGAGTTCTGATTTGGAAAAAAAAATTGGGTTGTAATGTTCAAAAGTTCATTGATTTGAATTTAACATTGGTTTTGTTCACAAAAGTGGTCAACCAAGGTCATTCATTTGAGCTAGGTAAGACAAATTAGGTAACCAGGATCACTAATTTGGACTTGGTTAATTAAGAGGGTTGATAAACTGATAAAATTTTTAAAATTTGAAATTTTGAAAAAGTAGATAAATGTTTATGTTGAAAAGTTTCAAAGTTTGAATCTGAAATGTTATTTGAATGATAATGAGATAAAATGGAAGCTAAATAAAAGGGGGAGCAGGACAAAACGTTGAACAATGAACAAGAAGCTCAAAGTAAAAGGGAGATTGTTGATGTCATCTGTTGAACAAGAATGTTAAAGTTATTAAAGTTTTGAAGAGATTTGAAGAAGAATATTAAAGACTCTGAAGCTTAAGGAATTTTCGGAGACTGCGGCAACATCCAAGGGGGAGATTGTTGATGCATATGTCTGTTGCCTACGTCATCGAGTTATCGAGTCTGTAATAGGGATCAGAATGTTAGATTTCAATATGTATTTGATTCACTTCGTACAAAGAGTAATGTTCCACTTCGTCGAAGTCAAGATGTGTCACTTCGTACGAGTGAGTTCAGTTCGTACAGAGTGAGAGTCAAGTCTGCACAGAATGTTAGTCTTTAAATAGGTGTGTGGGGTTCTTGAGTCTGTAACTGTTTGTGTAGACTGGATGGCGGAGCCCTATCCAAGTGTTTTCTGGATCATGTAAACGTTTAATCATTGAATGAAAACAAATAACTGATGAACTGTAATCTTGTTAAACTTGTCGCCTAATCTAAAATGAATTCCACGCATCTTGGACTAGGTTAATAAGATTAGACCTGAGCTTATCGAATACTAGAACGGACCTACACACTAGTTATAGAGAATTAGGTTTGCATTTAGTAGTAGACCTAGACTATAGTCACATACACAATAATATTGTGAAACCAACACAAACACAAACGAATGACTCTAACACATATCTTACTACTCAACTTAACAGGAATGTCGACGTCGAGGAACATGAAGTTCCTGATTCCCCACCCCCATCACCTATTCATTCGGGACGACTTAGAGTGGTAGAGATACGCCGTAGGATGTGCTTTGAGCCTTTCATTGTTAGGGGTAGAGGAAGAACGAGGACTGGAGCTGGTATCCCATCTGATTGAAGCTATGTATCAAACGAAGAAGTTCTTCCCCTATATGTAGAGGATTCTCCTGACACCTTCGGTACCTTACCGCCACTCGAGTACCCCCCGGAGGAGGCCTTCACTGGCTTCATAGCAGCTACTGATAGCAAGTTCCAACATATGCGTGATGCAGCTGGTGCAATCACGAATCTGATTAAGTAGGTTAGCGACCTGAAGCGCAACATGGAGAGTGTTCAGGCGACATTGCAACAAAGGACTATCAGGGAGAACAACCTATGAGAAATGGTTAGAGTTATGGCGGAGCAGGTTATGGAGCTCACTCAGAGACTAAGACGACAGAGAACATAATCATTGAACTCGAGGCATTGAATGAACCAGAGGAAATTCCCGAAGAGGAACCTGAAGAAGTGCCTGTGGAGGCAGCAGCGGATGAGGACGTAAACATGGGAGGTGGAGAAGTCGACGATTGATCTATCCTTATCTCTCTTTTCTTATATTTTTGCATGGAACTATTATGACTATTAAATTTTAATATTTGTTGAAGTACACTGTAATGACAATTACTATTTATTCTAATCATATGTTTTTATTTAAATGTTTCCGTGTGTTGAGTTGACATATATTTATTTGTTGCATTATTATTGGAACTTTTGTGATGATTGTGTGATTTATTGTCTCATATATTCATTTATGTGTATATGAAGAACAAAATGTCTGGATGTAGAGGAGGACGTCGTGGTGGCGGCCATGGAAATGTTGTTATGACTCATGCTGAACTGGCAGCACTGATCCAGGAACACGTGGCTGAAGCTATGCCGCAAACAATCAAAACATCCAAAAGCAGAACATCAATCAGAACTTGAATCCGGGAGGCATGGGATTGTATCCCTACATAGTATTCCTGACAGGAAACCAAGCAAGTTCGCTGGAGAAGAAGGACCCATTAGGCTGATGGATAGATCGAAAAATCTGAATGGGTGTTCACGATGTACAAGTGTCTCCCCGGGAATCGGGTGAAATTCATAGTATCAACGTTAGAAGATGGGACTCTTACCTGGTGGAATGCTCAGGTACATATGGTTGGGTTAGCGAAGGTAAATGCTATGGAGTGGGAAGATTTCAAAATTCTTATCCAGGAAGAGTATTTCCCTAGAGACTGTGTTCAGCAGTTCGAACATAACCTATGGAACCACAAAATGCAAGGTTCTGAAATCGAAGCATACACTTCAAAGCATCATGATTTGGTGTTCTTGTGTCCAGAAATGGCAAGACTGGTATATAAGTAGATTGAACTCTACATCGGTGGATTGGTCCCTGAAATCCAGGGCATGGTTAGGTCGAGTAATCCCGTCACCGTTCAGCAAGTTTTTCGCTTGGCTCACAAGTTGACTGATAAAGCGGTAGAACAGGGCAAGTTACCCAAGAGGGGCGTAACTGTGATTGCCCCTGACAACAAGAGGATGTGGGAAGACACTTCTAACAAGCAATCATCTTCAAGTCAGCCTCAACAAAATTCTTAAAAGAGGTTCAACAACAATAACCACAACTACACCAACCAGTCTTCAAGCAATAACTCTCAGAACCAAGGTGGCAAATATAGGCAAGAAGCCTAAATGCAAAAAAGGTAACTATCACCATACCGGCCCGTGTAACTCCTCCCGTTGTCAGTAGTGTGGCAAGGGGGTATGCGGCAAAGGATTGTCGAGGTGAATTGTAGCCGAAACAGAATCACCACAACAACAAACTGGAGTTACAAGGCCTTGTTTTCAATGTGGCAGTATGGCACATTTCAAGAAAGATTGCCCTCAGTTGAATACAGACAACAGTGGTGGTGGACACCAAAACCAAGGCGAGAATAACAATAATGGCAACAACGGGTTAATGGAGGGGGTGCAAAGGGATGTGCCTTCACCTTGGGGAAAGGAGAAGCCAGAAACGATTTCAACGTGGTTACCGATAAGTTTCCTCTAAATGATCGTTTTGCAAATGTCTTGTTTGATACCGGTGCCATAGGAGTTTCATATCTGAGTCATTTAGGAAATGTTTGGATCTTACCCCTGAGGAATTAGAAAACAAGTATACCATAGAGTTAGCTTCTGGAAAACCAGTCAAAGTACCATAGAGTTAGCTTATGGAAAATCAGTCGAAGTAACGCACATTCTCAACGGGTGCCAGCTATCACTCGCCGGACACACGTTCGTTGTTAACCTCATGCCAACCATGTTGGGTAGTTTTGACGTTGTAGTTGGTATGGATTGGTTGTCTGAAAACCAAGCCGAGGTAATCTGCCACGAGAAGTCTATTTGCATTCCCATTTCTAGCGGTGAAGTCTTATCCATTCAGGGCAAGAGGAGTGGTGTTGTCTCAGACATTATCTCTTTCATGCAAGCGCAAAAGTATTTATGAAAGAAGAATTCTTTTGCCCTCCTAGCCATTGTCACCGAGCAGCCTAAATATGAGAAGAAAGTTAAGGACATTCCTATCGTACGCGACTTCCCTGACGTGTTTCCTGAAGACTTTCCTTGTCTTCGCCGCATAGACAAGTTAAATTCGAAAATGATTTGGCAAATCATGCATCACCGATTGCCAAAGCTCCTTACCATCTAGTCCATTCCAAATTACAAGATTTATCCACTCAACTATAGGAGTTACTGGATAAAGGTTTTATCCGACCTAGCTCATCACCATAGGAGCTCCAGTCCTTTTTGTCAAGAAGAAGGATGGAACTTTCCGCACGTGCATGACTATCGGGAACTCAACAAGGTCACCATAAAAAACCGATATCCATTACCGCGAATTGATGACTTGTTTGATCAACTTCAAAGGTCAAGCTACTACTGAAAATCGATTTGAGTTCAGGGCATCACCAACTACGAGTAAGAGAAGAAGACATCTCCAGGACAACATTCCGCACTCGGTATGACCACTACGAGTTTTGGTCATGCCATTCGAGTTAACCAACACACTCGCGGTGTTTATGGATCTCATGAACAACGTGTGTAAACCTTATCTCGATAAGTATGTTATCGTTTTCATCGATGACATACTTATTCCAAGAGCAAAGAAGAACACGAGGGGCATCTACGTCTAGTCTTAGAACTGCTACAACTAGAGAAACTTTATGCCAAGGATTCCAAGTGTGATTTCTTGATTCGTGAAGTCCAATTCCTTAGGCATATAGTAAATGAGAAGGGCATCCATGTTGATCCAGCAAAGAGAGAAGCCATCAAAAACTGTGAAGCACCAAAGATGCCAACAAAGACAACAATTTCTGGGTTTAGGGCTATTACCGCCGTATCATTGAAGGATTCTCGAAGATTGCACAGTCGTTTACACTTTAACCCAAAAGGGCACTAAGTATATTTGGGGTGACAAAAAAGAAGAAGCATTCTAGTTGCTGAAGCAAAAGCTTTGTAATGCACCCATTCTGTCCTTGCCAGAAGGGACAAATGACTTCGTTGCGTACTGTGATGATTAAATTCAGGGACTTGGATGTATACTCATGTAATGTGATAAGGTCATCGCGTATGCATCCTGAGCTAAAAGTACACGGGAAGAATTACACAACTCATGACTTAAAGTTAGGAGCTGTGGTCTTTGCATTGAAAATCTGAAGACACTACCTATATGGTACCAAATGTGCTATCTTCACAGATCATTAGAGCCTCCAACACATTTTTGATCAAAAGGATCAAAAGGAGTTGAACATGCGACAACGTTGCTGGGTCGAACTCTTGAATGATAATGAATGTGCTATCCATTACCACCCAGGCAACGCTAAAGTGGTAGCCAATGCCCTTAGCCGAGAAGAACATCTGAAACCTAGACGAGTTCAAGTGTTACGACTCACAATTCATTCCGGATTACCCGATCAAATCCGTAACACTTAGTTAGAAGCCATGAAAGAAGGGAATCTGAAAGCAGAATCCCTACGCAAGATGGAACGCAATTGGGAAGTGAAATCGTATGACACACGATATTTTATGAACCATATATGGGTAGCTCTCTACGGGAACGCGAGAGAACTCATTATGGATGAAGCATACAAATCTAGATACTCTGTCCATCCAGGTTCGGATAAGATGTATCACGATCTCAAAACAACTTATTGGTGGCCAAACATGAAGGCTAAAATCGCCACCTACGTAAGCAAGTGTTTGACTTGCTCTAAGGTTAAAGTTGAATATTAGAAACCATCAGGGCTACTACAACAACCAGAGATCCTAATGTGGAAATGGGAGAAAATCTCTATGCTCTTCATTACGGGCTTACCAAGGATGCCTAGCGGGGAAACACTATCTGGGTGATTGTAGACCGCTTAACCAAATCAGCTCACTTCTTAGCAATCAAGGAGATGGACAAGTTTGGTAAACTTGTTGCGGTCTATATAAAGGATGTAGTCACCAGGAACGGGGTGACAGTTTCCAAAATCTTCGATCGTGATCCACGCTTTGCATCTCATCTGTGGCGGTCAGCACAAAAATCTCTAGCATCGCGCTTGGATATGAGCACAGCATACCATCCCCAACCTGATGGACAAACTGAGCGTACCATTCAGAATCGCGAAAACATGCTTAGGGCATGTGTTATTTACTTTGGCAACAGTTGGGAGAGACATCTACCTTTAGTGGAATTCTCATACAACAACACCTACCACACAAGCATTCAGGCAACACCATTTAAGGCGCTATATGGACGGAAACGTCGATCACCCATTTGTTGGGCAGAAGTTGGTGATATAGTCAACTCACCAGTCTAGAGTTGGTGCTCGAAGCGACTAAACAGATTGTACAAATCAGAAATCGTATGGCGGCAGCTTGTGATCGTCAAAAGAGCTATGCCGATCAACGCCGTAACCTTTGGAATTTCAGGTAGGCGATAGAGTCCTACTGAAGGTATCACACTTGAAGGGTGTGATTCGTTATGGTAAAAGAAGCAAACTAAACTCGTGCTACGTAGGCCCTTTTGAGATCACGAAGAAGATCGAGCCAGTGGCATATCACTTAAACCTTCCCGAAGAACTTAGTGGAGTTCACAATGTTTTTCATGTCTCAAGTTTGAAGAAATGTCTGTCAGATGAAACACTAGTCGTCCCATTGGATGAAATCCAAGTTGATGAACAACTACGATTCGTTGAAGAACCAATCAAAAACATGGACCGTGAGGTCAAGACTCGGAGACACAGATTGTCAAGGTTTGTTGGAACTCTAAGCATGGAACAAAATTCACATGGGAAAGAGAGGAACAAATGAAAAACAAATATCCTCACCTCTTCGCAACTGAATCACGAAATGCAGATAACACAAACTGAATCTTGGGACGAACTTCTTCTAACGGGGGGATGATGTGACAACCTGGGAAAATCTCATTCAATCTTGGCGACACAACTCATTCTTATTAATTTCTTAGATGAAAATTCCTTCAACATGGGGATAATGTGACATCCCGCACTTTCAGGTAAACTCTAAACACTTTTACATGCTTTATATCTTTTATGAATTGTCAAAAAGTTATAACATGCGACTTAATTTCTTATTTACATTTTAAAAGTTAACTTGTTAACTTTTATACACACCTTTATACACACTTTATCGTATTAAATTTTCGACTCTATTAAACATATAACCTTCACGACCTCTCCAAAACACCTTAACCCTCGTGACCCAAAAGACCCATCTATGGCCCCTTATATGCTTCGCCTTTTTATCTTTCGGCCACTTACAACCTTCGCCCCATATAATTTTCACCGAGCCTAAACCCATGAAAACCTAAGCGCCCCATATGGCCTTCGGCCCAAGCTTTTGCGGTCCAAACATACACCGCCCCAACCCTTCAATAATTTATAAAATGCATGCAATCCCTAAATCCCGAAACCCCACCTACGACTTCAATCTCCTTCTTGTCTCCCTCTCTAGTCGATGCACATAAGCACATAAGCAATCTTCTCTCTTCGGCTTCAAGTCTCTTGATCCTCATCACTCTCTCGGACGTGGTTGAGCACACCTACCCCTAGTCATATGTGACATTTGCACATTTTCAATCTTTGTACGATTCTGAACATTCTCGTAATCAATAAAATCTCGTGTTTAATTTGCAAGAATGTACAATTTTCAATCATTATACAATCCCGGACATTTCTACCCTACAAAATCTTGCATTTGTTGGTAAGAATGCAAAAATGATAATCGTTGCATAATTTCGGTCATTTTCGTGTTCGAAAAAAAGTTTTATACTTTATTTGCGAAACGCGTAACCGTACAACCGAACGAAACGATATCCATGACATTTCCAGACAAAATACAAGTTACACATGCCTTAACACCTTTATATAGCCTAAATATTAGGTTAAAAGGGGAAAAAGTGACAAAACGTGATAATACAAGTCTAGGGACCAAATCTGCCAAAAAGCAAAACTTGGCCCCCAAGACCCAGTTGCGGACCGTATCCACAATCCCATACGGTCCCTATGGGGTGCCCAGCACAGCAGAAACTTAGCATCTTCTTCATATGTTGACTTGGCATACAAAATACATGGTTTTCAAAGACACTTCGCTTCGTATGTTGACTTAGTGTTGATGCATAATGTCTATTGTCTAGGTCTTGGATCGAGTCTGTATGTTTAGAGCTTGAATTGTTAGATTTCATATTGTATTTATATGTTAAAAGCCAAGTTCGGCCAAGTTAGTGTAGGCTGATCAAGTTTGGCCGAACTTGATCTAGCCAGGACACACTTCGAGCGAACTTGGGAGTCTATATATAGTGGGTCATGGATCTCTCATTGTAAGAACTTTGCGACATTGATGGCGAAGCTCTGTTTGTTTGGAAACTGAATGTATATGATTTGGACATGAATAAACAGACAATTTAAACAGTAAACTTTTGTATTTGATTAACATGTCATATAATTTCCACTTATATTGGACATTAGATACATTAGGTTCATTGACATTGGAGGATCGGTCCTATCAAGTGGTATCAGAGCCATGGATACCTAATTTGCTGAGATCTACACAAGATTCAGTCTATTTCTACACATTTATACCATTTTTCTTAACTTTTTCACAAAATTGATGAATTCATGGACAAAAAATGGCTAAAATTTGAACATGTCTTAGATAATCACCTAAATACAAACCCCTGAAAGTTTCAGAATCAAATTCAAACGAATTCATGTCAAAATTATTAAAAAACCATGTTTTCAAACCAAACTTCGCTCGAACTTAACATACAAGTTCGCTCGAACTTGATTAAAAATCATCAATTTTGTTGATTTTTATCATCTTCGCCTGAACTTGATTGATTTTTAGTAAAATTGGCCAATTTCGACGAACTTGATCATTTTTGTGGAAATTTTCAATAAGTTCGCCCGAACTTGGAGAAAAACTTGGAATTTTTTTCAAAACTCATCACAAGTTCCCCGTAATTTGTTTAAAAGTGAGATTTTTGAAAATCTCATCAAAAGTTCGCCCGAACTTGATTAAAATCTGAAAGTTCTTGAAATTTCATACAAGTTCGCCCGAACTTGTTGAAATTAAATATGAAATCTGTTTTCGAACTTGTCATTTTGGTAATCAGTTTTCGAGTGTTTTTGAACGTATTTTCAGTTAAATCGTCTGATTGTCGAGATGGATGATTACGCTTTTGGTTCAACAGTAGCTTCAACATCTAATGAAAATGCTAACACGGTAAACCAGATGAATCTGGACAACGAGATGGGAACGGCTACAAAACCGCCAAAGTTGATGAGCATGAGCGAGTTTGAAGGCTGGAAGGAAAAGTTTGTAAAGTGGGTTCAAGCCAACCAATTTCACAGTTGGGTTGCAGTTGAAACTGGATACACATGGCCAAAGATGAACGTGGTCAAGATCTTGCTTTGATTAAGTTCACACCAGAACATAAAGATGCGTACGTGGCCGAAAAGAAAATGATCAGTTTGATATAACAATCTGTAAAGGAAGACATCTTGATCTTGCTACCTGAATACGAGACGTCACAGATGCTGTGGGAAGCTCTTTGTGCAAAATATCTAGGAAGTGACGAAATGATTAAGAGCAAGAAGGCTTTAATCAAGAGAGAGTTTGACATCTTCACGATGAATAAAGGCGAAACCATGAAGCAAATGATTGATAGGTATTGTCATTTGATGGTTCAGATGCGAAGACACAATATTAAAAAAACCGATGAAGAGCAGATTGATAAATTGGCTGATGCACTTCCTGAGGGAGAGTGGTCAACTTACTTGATGGTATTGAAGAATAGTCCGGGAAGGATGCATCTCAAGTCATCATCTTTCATTGACAAGTTAGAAGGACATGAAATGGAGTTGATGAAAATGGCCAAATCAAAGAATGCTAATGTTGTGCAAGATGTTGGTGTTTACTACAAAGGAGGTGTTCAAGATATTCAAAGTCCGAAAATTCAAACGGGTTTAGTGCGAATATGAATTCTTTGAATCATTCGTCACAAAATCAATCGAACACTCAATCATACCCGAGTTATGATCAGAGTCCTCGAACACAGGATATTAATGTGCTGGTTTGAAATTATCCATTCCAGAATCAATCGAATCAGACAAATCAGACAAATCATTCTAGTTCTGTTCCGAATGTTTTTCAGTGCAACATTGTGGTGAATCTGAAGAACGTTTTCCCTGAGCAAGTGGCTAAACAACATATAGTGCTTCTTGTACCGTACTCGAATCATACAAATGTTTAGTTGCGGGGAAGATCGAAAATGCAGAAATGACTGCTGAGGATTACAAACAAGTTTATGAAGAAGAGTTCTAAGTGAAGGAAATCAAGTGGATTTTAGCATCGATCATAAGAAGAGTTACGAAGTTTGTAGCGCTCACTTGAAGAGACATTGGTAATTCGAGCAGCAAGCTTGGTTTTGACAAGTCGAAGGTAACCTGTTTCAAATGTCGACAAAATGGGGCATTTCAAACGCGAGTGCACCAATCAAGAAGCAAGCGACAACCAAAGTCCTTTCGGCAACAACAATGATTATTACAAGAAAGCGTTGCAGTACAAGCCATATCCAAAGAGAACTCAAGTTGAAGTTCAAGATAATTCCTCAAAGCCAACTGAACAAGCTTTAGTTGTGTCTAATGAAGTAGAAGGTTTTGATTGGAATAAGTATATTGTCAAGAAGACTGGAGTCGCACTGATGGCAGAAATTGTGGATGATTCAGAATCAATGGTTGATGATGCAGCTCTGGAGAATGCGATCTTGGAAGAATATATGCAAAGAATAGAGGAAGATGAAATGATCTATCACCAGACACAGATGAAGAACATTATCTCTCCTAACTTTAATGCTAGTTTTGCAGGTTGCTTCGAAAATGCATCGCAAGAGCAAGTGGTTAAAGAAAAAAAACCAGAGGTCGAGGAGGTCATTGACGTAACGAAGGAGATGAATGTAGAGAATCTCACAAAATTGCTGACAAAGCAATGATGCCAAATCTGAAACAGGTGGGTTCAGAGGTAAAGGTGATTGAAAAGGAAGTTGTGAAAGTTGTGGAGGTTGAAAAACCTTGCACAAAGTGCACAAATCCTTGTGAGCAATGTGCTGAAAAATCTAAAATCATAAGCGAATTGAATGTGCATAACGAAAATTTTAGATATGATTATCGCACGATGAAAATAGCTTATGATAAGATGAAAGGCACTTATTGCAATGTTGAAAAAGCTAACCTTGAACAAGGTGCTAATATAAGAATGTTAAATGCAATAGTAATTGAAAAACAAAAAGCAATTAACATGTATATAAATACCATTGTTGAGACAAAACAAGAGCTTCAAGATATGAAAATCGAAACTCAACGAGTGAGACAACTTTTGCTCAGTTATACGACAAACGCTTATGTCATCGATCACATTCTTCCTATGATTAAGTCGGAGGAAAATGTTGAAAAACAAAAGAAATGAAGCATAAAGAGTACGGCAATGTTCCACCTACACTACTTGCAAGCTATTATCACAAGAAAGTGGATGGGATTGAAAAGGCAACAAACATAACACTTTTATCATAAACAAATGATAAGTTGCCTGAGAACATTGATGTAGTCTATACAGCATCAAATGATGACAGTGAAGCGGTTGTGAAAAATGTGGTAGAAAATGTTTTAGGAAATGATTATGTTGATGGCAGCTTTGAGAGCGCCAACTCAAGTTCGAACAATTCTGAATCACAATTCGGAAATGACGATACATCATCGGAAATAGCCTAAGTGATGATCCTAACATTGTGATGTATAAAGTTAAGGACTCTGGATAGACTATATTTTGACGATAGTTTTCGGATTCGAAATGTGAAAGAAGATCAAATCGATAAAATTTTCAAACTTGTAGAAGTTTCATCAGATTGTCTTGAGAGAAATGAGAAAAAGTTTTATTCAAAACCCAAGAAAGTTTATAACAACTACCGAAGGAATGGTGGTGACTTTCCTGAGAACAGGAGAGCGGGTTTGGGTTTGGAGGTAGAAGATGAACCAATAAAGAAACAAAAGTTACCATTTCACGAATACAAGAATAAAAACATGAAATTTGTGTTTGGGACTAACACGGTTCAGGAAGAGAATTTGATTGGAAAGCAATCGAACGATGAGTTTAAGAAGGAAAAAGAACTTCGGGATAAGGCTAAATCCACAAGTGGAATAAAACCCACGAATGGACATTCTGATACTCGGACTTGCTTCAAATGCAATGAAGTTGGTCACATTGCTCGCAAGTGTCCGAAATCAAAGCCTAAGTATCACCGAAGAAAGACAGTTTCAGATGATGAGAAACTTAAGCACCCAGAGATTGTAAAACCAATCACAAGTTTAAAACGAAACAATGAATCTAACATCAAAGTGAAACCTAAAACTAAATCTAAGTTTGAGCAATCAACTTTTGAAAAAGGTGAAACTTCTAAATCGAACGATAACAAAGATTCAAAATTCTACATTAAGAAAGCTAGAATGAAATCACAATCATGGTTGCAAAGAAAACAACAACATCATCTGAAAGTGCAAAATCTGCATCAGTCAAGAATGAAACTGTCAAAAACACAAAGACTGACCAGAAAGTTCCAAATGCTGATTTGAAAACTCCTACTTATGATATTCCGATTCCACCCAAGACCGGAAAGGTTTGGGTTTCCCTCTTTAAATAGTTTCTTAACATGTGCAGGGGCTCCAAAGATCCATCTTGTCAAAGTGGATTATGGATAGCGGAGCTTCACGTCACATGACTGGGATGCGTGCCTTACTTTCCGATATTAAAGCTATCAATGGAGGTACATGGGATTCGCGGGTAATTAAGGAGGTAGAATCGTTGCAGAAGGAAAGTTATCTAAAGGTGTGGTGTCGTTTGATAAGGTCAACTATATCACTGAGCTGGAGAACAATCTTCTCAGTATTTCTCAGATCTGTGATAAACAGTTTACCACGCATTTCAACGACAAGGAGTGCATAATCATTAAACTAGGCTTTAAGATTACAGAAGAGTGGATTCTCATGCGTGCTCCTCGCGAGAATGATCTTTATGTGTTGGATATGAGCATTGCTACTACTACTTCAAAGTCGGCTCAATGTTTCGTAACGAAGGCCACAGAGAAGGAGTCAATTCTTTGGCACAGAAAGATGGGTTATATACACCTCAGAAAGATGAATCACTTGGTTCACAATTGATTTGGTTGAAGGAGTGAATCTTAGAAGCTTTCACATGACTGTAGTTGTCTGGAATGCAAGAAAGGAAAGCAAGTTAAAAAGTCTCATCCAAGAAAGATTCTTAACTCCATCAAGTTACCGCTCGAAAGATTGCATATGGATCTCTTCGGTCCAGTGAATGTTCATAGTATATCTGGAGATCTTTATTGTCTTGTCGTCACAGATGATTATTCAAGGTTTTCATGGGTCTTCTTCCAAGAGAGCAAAGACGAAACGTTCGATAATCTCATGATTCTCTTCAGAAAGCTTGAAAATCTGTACCATCTCCTTATTAGAAGAATCCGAAGTAACAACGGTACAGAATTCAATAACGCTCGAATGAAAGAGTTTTGTAACCACAAAGGGATCTTACATGAATTCAGTGCTCCATACACTCCGCAACAAAATGGAGTAGCTGAGAGGAAGAACCGAACATTAATAGAGACAGCAAGAACAATGCTTGTAGATTCAAAACTTCCTGTCAGTTTCTGGAGTGAAGCAGTCGCAGCAGCATGCTATACATTGAACTGGTCTTAACGGTTAAACCTACCAAAAAGACTTGCTTCGAAATGCTAAACCGAAGGAAACCCAACTTAGTTAGAACCGTTTGGTGCACCTTGTACTGTTATTGATTTAGACGGAAAGTTTGGTGCTAAATCGATAGATGGTTTCTTTGTTGGCTACACAACTCCACTCAAGAGAGTTTATCTTCCAAGTTTGAGAAGAGTGGTAGAAGCACATCACGTCGATTATTTTCGGTATACAACTCCTATTCAAAGAGCAGGCGACGCTTGGTTGTTCAATTATAGTGAATTGTGGAAATCATTTGACTTGCCAGAGAGCCTTCTAAAGAAGACCTTGCAGTGTTATATTATCTACATCAGTCGGCTAATCAACAGCAGATTATCAGACCAATAGTGGTTAATCAACCAACTGTTGGTTCATCATCTTCTTATGGTGCAGGTCCAAGTACTAGCGGTGTTCAAGAAACTAATGCAGAACCAGTGAATACTATTGTGGAACCTAATCTTTCTCAAGCACATAGTTCCGATCTGACGAGGCTCCGAATTTGATGAAGATGGAGAATCTTCTTCTGATGAAGAATCTGAGCAGATCACAAGTATGTTGAATCAATCTGCTGGCCCGAGTACTCAAAATGAAACATCTTCTAGTGCTCATAGTTGAAGTGGTGGTTGATTAGAATATCTCTAATCAGGAGAGTACTGTTGATGTTCCTAGTGAGGTGATGCCAAGGACCTTTTCTTACCACCCACCAAACTCCATAATTGGTGAATTGCAAACTGGCGTAAGAACAAGGAGCCAGATTAATAAAGCTTTGAGTTAGTTTCTATACTCGAGTAGCTCGGATTCAAGAGTATTGCTACTATTCATGCTTCATATCCCAGTTGAACTGAAGAATGTTTCTGAAGCTTTGAGAGATGAAAATTGTGTGCAGGCGATGCAAGAAGAATTACTACAGTTCGAGAAGCTAGGGGTATGGAATCTTGTTGACCTACCGGGGAATCAAAAGGCAATAGATACCAAATGGGTCTTCAAGTGAAAGCGCGATGATCGTGGAGTAATAGTGCGCAACAAAGCTCGATCGTTGTCAAAGGATTCCATCAACAAGAAGGAATTGATTATACAGAAGTATATGCACCAGTTGCTAGATTGGAGTCCATTCGCTTTTTCCTTGCATTCGCTGCTTGGAAAGGATTTAAAGTGTACCAGTTAGATGTGAAATCCGCTTTTCTATATGGTAAGCAACGTGAGCAAGTGTACGTCGGCCAACCACCGGGTTTTGTCGATCCACTGAACAAGAAGAAAGCTTATCTCCTGGATAAAGCACTATATGGTTTACATCAGGCCCCGAGAGCCTGGTACGAGACGTTATCTCAACATCTCGTTAGCAACGACTTTATTAGAAGAACAGTGGATAGTACCTCTTTACCAGAGAAGTTGGAACTCATCTGATTATCGTACAAATATATGTGGATGACATCATCTTCGGTTCGACAAATGACGATCTTTGCAAAGAATTTGAAAAAATCATGAAGAAGAAATTCGAGATGTCTTCTATGGGCGAAATTAAATTCTTCCTCGGATTACAAGTTGAGCAGTTGCCAGACGGTATTTTCATCCACCAAACCAAATATGTTCATGATATCTTGAAGAAGTTTGAGATGGATAGGCTCGAAGCCGTTATCTACTCCACCGGCACTTAACCACGGAATTTGCATCGATGAAACAGGAACCAAAGTTGATGATACTCATTACAGGTCGATGATAGGATCACTCATGTATCTGACGGCATCTCGCCCAGATATTATGTATCCTACCTGCCTCTGCGCCAGATATCAATCAAGCCCCAGAATTTCTCACATGCAGATCGTGAAGCGAATTTTTAGATACTTGAAGGGATTTCCAAGCACCGGCTTGTGGTACCGAAGAATGAAACTTTGATATGACGGGATACCTGATTCTGATTTTTGGTGTAGATAAATTGAATTCAAAATCAACTACAGCGGGCTGCCAGTTCTTCAGAACACGCTTGGTAACCTGGGAGTGTAAGAAACAGACTACAGTTGTTCTCTGTACTTGTGAAGCTGAGTATATATCGGCCTCCAGCTTTTGTTCACAAATGTTGTGGATACAACAAAGATGAGAGACTATGGTTTGCAATTTCTTGACACGCCGGCAATCGACATAACGAAAAATCCAGTTCATCACTTTAGAACAATACATATCGAGATTCGATACCACTTCATTTGCTACGAAAAGAGTTGGTACGAACTGAGAAAATCCAAACCGATGAACAAAAAGCTGATTTTTATACCAAACCTTTTACTCTTTCACGGTTTTAAATACTTAATGAGGCTTAACGATATGAAAAATCTTTTGACAGATGCAGAAGCAGAGGTTGAATATGGATCGGACGACGAGTTCTCGTGATCCTCATTGGTTTGTTACCTTTTTAGATTAGAATTTCTTAAAAACTAAAATACAAAATATGTTTTTTATTTTATGGGGAGAAATATTACGAAAAATACAAAAACATATGAAAAACCAAAAAGTACAAAAACATGAAAAAGACAAAAAGAATTTTGTGTCAAAAAGGAAATGATAGTACATCAGTGGACTATCACAGTATGCTAAGGATTTGTAAAGTTTAAAAAGTGATAAACAAGTCTTACTTGGATGTGTCGATAGGCTTTACACGTTTAGTAAAATTTTTTCCGGGATATAAACTAAACTTTACAACTGCTTAAACTTGTGGATTAATATCTCTCGGATATATGGACTTAGTACTCCGAAATTTCGTTTGAGAGATTTCCTGATTCTGAGATACGAGGTCTTTATAGATGATTGATATCTGGGTATTATACAAGTTCTTCTGATTTTGGGAAGCAATAGCCTAGAACTTCTATAATGCTTTTGCTAAAAACCCCAAAACTGCATGCAAAATTGAAAGAATCAAAGATCTAATCAATTGCAGTGCTTAAAAGATTCCTTATTGGAACACACCTTAAAGTCGAGCCTTCATCTCTTTGTCGATACGGTAGTATAAACCTAAGCTCTCAAGGCCTCGCATAACCCAGATACATATATCAATTACGCTATACTCACCTGTAAGATGAAATCTAGGGAATCTTGATGCGGGAGTATATTCTGAAATGGGAACCATAGTTAAGTCAAGTTTCATAAGTCTAACTAAGATATCTTGGAACAATTGAGAAATGTGTCAAAGTTTAAGTGGACAAACATATCGACAATCTAGGTAAACGAGTTTAAAAACTTAAAGTCATCAAAATGTCAACGGGACTGGTGATACGTCTCAATCAACTGATATGATCCTTAGACACGAATTCACAAAAATATGTCTGAAAATATGTTTGTACATAGCATTATTTGATTTCAGATTTAAACCCAAAAAGTTATTCAGTGTGTTTTAGCCTAAACTTTCGAAAATTCAAAAAGATTTTATTTCTATATTGTTTTCAACAGCCAATAATGGAAAGCGGATCTTCGGAGTTTGGAATGGTGCTAAGTTGTTGGAATCTTGACGACAACGGGTTGGGAGCTAATCTTTAAAATCAAAATGCATGAAAAACGATGAAAAGTTCATTAATTTGAAACTTTAGAATTTGAAGAAAACATCAGTTTGTTCATAACGGGTCAAACCGAGGTCATTAACTTGGACTCGGCAGGCAAATCAGTTAACCGAGGTCATTAACTTGAACTTGGTTAACTGAGTGGATTTTCATAACTGGTAAACATGTGAAAGTTCAGGGTTAAAGTGAAAATTTTGAAAATTTTAAAATTGAGTTTAATCAAGTTCGGCCGAAGTTAGTGATGAAAATTGTTTTTCATTATTGATTGAACTTCGGGCGAAGTTATCTGGTGTTTGCTGATGAATTGAAAGTCAAGTTCGCCCGAACTTGATTAGATGTATAATAGGAAGTTCGCTCATAATGTCATTTTATCAGAATCAAACTTCGAGCAAACTTGATAAGGCGATTTGAGATAATTGTAAAATTGCAGAAAATAAGCCGTTATACTGCCCGATTTGAACCTGATTTCAAGTTTTTGCGCACTTATTATCATGGCTGAGGTACTAATTGTATAAAACATCCATGGATTGAACTTGTTTGAATGACTTTGGACCGAATCATTAAAATCAGTTAGAACTAGGGTATTAATGAATAAATTGATCGGTGAAATGTGTTAATAATCATGTAAACATGCTTAACAAATCATAAAATCAACCAGATGAGCATGTTTGATTGTTACATAAATTTTAGAGAAGACGACAAGTTCGCCCGAACTTGTTGTTGATGTTTTACATCAACTTCGGGCGAAGTTGTCTAATACTAATCTGTTAAGAACACAAGTTCGCCCGAACTTGTGGAAAAATGCAAAAACTTGTTTATGTGACATGTTCGGCCGAAGTTGTTCAGTAATTGTTATGTTTGACAATCAAGTTCACCCGAATTGATGTGTAAGTGTTGTAAATTGTCAAAATTGTGCTAAGTGTTTGTTTTCTCTGTCCGCAGAATATCAAGCTTTCATTCAACAAGTTTCCTAATACTTGTATATCGCTTGACGAGAAGATTTATCCGACCTGTCAGCATTCTCAGAGATCTTGGTATTTTTAGGGCGTATTCGATTACAAAGGCGATCACGGATAAGCATGTTGTGTACAGATGCATGTCTATTTCTTCTGGAACTCAGCATCCTATGATGAAGCTAACAAAGTCATAAAGTCATCTGTTCGTGTCGAGAATGAAGATAAGGATTTTTTGATCACAGAAGCTGACATCCGAAGAGTGCTTGAATTCAACAACGACGTTAATGATCCGATAAGCTTCGAGAAAGAATGGTTAAGGGATGTTTCTTTCGTATGGGCTACAAAGGTCATGCGAACGAGCCAACGATAAAGAAAGGCAATGTTCCTTTGCCTTACAAGCTTCTAATTCACGCCATCATTCACGCTTTCAGTCATAGGAAAGCAGGGCTTGATATTCAAGATTACATGGCATGTATGGTTACATCATTGGTACTGAACAAGAAATTCAACTTCTCAAGAGTTATATTCAATTTCATGTTGAAGAATATGGAAAAGAAAGGTTGGTGTTGTATCCGAGGTTTATTCAAGTGCTGATCGATGAAAAGTTTCAGAATATAGTGAAGGATCCAAATGCTATTCTATATTTGAGCCACATGGATGAAACTACGTTGAAAAAGTTAAAGATCTTTCAGAAACAAAATTCAGCACCTATTCCAAAGCCTGTATTTGGTGCAATCATTAAAGCTGACTATGTCGCGCCTCCTGAAAACAAATGGAGAAAGGATGATAGTGGTGACGAGAATGAAGAAGCTGCTATGTTAACAAATTTTAAAGAAAAAAGAGGCGATTAGTACATTAAGCGATTGGTTGTAGTTGAAAAGCAGAAGCGCAAAAGGGCTTTGAAGAAATTAGATACTATGCTGATAGATGAACCTGACGAGAATGTTAAGAATGTTGAGGGTTCTAGCGCTAGCGGCTAATGTTGAAAGTCAAGATAAAGACGATGATGTTATTTCTGCAACTTCATATAAGGATGAAGAATCGTCTGAAGATTCTGCTGATGCTAGATTGAAAGCAGCAGAGAAAGAAAAAGAAAAGGAACGTCTGAAATAGCTTGGTGAGGATTTGTATGAACCAGGTTCTGAAGAAGGTTCAGACGAAGATCATCCAAAGAAAAAGACAAAGCGCACAAAGTCTAAAGCTGTAGACACAAAGAAAGGCCACAGGTTCTCCTAGCACATGTGGAAGGAAAAAAGCTCCAAGTCGCAGATATCTAAGTCAAAAGCCAAAGAAAGGAGTTACACAAGAACATCCTGTTTCTAGCTTGCAAGAAATTCCGATCATTGAAGCCCAAGTTACTCCTGCAACTGTCACACAAGAACCACCGCCTGTTACTATCGAAGTACCTGTTCAAAGTACGCCTGTTTCAAGTCCAAAGGTTGCTGCAAAGGGTATTCCAAAAGCTACTCCTAAGAAATCAAGGCAATCAACTCCTCAAAGTACAAGAGCTAGAGAATTTAAAGATGCTTTCGGTGATATTCCAGACAATATTACACATCCTGTCACTGCCGAAGATATTTCGACCTGGTTTGAAGACATTCCAATTGATAAGCTAGAGAAAAGACTCAAAGATCTGGAAGATAAAGTCAAACAGAACGAAGTTGATAAAGCAACTCTTGAAAAGAAAATAAAGCAGAGTGAAGTTGAAAAAGAGATTCTACAAGACAAAGTGAAATTTCTTGAAGATGATCGAGGCTACATGAAAGCTATGGTTGAAAGCTTGAGTGCTGCTAATGCAAAGTTAGAGAAAGAGATAGCAGAACTGAGATCTGAACATGATACGAATGACAGAAGGTTTGTAAGGCTGCAGAAAGTTCTAACTAACAGCTTGGGCATCGACTTCAAAGCAGAATATGATAGACTTGATGTTCAGGAAGCAAAGGAGAAAGCTGAAAAAGAGTTGATAGAGCAGGGCAAAGGTAAATGGGTGATTGATGGTGTCCCTAAAACAGCAGAGGAGCCAGTGATAGAAAAATTTGTTGAACCAGAGATAGCTCCTGAAACAGAGACTGTGACTGAAGATGTTCCTGAACAGAATGTTGAATCAGTGAAAGCGTCTGAATTAGAAAATGATGACGACGAGGAGGATAAAGATGAAAATGATGAGGACCCTGTAGGTGACGATACTAAAGATGATTCAGATCACGACGGTGATGGTAATGATGATCAGGGGGCGTTGGTTTAAAAGTTGATTCTGCGAAAGTATATTCTGAGTTTGATTTCAAATCCCTAATCAATGATGATGCTAACATGGAGGATGATCAAAGTAAGGGGGATCTACAGAGAAAACAGGGCCACAAGATGTTGATGCTTCTGAAGCGATTGTTGCTATGCCTGTTGCTGCCGTACACGAAAAACATTTGATGATTATGTTAGAACCGAGTATAGAGGAAGGGGAGTTTGTACATGATTATACCAAGGAAGAGCTGGCTAGAATGTTTGAATTTGATGCTGATTCATTTGAGTTCGATTTTGAAGAAGAATTGGTGAAGATCAAGACATTTGAACCAAAAGAGTATGTGTATAAGCGTGTGGCTGAAGTTGATAGTTACGACCGTGTTATCTTTGAAGATTCTGATGATGATGATGATGAAGCTGAAAAGGATTCTAATCTGAACACTAACAAGTTTCCTACAATTGATGAGTTGATTAGCCAAATAAATGTTGATTTTTTGAAACAAAAGATCGATGAAGTAGTGAAGGCAGGCAACATTCCGAAAAATTATACAAAAGAGCAAATAGCCGAGGCTAATAGATCGTGGTTTAAAGAGATGCCGAAGGAAAGAAAGTTCAAAAGGCCACTAGCGTTCTTCACACGTGACAAAGATGTATCATTGGGTGACATTCTGAGCTGGGATGGATTCGAGAACTTGATGTTCATGCTATTAAAAGAGAGTTTGGGGTTCAGTATTTCAGAAATTTGACAGACATAAAGACATTGTCGTTCTCGGATGTTGAAGAGTTGGTTCAACACGTAATATCAGTCTGCAGATGAAATTCAATGAACAAAGGCTCTGGAGGGTGATAAAGTTTGAAGCATCAAGAGGTTTTGAGTTGTGGAAGCCTTTATCCCTAAACGTAGAATAAAGATTAACAAGAAAACGGGGGAAAAGGATATTACGCTAGTAATGAAGCATCCACGAGCAATGAAAAATATGCCACTGAAGCCCATTGAAAAGGATTTTCATCCTTACTTTCTGTGGTGGCAAACGGATCCAGAGACATGTGAAGCTGTGATTGTGTTGCGTGCTGACGAGACATGGGATATTACGAAGGAAAAGGATCCAGAACCGATTGAACGAAGAAGGATTTGGGGGCTTTGGAGAACGATACGAATACTAGACCCGATATAGCTAGTTAATTGCTCAAAGGAAGATGTGAAAGCTTGTTCTTCAACAAGATATGTTTTGACAAGCGTGAAGAAGTCCAAGCGAAGCAATACCAAGGTGTGATTAATGTTTGCTATGCACATGGTATTATTTCAGGTCATATGTGAGAATCCAGATGGAGAGAGTTGGAGAGAGAAGAGTTCTTAAAGGAAGAAAAGCGTCTTGAAAAGATACACGAAAGGGGTAGGGAGGCAAGGATTAGAAGATTCAGTTTATGAAGTGGGTGCCTCCTACTGACCAAACGCCGATTCCTAAGCAAGAACGTCGGCCGTACAAGAACTTCTTCGGAAGATGTTAAAGATTGAAGACTGATCAAGACACTACGACAATATCCAAGGGGGAGTTTGTTGATGCATAATGTCTATTGTCTAGGTCTTGGATCGAGTTTGTATGTTTAGACCTTGAATTGTTAGATTTCATATTGTATTTATATGTTAACAGTCAAGTTCGGCTGAAGTTAGTGTAGGCTGATCAAGTTTGGCCGAACTTGATCTAACCAGGACACACTTCGAGCGAATTTGGGAGTCTATATATAGTGGGTCATGGATCTCTCATTGTAAGAACTTTGCAACATTAATGGCGAAGCTCTGTCTGTTTGGAAACTGAATGTATATGATTTGGACACGAATAAACATACAATTTAAACAGTAAACTTGTGTATTTGATTAACATGTCATATAATTTCCGCTTATATTGGACATTAGATACAAATTAGGTTCCTTGACATTGGAGGATTGGTCCTATCACTTAGCATACCTAGTATATGGTTTTCAAAGACATTTTGCTTCGTATGTTGACCAGCAAACCTAGTACATGGTTTCCAAAGACATTTTTGCTTCATATGTTGAATTAGCATACCTAGTACATGGTTTTCAAAGCCATTTTGCTTCGTATGTTGACTTAGCACACTTAGTACATGGTTTTTAAAAGACATTTTGCTTCGTATGTTGACTTAGCGTACCTAGTACATGGTTCAATGACATTTTACATGATTTCCACACGTTTTCACGACATGCGTACATTGTAGACATTTTGGTGCATTGAATAGGATAATGATACATTCATTAACATTGATCACGCCGATCCGTAGTATCTAATGGTACCATAGGATTGACAATCCCGTTCCCGCTTCCTAGGTTTGTTTGGAAGTGACCTTAGGGAATGTCAGAATCCGATGAACATTTGATAAAGCTTTATCTTTATAAGGGGTTATCCGACAGTCAACAAAGCTTGAATGTATTCGCCAACAATCTATATTTATATGTCTACACAATAAAAGCAATGATTTTATAAAACAAAACCTTTGATTAAACAAGACCTTTATTCATTCAAAAACATTGTTTTATACAAGACATTTTGGTTATACAAGACATTATTCATATGGTTTAAACAAAGACCTTTTGTTTACCATACAAGACATTGCTTTATACATAGACATTTGTTTATACAAGACATTTGGTTTATACAAGACATTTGGTTTATACATGCCATTGGGTTATACATGACATTAGTTTAAACAAGACATTTCTTTTGTTGGTTTATGGTAAGTGATTTAAATAATGAGACACGTGTAATATGACAAAAGCATGGTGGATACGTCCCTGGTACTTCCTATATATAAGTGCTTTTATTTTATTACATATGATAGCATTATCTAAACCACTTCAAACAAAATACAAGACATGACAGATTTTATACAAGACATGACATAATTTATACAAGGCATGACATATTTTGGTTATTAAGTTAACTATGCATCATTTCTTTTAAATCATTTGATTTTCATATGATTTCATAAAGAAACATTTTATTATGGTTCATGGCTACTTTTGTAATAGTTAAACATATTTTTTTAACATTCAAAGCCATGAATCTTCATCACAAAACCTATGTTACTCATAGGCATTTTTATGCTGATGTTTTATTTTCATATATGTTTCAAGACCTAATGTTTGACTTTGAGCATGCTTCACATAGGGCGGACTTGTAACTTAGTGACTTTAAAATTTGCAAGACAATTATTGTACTATGTTGTTTTATTTCAAAGACAATGTACACAATTAAATTAATAATAAAGAACTTTATATACCATGTGTTGTGAAACAATAGTTCTGTGACATGACTCCCTGACGTTTTCGTCGCGGTTTGTTGTTTTATGCGGTCGGGGTGTTACAGAAAGATTGGTATTAGGCTCATGGTTATAGGGAATTAGGTTATTAGTAATGCTTTTGGACTAGACTATAACATTCCTAGGACCCTAACACGAGTTATCTTGCGTTTAGATTCTTAATACAATTACATCAACTAACCTTGGGTGATTACCAAAAACAATATAAAAGTCGCAAATTGTGATAACCGAAAAAAATAAATAAAAAATAATAATAATAATATTAATAATAATAACAATAATAGTAATAATAATAATAATATTTTTATATTATTACAATCTCTGCAAGTGGGAAACTTGCAATTGTGAAGAATGATGAAAGTTGTCAAACAACTTGCAAATGAGTGGATGAGATTTCACTTTAATAAAATATTATTTTTCTTTCTCTTCATGCCTTTGAAATTTCACAAACGAGAACCTTCGGCTCTCCCCTATAGATTGGGAACCTTGTATGCTTGCAAACCACCCTCAACATCCTTCAAACACTACACCATTTTCCTATCAACTCTAGCTAAGAAAAACCAGGTTCCGGTAACCGTAACCGAAACCGAACATCGTATCGACGCCACTTTCATTCACAACTATGTATGCTAAACCATTAAAACATCTCTACTAAACCACTCGAAGCTTTAACCACGGAAAACAAACCAACCGAAACCATTTCCGGTGAAGAAATACTAACTCCGGTGATATTTACGTACTTTTCGAAACGTGTTTTTGACCAAGGTAACTATAAAATAAATCTTTATTTTTGATACTTTAATGTTAATCTATAATGAGAACGGAATATAGATTTTATTATGAAAATAATAGTTTTACATAAAGTATGATGAAGAAGAAGATGAACCAGGGAACTAAGTAATAAATAAATAAGGAAGTTGTTTGCTCACACGGGCTCCTGTAGCCCAGTTGGTTCAGCAGCTGGTTTACAACCCAAAGGTTTCAAGTTCGAAACTTGCTGGAAGCATATATTTTTACCAGAATGCTGAATAATGCATCAAAAACTGAGTTTCTGATGAAACATCAGTTTTCTGATGAATCATCAAATTTCTGATAAAATCATCAGATTTTCATCAGATTTCTGATAAACCATCAGAATTTTATAAAAGCATCAGAAAATGTATTAAATGCATCAGATTTCTTATATAAAATATCAAAATTCATTAATCAAGCATAAATAACTAAGTGGTCCACTGGTTAAGCTCTAACTTATAACCTAGAGGTCATGAGTTCAAATCTTGAAAGAGGCATTCTTTTTAATACATCATAATTATGTTTAAAACCATCAGAATTCTAGTTAAAGTCATCAGAATTCAAAATACATATAAAAAAGGTGGTGTAGTTCAACTGGTTAATCTTGGAAATTATAAACTAAAGGTCTTGGGTTCAAACCTTACTTGTGACATTATTTTTATTAGATTTTTCTAATTTAATCACATTAGATTTCTTATTAAATAACTAGATTTTTATAAGATAAATATAAAGGATTAAGTGGCTCACTGGTTAAGTTTTTTAGTTACAACCTATAGGTTACAAGGTCAAGTCTTGTAACTAACATTTATTTTTACTTAATGTTTATCTTATTAAACCTATACTTAATGATTATTTATTATTATATTTTTAGTTACGATTATAAAACTGAGAATAATATCATGTTTTATTAATAAACACAAATATAAATATACATATGTATTTTTCCAAACTACTACAAAACTAATTTATATCAATGACTACTCGAGTAAACTGAGATTTTTAACTAGACATGAATTTAACAGACAAAAACATATATACTTTTATGTACAAACATAACCTTATGAAATATATGAACACGATGTAGGTTCTTACGAACACGCTTTGACAAGTATATATTTGTTTTAAGACAACAAATCAAGAAACAAGGTACGGATCCTTAACCCCTCTCCTTTTGTTATCTGGTTCGTTTGCTATAAACCGTTATTTATAATATATGTATATATACCTTGAAAACTCCAACGTCTTTGAGCCTCGATTCAATTGACCGTCCGTTCGTTCTTACTCCAACTAGAATTATTATGCATCATGCGATACGTTTATGATTATCTTGTGCTCATTATCGCATGTTCTAATACTTATAATATTTGTTAAGGTTAGTGTTATATTTATTTCTAATCATCTGAGATCCGCTACCCTAATCTCTCTGGCTCCTCCCGTGACGGAGTTATCAGTTCACGGCGTCCCTAGGTACAAGTGTGGTACATAGCAACTAGGAGGCGTATAGATATATCCTAGGTATGTTTCTGGAGATGGATGTCGGGTAGGCCAACCCGCACTGTCTCATGTGTCAGACTTTGTGGCTGTCACCTCTGTTTAGCTTTTGGGTACATCCGTATGATATGATTCAGTTCAGTTCAGTTGTATGTTATGCTTTGCTGTGTTATGCTTCTTGACAGTGATATCATTTCAGTTGTTTATTTGTTGGCTATTTGAGCCGATTATTCCGCACTGAGCATTTGGCTCATTCCGTATATTTTATTTCACCACAGGTTCACAAGTTACTATGGGCGGGGTGAAGAGTGAAGAATAAACCATAGGATGCTAACCGAGGATGTTTGTCACCTTTATAAAACTAATATGTATTTGGGCCTTAGGGCTATGAACTATCTTTTAAAATGTAATCCTAACTTTATATAATGGAATTATGACTTTTGATCTGATCCACTGTTATAGTGACACATCAGCCCATCCGGGTTGGGGTGTTACACAAATTCTTTCCAAAAAATTTACAAGAAAACATCTATGCTTAGATAATTCATTTTTGGCTTTAAGCCTTTGATGTTTTCAAAATCTCATCAAAGTTTTTGTTTTAATAATGTGAACACATGCAATCTGGAAGGGTGGATGCATGTACTATGAGTTTTATGTCTAAGGCTAGAGTGTTCGTACAAATCCGCATTATCGGACCAGTCACTCTTACCTGGGAACTCTTGGGGTGAGTGTCCACTTATAGGCTAAAGCATGTCTTCACGATACATTATAAAGACCCATTTACTTTGATTAGTCACCGTGTCGTTTGTTTGTTTTAAGTAACAAATAAATGATCACAATACTTATGTTTCGTTGATATTTTTAAATGTCTCTTTTGACAATCCTTTATCAATCTCACTCGTTTTCTCCCCTATTTTCCTTTTCTTTTAGAACGCCTCCTCGTCGAAACATTGCTCAAGATGCCGAAACGGCAGCTATGATTGCTCAGCAAATAGCTGCTGTACTCCCAAATCTTGTGACTCAATTAAGCCAAGCAAACAATAACAACAACAATGCACCTGCTTCGTGCAACTTTAAACAATTTAATTCGGCTAAACCACACAAGTTTAGTGGGCCTGAAGGAGCAAATGGGCTCCTATAGTGGTTGAGAGTCTTGAGTGTACATTCCGCCATTCCAGTGTCGAAATGAACGCAAAGTAGAGTTTGCATCGAGTGTATTCCAAAAGAGGGCCCTCACGTGGTGGAACGGAGTTGTGAGAGATAGGGGTGCTGATGTAGCGATGGGTCAGATGTGGGAAGAGCTTCGAGCTCGTATGATGAAGGAACTCTGCCAACGTCATGAACAAAGGGCACTTGAGAATGAATTCCACGATCTTAAACAAGATAGTGGAGAACATCGTGCCTACACTGACCGTTATGAGGAGTCAAGTTTGTTGTGTCCTACCATGGTTACGCCTTTGGATAAGGCAATCGAGAAATACATAGATGGCATCCCTGACCTAGTTCACGATATCATCACTGGTAGCAACCCTGCTACAGCCAGACATGCTATCAAGTTTGCAGCTACCCTGACTGACACAAGTCAAGAAGGGTAAACTCCACTGCAAAGGCGGCAAGAAGCCATCTGCTAAGGCTGCACAAGGGAAACAGAAGCAAACCAAGACCGAATCCTCCAAGAAATCACGGAAGCGCAAGGCTTCTAAGAATTTCGCTGTTGTCACACAACCTAACCAAGTTACTCCTAACCAGCCAGCACAACCTTCCGCCAAGAAACCATATGCTGGTACAGCACCTCTGTGTAACAAGTGTAATTGTCATCACCAGCACCATCTAGCGTGTCGACGTTGTACCAACTGTGGGCGGTCAGATCATCTGGCCAACACTTGTCATTCTGCTCCTGCCACGAATCAAGTAGTTCCAAATCCTGTTCAACCACACGCAAATCCTGTGCTACCCGATTACCCGCCTGGATCTTACTACAATTGTGGTGATCTTAATCACTACAGAAATAATTGTCCGAAGCTAGTTAATGCAAATCCAGCCCATGGACAAGCATTTAACATCAATGCTAACGAGGCTCGTACCAACCTTTAGATTCGGGTGCCGATAGAAGTTTTGTTTCCCTAGCTTTTGAACCTTTGCTTTTAATGCCTAGAACTAAAGTAGGAAAGCCCTTGACATTAGAAATAGCTAGTGGTGAACCTCTAGTACGATTCCGTCATTCGTAGTTGCCAGTTAAACCTCAATAACCATCTTTTTCCTATTGACCTCACACCAATGCAACTTGGGAGTTTTGACGTCATAGTAGGAATGGATTGGTTAACCAAGTATCATGCTGAGGTGATCTGTTTCGACAAGATAGTTTGTGTGCCTCTCTCGTCTGGTGAAATTTTAGAGGTCCGTGGAGAAAAATCCGCTAATAGCCTTAAACTCATGCCCTGTACCCAAGCCCAAAAATACCTACGAAAGAATTATGTAGCCTTTTTGGCACATATCGTAGAGGAGAAAGGCAAGGGCAAGACTATTCAGGACATCCCGTTGTTCGGGATTATCCTGAGGTGTTTCCTGAAGAGCTACATGGTTTACCCCCAGCACGTCAAGTTGAGTTTCGTATAGACCTTGTGCCTGGTGCCAACCCTATAGCCAATTCTCCATATCGTCTTGCACCATCTGAGATGCAAGAGTTATTGAAACAACTTCAGGAGCTTTCAGACAAAGGATTTATTCGTCAAAGCTTTTCACCTTGCGGCACTCCTGTCCTGTTTATGAAAAAGAAGGATGGATCCTTCCGTAGGTGTATCGATTATCGTGAACTCAACAAACTCACAATCAAAAATCGATATCCCCTACCTCGCATTGATGATCTCTTTGATCAGCTACAAGGTGCTACTTGCTTTTTGAAGATTGATCTGCGTTCTGGGAATCATCAGCTTCGTGTACTCGAAGAAGATATTCCCAAAACTGCTTTTTGCACTCGATACGACCATTACGAGCTCACTGTCACGCCCTTTGGTTTGACAAAGGCTCCAGCCGTCTTCATGGACTTAATGAATAGGGTTTGTAAACCTTATTTAGACAAGTTCATCATTGTTTTCATTGATGACATTTTAATTTATTTGAAATCCTGAGCCGACCATGAACAACATCTCTGTCTAACGATGGAAATCCTAAAGAAGGAACAACTTTACGCCAAATTCTACAAGTGTGAATTTTGGCTTAAGGAAGTTCAATTCTTGGGACACATTGTCAACGAACAAGGTATACATGTAGATCCCACCAAAATCAGTGCGATTAGGGATTGGAGTATACCCACTACTCCTACCAAAGTTCGTTCATTTCTTGGTCTTGCCGGTTATTACTGCGATTTATCGTAAACTTCTCCAAATTGCGTTCCCCTCACTATTTTGACTAAAAAAAAATAAACTTTTGAGTGGGGAGCCAAACAAGAAGAAGGTTTTCAGACCTTGAAACAAAAGCTTTGTGATGCTCCTATTTTTTCCTTACCCGATGGTAACGACGACTTTGTCGTATATTGTGATGCATCGAATCTAGGCCTTGGCTATGTTCTCATGCAAAGAGACAAAGTCATAGCCTATGCATCAAGATAATTGAAAATCCACGAAAAGAACTACACAACTCATGATCTTGAGTTAGGTGCTGTTGTTTTCTCTCTCAAACTTTGGAGACACTACCTCTATGGTACAAAATGTGTGGTTTTCACTGACCACAAAAGTCTCCAACACATTCTTAATAAGAAAGAACTGAACATGAGACAACGACGTTGGGTCGAACTTCTAAATGACTACGACTGCGAGATTCGCTACCATCCTGGTAAGGCGAATGTCGTAGCCGATGCCCTTAGTCGTAAAGAATGTGTCAACCTACATTGTGTTTAAGTTTGATCTGATATCTAAACACGTATTATTGAAGCCCAAAGCACTTGTGTAACCCAAGGTTTGTTGAAAAACGAACTACCCCATCATCTCGAGCTTCAACTTGAACAAAAGACAATGGGTTACTCTACTATATGAACCGTTTGTGGGCTCCAAGCCAAGACAATCTCCATACCCTATTGATGAACGAGGCTCACAAATCTCGTTATTCAATTCATCCTGGTGCAGACAAAATGTACAAGGATCTTCGTACCTAATATTAGTGGTAGGGTATGAAGAAGGATATTGCCTTGTACGTATCCAAATGTTTAAAGTTAAGGCAGAACATCAACATCCATCTGGTTTGCTTGAGCAACCAGAAATTCCGGTTTAGAAACGGGAAAACATTGCTATGGATCTCATCACCAAACTACCACGTACTTCTAAAGGTCATGATGCCATTTGGGTAGTCATTGATCATTTAACAAAGTCAGCACACTTTTTGCCAATTCGTGAGGATCTATCTGCTGATAAACTTGCCAAGATCTACGTTGATGAAATAGTATCTCGACATGGTGTTCCTTTGAACATCATATCAGACCATGATGCTCGATTCTCATCTCATTTCTGGAAGACCATGCAATCCGCCATGGGAACCAAACTTAACTTGAGCACTGCTTATCATCCTCAGACGGATGGACAATCCGAAAGGACGATCAAAACATTGGAGGATATGTTTAGAGCTTGTGTGATCGACTTTGGTGATAGTTGGGATTCACATCTACTTTTGATCGAATTCTCCTACAACAATAGTTATCACTCCAGCATCAACATGGCTCCTTGCGAAGCTCTATACTGTCGAAAATGCCACTCACCTGTCTGCTGGAATGAGGTTGGTGAAGCTCAGCTCACCGGACCAGAAGTCATTCTAGAGGTTGGTGAAGCTCAGCTCAAGAAAATACGCGATAACCTTTTGACAGCTAGAAGCCGTCAAAAGAGTTATGCGGACCGGCCACACAAGCCCTTGGAATTCCAAGTTAGTGATCACGTCCTTCTCAAGGTATCCCCTTGGAAAGGTGTGATTAGATTTGGAAAGAAAGGAAAACTTGCACCTCGATATGTTGGACCATTTAAGATCGATGAGAGGATCGGAAAGGTGGCCTACAAACTTGATCTACCTCCTGAGCTTGGGAATGTTCATCCAACTTTCCACGTGTTCAATTTGAAAACGTGTTTGGCTGATGAAAACCTCCACATCCCTCTTGACGAAATTCGCGTTGATAATACAATGCATTTTGTCTAGAAACCTATGGAAATATTGGACCGTGAAGTCAAAAAGCTCAAACGCAAACGTATACCGATTGTTAAAGTTCGCTGGGAATCCAACGTGGCCCAGAGTTTACTTAGGAACGAGAGGATCAAATGAAGGTGAAATATCCACATCTATTCTCACAAGTTTCCTCTAGTTAATTTCGGGACAAAATTTCCTAAAGTAGGGGAGACTGTGACATTTGCACATTTTCAATCTTCATACGATTCCAAACATTCTCGTAATCAATAAAATCTTTATACAATCTCAGACATTTTTATTCAATAAAATCTTGCATTTTCTTGGTAAGAATGCAAAAATGTCAATCGTTGCATAATTCGGTCCATTTCGTTTTTGAAAAAAAAGTTTTATACTTTATTTGCGTAACGCGTAACCGTACAACCGAACGAAACGATACACGACATTTCTGGACAAAATCGAAGTTACATATGCCTTAAAACCACTCTATAGCCTAAATATTGGGTTAAAAGGACAAAATGCGACAATACAAGTCCAGGGACCAAATCTGCCAAAAAGCAAAACTTGGCCCCCGGGACCTGGTTGCGGACCGTATCCACAATCCCATAGGGTCCGTATGGGGTGCCCAGCATAGTAAAAACTTGGCATCTTCTTATGCAAAGCCTTGGTCCCCAAGTTCATGAAATTTCCAGCTCCTAACCTGCATTTGACATGTGTTATGACCACCCTAAGATCATGACACCTCATGGACACTTGGATTGATCTTGGAGTTCATGAACACTATAAATAGCAATCAAATTCACCCATTTTCACTTGCTCATTCCTCAATTCTTTCTCCCGTCTCTTTGGGGCTTGCTTCCAGCTTTTGGAAGCCTCCTAACTGAGCTCTTGTAGTTTCCTCAACACAAGTAAGTGCTCTATCCTAGTCTATTTCATTTATTTTAGCTATGTTGAGCTAAAAGTCAAATAGTTTGACTTTCGGTTCTAACCATATTTGGTCAAGTGAAAGTTCAATTGAACTTTGCAACATGATCGTAATCACGAAAGGTTATAATCCCTTACGATTGCACCTTCTGAATACCACGTTTACTAGTCAAAGTGACAAGTAAAAATTTTGGTCAAAGATGCGCATAAATGCATTTTACGATGTAACTATTTCGAGTATTAAAGCTCCAATTTTTGATACCAAATAAGTTTTATAACTTAGTTAGACATGTTTCAACATGTCTAACTCGTCACTTCTACTTTAGTGCTTTTATTTAGGTCGTAAGTCGAGCGGTTTGACCACCGCTTTGACTTTCGAATCCGACCCGTTTGGTCGATCTTAGGATTCGACCAAGCACATTATTGTGACCATAGTTGTATAGGGAGTAACCCTCTGAGGTTATACCTTATGGTCATAAGGTTTGGTTAATTGTATGATGAGTTGATATTTATGTACTTAAAAATGACCAAAACGCCATTTTTACGCATAAATTAGTTTTAAGCATATGTAACCAAAGTTTTGACATCTAAACTGAAGTTATAACATAATAAAATGTGTTTTGGCATATAAGACTCAGCATAGAACATATTTAACTATCCAACTCATAATTACGCTAATGATCGTTAAAGTGGTGTAAACCACTCTAACGAGTCATAACGGGTCAAAAGCACTTAGGATCCTTTCCAAATTAGAATGTTAAGTTTAGTAAACCATATCATATAAGCTTCAACACTTGTTTTGTTTATAAGACTTCATTCTACCCAATCCTCTGATTAAAAGTCTCGACACACTAACATAGTATTCCGATACATTAGGACACACTTGAACTCTTCAATCTTTGAGCTTTGTTTGATCATTTTGAACAAGACATTTACACAATGCCAAGTGAGTACTAGTCCCCTCTTTTACTTTTTCAAATGTTTTGGGGGATCCATATGTGCTTACCTAGTATGTATAGTACTTGGTTTTCAAACACATTTTACATGGTATATTGACTTAATATACCTATCACTTGGTTTCAAACACATTTTTACTGGTATATTGACTTAGTATACCTATCACTTGGTTTCTAATACATTTTACATGGTATATTGACTTAGTATACCTTGTACATTATTTCAAAGACATTTTTGCTTCGTATGTTGACTTGCATACCTAGTACATGGTTTTCAAAGACATTTTGCTTCGTATGTTGACTTAGCATACCTAGTACATGGTTTTCAAAGACATTTTGCTTTGTATGTTGACCTAGCATACCTAGTACATGGTTTTCAAAGACATTTTGCTTCGTATGTTGACTTAGCATACCTAGTACATGGTTTTCAAAGACATTTTTGCTTCGTATGTTGACTTAGCATACATAGTACATGGTTTTCAAAGTCATTTTGCTTCGTATGTTGACTTAGCATACCTAGTACATGGTATTCAAACACATTTTTTGCTTCGTATGTTGACTTAGCAAACCTAGTACATGGTTTTCAAAAGACATTTTGCTTCATATGTTGACTTAGCATACCTAGTACATGGTTTCAATGACATTTTACATGATTTCAAAACATTTTCACGGCGTGCTTACATTGTACAAGACATTTTGGTGCATTTAATATGACAATGATACATTCATTAACACTGATCACGCTGACCGACAGTATGTAATGGTATCATAGGATTGACAATCCCGTTCCTGCTTCTTAGGTTTGTTTGGAAGTGAGCTTGCGGAATGACAGAATCCGATGAACATTTGATAAACCTTTGTCTTTATAAGGGTTTATCCGACAGCCAACAAGGCTTGAATGTATTCGGGAACAATCCATATTTATATGTCTAAACAATAAAAGCAATGATTTATTAAAACAAAACCTTTGATTACACAAGACCCTTTTTCATTCAAAAGTATTGTTTTATACAAGACATTTTGGTTATACAAGACATTATTCATATGGCTTAAACAAAGACCTTTTGTTTACCATACAAGACATTGGTTTATACAAGACATTTGGTTTATACATGGCATTGGGTTATACATGACATTGGTTTAAACAAGACATTTCTTTTGTTGGTTTATGGTAAGTGATTTAAATAACGAGACGCGTGTAATATGATAAAAGCATGGTGGATACACCGCTGGTACTTCCTATATATAAGTGCTTTTATTTTATTACATACCGTAGCGTTATCTAAACCACTTCAAACAAAATACAAGACATGACATATTTTATACAAGACATGACATATTTTATACAAGGCATGACATATTTTGGTTATTAAGTTAACTATGCATTATTTCTTTGAAATCATTTGATTTTTGTTGATGTACTATTGTGTTCGTCACTTGTCGAATAGGCTAGATTGAGCGTGTGTTGAATATTGTATAGGTTAGAATCGAACACACGACCAAAATACGGAGTTTACAGTGTAAAAGGGAACAAGTTCGCCCGAACTTGACCTGTGGAGGTCAATTTCGCTCGAACTTGACATGTGGCAGTCAAGTTCGCTCGAACTTGACATGTGGAAAGACAAGTTTGGCCGAACTTGTCATATGGTAGACAAGTTCGCCCGAACTTGTCCTCCTATGCCCATGTCAAGCGAACTTGTTATGTTTCCCTATAAATATGTGGTGTGTGTTCATTTGTCATTTAAGTTTTTGCCATCCCTACGGGAGGTGCTGCCGGATTCTCTCTAGGAACTTCGGCAGCTGGACTTTAAAGATGTATACTCTTTCGGTATGAATGAAGACTTCTGCATTCTGTTTCTAATCCTTTCTATAATAACATTCTACCGAATAGGTTTACTTTTACGCATTTACTTCCGTCTAGAACCGCCTGATCACGGACCTTCAATTTTCATACGATTTCATAAAAGAAACATTTTTATAATGGTTCATGGCTACTTTTGTAATAGTTAAACATTTGTTTTAACATTCAAAGCCATGAATCTTCATGACGAAACCTATGTTACTCACATGCATTTTTATGCTGACATTTTATTTTCACATATGAATTAGGAGCTAATGTTTGACTTTGAGCATGCTTCACATAGGAGGACTTGGGCCTTAGTGACTTTAAAATTTGCAAGACAATTATTGTACTTTGTTGTTTTATTTCCAAGACAATGTAAACAACTAAATTAATAATACAAAACTTTACACGGTCGGGGTGTTACATCATATTAATTCTAGCCGAGCAAATCTAAGGTGAGTTCACGGCCCTACTCTTTTAACTTTTACAAAACACAGAGGGAGAAAGCATGTACTACGTTACGATAAAGTAATGTCTTACGTTATGGTAAAGTAATATCACTAGTATTAGAGTTTTTGTTATATTAGTTATGGTCACGAAAGTGCACCCATCACAGGAAGGCCTTCATCTCGGGCGTTAATATTGGATTATAGCGATGGAATTTTGAGTAGTACTACAGGGCCGGACAAGCTCCACCCGAGTTAGTCACGCTAACTCGAACGGTAATGGTCGAACGGGTGTTAAATTTGCTTATCACTTCGCAATGGTCAGTGATAAACTTGTTAATCAAAGGCAAACAATGCATAAACAGCCATATTCAATTTCGAACGCTTAGTGACATAACGTATAGGCTAGCTACCTACAAATATAACAAGAAACTGCTAATCACTACTATAAACTTTAAATTACTGAAACAACGAAATATTCTACATCTGTGACCAAAACCTGGGAACTCACTAATCATTATATGTTGAAACTTGTTCTTACATGTCTTTCTTAGGTCGCTAAGGTACTCAATCACGGCTAGGAGCATATCATAGCATTTAAAACTATTTTTGGTGTTTGCATTCATACATTTACTTATGTTGGTTTTTGGGTGTTTGTTTTGACGCATTGCTTTACATTACATTTACTTTACGCTTTCACAATTTACTTTGGTTTGAAAAATGTATTTACTTCGGTTTGAAAAACGTATTTTTACTCTATATAACTAGTGTCTTGGATCCTGGTTTGTCACGCGCCTCGCGGTAAAACCTTGCAGGTGGAATTTATGGGTGTGACATTTCAACTGGTTTTACATCAGTTTTCACATTTCAGTCATGGATTTTGATTAGGTTATGGATCAGACTTTGTTTTTTGTTGAATCAATAGACAAAATTTGGTCAAAACAAGCCAAATTTAAGTTGTTTGAGTGTTTCCGCATTGATTTTGCGTTTTTTAGAAAAGAGGTTCTGGTAACCGCCCATTTTAAAAAGGTAAGATTCAGTTGGTTTTGTCCTGAAAATCATTAAGTCTTATTTTGTTTTATCATGCTTTGACTGATTTTCCCGGAAGATTACTTCATCCGAATTTGTTATTATAGTTAACCTTCTGGAAATCATTTCAGTTCAAGGGGCATTATGTCCGGACATAAACTTCTTTTTCGAAGGCCTCCTATTGTCTAGAAAAGTTAATGAGTGTTTATCAAGTTGATCCCAGATACTCTCTGGTGGTCAGGATTAGTTGTATTGTCCGGAAAAAAAATTGATTTTTAGAGAAAGTATAGATTTTCAAGAATATAAATTGTTCCAGATTACATTGTTATAAAAAAAACTCAGGGTCCAGTAATTGTATTTTGTCCGGATTAGTATTGGTTAATTTTTATCAGGGAAAGTTGACTTTGTATGTTATTCATAGTGTCTTGAGTTGGAAACCAAAAAAAAATCAAAATTTCAAATTTCAAATCCAAGTACAACTATGGCTGGTAGTATAGCAAGTGTTGTCCAGTATATCAAACATAACAATGAAGTAGGTGAAAGCACAAACCGCCTATTTTTCCAACCGAGATGGAGTACCCTCAATAGAAACAACGATTTGAAAGATATATCAAGTTTAAGGATATAAAATGTGAATCTGTATGAAGGAAGGTTATACGATTCCTACAAATGGGATTAACATGTCATCTTACATGGTTTGAATTATACGAATGAGATCTAACAATGCTAAACATTTTGCTATTGACAATGAATGGGAGTACATGTATATTAATAATGGACTCTCGAAGGTTCGATGTTGAAATCCAATTCAGATAGATAGCCAGATGCATCAATATAAGTGAATGAATGTGATGTGGATGTTTAATTATACATGTTTTAGTTTATGTATGATGTCATCAATTACTAATGATGTGTATGTACATGGTGAATGCTCGTTACACGGATCATCATCATCATCATGGAGGACAAGTGGTTGAAGATCGAGTTAAAGAACATGGATTCTACTTAAGAGTGGTCACGTAGTTTTGTAATCACATGTTATATTCGATATGTTAATTAAGAATTGTAAGTCTAGAGATCTTCGTAGGATATCACAAACACAATCAAAAGTGCGGAAAACAATTGAAAGTGACAAAAAGAAATCGATTGTATTGTATTGCACACGAGTTTATAAACTCGTCTGGTACAAACTAACACAAACCAAAAATGATATGCAAAGTCACCAACCCTTAAATAACCTAGGAACCCCTATATATAGTACATAGCACGAACCATTTACAAACTGGGCTACGACCCAACCGCACACTACATAGACAACCCCAAAGCATCACAAATAGCCCATAATACCAACCCACTACCAAGCTATACAATACAAGTGTAAACCTACTAAATCATACCCTTACAATACCCCCTAGGTTTATGTTGTCTTCGCAAACTGATCACTATTTACGTCTTGGTTTCTTCCTCAATTGTGCATCCAATAACGTAGGTACCGAACAACTTTGTTTCAACTCGACCTCTTCTTCCAGCCCACATATTCAAATTTATAACTTGAGCAACTCCAGCAGTAAATACCTTAGCACAAACTTCATACCATGGATCACTCCAAATCTGAGATCTCCCAAGTAGATGAATATCATTTTCACCAAATCGCATCAGATCACGAACATCAGCAATTCTGAATTCATCATTTTCACATACTATGATAGCTTGACCCGAAACTGAATTATACATCCAAAACTTGAACTGATGAAAACTGTTTTCAGGAAGATCTTTAAGCAAAGGAATTGTCTTTACTCGTTTGATTGGAGGCCACATCACCGTCTTTAGCAGTTTGTTAGTTTTAGTCAATCACATCTTTATGCACCTTGACAAATGATGTGTGCAGATTCATATCCTTGATGTTTACCGATGCTTGTTTCTGTATTTTTTTTATAGAAATTCCATCCTATTTTACAATTTGGATTCCTGCATTGGTCATGAGATGGAGCAAGACGTAATTCACGCAGATGAACCGTTGTCCATGACTCAAAAGAACTTGGAGAGTTATAATATTCAACCTTTCCATTCTTCCTGGTAACCAAAACATCCCATTCTCGTCATTGTATGCCCAACTCTTAATTCCAGACCGATTGCCATATCTATCATATCGATCTCTTCCAGTTGTAACCACATATCGACCAGGAAAATCCTAAAACCCATAATCTTTCTCGCTACCAACATTTCTCATGACAACTTCTTTCTACTTCTTCTTTTGATTTTTTGTACGTGGGGGATTATTAATATACTTGTTGAGTGCTTCTTCACGCTCTTTTTCTTGTTGCTCTCTTTCAACTGCAGTATATTCTTTTCTGGGTTCAGCAAAATCCTTCCCAAGCTTCTCTTCCAACTTTTGCTTCAAATCCATTACCACAGCAGTGAGAGATCCTAAATTTGTTTCAAGGTCTTGAATATGTTGGTTTTTGTGCGTGATTTCTTTGAACAAACTAGCAATCTAAAAATCCTTAAAGATTTTATCTTCTTCAAGAACTGTAATTCTCTTCATCAACCCACCCACAACTATATCACCAAACAGATTTTCACTATCCGACTACTAGCAAGTTCATGAACTTTCTCTTGATCAGGTTTATCTGCATCAACATGATCTCTTATAGCTTGTTCCAAAAAAGACACTGCCTTAAGCACCTCAGCATCAAAAGAAGTATTGTTTGAACCTTCTCCAGTCTTAGAACCAGGCATAAACATGGTAGATTTTGGGTTAGTCAAGAACTGAATAAAAACATAACTAACAGCTGTTCCTGTAGTATTCATGGGCTGTGATTCTGTAACCACTGGAACATCCACTTCAAGGCTTATATCAGAAACTCTGGTCATTTCATAGCTGATCCTAGGATCTCTTCTACTATGTTTCCTAGGATGAAGATCAGTTGTAGGGTTTTCTTCCATCTCATCCACTTCAACAGGTATTTGCTCAAATGTTTACGAGGAGGATTCACACTCATCACTTATTCTTCATTGATTCTTTCAGCTACATAGCTTTCTGTTTCAATCTCCAATCTACCTTCACCGTCGTGCTCAGATTCAATGCCACCTTCAACATCAGCCATCAAGTTATCTTCAAACTCATTCTCATCATTATGCTCTTAACTTGCCACCTCAGTCAAATCAATATTCTCAATTGGCTCCCCTACTCTCGGTGGAGCATCAATTATTTCCACACATGTTCTTTAGCTACGCTCGCATTCACTTGTACTAGGGGTGACTTAACAATGTCAGGATAAGCACCAATCTCTCCGAACCCGAACATATTTTCTCACTTGCTTTAATAAACTGAAAAGAATATGATTTATCATTTTGGTGTCATAGGTACTAACTGTTTGCTGCAATGAAGGGTACTTTACTTCTAGAATCAACTGTAGAAATCTTGGAAACTTCAACCAGTATTGCTTGTTAATTGTCTTCACATTGGCAAGCATATCATCAAAAATAAACTTTGAATAATTGAATCTCTAGTTCATTACCAATGCAACTACAACAGAAGTCTGTCTAATAGTAAGAGTGTCAATCCCACTTTTGTTCCCACTAATACATACTAGATAAACATGTGCCAAGAATCTCCAGTAAGGATGAAGCAGCTTCTTTTGTGTAGGAGGATAAGAACCCTCATAACTCATTCTTTCTAAGACTGGTATAATCTCTTCCTTAGAATATTCCACAGGATCATCAGATGCATCTCCAAACACCAGTACATCTCTGATTGATTGTTCACTGATTGTTATTTCCTTGTTCTGAATCTTTGAGCGTAAAACTGTGTCTGTATTCTTAGCATCAACATTCTTCCAAAAATCCTTGATCCAATCTTCACGAATGACTGGATTCTCCCACAAAGCATGAGCTATCCTGCACGTGTTGAGTCCCACAATCATTGGCTTGAATTCTTTGTGACCTTTGGGAGGATTTCCTAGAAAACAAGTAATATTGTGCTCTTTAACGAACTTTGGAATATGTATAACCCTATCTATAACTTTCTTTGCCATGTCTGCATCAATTGGTTTGGATTAGACAGATAACATTGACAAACACATTTAGGAATCACCAAAGTTTGACTGTAAACTTGGTCAAACTACTCATCCACTTTTCAATGTTTTAGAAAAATAACTTTGAAAAACGATCTCAAAGTTTTTATTAAAACTGTTCAGGCAAAAATGTTCAACAACAAGCCCAAACATCAAAGAGAGTACGGTCCACACATGAGTGTGAGGATCAAACTCCTAAGTGCGAGGAAAAAGATGTCACTTTCCCTTTAATGAGAGGGCCACTACTGTCAAAAATCCACCTCGCACACACACAAATGGCACACTGGTAATTAAGGATGTGTGCAAGGGACAACTTTGCAAAACACTGAGTGTGCGCGGGGCAGATTGGTCATCTGCTGTAAGACCCTTGCTTTATTAAAAGAGATTCTACAAAAAAATTTGCATTTTAATGTATAAATGCAAATACACGTGCGTTCATAATTTCGAGTTTCATAAAACTGAATAATATTGAACTTTTCAACATGTTATCGTTAATTAATTCCGTAAGTAATTAAAATAATGCCGAAGCTTGAACTTTGATCGTGTTCGCTTCTTTGTGGAGCTTGATCGTCATCCGGTGCTTCAAAACAACATCTATATTTCACCAATCATGAAATACGTTAGTTATAAGGAGTTATAACACGTCTAATTAAGCCCGAAAGCCAAAAAGAACAAAACCACAACTTTTGTTCATGACCTGCCGTAAGCTACAGCTACTTGCTGTAACTTACGACATGAAGGTTCTGTTTCAAACAGTAGCCACCTACCGTAAGTTACGGCAGGCTACCGTAACTTACGGTAGGCTGCTGCTGTAGATTCAAGTTTGCCGTTTTTATTACAAAAACTTCCGTAACTTGTTCAATTCTCATCCGTTTCACTTGAAACTTGTTTCTAATTGTCCGTAAAATATTTTCCTACGTTATTGACTCAAAATCCTTAACCCAGATTCATGATTTGTATAAATTACGCATCCATCACTTGGTTTATGCGTATTTTTATTTTGACCCGTTTCAAGATTTGAGCACTAAGCTCAAATCTCACCCTTTATCTCCATACCTCCTATTTCAACACTAAGGCTTCTACTTATCTTATACCACAACTTTATATGTGGTGGGTTGTTATAGAAAAATCATTATATTCCGAATTTACCCCCTGGTTTGTTAATTTACGACAATACTTCATTTAGAAGCATTAAGCCAGAAGGCTTACGCCTCTCACTTTTATACTACCGGAGATGTCTAACTTATTATAAAACTCATTATTAATTTACCCTTGTTTACACGATTCATCGTTTATGGTAGGGGTGAGTAGAAAACCAAAATAACTGAACCGTAACCGAAATAACCGACAAAAGCGAACCGAAACAAAAACCGACGGTTCGATTTTCAGATTTTTAATAACCGAAAGTTTCGGTTTGGTTTGCGGATAACCATTTTCAATAAACGAAAATAACCGAACCAAACCAAACCGATATGTTATAATATAGGGCAAATCATATATTTTTATGTTTAAGTTTAAGTTTTTTAAGTGTTTAACCCATGCTACTAAGAATTATTAATTTTATTCTTGAATGTTAAGTATTTGTAATAAGAACACTAACATTTTATTTATTATTGAAATGATTTATCCATTGTTACAGGAATTAATAAAATTTAACATAAAAATTAAATAATTTTGCGAGTATTATAAATTAACGTCTTAATAAAAGGTTTGAAGAAACATTAAAATAGATTAGAAGGTTACGTTTATGTGAACAATATTAATTAAAAAGTACTAAATATATTAACTTAAATGTAAACATTTAAAAAAGATGCTTAAACTTTGAATTATACGTTTTACTTTTGAATCTTGCGTAACTTGTTTCAAAAACCAAAGTAACCGAAAACCGAACCGAACCGCTGCAAAAACCGAAATAACTGAAACCGAAAAGTCCGAAACCGAACGGTTTTCAAAAACTGAAAACCAAACTTTCGGTTACAGTTTCAGTTTTACCCAAAAGCCGAATCGAACCGAACCATGCACACCCCTAGTTTGGGGGTATTTTGGCCAATTTTATTCCTTTAACTACGAAGGACATTTAAAAGTCTGTTTTGAACAAGCGGGCACCTTTAACCCGTTTTCAATTTAAAATCTATTATGTTTGAAAAACATAAAAGTCTCCCATTGTTTAATATTATAAACTAACTTAAATGCATTCTTCACTATAAACATGTCTTCGGCTCTAATGGTCGTTTTACCCAAACACCAGATATACCTCACCAGAGGTGATCTAGGTCCACCCTTAATTCGACTAACTTTAGTCGTACCGCAAACCATCATCGAGAGCATATCCACTACACATACCTAGCGCGGGTCAAAGTGTTGACCTGTTAGCGATACTTTGCGATTCTATATACTAACTCGTGGCAATGCATGCCCACAAATCATGCTTACTTGTAAGCACGAAACTTAACAAACAAAATATTAAATATCATTTTGCAATGGTGATAACATCACCATTTGACCCGTTTGTCCGTTTGACTTGTTTCGTGACTCGCCCTTTTTACATATTGGTAAAACCAAACATTGTTTATTGTAAAAAAGATATTTATGTGACAACTGTCAACTTTCGGATAATTTCCGTACAATTAAACTATTAAATTAATCATGCAATTATATGCTAAAATGTCATGTTCTGCTAGATTACATCCATATATCTGAAAACTGCTATGAATTACATTTCAATAGTGCATATTATTCATTTTGATCATTGTGTTGGAAAAACAATTAGACAATGCACTAAAACAACTAGTAGACTTGCCGGTTAGACTAGCAATGTCAACACTAGTCCGGTACTCAGCTTAAAGACAGTTCTAGGACTTAGATAGAAGTCCAATAGCAATTACACATTAAATCCTAGGATGGAAAACAAGGATTTGTGATAACACTTTCCGGGAATACTATAAGCACTAAAAAGTGTCCGAACCAGACAATAAATAACTATTCAGTAAAAATTCAGCATTTTAAACTTTTTACTAGCCAATGTAATGTCCAGAAATAAGTCCGAGCAAATTAAAATACTTACAAGAGTATTGGAAATCAAATGGTGATACAAAAACACCTTTAACCATACAAAGTGCACTGCTTGGCAATTTAACGCACCGAACACGAAACGACCACCCGAACACTACTAGAAGCATCTAGTGAACTAGTTAACACAATTTTGATGTTTTAAGACTAGTTAAGGTCACCCGATACCCTATTGCTCTATGAACATCTAATACACATAACACCTTAACTAATTGCCATTACATCCTAACTAAACAACTAACTTACCATCAAAACTCAACTAGACCCCCCTTCCATTTTGACTGTCAACAAGGGGGCCCCACAAGCCCCCAAGTTGTCTAGAGATAAGGATTTTGGTATGGAGGTTAAAATGAGTGTTTAGTGGATGCTTAAATGGTGTAAGATTATAAGGGGACATAATCACCAACTCTTATCACTTCACACTTCCATCAAAATTCAAACTACATCACCTCCCTTCTTGCTCTCTTGTTCACGGCACCACCACAACCAAACCACCTCCACCTTCAAGTCATATTCTAGCAAGTTCAAGCACATCCAAGGGTGTCCTAAGGAAAGATAAGAAGGTTGCAAGTGCTAGAATTGGAAGGACCACCTTGAGGAGCTTTTATCCACCAACATTGTGCTATCTCATCTTCATCTTTGTTAAGCCACTTCCCTAGCCACAAGAGCTAGTAGTAAGCCTCTTGAACTTTGTTTTGATCCTTGTTACTAGTATATTTATCATGTACAACTAAATCCATCAAGAAACATAAACTTAAAATGATGAACACATGAAGAACACTATAGATCTAAAGAAAACCAACATAATCTTGTAGTGTAATAATATTGTGTATGATTATTTTGTGCTTAGCTTAATGCTCATCATATATAGACTTGTTAGATGTAGAGATCTAACAAGTATATACATGGATCTTGAAAGATCCATGAAGAACAAGGATGATGAACTTAGTTTACTAGAAAGATGAACTTGTTAAGGACTTAAAATAACATAAACATGGATTTTAAACCTTTTTAGAAGTTGTATGAACAAGTTGTTAAAGATGAATTTCTACAAAAGTTGTGTAATTAGTGGATGATTAACATTTTTTGAGTTATATAAACATGTTAAACTTAGATTTAAAAGATTACATGTTTTTTGTGAAAATATGAGTTCATGATCATGTAAAAAGTGTATGTATGAAGTTGTTTAAACTTATAGAAATTATTGTGTTTGATCAAGTGGGTTTTGTAAAGCTTAAACACATGTATTAAACAAGGGAAAACTCCTAAACCTAGGGGAAACTATGGCCAAATTTTTATAAAAATTCAACACTTAGAAAAATATAAAGATTACTACTAAACTTGTGATTTTTAGATGTTTAAATCAATTAAACATGGCCATACCTTATTTTTGTATAAAAAATACAAGTTAAGAAAATAAAGATTTCTTAAAGTATAAAACAAGTATAATATATATATTTAGGAAAATATATATTTAGAAGTCACCAAGTATTTATGTGCTATGTGTATACTAAGTGTATTATATGGTAGTAGGCAATTTAGGGCATTCAAAACAATAAATACTCCCAATGAAGTATAAACACAAATATCTTCAAAATACCAAGAAAAATACCAAGGAAGATATACAAAAAATGCCCATACTTGAGTGCTTGGACAAATACAACAAAATATATAAATAAACTTATATATATTCCTTGATTTTATATGGACTTATACACAAAATATATATATTTAACAAGAATGGTAAAAATATATATATATATATATTCCATACAAGCCTTAAATATATATTATTTTTAAGAAATATAAGTTCCGAAAGAATATGAAAATTACAATTAATAAATCTTGTCAATAAGTAAGAAATACATGAACGTAAACACAAGGATACAAGTATACTTTCCTAAGTGTACATTTGGTAAATAAAAAATACACTTATACTAAAAATAATATTGAAAATATTATTTTACAGATATACATATCTATTCTTGAGAAATAAGTATAACTAAACACATACTTTGACTTGGTCAAAGATGTATAACACCAAAATACTTGGAAAAGTAATAAGAACATAAATACAAGTATGTAAAAATCGAATTATTTTTAACAACCCATCTTACTTGGAAAATATATTTATTCAAGAATATATATAATTGGGCTAGGCCCAATAACACAAAGACATGGGCTAGGCCCAATGACATAAGGACATGGGCTAGGCCAAACTACACAAAGGCATGGGCTAGGCCCAATGACACGCGTGCTAGGCACGAGGACAAGGAACGAACAATGCCGTTCATACATTATTCAAGACTCGATAACAAAATATATATATTACTAAGTCAAGAAATAATTAATCAAGAAAACAATTAAGAACAACTAACACAAGATGAGAACTTGTACCTAGATCAAGCATAGACTTAAGTGTCTAATGGGATTTAGGACACTTGTAGGTTTCGTTCGAGACCAAGGAAAAACATTTGTGAGTTTACACAAGGAACCCAAATCCGTGAGTTCATGTCCCCCTTTCTTTTAAACGCTTTCGGTTTTATAATATTCGGGGGGGGGGAATACATGTTAAGACATATGGTATGTTAGTTATGGAGTTAGATGACAATAAGATCAATGTGCATGAGTAGGATTGGATAACAATATAACATTAGTAACCATTAATCACTTAGTGACCAAGGTGCAAAAGGTGTAGATCTATTGAGCTTGAGGCACGCTCCACTCCTAGTTGTATACCATGGAGTGCTTTTGTGATCCCAATTGAGAACAAAGTGTCTCGGTTTGGTTATATACTTACGGCGCATAGTATCGGAGGGCTCGCTACCCATTGATAGATCCTTATATTCCATAATTATTTTACATACCTGGATTTCAATATTGGATAACAATTATGACAATTTATTCGAAAACAAAACTACATGAACTCGCTCAACTTTTGTTAATTTTCCAACTACATGTATTTCAGGAAACAAGGCTTAACCGGTGATGGATTCTCGAAAGATACAACGATGGCCACTTTTGGAGGATTTGCCTCATATATTCCTTCCTTGTTTGGGCATATAGGGGTCAAAACCTCGATTTAAATATACGATTATAACAAACATATTTTGGCGATGTAACTAAATATTGTTTTGGAAAACTTATGAAACTTGTTGGAAACATGTAAACTTTGAATTTGTTACAACATATGGCATCGTTGTTGGTTATAATTATGGTTACACGATTGATTGCAATGATTACCGTTAAGTCACACGTTTGCGCTTCCGCCACGACCAGGGTGTGACAATTTACTTACCATTTACTTCGTTTGACCCGCTATGGTCCGCACCATATAGTTCCGTTTATATTTTTTTATTATATTAATAACCAATGGATTGTTTGCCATTTTGCCCGTTTGACCCATATTGGTCCGCATCAGCAAATATTTACATCAAACTCATCTTTATTCGTTTGACCCATTATGGTTAACACCATAGGGCCCCGTTTCGAAAATTCGTTAAATTTATATCCGCTATATGGTTATTTGTTATTTCTTTCCTTTGACCCGTTATGGGTTATACCATGGGGTCTTATTCCTATACTTCTTTGTTTATTACCAATTTATAATATCACAAATTTTTATCCTTTTTGACCCGTTTCATGGCTTTCACCATGAGGGTCTCATCTTAACATTTCTCCTTTGTCGCGATTATTAGTTCATCATAACTTATTTATTTTGACCACTTCATGGTTTACCCATGGGTCTCATTTTGACATTTTTAGCTGCTTAACCACAAACGTTTTTAATCATATATTCCTATCACTTATGTAACGGTCCTATTCTAGGAGGTGTAAGTTTTGCTTACCTTGCATCCGATCATTGTTTCTCGCGTCTTTGATCTACTTGACCCATTCCTTCAAGCTTCCGCCTAACTTGTCAGGAGTCAAATATTATGCAACATCCACAAGATGGTTATATTAGTCATCGATACCATGACTATATTCTTATGGACTTTTTACCATTTTTCGCATTTGATTCTATTAAAAGTCAAACTAGCAAATGAATACATGTATAAATGCACTAACACCATGATGAAACTCACTTAGATATTTTATCAATTATCTGGTAGGCATCATTTTTTATGGCTGTCATTTTTAGCTAACTTTTCCATCGAAATCACCATTTTTCTTTCAAATCAACAAGTTTATATACTTAACAATATCAAGTTTGCACAAACCTTCAAGCCTCATAAACTAGTTTGTCAAATTTTGACACTAAAATTGGGGATTTGATCTCTTATGCAAAAACCCATTTCACCCAAAATTAGACATTCATCCGAACAACTAACTTAAGTTCTTCATACATTCTTATATACATGATTATTTCAAACACATTTCAACATCAATATAACATTGATTTCACCCTACCATCAAAACTTATTTCATTTCATGCATAAATATATACTTAAATCTCTAAATTGTTCAAGTATTTCACATGTACTTGCAAGTATGATGATCATACACATAATTTCATTATCAATTTCACCATACTAACAAAATACTAAACTCAAGATTACCACCTTCAAGTTCATCCACACACTTATCATCACCAAAACATGAATTATAACATACCTTATGATCTCGAAGCTTAGATGATCAAAATTTATGTTCATGCACATGATTTAACCCTAATTCACCCTTCAATTTGAAGAAAAGGATTGAACTAGGGTTTCCCTTGTTTCTTCGCCTGATGATCGAACACACACACACACACACACACTCTATGTGTGAGTTATGTCTAAACTTTTGTTTTTAAAACACTAGTTTCCTCTTGAAAACTTTGATCCCTCAAGTTTAGTTTTGTTTAAATAAGGCTACTACTACTCATTGTGTTATAACTTATATACATGTTACTAACTAGGTTAATTTGTTCATAGTTATTTTTGTTTACGACGTAGTTTAATTACCAAACCCGTTTTTGGGGTGTTATATCTGCTTCCCTCGCACACCCATTGATGGCATAATTGTAAATAGAGAGTGTGCGAGGAAAAAAATGGTCCATTTTCATCAAGGGACAAAACATTCATTTTCCCGTGTGTGCTGTTCTCTTCCACGCGTGAAATCCACACGCCATCACACATCTCGTTTTATCCGGTCAAATTTTCACTGATTTCACACCCAAAGACATCTCCGACCACCTTCAACTTTACTCAACACAATTTCGATCATATCTGTGGCAAATTATCATTTGAATACCCACTAAATTATCAATGTTTAACCCAACCAAAGAATCACCTAAAACCTTTATCACAACAATCCAAATCAGTTCAAAATCAAGGATTTAAGAGTACCGATGAACACCTTTAAACGTCGACTCAGATCCCGAATTCAATGACATGAACTTATGATGTTATAATCCACTTAGAATTTTATGAATATGATGATGATTAAGAGAGTTTAGGTGTGCGAGGAGAGTATTGAGAAAAGTGTATACTTTTTGTTTTGAGCACCGTCAAAACCTTTTAACATTACCCTATGCCTCCATTTTTTGATTTGCGAGTCCCACCAAGTGTTTGGTGGGCCCAACTTCAATCTCAAAACCATAAGACATGTGCAAAACTTGTGAATGAAAAGAAATGAGGGTCCTTTTTCAATTCTTGAACGTGGTCACCAAATTTATTAATACTAACAAACAATAAAAAATAACCTAGATAAACAACACGTATGATAATACCTTTGCCCATGGGATCATATCATAGTGTTTCGGGCTAGACTACACTTATCAACTCAGATCTACTCTGGTTGGCCCGAGCAGTTACCAGTATAATTGTCCACTTAAACTTGTCGCCTTAGGCCTTTTTTATATGACTATTCGTGATATGTTAATCATATTCTTTTATGCTCAATATGGACATCTAATCAGTTTATAGTCAAATTCAGGAATTATACACAGTACACTCTATCATAGAAGTAGTTTCCCTACCACATATTTTCATAGGTTAGTATTTTGAAACCTTGACTGGGACTGGTTGAGAAAAGAACAGAATAGATCTTAAGAGATGCATTGGTGTAATATACAGATCAAATGATTTCTCAAATGATATTGGTTTGGGGTTTCTTTTGGGCTCTTGAGGGCCTCTTTCTAGTGTAATTTGATCTACAGTGCGACAATGTACAACAAGGTCAGCATGTATCTGGATGTAGTAGAAGCTGATGTTGCCTAGCATCACCAAGACTTTGCTCACGCAAAACAGAGGAGATACACTAATTTGTCAGAAAAAGTTTCAAAGCTAGATCAAACCTGTGTGTATCGGGACATCACACGAGTATTCAAATAGTAATGAACTAATTCCAAGTAACGATTCTTTTACCGAGGCCAGGTTAGTTTTAAGTTTTAAGAACAACCAAATTTTCAAGCCATAAGGACTAAGGCTACTGACACATCACCTTGGAGATAGACCATTTTGACACTGGTCTCATCACCTTAATCCACATAGTAGAATTTATATCACTTCCCGCGTTGTAGAAAAATATCTTAACAAAGTATTTTTGAGATTGTCAACGTTTTTAATGTTTTTTTTTGTATTTTTCTGATTTTTTAATGTTTTTGTATTTTTATGAGGATATATCCCCCTAAATTTTTGCTTTAAATTAAAAAAATAAACTAAAAAAAGTTAAAGAAAAAATTATTTACAAAAAAAAGAAAAATGCTTTGATGACTAGATTCAGTCCTCGAATTGGACCATTTTGAGAAGTGGCAAGAGAGTATCAAAACATGCTCCATCTACCGGTTTTGTGAGATCCGCAACATTGTCATCAGTGTGAATTTGTTCAGGAGAAATAGGACCTTGGTAATACGAGTCACGGATAAAATGTTCTTTGATGGCAATGTGCTTGGTTTTTGAAAAATACACAGGATTTTTGACTATTTGGATTGCTGCATCATTATCACAATAAATTGGAGATTTAGACAAATCTAAACTACAATCCACCAGGTGGTGTTGAATCCATATCACATGTGAACAACAAACCGAAACAACCACATATTCAACCTCAGTCGTTGAAATAAAGACTGTATGTTGGTTTTTCTACATTGCCATGCAATTAGCCGGTCCCAAGATATTAACATCCAGCAAGATGTTGATTTTCTGTCAATATCACATGCTTGAAAATCACTGTCAGTATAAGCAAACAAGTCAAAAGGGGAATCTATAGGATACCAAAGACCAACTCTAGGTTTCCCTTTAGATATCTAAAGATTCTGTTCACAACATTTAAATGAGAGAGTTTCGGAGTGGACTGATAACGTGCACACTGACACACAGCAAACATAATGTCCGTTCTGCTGGCAGTCAAGTACATCAAGGAACCGATCATAAATCGGTACAATGTTCTTCCACTGCTTCTCCTCCAGATCTTGAGTTAAATTGGTCTCTCTGCGATGGTGATGTTTTGCGTCCTATAAGTTGAACTTTGCAAGAATGTCGCCCACATATTTTCCCTGATGAATCAGGATACCCTTTGAATCTTGACGAACTTGCAATCCTAGGAAAAAAGTCATTTCTCCTCGAGCACTCATCTCAAATTGCTTCTTCATAACCTCTTCAAATTCTTTGCATAGTGCTTCACTAGTGGATCCAAGATAATGTCATCCATGTAGATCTGTACTAAAATCTAGTCATCATCAACATTTCGAATGAACAGCGTCTGATCAATAACTCCACGAGTGTATCCATTTATGAGCAAGTGCTGAGTTAGAGTAGCATACCATGCACGAGGTGCCTGGTCCAACCATACAGTGTTTTATCAAAACGATTGTGACAAATCATACTTTTGACCCTAATGATCGGGAAGGGTTACACATCTTAAAATATTTATTATTATTGGTTTTAATAATAACAAATCGTGATGAGTGAAACACATTATTTAACGGACATTTCGTTGCACGTTTTGCCACAAAGTTAATATTATATTTTATTGTATGTGTGTGTAAATTTATATATATATATATATACATATATATATGTATTCGTTTTGGTTAGTAAATATTAGTAAATATAATCTAAACCTGTATTTATTTTATGAACGCAATAATTAACTCGAGACTTGTGTCGTTAAACGGGTTCATACACACGATGTAAGCCAACCCACTTGCCCAAACCCTAGCATATAAAAGCATCTCTTTCTTCCTTCTTTTCATTTTTTCTTTAAAACCCTAGCCTCCATGTCCCCATTCTCTCAGGGAAATATAGACACAAGCATTCGGATCATGATCATCGTCTCTAAGCGCTCGTTTGGCTTCCGGTAATCATTCTCTTATTATATTATTGATTGCTCATGTGTGTACATGGGATTCTTGATGTTTTGCATGTTCTTGAATGATTAGGGTTTATAGAATTCATGTTCTTGATGAGTGTGTTGATGGGATACAAGTTTTAATAATACTAGGGTTTGGTAGTACATGCATGCACATTAGGGTTTTGAAGTTATAACATGATCTTGATCAATATGGTTGTTAAAATTGACGATTAAGATGTTATATGGGTGATGTTTGCTGAAAATCTTGCTTAGAAAGTCCAAAACATGTTTTAAGGTGAAAGCTGAATTCACACAACTTCTTATCAGAAATTACAGCCGACTTGGGTTGCCTGTAACCGGTTCATAAATTGAAGAAAATTGATTTTTTTTAGTCTAAAACATGGTATTTCAAAATACCTTTCAAAACCCACTAGAATCAAAATTTTTCAATGTCGTTTGATATTTTAGTTGAATTTTTCCATAACGGAGGTCCTGCCTGCATTTTCAGGGAGAAATTGCAGCCCATTACGAATGTTATAACTCAGTCCATGTTTAGAGTTAAGTCATGAAATTTTTATAGTAGATGACCTTCGGTGTCAGAGCAAATCTCCAACTGGAATTACATCAATCGGATAAAAGAGGATTGTTAAATAGATTTTTTCGTGAGCTACAGTCAGAAAGTGACGAATCTGATTGCTGCTTAGTAAATGATTTTAATTAAATTATGGGTAAAGAGTTTGGTCTTGAAATTTATACACAAGACCAACCCCTCTGAGGGGTGTGTCACATAGAAAGATCATAATTTTTGCAGCTTTGTAAATAGGTTAAACGAGTCTCCCAAAAAAGCCTATTTTTGGTGATTTTTGCTATGCAGAAGCATGAACGTATAAGAACCGAATTTGCTACTTTTAGTATCCATGATTGTTTTTTAATTGTATAAATAACACATGTCATATCATAGGAAGGTTGTGAACACGGTTATGGAACCATATAATAGAAGTGTCATGTGATTACTTGTTCGTGTGTTAGTTGCTAGACACATGTAGGACTTTCGTGCTATGCATAAATCAAATCTAATAAACCGTGGTAACTATTATAGGGCGTGGTTGATCGCTCTAGATTTCATACACTTAATCTTACCAAGCAATACAAAGGTGAGTTCACGGCCCCTTTTTATACGGTTTTAAATACATAGGTGGAGAAAACATGTACCATTTTGGTAATGTAACGCTTTATTGTTACGCATTAACGAACTATATTGGGAGGGGTTATGTTATACGGTTATGGTCACAAGGAAGCATTATATCACATGTCAGTCCCCTTAAAACTTACAATGCCGTTAGTATTGGATTATAGCGAGGGAATTTTTGGTAGTACTCTGGGCCCGACAAGCCCCACTCGTGCTGGTCGCGCCAGTTAGACTGAACGTTGATGGTCACGGGTGTAGAATTTGCCTAACACTTAGCCATGGTTTGTGATAGACCTGGCACAACAGCGACAGCGACGTCAGCTTCGGATCGAACACTTTGTTGACATGACCTAGGCTAGCTACCTAAACATATAACATATACGGCTAAACAATATAACAACGCGATTCGGGAATGGAATAGGGAAACTTGCAATAATCTAATCCGGGATGGATCAGGGAAACGTTATAACACACTGGTTCGGGGCTGAACCATTGGGAACAACTTATTTTAAAATTTTGAACTATAACCTATGAACTCACTCTTCATTAATTGTTGACTCTTGATTTTTTACATGTTTTCTCAGGTTGCTAAGGTAGCACACATCAAGACTAGGATGCATTATGGAGTTGCATTGATTTCATCAAATATTTAGATACAAATTTAAATTACAATAACTATTTTGGATTTGTACTTGTTACGCTTTCGCAACTCAATTGTATAAACAATATTTTCTCACTAACGAGCAAACAGTAATATTTTTTTAAACTCATATAGTGGTCGTTCAGTATGACTAATGACTGTGATCCTGGTTTGTCACGCACCTTGCGATAGAACTCCGCACGTGGAATTTAGGGTGTGACAGATCGGTATTAGAGCCAATAGTTACAGTGAACTAGGTTTGCATTAGAGAGTAGACCTAGTCTATAGCCTTAGACATTGCATTAGTCATACACTAACACGGACACTCACACATTACATACAAGAACACTCATACATGATATGCCTACGCACATGGCATCAAAACAAACATTGAAATTACGGGTATGTCGACATCATCCATTTAACTTACTGACGAGGAACACATCAATCTCTTTGTATCTTCATCTCTAGTGGCATCGTCCATGGGATCGTCAACAACCAGTATCTGCTCCTGTCTAAGGGCCATGAGATGGAACCTCTAGAGGAGCTTCTCACATGACAATCATCTGCACCTCTTCCTACACCACAGAGCCGAACAAAACACCGGCTTGAGCCTACCGATGGTACTATTTGGTACATTGAGCTTTGCTAGGTCCATGTCTTGGACAACATCCAACATTGACCCATATTACTTGGGAGTTGGGTTCATCGAAAACGAGTTTCTCCTCCACCTACCAACGATAATACCTTGATCCCACTAGTTTTACTTTCCTTCAGTCTGAGCACGTAGACCTCGCGTGAGGCACCCTATGTTAAGGCAGACCGTGCACACGTTATTGCAAAAATCCATTGACACTTAGATGTCACCATTTTCTTTTCTTTCTTCCTTTCTTCGAACCGGAGTTTACATCGTTTCTTTCTTAGAAAGAACCACGAAGTTGAGAACATTTTGCTCATTTCACACTCGAATTCTATCCTGACTCTGATGGAAGAACAACTACATTGTTTCTATTAGTGACTTATGTCAATGAATCGGTTTCATCTATCGAAGTAATCTTTCATGCGCATGTTTATTCCATGCACATTTAAATATATAATCCGCTAGATGGGATCCTCATGGTATGTTTCAACATGATTGAATCCTCTAAAAATCAATTCCACACTACTCTTTCTGATATATAAACCCAGGTGATCAACGTTTGGTTGATGACTAAGTGATGAGAGGGTGTATAACCATGTTCTAATATGTTTAACAATAAGCTTTTATGTGTTTTTATGTGTGAAATCGAATTACTTTGAGTATTATACGATTTGCAGGTGTTTGGAATTTTGTTGATGTGATTCGGATGTCAACTAAAGGATTTAGGAAGGTTACTGGACGCTAGAAGTTGCATGGTTAGAGAGGAAATTGACTTATGAAGAATACAGAGAAAAACTCATTGAGGGCACCATTGTTACATTTGAGTGCGCTACTGCCTCACTTGAGGGCGCACAGCAGGGGCCAACGATAGTGTAACAACTGCACAGAGGGCGCCATTGTCTCAGTCTGAGGGCGCCAGCAACCCAGTATAGGGCGCCACTGGCGCCCTATGTCGAATTAATTGCGGAAGTCGGGGATTTCAGCCCCTATTTAAATGGAGGCTTTAGGGTTACAGAATTATTGATTCTCCAGCCGTTTTTGGTGATCCTAGAGGTATTCCAGAGCTCTTGAAACACCCTTCAATCTCAGTTTTGATGCAAGAACAATCCAAGAATATGTCTTTCGGTTTGATCAAGAGCATGAGCGGCTAACTCACCCGTGATCATCTCCGGGGCTATGGTTTGTGTTAGGAAGCGGGTTAACCTGTATTTAGATACTTTTGGATTTGGATTTGTCTAATCATTCGGTTAGTTTATCTTTATATTTACTTGTTTTTTATTAAACAATTGCTGGATTATCGCTTACATACTTTTCCATCAGTTATTTGGTTTTGTCATCAATAATTGGGATTAGATTCTAAGTTGTCAGTGTTCTTTAACCTTTAACCATTGAATTTGTTTGTGATTGGGAAATCTTGGATTGGTAATTAACTAGATTACTATTCAATTGCATCAATCTTTTGGTTTAGACCGTGGATCATTGCAATCAAATTACTATTACGTGTGCACCCGTAATGGTAAGTTGATCTTTTTAAGGTTGGAGGTGATCATATAATCCGACGTTGCATTCCGGATGAGGAGATCAAGTATGTTTTGGAGTTGTTGCACGCATTGGCGTGTGGTGGACACTTCAGCGGGCAAAAAACGGGCATAAAGTGCTTGCGTGTGGGCTATATTGGCCTACATTATTCAAGGATGCAGCTGAATTCGTGAAGAATTGTGTTAGATGTCAACAATTAGGGAGTATTTGAAAAGGAATGAGATGCCCATGCAACCGATCTTAGTAATTTATGTCTTTGACGTTTGGGGAATCGACTTTATGGGCCCATTCCTAAGTCATTTGGAAATTATTATATCTTGGTGGCCGTGGTCTACGTTTCAAAATAGATAGAAGCGATTGCCACCAAGACGAATGACCATAAAGTTGTTAGCAAATTTGTCCAAAGAAACATAGTTTCACGATTTGGAATCCCTCATGTGATCATAAGTGATGGGCGATCACATTTCAAAAACTTTTATTTTGGAAAAATTCTTAAACGTTATGGCATAGACCACCAAATTGCTACACCGTACCACCCACAAACAAGTGGGCAAGTTGAGGTCTCCAATAGGCAAATAAAAGAGATTTTACAAAAAATTGTGTGATCCGACCCTAAGGGTTGGTCCACTAAGTTGGATGATGCATTGTGGGCGTATCGTACGGCATATAAAACGCCTATTGGAACTACACCGTATCGGTTGGTCTATGGAAAAGGATGTCATTTACCTGCTGAGCTTGCTCATCGGGCATTATGGGCTGTGAAAGAGGTTAACATAGATTATGATAGTACAGGTAAAGCGAGGAAGTTGTCGTTAGGAGAGCGGGAAGAGTTACGTGATGAAGCATATGAATGTGCATCGGCTTATAAGGACAAGACAAAGAAGGTGCATGATGCTAAGTTACGGTTACAAAAGTTTGAAGTAGGTCAGAAGGTATGGTTATTCAACTCAAGATTGAAGTTGTTTCCTGGAAAGCTGAAAAGCAAATGGATGGGTCCGTATCTTATCACGCAGATAGGAAATTATGGAGACATAGAGATCGAAGACTTTGATGACCATCTGAGGCAAGTGGTGAACGGACATGGGTTGAAACCTTTCTTGGAAGCGAATGACATCAATGGGCCAGATAAACAGTCGGAGAGCTTCATGTTAAGCACTCTGGTCCATGATGAGGAATAACCATGTTCAGGTATGAAGTCTGGCTTAAGACTATTAAACTTAGCGCTCTCGGGAGGCAACCCGAGTTTGTGTGTCTGTGTCCGTTTTGTTCTTCACCATGGCAGCAGACAAGTGTGGGGAAGTTTCGTTTGATCAGGTACATGTAATTTTTCCTTTATCTTAGTTTGTTGCTTGGTGGTCATGTTTTTTCGTATTTGGTGGTGTTTAACTTTGGTGTTTGGGAATGAGTGTTTGGTTTATGTTTGTGTATAGTTGTGTCAGTGAGTCACCCGAAGGAATTATGGGTTGAATTTAGGAACCTCATCCTTACGTGCATAATGTTTCGATGAACCATACATTGGGGACAATGTGTCCCAAGTGTGGGGATGGGGGAGTTGAGAAAAAAAGGAAAAATTTGAAAATTTTGCAAAGATGCCCTGGAGCAGATTCAAATGTGCTTAAAAACCGGATTTTTCAATGTTAATCATCAACAGATTACCTGCTGAGACAGATGTAGAGGTCCTTAGTCATGGTTTAGTTTTTGAAATGCAGCATGAACCGTTTTCAGCAAGTGTTTTCTAGAAACTGTGTAGAATTGCCTAATTAGGGGTAACAAGCTATTGGCATAGTAAATACATGCACACATCGGTAACCCTATTCACCACTTTGGTGAGATCTGGAGCCTATCAGAATTGTTAGATGTTTTGTAATACACATATTCAATTGTTGAGAGTAGGCCATATGTTACTCTGTTTTAGAACTTGTGTGGTTTGATACATGCTAAGACTATGGACTTGATATATGCACATAGATGACAAAGGCAAATTAGGATTCCTTTTTTCTTTTACACCTTTGTTTACCCAATTACCCATAAATAACCCATAGTAGCCAACTTTGAGCCTTATACATGTTCGTTTGCTAAACCCAAATCAACACCCAATGTGACCCATTTCATTATCAATCATGAATGACAATCTATGTGTTCAGTTATTTATAGAGTTGAAAAAATAAATAAATAAAGCAAAAAATAAAGCCAAGTAATTGGGTCAAATGATCAAAATAAGCGGCTGAGAAAAAAAAATATATGTTAGTATCGTTTAGTTATGAGTCAAAAGTAACCCGAAGTTGTTAGTTATTAAGTTCAAAGTAAATAAAGATTGCCACTAGTTGATATTTCCCTTTTCTTTTTAGCCACTTAAAAATAGCCAAAAATTCCCTACCTTTACCCTAAGCCCAAAACTTGTAAGTCCTTTAGATATGTGCATTGTCTATGTGTTATAGTGGAGGCGTGATTGTCATACAAGCCTATGAGTACAGAGTTTCACATTGGTTAATGAGTGATTAATACTAGTATATTATATGCTAGTTTAGATATTAAACCGAGGGGAACGACAAATTGTGAGGGGTGTGCTGCATGAGAATAAAAGCCAGAAGCATGTTAGGTTTGGTTAGGCGGATTTGTTTTTAAAAACGTGATTACTTTTACTTGCTGAATTAACACAGTTGATGTAAATCGTGACTAAGGTATGACTTTGGACTAACTAGTATTGGTAAGGAATTTGTGAAGTGTATTTGTCAATGATGGTTGGATGGTTACAAGAGAATTTTGCTTGAGGGCAAGAAAATGGTAAGTGTGGAATGTGATGAGAGGGTGTTTAACCATGTTCTAATAGGTTTAACATAAGCTTTTATGTGTTTTTATGTGTGAAATCAAATTACTTGAGTATTATACGATTTGCAGGTGTTTGGAGCTTAGTTGATGTGATTCGGATGTCAATTGAAGGATTTAGGAAGGTTACTGGACGCTAGAAGTTGCATGGTTAGAGAAGAAATTGACTTATGAAATGAGGGTACCATTGTTACATTTGAAGTCGCTACTGCCTTACTTGAGGGCGCACAGCAGGGGCCAACGATAGTCGTAACAACTGCACAGAGGGCGCCACTGTCTCAGTCTAAGGGCGCCAGCAACCTAGTATAGGGCGCCACTTGCGCCTATGTCGATTTAATTGCGGAAGTTGGGTTTTCAGCCCCTATTTAAATGGAGGCTTTAGGGTTACGGAATTATTCATTCTCCAGCCGTTTTTGGTGATCCTAGAGGCATTCCAGAGCTCCCGAAACACCCTTCAATCTCAGTTTTGATGCAAGAACAATCAAAGAATATTGTCTTTCGGTTTGATCAAGAGCATGAGCGGCTAACTCACCTGTGATCATCTCCGGGGCTAGGGTTTGTGTTAGGAAGCGGGTTAACCTGTATTTACATACTTTTGGATTTGAATTTGTCTAATCATTCGGTTATTTATCTTTATAATTTACTTGTTTTTTATTAAACAATTGTTGGATTATCGCTTACATACTTTTCCATCAATTATTTGGTTTCGTCATCAAAAAATTGGATTAAATTCTAAGTTGTCAGTGTTCTTTAACTTTAACCATTGAATTTGTTTGTGTTTGGGAAATCTAGGATTGGTAACTAGATTACTATTCATTTGCATCAATCTTTCGGTTTAGATCATGGATCATTGCAATCAAATATATTATCTATTAGTTATTTTAAACCAAGTAGGTTAACAAATCATGTCTATGTGATTTCCAATTGATAGTAATTAGGTTACCAGATTATCTTCACAACCCGAATACCAAGATTGGTCCTTTTCTCACAATTGTTTACAACAACACTAATTAAATTCGTTTTCGAAACATCTCTCTCAATTAGCAAAAAGCAACAGTTTTAGAAATAGATAACCATAAAAAACAATTAACTTTAACACTTTCCACTAATTCCCCGTGGATTCGACACCCTACTTGCTCTTTACTAGTAAAGGTGAATAAGACACATTTTAACTATATTTTGACCGACCTTACGACCTCGATCACTAAGCTTTTGATGACCCTATCATTTTGATAACATTCCATACTCGACAATTCAATCTGGGGGAATTTTGAAACAAGTAGATAGAACTCGGGTGAGCATGCAAATCAACTTACCATTACGGGTGCACACGTAATAGTAATTTGCGATGCATGCGAATCCTTGTGAAACCTTGTGTTTGATAAATTTCCTAACCTATGATTTTCATGCTTAAAACTTCTGCTACTGGTAGTAGTTCTCTTAAACCACTCATCGACTAACAGGTGTCGTTAAACCCATTCGGTAGTTGACAAGCTCAACTATCAGGCTGAAGATGTTCTCGAACACATTGAGCTTTCATCAATGGAACCCCTCATTGTTTATTTTAACCAATGTAAGCGTTTTAATGAAACTAAGATTCTCACCAGAACCTGTCGCTTTGATCGAAACCCTACCAGAAGAATGGTAAGCCTTTCAACATCAACATAAAAACGAAACATGAAGAATCCCTCGTACGCTTACACTTTATCCCTTACGCTCAAGTGTAAATTTTTCCTTTGACCCCATTACTCTGTCATGTGGCTAATTCTCATTCTAACTGGAGTTACATCCCAACATATTCAACTTTGCAAGTGGATTTCCCGAAAATAGTTCCATCATCTCAAAAACATTAGAAGACGGAGATACAAGTTAGTCAACACCCAGATGAATGCGATGAACTACACAATAATCTTACCTTCTGTATTGCTAGAGCCATTATTTCTAAGCGAACCTATTCCCCAACCTTTGCACTGTTCGATGCTTACCATTTAATAAGGTGACTAGTTATTGTTACCGGTGTAGATAAATCTCTCATTCCGTTATCGTGGTCACACTACATCTGTGAAACTCTACGCATAAACTCACATCAAAGTTTTGCTCAAATTTAAATGAACTCGGTAAACTTGCCTTTTTGAACCTTAGTGATCACCTTTTGAACTCTACCAATAGTGATGTATTGTATTATGACCATACCATTTTAAACATGTTTTCGCGTCCTTGTAATGAAACCTTTTAGCGACGTATGTAATGCTCCTAATTCATGCACACGTTTTGGTTAACTCTTTCAAGCTGGTTTGCGTATATGTTCGACTAATTGCACACTCAATTTCATGCATGGATCTTAGCGAATCTATTCTTATTCGCATACGGGCAAGCTCGGCGACTGTGAAGAATGCTCCGATTGAACCGGAGCACTACAAATTCAACCAACCATTACTTTTCTACACAATTCTTATTGCGTCAACACCTTCCATATGGCGCTTCCAACGACTGGAGCGTCACTTTATTTCTATTGTGTGTGGCCAACTACATCCTCATCATTGGATTTATTATTTCACTAGTGATTCTAAAACAATTATGTGGAACAGATTGATGACATTCACGTCTTGGTATGTTCTTTGTGTCTTAGCTTGTTGTGCCAAAATGAATATAGTTCTTGTCTAACCCTGTTATATGCTAATCCTCGCTTGACTAGATCACTCTTTACGAACGTTACTCGAGGATCAATGAGCCATATTTAAGTTCAACTAGTGCAGGAACATAAGATATAATTTCTCCTTCCGAGAGGTACGCCGAGGTCAACACCCTTTCCGTGTGAAAGCACCATACTTATGTATAGCTTCATCGACCTCTTTGTTTAGTACTTATTCCTGTTTGACCGAAAGCTGGTCGTCTTCTACAACCAACGGCAACCAAAATATCATGGCCCTCTCCTCTATATGAACGCGTCCAGACGCTACCATTCTGAAATAAAGAGTATCATGTCTGACTTGAGCTTTCACCAAATTGTTTATAAATATACCTGAATCACATGTCCAAGAAATTATCATTTTTTTCCTCAAAATTCTTACGTACGATGGCATCATCGTTATTCTTCAGTAGTGGTGACTGCGCCATTTCGGATCTCAGGTAGCGATACCATATAAAAACAAATATCGTTTGCACCCACCTTAAACACTTTCACGTCAGTTACTTTAGTGCACTCAATACACATGATTCTACAATTTGAAACCAAGTAGGTTAACAAACCATGTCTATGTGATTTCCAATTGATAGTAATTAGGTTACCAGATTTTCTTCACAACCCGAATACCGAAGATTGGTCCTTTTCTCATAATTGTTTACAACAACACTAATTAAATTCGTTTTCGAAACATCTCTCTCAATTAGCAAAAAGCAACTGTTTTAGAAATAGATAACCATAAAAAACAATTAACTTTAACACTTTCCACTAATTCCCCGTGGATTCGACACCCTACTTGCTCTTTACTAGTAAAGGTGAATAAGACACATTTTAACTATATTTTTGACTGACCTTACGACCTCGATCACTAAGCTTTTGATGACCCTATCATTTTGATAACACTCCATACTCGACAATTCAATCTGGGGGAATTTTGAAACAAGATAGATAGAACTCGGGTGAGCATGCAAATCAACTTACCATTACGGGTGCACACGTAATAGTAATTTGCGATGCATGCGAATCCTTGTGAAACCTTTTGTGTTGATAAATTGTCCTAACCTATGATTTTCATGCTTAAAACTTCTGCTACTGGTAGTAGTTCTCTTAAACCACTCATCGACTAACAGGTGTCGTTAAACCCATTCGGTAGTTGACAAGCGCAACTATCAGGCTGAAGATGTTCTCGAACACATTGAGCTTTCATCAATGGAACCCCTCATTGTTTATTTTAACCAATGTAAACGTTTTAATGAAACCAAGATTCTCACCAGAACCTGTCGCTTTGATCGAAACCCTACCAGAAGAATGGTAAGCCTTTCAACATCAACATAAAAACGAAATATGAAGAATCCCTCGTACGCTTACACTTTATCCCTTACGCTCACCTGTAAATTTTTCCTTTGACCCCATTACTCTGTCATGTGGCTAATTCTCATTCTAACTGGAGTTACATCCCAACATATTCAACTTTGCAAGTGGATTTCCCGAAAATAGTTCCATCATCTCAAAAACATTAGAAGACGGAGATACAAGTTAGTCAACACCCAGATGAATGCGATGAACTACACAATAATCTTACCTTCTGTATTGCTAGAGCCATTATTTCTAAGCGAACCTATTCCCCAACCTTTGCACTGTTCGATGCTTACCATTTAATAAGGTGACTAGTTATTGTTACCGGTGTAGATAAATCTCTCATTCCGTTATCGTGGTCACACTACATCTGTGAAACTCTACGCATAAACTCACATCAAAGTTTTGCTCAAATTTAAATGAACTCGGTAAACTTGCCTTTTTGAACCTTAGTGATCACCTTTTGAACTCTACCAATAGTGATGTATTGTATTATGACCATACCATTTTAAACATGTTTTCGCGTCCTTGTAATGAAACCTTTTAGCGATGTATGTATGCTCCTAATTCATGCACACGTTTTGGTTAACTCTTTCAAGCCGGTTTGCGTATATGTTCGACTAATTGCATACTCAATTTCATGCATGGATCTTAGCGAATCTATTCTTATTCGCATACGGGCAAGCTCGACGATTGTGAATAATGCTCCGATTGAACCGGAGCACTACAAATTCAACCAACCATTACTTTTCTACACAATTCTTATTGCGTCAACACCTTCCATATGGCGCTTCCAACGACTGGAGCGTCACTTTATTTCTATTGTGTGTGGCCAACTACATCCTCATCATTGGATTTATTATTTCACTAGTGATTCTAAAACAATTATGTGGAACAGATTTATGACAATCACGTCTTGGTATGTTCTTTGTGTCTTATCTTGTTGTGCCAAAATGAATATCATAGTTCTTGTCTAACCCTGTTATACGCTAATCCTCGCTTGACTAGATCACTCTTTACCAACGTTACTCGAGGATCAATGAGCCATATTTAAGTTCAACTAGTGCTGGAACATAAGATATAATTTCTCCTTCCGAGAGGTACGCCGAGGTCAACACCCTTTCCGTGTGAAAGCACCATACTTATGTATAGCTTCATCGACCTCTTTGTTTAGTACTTATTCCTGTTTGACCGAAAGCTGGTCGTCTTCTACAACCAACGGCAACCAAAATATCATGGCCCTCTCCTCTATATAAACGCGTCCAGACGCTACCATTCTGAAATAAAGAGTATCATGTCTGACTTGAGCTTTCACCCAAATTGTTTATAAATATACCTGAATCACCTGTCCAAGAAATTATCATTTTTCCCTCAAAATTCTTACGTACGATGGCATCATCGTTATTCTTCAGTAGTGGTGACTGCACCAATTCGGATCTCAGGTAGCGATACCATATAAAAATAAATATCTTTTGCACCCACCTTAAACACTTTCACCTCAGTTACTTTAGTGCACTCAACACACATGATTCTACGATTTGAGTAATTTGGTTTTTAACAAATTATCCTAACACAAATCTAGCTTGTCGATTGCGCCGACCCTTCGTTACGACATATAACATTCGTGTCCATGCGCGAAACCTCAAAATATATATTAGATACACTTGCTTCATGAAGTGTTGGCTACTTAATATTCATTCATATCACTCCATGATAACTAAATACTTGCTTTTTCAAGTCACCCAAATTCAAACGGGTAGAGCTCACCTAAACTATATTTTGTGCAACAACCCCCTTCCCCCGCGGCCAAACATGTTAAACTCATCCGTCGATGACATGCTGATGTATGATACATTGGCGTTTCAACCCTAGTGAGTGTTGCTTGTGCTTAACGTAACTTGTTACAACATTATTTTTTATCGATCTCCTATTAACTCAACTTATATTTCTACTTAAGACCAAATACAAACTGACATGTGTCAGTATCCTAATAGCCTAACGTAAACTCCATTCGAAATCCTTGTGCAAGAATTCACTTTGTTACATCACGACCTCTTGAAGGCATAGTGGCATCACCTACTAAAATTCTGAACATTGGTGCCACCTCCATATACTTACGTTGTAAGCGACTCCCTATAACCCTTAATAGTCGCACTTATGTGCACCTACTCTTGCTTGCTTCGACAATTGACTATTCTATACCTATATATGATCCCTTGTAACTTGTTCGGATGAACAATTAAATCTCATTTGTCATTAACTGTCATCTCAATCATGTCGTTTGATTTTATCTCATCTCGTTGTACTGTCATATGTTTAACACTCTCTATAAGAATGAACTTTCAACCATTGTCCTAAAAAAATATCATAATCTAAATTTTCGAGACGAAACTTCTTTCAACATGGGGATAATGTGACACTCAAAACTTTCATGTTAATGTTGTTAACACAAACTTTTATCTTAAACATTTATTCATGCATTTCAATTGATTAGGGTAAATTAAGTGTGTCAGTTATTTCACAAGCACTCACGTAACGGTAATTTGGGGAATTACGGAATCACACATGGGTTATACACGAACGTCGATAAACAATCAGAACGATATCCCTGAACAAATAAATAAATACAAATTAGGTGAATTTATATGCTATGCGACTTATATGTTCTTTTTGTGAACTTACGTGACAATGCGTATATTTACGCTTAACAACGCGTTATTAACTAACCCACAACTACAGTATAGAGTATACCTTAGGCTAAATTTCAAGGATGAAATTTCTATAACATGGGGTGAATGTGACAACTCGTACTTTTGACCCTAATGTTCGGGAAGGGTTACACATCTTAAAAAATTTATTATTATTGGTTTTAATAATAACAAATCGTGATGAGTGAAACACATTAATGGACATTTCGCGTCACGTTTTGCCACAAAGTTAATGTTTATATTTTATTGTATGTGTGTGTGTATATATATATATTCGTTTTGATTAGTAAAATTAGTAAAATTTAATCTAAACCTGATATTTATTTTATGAACGACCAATAATTAACGCGAGACTTGTATCGTCAAACGGACTCATACACACGATGTAAGTCCAATCCACTTGCCCAAACCCTAGCATATAAAAGCATCTCTTTCTTCCTTCTTTTCATTTTTTCTTCAAAACCCTAGCCTCCATGTCCCCATTCTCTCCAGAGAAATATACACACACGCATTCGGATCATCTCATCGTCTCTAGGCGCTCGTTTGGCTTCCGGTAATCATTCTCTTGTTATATTATTGATTGCTCATGTGTGTACATGGGATTCTTGATGTTTTGCATGTTCTTGAATGATTAGGGTTTATAGATTTCATGTTCTTGATGATTGTGTTGATGGGATACAAGTTTTAATAATACTAGGGTTTGGTAGTACATGCATCCACATTAGGGTTTTGAAGTTATGATATATTTGATGAATATGGTTGTTAAAATTCACGATTTTTGTGATGTTTGCTGAAAATCATGCTTAGAAAGTCCAAAACAAGTTTTAAGTGAAAGCTGAATTCAAACAACTTCTAATTAGAAATTACAGCCGACTTGGGTTGGCTGTAACCGGGTCATAAATTGATGAAAATTGATTTTTCTTGAGACTAAAACATGGTATTTCGAAATACCTTTCAAACCCTACTAGAATCATAATATTTCAATGTGGTTTATTTTTTAAATAAATTTTTCTGCAACGGAGGTCCAGGCTGCACTTTCGGGCATACATTGCAGCCCATTACTAATGTAATAACTCAGACCATGTTTAGAGTGAAGTCATGAAATTTATACCGTAGATGGCCTTAGGTGTCAGAGCAAATCTCTAACTAGAATTATGTTAATCGGATAACCGAGGATTTTTAAATAAATTTTTCGTGAGCTGTAGTCAGAAAGTGACGAATCTGATTGCAGCTTTGTATATGATTTTTTATTAAATTATTGGTAAAGAGTTAGTCCTTGAAATTTCTATACAAGACCAACCCCTCCGAGGGGTGCGTCACATAGAAAATCATAATTTTTGCAGCCCTGTAAATAGGTTAAACGAGTCTCCCAAAAAAGCCTATTTTCAGTGATTTTTGCTATGCAGGAAGCATGAACGTATAAGAACCGAACTTGCTACTTTTAGTATCCATGATTGTTTGTTAATTGTATAAATAGCATATGTCATATCGTAGGAAGGTTGTGAACACGGTTATGGAACGATATAATAGAAGTGTCATGTGATTACTTGTTCGTGTGCTAGTACTAGACACGTGTAGGAGTTTCGTGTTATGCATAAACAAAATCTAATAAACCGTGGTAACTATTATAGGACGTGGTTGATCGCTCTAGATTTCATACACTTAATCTAATCTTACCAAGCAATATAAAGGTGAGTTCACAGCCCCTTTTTATACAGTTTTAAACACACAGGGGGAGAAAACATGTAACATCACAGTAATGTAACGCTTTTACTATTACGCATTAACGATTTATATTGGGAGGGGTTATATCATACGGTTATGGTCACAAGGAAACATTATATCACATGTCAGTCCCCTTAAAACTTACGATGTTGTTAGTATTGGATTATAGCGAGGGAATTTTTGGTAGTACTACTGGGTCCGACAAGCCCCACTCGTGCTGGTCGCGCCAGTTAGACCGAACGTTGATGGTCACGGGTGTAGAATTTTCCTAACACTTAGCCATGGTTGGTGATAGACCTGACACTACAGGGGCAGCAACGTCAGCTTCGGATCGAACACTTTGTTAACATGACCTAGGCTAGCTACCTAAACATATAACATATACTGCTAAACAATATAACAAAGCGATTCGGGAATGGAACCGGGAAATTACAATAATCTGATTCGGGATGGATTAGGGAAACTTTATAACACACTGGTTCGAGGCTGAATCAGTGGGAACAACTTATTTTAAAAATTGTGAATTATAACCTGTGAACTCACTCTTCATTAATTGTTAACACTTGATTTTTTACATGTGTTTTCTCAGGTTGCTAAGGTAGCACACATCAGGACTATGATGCATTATGGAGTTGCATTGATTTCATCAAATATTTAGACACAACTTTAAATTACATTAACTATTTTTGTTTTGTACTTGTTACGCTTCCGCAACTCAATTGTATAAACAATATTTTTTCATTAATGAGCAAACAAGAATATTTTTTTCAACTCATATAGTGGTCGTTCAATATGAGTAATGAATGTGATCCTGGTTTGTCACGCGCCTTGCGGTAGAACTGTGCACGTGGAATTTGAGTTTGTGACAACGATACACATGCCCTGGACAGTTTTGATTTACAAACCCTGGCGGCTAATCAACATATATCTTTTCTTTCACCTTTTATAGAGAAACGTTGTCTTCACAACCATTTGATACACAATAAACCCTTTAAATGATGCATAGGCAAGAAAGATTCGAATTGCCTCTAGTCTGGCAACCGAGGCATAAAATTCATCGTAATCAAGCCCCTCAATTTACCTAAATCCTTGCACCACAAGTCTTGCTTGTTTCTCACAATCACCCCACTGTCATCTCTTTTGTTACGATATACCCATCTTGTACCGAGTGACTTTTTGCTTGGGGGCAACTTAACCAATTTCCACCCCTGTAATTTTTCAAACTGACTCAACTCATCCTGCATCGCGTCCACCCAACTCAGTTCACGCATAGCCACAGTAGTCATCTTTGGCTCAATCTGAGAAATGAAACACGAGTACAGACACCTGTTTATATCCCCAAGCTGACTTCTAGTCAAAATTCCAGCTTCTAGTGGTCCAATAACACTATCCACTGGGTGATCCCTTTGAATGCTAGTTGGGATGCCAGACTCAGGAACATTATCCGTTGATGAGAGATTAGTCAGACTTTCTATAGGGACTTGGTCATGAGCTTCAACTACAGATTCTTCTAGAGAATCATCCATAACAAAAATTTCAGGAAAGAATCATGAAGGAAGAGATCATCAGGATCATAAACTGATTCTTCATCATCAGGTTGATTCAATCCTTCCTCTTCAGTATTGTGGGAAACCGTATGATCTGGTTCTACTTGCATAGCTGACACAGTTTCTAAAGGTGTGACATCCCCCTCAGCTTCAGCATCCCCCTCTTCATCAGCATTGGTTATAGTGAGTGAGGAACCTTGAGTACGGATTGGATTACCTGTTTTATCTGCAAAACATTAGGAAATACATCATCAAATATATTGAACGATCGAAACAAGGAACTATAATTGTAAACCCAATCTGGCCCGTTCCCAATATCTGTTTTTTCTCTTCAAGCCACTGCACGGTAAATGCTTCTATAATTTACCTTGTTTGCTTGTTACATAGTCTATAAGCAGTTTTTCCAGCGTTACCGACAAAATAACATTCACCCCCTTGCATTAAACTTTGGTTTGCCTCTAAATGTAATAGAGTACACGGGAAACCAAATGCTCTGAAGTGACCGTCAGATGGCTTTTCACCTAACAGAACTTCATAGGGTGTTTTCATACAAGCTTTGTTTATCAGCACCCTGTTACATAACATGCCGTTTTTATAGCTTCATCCCAGAAGAACACATGAAGCTCATAGTCACACAACATAGTCATAGTTGCTTCGATAAGAGTTCCGTTCCTTTTTTTGCAACCCCATTTTGTTGTGGAGTTCTTGTGGCACTGAACTGTCTAGAAATTCTTTTTTAGCACAAAAAAAATTCAGTTCACATTCTTAAATTCGGTGCCATTGTCACAGCGAATTGCTTTCACTTTCTTGTTGGTCTGATTTTCCATAAGTATGACAAATTGTTTAACAAGCTCTGCAGTCTCACTTTTGTTAGCTAAGAAGAAAACCCAAGTAAAACGCGAGAAATCATCAGTAATGACTAAACAATAAGACTTTCTTTAGATGCTAAGCACATTCACTGGACCCAATAGATCCATGTGAAGGAGCTGCGACAGAGAGTCAATTGAATTCACCAACTTAGGAAAGTGAGGTTTTAGTATTGTTTTCCTTTAGCACATGCCACACATTTTTTAAATGTTATGAAATCTTCAACATGTGAATCCCTTACCAACCCAAGTTTTGCAAGACGATTTAGATTCTTAACATTTGCATGTCCAAGACGACGTGCCATATAATAGCATTATGTTCAGAAATTTTGGAAAATAGACATGTAATGTTTTCAGATGCTGGTTTGTTCATGTCGATGACATAAACGTTTCCCTGTCAATCAGATTTCATCAAAATCCAGTCATCAGGAATTACTATTCAAGGTTTTAAGATCAAACAAGTCTTGTTGGTGAAGTGAGTTGAGTAGCCATTGTCACATATTTGCGAAACACTCAACAAGCTATGCTTCAACTCAGGAACATAATTCACATTTTTGAAACATAGAGCGTCATTCCTTACAGTGCCTCTACGGGTTATCAAACCCGTTTCACCTCCCGCAGAAAAAACACAAATCCTCTATTAAATTTCTCTAGATCACTCAGCTGGGATAAGTCTCATGTCATGTGTCTGGAACAACCACAATCAATATACCAGAGTCTAATGATAGTCCTCCATAGTCGTTCTTGCACATGTTGCGGGATCAATTAATTCTTAGGTACCCATGCCATAGTGGATCTGGGCAGACACTTTGGATCAAGATTGATCACTTTTGTCCATATTATATTATCATCATTCGAACAAGCAGTCATATTACAAGAACATGAGGATTTTGAAGGAGTTGACTGAACAGGAATTTTAGGTCTCCACAGTTGTTTATTATTTGTGAAATTTTATGCTTTTTTCAAATTTTGACCCTTTGGGTGTTTGGTTGTTTGGAAGACTTTAAATGATATTCCTTGTTTAAGAGCTTTGCCTTGTTCCAATCTCTGTTAGAAGGCTTCACCTTAGAATTTATATCCTGTACACGTTTTGGTTTTTCAACCGCTACATGTTTAGATTGATTTACATTCCCTTTTGTAGCCTTCTGATGCTCCATTTCAGTGAGTTTTTCGGGACGATGTATACAATTCCTTGCTGTGTGACCAGCGATACCACACATGTAGCATATCTACATTTTCACATGTGATTTTTCTGGAGATATGTCAGCCTTTTACAAACTTGAAGACCTGTGTGGACCCTGAGGTCTTAATGATGCTGACACATTTTGATTCTTACCCTGTTCTTTGGTGTTTAGTGGTTTTGAAGATATGCCATTTGAATCAAAGCCATATTCGGTATGTGTTTTTTATTTTGGTAGAACACCCAGTCCAACTTGCTTTACCTACAAATTTTTTGATACGCCAAATTTATTTGGCAAAACAGTATAATTCAAACAACCAGAAACATAGTCAACACAATTAATTAAACATTTATCGCTTTTACAAACAGAGCCCACACAATTTAAAGTACTAGCAGAAAATGAAATATTGTTTGAATTTTCAGAAACAAAAATTTTGTTTTTCTGAATTTTACTTTTCAACTAATTTAAAGCAATAACATCGTCCTCCTCATCCTCTACCCGATCTTCTATAATCACTTGCTCTGCGGATGAAGTAGTTTGGTTAGTAACTTTCACTTTCTCAAGAATAGTGTCAGTTGAACCAATGGCACATGTGCTATCAGTCTCAATCGACTCCTTTTGTTCGGCAGATTTAGCATCATTAGATTTTTGTGGTTGAGCAAACACATTTGCTGTTGACTCTGATTCAAACATTCAGACCACTCACCATTGGATTAGGTAGATATATCCAATGCTGTATTTTCACAATCAGTTGCTTCTATAGAATCACATGAAGAGTTAGATGGTATGTTTGATTCAGTTGGCTTGTTTGATTTAAAATCATTGATGAACTTAGTCAGATAATTCACCATTGCAAACTCATAGGTCACTGACGAGCCTGCAGACGCGGTTGATGTTACTGTTTGATTACCACTTTGATTTTGCAATTCAAGTCGTTTTTCAAAAACCAATGGTTCATTAGTGTTCAACACCTGAAAATATTTGTCTATGGAAGCATTTTTTTTTCAAAATCCAGTGTCTCAGTTTGCTTAGACATGTCAGAAGGTTTTATGAAAACTCCACTAAGATTAGATTTATTTAGTGTGATTTCAGTTTTATCAGGTTTGGAAATCTTAATCTTTGCAGATATTGCTGGTTCAACCTTTAACTCTTTAACCCCCGTAAACCATGTCAGGAATGTTGGCAATCTCCTCATCAGTCATAGGAATAATGGTGTACGAATAATTGTACGGTGGAGGAATACTCACATATCCTAGACCTTTATTCCTAGTTTCTTTCTTGCTGAACTGTAATTGCCTATTTATCATTTTTTTCAACTTTTTAACTAGAAACATAGTGTTTTCGAAAATTGAAGTTTGCATTTTCAAAGGTTGATTTTAATGAATCAAGTTCAGGAGTTAATTTTTCGAAAGTTCTTTAAAATGGAGATGCCTGCATTTTTCTTCACTAAAATCTTTCTATAATTTTCGGATATCATGTTTTTGTGACTCCACCATATACCCATTAATTTTCTTTATGATCTGATATAAATCAAATTTTGGATAATTGAAGTTGCATGACTAAAGAATTAGCCTGCTCCTTATTTCCGCTTACTTTCTCTCTACAAGCATTAGTGCAAAAACAGTCATCGACACATACCTCAGTAGGACTAGGAGTGAAATCATGCATTTGAACCATGAACGCTTGATACATATTGTCCTCCTTGATTTGCAGGTCTCACATCTGACAGGACCAATCAAAACCTCCTTCTATTGAGCTACCATGGTGTTGTTCGAGTTTGCAGCAGAGAAAGTTCCAGAAGCACTAGCATCTGATGCTGCAGAGGTAACAGTAGGTCTTGAGTTGAGTTAACAGTGACCGTGATATATGCATAGATCTTTCTCTTTTGGGCTTTGTAGACACGAGCAAAATGTCCAGCCACCTCAATTTTGATTTGTTCCAGCCCAGATTGTTGTTCATCTCTACCCAATTGTTTCTGCCTGTTTTCTTGATGAAGTTTTGGCACGAAAAACAGCCATTGCCAATTGCTAGGTGATATCCATCTCTTCTATGTCTTCTGGATGAACCTCATTCAACTCATCAGCTCCCACATGATTGGCATAGAGTTTTCCTGCCATGTTGTTTTCAACTTCTTTTGGAACTGAGACAAGAACTGAACTGCTCTAAGATTTGTCCAATCCAGATATAACTGGTGGAGCAGAGAAACAGGGACCACGACTGAATAGGAGTTGCAGGTATAATTCCAGGATAGGATGAACCAGTGTTAGGGAACATCTGAAAAGATCCACCCCCTTGTTGAGAAACCAAGGTGTATTTAATGAAACAACAACATTGTTGTAGCTAGAGGTGTGGTTGTAATATCTTTTCTTGTTTACCATTTCATAGGACTTCAGAAGAGAAATTTGTTCGGCAAGGATCATTCGAGTGAGATCTTTTGCTTGTTTAATTAAGGTGACATTTGCATCCCAATTTCATGGAAGACCATTAAGTAGCTTCTTGTTGACAACGAAATTTTCAAGCGTCATGTCATGTGTCCTCATCTCACTGATCAAAGCAATAAACCTTTGAATTTGATTTTCAAAAGACTCTCCAGGATAATGATTAAACATGTTGAATCTCTGAGTCAACATTTCCTATTTGCTTTCCTTCATCTCCTCATTTCCCTCATACATAGCCAAAAGAGCATTCCACAGTTTCTTAGCAGATTTTCCTCACGAACCCCAATGTCAATTTCGGGAGCTAAGGCAAATACAGCATAGCCAAGCCTTATCATCAATTTATGTCTTTTCATAGTCTTCATCATCATAAGTTGATACAGGTTTGACAACAGTAGTTCCATTTTCTTCATCTACCAAGTAAGTGATGACAGCTGGTCATCTACAGATCGATCTCCAAGCCTTGGGATCCTTGACCTTCATATGCTGGATGAAGCAAAACTTCCATTCAAAAATGATCCTCCCAGCAACAATCTTGGAATCCTGTTATTTGTTCCAATACATTGCCTAGATCCTGATTAATTGCAACCTTTTCATTCACAAATGTTTAATAATTTGCTCCATTTATGAAAAATATAAATTGTCAGTAATGATAGAATAATATTTTAATCTAACAGTTGATATTTGTTCAATTTTGATAAGTTACAAATTTGTCCAAGCAAACCTCCAGATTGAATTCCAAGAGTATTGCACACTTCAATTTGGTATCAATCCCGCACACTCTAAATAGGACCGCACACAGTTATGTTTGGCCCACACAACTTATAACTGGATCGTACACAGCTTTATCAAATTTGGGTCGTACACCTGATTGTGATTTAAGGACTGCACACTGTTTAGCTGAAAAGTACACATCTTAATTGGGTCGCACACTTAGTTGGGCTGCACACTAAATAGACTTGGGCTTATCATGAACATAAATTTGGTTCGTATGATTTTATCCTTGATCACACACCAATATAACTGGGCCGCACACGTTGTGCAGTATAGAAGATACATTTAATTGATCAACCCGTACACAACTAGTGATTTAATCTCGTACACAAGTCTTGTACATTGATTGTTTTGGTAACAGACCACAACTAAATCACAAGTTTAGAGGAAATAAAAAATTCAAATTTTGTTGATCCTTTCCACCAATAACTTCGATAAACCTGCAAACACAATCAACACTTAAAAACATCAACCTTTTCGATTTTCTAGAATCTGCTAATTCTTTCTTCTTGATCTTCGAGTGATGTCTTGAAACCGAGCCTTTGAATAGACTTCTTAGGCTCTGATACCAATATAAGTACAGAGATCTTCGCATGATATCACAAACACAATCAAAAGTGCGGAAACAATTGAAAGTGATAGAAGAAATCGATTGTATTGTATTACACACTGTAACAACTCGCTTCCTCGCAAGCTCGTCGCTCTCGTTACGCCTAGCACCAGAGATTCGGATCATAATGTAGCCTAAATCGCTTATTACGCTATATCGCATATTTTCGCATCACATCGCACATCACAACGCTTACACCCATATCGCACTCGCTAAATACTATAAACCTTGCGTGAAGTTTCCAAGGCTATCTGCTCGCTTAAACTATAACGCGACTCTCGCAAGACTTGGGAACAAAGCCGCATGCTACCTCGCTTATCTTGTCGAATCCTAACTTAATTTAATCGATTAATACGCTTAACGCTTTGCTGAAACGCTTAATATATCTACCTAATACAAACCGAATTGCCAAACGAACGCTTAACGCGAAATAATCGAACAAAAATTGGCCCATAGGTCAAGTTCGGCCAAACTTGTGCCTCATAAGTTCGCCCAAACTTGCCTAAGCCACCGTAACTCTTCAAAAGACCACAAGTCCGCTCGGACATGTCCTGATACACAGGAAACAACTTGTAGCAAGTTCGCCGAACTTGTAGCAAGTTCGCCCGAACTTGATGTCTCCAGCCTACTTTTCCACTTCACCTATAAATAATTAGCTCCATTCTTCATTTGCACTTGCTGCAAGTTCGCCTGGAGCTCCCCAAACAGAAACCCTTTGTTTTCTAAGTAAGATTCAACCCGTTTTCAAGCTACAACAACGTTTTACAACGATTTTGCACAAGGCTTTGCCTTCATTTTCATCAAATCTCTTCTGTTTACAAATCTTCATCTTTTTATCCAAAACTTCTGTTTTTCACTCAGATTTATGCTTAGATCTGAGTAAAACCTTTAAAGCAACGATTTTACACAATATTCGGACTAATGGCGTATGTTTCCTTCACTTTTGAGTGGAACGAGGCGTTGTCAAGCAAGATCTCAGATCCGGAAGCACAAGGACGAAATCGTCACTTTACACAAGCTGGACTAACCCGTACGAACCTTTAAGTTCGCCCGGATTAGCCCGAGTTTCTGTAAAATGGCTAAACTCACTCCAAAAGACCTCTCCAGCCTAAGTTTTACCCAGTGGCTTAAGGTTGGAGGGATGGACACTCGATTTCCTCAGCAAACGACGCGAAAACACACGATTTGGATGTCAAAACAGTCAAGTTCGCTGGGAAGGCATCAAGTTCGCTCGAACTTGTCACCAGATTGGTGACCAAGTTCTCCCGAACTATATCAAAACCCACCAATTATCACAAGTTCGCCCGAACTTGTACAGATTTCAAGGAAATAAACAAGTTCGCCCGAAGTGTATCACCCTCAGCAAATGGGTTGTCTGTTTCTAGGAAACCAGACAAGTTCGCCCGAACTTGTTCACTCAGTAAGTTCAAGCATACAAGTTCGCCGAACTTGTACTTTCAAGTACAAGTTCACCCGAACTTGTCTACAGTTCTCTCCACCGTTAACCGTTTCAGCATTTCGGAAGACTGATGCACTTCTGTTCGCTTACAGGGGTATCTGGCGCTCTCCTTCACTCATCTCAGATCTCGCCTCTTACTCAAAACACACCAACTGTGGGTATACTTGACCCATTTAGCTTTAATGCACTTTTTGGGTGTAACATACGTTTATATCAAAACACACAAAGCACGCCAAACTGATTTGTCACACGCGAATATCTGTTTTACATATTTATACGTGATGCTAGGAACATATAAACTAGGACACATTTTCGTTGACTCCACACTAGCTAGTATGGTACTATAGTTTGGCTAACGCTCGACGGGGTTTAGTTAGAAATCCACATCGGCATCGCAGCCTTGTCGAGAGCTTAACATGTGAAATTTGCCTTGTGAGTTTGTATGTTATGTGTATCATGTTTATGTATGTGGAAATTCGCGACACCGTTTTATCTATTATGCTACTATACCAAAACCTGTATGCTCGCCAATACATTTTTTTACTGACAACTATTTTCACGTCTGTTGCAGATTATTGAATTCTACTTGCTGCAAATGGACGTAGGATTTCATCTTTAGGAACGCATGTTATAGAAACTAGGGAAGATCGAATTATGTTTGTTTGAGAGATGATCGGATAATTGTAATAATTGTTTGTGGATTATATGTTTGTTAGTATGGGATAACGAATGTTTAAATATTGTCACATAAATAGTTGTTATGGATTCTCTCGAGCAATCTGATTCGCCTAGTGTCGTGCCCCGATGATTCCGCCATCGGTTGGGGTGTGACAGATTGGTATCAGAGCCATAACTGTAGGGAATTAGTTAGAACCGCTTTGTTTGACCTAGTCTATAGTCAGGACACCAAATCAGACTGTTACGCATCGATTAAGCCCCGGAAACTGATACGAACAGACAAGTTCGCTCAAAATTGATCAAGTTCGCCCGAACTTGATCAAGTTCGCCCGAACGTGACCAAGTCCGCCCGAACTTGTCAGTCCCCCCTTAACATCAAAAAAAGTTCAAATAGGATTGAGCAAGTTCGCTCGAACTTGACATCAGACTGATGCAAAGTTCGCCCGAACTTGACCAGAACCCTTCGAAATGAACTTTTAAACATACACTTTTCCTAAAGCTGCCACAATACACGTGAAGAACGCTCGTATCACACCGACGAGTCGATTTGTTGGGATTAGGTGTGACAACCGCGAACTCTCGAAGAATCACTCACTTTGCGTATTCTCATCTACATGAAATTGTCTGTTAAGTTAGGAGTGATATCCACATCCTAACAGAAATTTCCCATTCTATCCGGTGGAAGCCTCCTGATGGGTCCGGGAGGTAAAACCACAATCAAGGATTCAAGTTATCAAGTTAGGGGTGAAATCCGAACCTTGAAAACTCGTCCCACTCAACGATTTTCAATCTCACCAAAGTCTCGATTGTTTCCAACGCTATGGGACGCGTAGTAACCGGAAGGGTGATGTCGTTAGCCGCGAGGCGGTGAGAGCATTTACCTATTAGGCCAAAGCGTGAGCCCAAACTCGGCGGAATGATCGAATCACTTTGGGTAGCTTGCTGTCTCAAAACCCAGGACGCTCCATTGATTTTAAGCCGCAATCGTCGATTTTACGCATCATCGATTTACATGTGCTTCGCGCACATTTTAAACAAATTTTAAACTCTTTACGATTTCGATTTGTCGCTTTTCACTTACCGCTTTATAACTTTCATCTTGTTATATTAATGCATAACTCGCACAGCCATCACAATCTAAAACAAGAGCTAATTCTCGCAACATAACTAAATCCTAACAACCCTCTTAACCGTGTCCTCGTGTTATACCGCAATTACATATATACGTATCTAAATATATACATATATAGTATATGATTACACATGCTTATGTGCATACGTGAGAATTTTGGAAATATGTGCTTTCCTATGTGGCTCCTATGTGAATCTTAGAAATACGTATTATTATAACAAGTTTTAACGCGCTAAATCGCATCGCAATTACAAATCATTATGATCGAATCTCATTCTAAATCTTTTTGTTCAGATGTCTTCGAACGCTTCCAACTCTCGACGTCAAGCTCGAAGGAACTCCGACAAGAGGATTGATTCGCTCGTGGCCAAGGAAATGGCCAAGGTCATTCCTCAGATCATCACCCAAGTTCAAGCCCTCGGTAACTCTCAGACATCGGAAGATTCTAAGTCTACTTTCTCCTACAAGCAATTCAAGGCCTGTGACCCGATGGTCTTCACAGGTGAAGGAAGTGTATCTCAAATGCTCCAGTGGTTTGATGCCATCGAGGTTACCCTTCGTCAGAGTGGGTGCCCATAGCATTTTCAGACCACATGCGCTACCGGAGTATTCCAATCCCGAGCACTCAACTGGTGGACAGCCGAGCGCATCAAGCGTGGGAACGACGCAGCTTACGCACTATCATGGGAAGAACTGAAGGAACTTATGAAGAGAGAAACTGCCCTCCCCACGAAGTCCAAAAGCTCGAGAACGAATTCTGGAAAATCAAGCAAGTCGAAGGTGACAACGCCGGCCTCACAGCAAGGTTCAAACAGCTTAGCATAATTTGCCCTAGCCAAGTCGATACTCCTGAAAAGGCTATCAAAAAGTACATACGTGCTTTGCCGGAGTGTATGGGCGATTTCGTCGAAGCTGCAAGACCGGCTACCATCGAAGAAACTTATCAGTTCGCCGCGGAGATCAATGACAAGCGAGTCTTGGATGGATATTTCTCCAAGAATCCTACCAAGAATCTGAACCAAGCTACTATCAAGCTGTCCGACGACGATGATGACAACACTTCGCCGCAAGCTACCGCGGAGCCTAGCCGCAAGAGAAAGAGCTCGAGTTTCAACTACTCCGCAACTGAGCCAATCAACCCGGAACCTCTTCAGACAGTTGCACCTCTTCCAAGGCGTGCCTACACTGGACCTCACCCCCAGTGTCAGATGTGTACTTATCACCACCGGGCCGAAGCCAGCTGCCGCTACTGCATCAACTGCGAGTTTTATGCCACTACACCAGCAACTGCCGCATAGGACCATGATAACCTGAGATGCTAGCACTTCCCGCACCAGAGGCAGCAGCAGCCGCAGCTCCAGCAGAAGAAGACGTTGACATCAACATCGACCAGGCGCAGGACGACGTCCTTAATGGTACGAATTTCGACGCTATTACTTATGCTTTATAATCTATTATACGTTATCGCTTCAATACACGACGACGTCTTTCTACCTCGAGTCCTCGCACTTAGTCTAAGCGCACACACTAATTACTATTACTAATGTTATATAGTATATCACGATATAATACGTTTTGCCCCTACTATGCGCCTTTAAAACAAGTTATGATAAACATTCAAACACCAAACTAATCACGGGTGCCCACGGGATTATTTTGGGGTCTGCACGGGGATCGTAGCGAGTTCTAATGGTACCCTAACGTTAAAAGCATGGTTAAAATGTGGTGGATACGCCGAAGGTACTTCCTATACATAAGCATTTTAACCATGTCAACAAAGCGCGACACTTATCCACGGGACGGAGGAGGTGTGGTTAAAGCATGGTGAATACGCCGCTGGTACTTCCTATATATAAGTGCTTTGCCATGCTAACAAACTTCCGTGGAGACGTGCCATGTGTAGTTGAACGTTATTAGACCTTCTATGTTATGATGATTATTTTCACACGCTAAACTCCTCCGCAAGGGCGTAACATCTCATCACTTCTCGATCGCGCAAACGCTAGATACCCCGCTAATCTACAGCAACGCAATCGCACTATCGCAGGGATCTACCTCGTATCGCTTATTGCTTATCGCTTATCGCTTATCGCTTATCGCTTATCACTTATCGCTTATCGCTTATCGCTTACCGTTTTCCCGTCTCGACGCTCAAACGCCATCTCATCGCGTATCGTCTTCGCTTCGTGACGCTTAAACGCTTATCGCATCTCTCGTTCTTACCGCTTCGCTATTCCAATCGTCAATCTATCTACGTCATGTCGGCACGCATGACATCACTCCACGGAACGGAGGCGGTATGGCTAAAACATGGTGGATACGCCGCTGGTACTTCCTATATATAAGTGTTTTAGCCATATTAACAAATTTCCATGAAAGGATGCCATGTGGGGTTCGACGTTATTCAAGCCGCATGATCTCTTGGTCCAACCCTTCACCACCTTGACCAAGGATACCGAAACCTATCCATATCGCGTCAACACACCTGACGTCGCCACAAGACGAAGGCGATATGGCTAAAACATGGTGGATACGCCACTGGTACTTCCTATATATAAGTGTTTTAACCATATTAACAAACTTTCATGGAGGGTGCCACGTGGGGTTGACGTTAACTAAACCTTTTTATACCGTTAAATTTTATTTTACCTTACGTTTTGAAAACAAATGGAAAACGTTTTTTTTAAATGTTGTGATTTTTATTAAAATCTTTGGACAAGTAAAATCCTTCTTACGACGTGAGGGTAAATCGACTTAACTTAACGCCGCGTTGTGGAAATTTTTCATAAATCGAGTTTCCTTCAAAAACCTTTTTGTAGTAAGTTTAACACAAATTTTTCGAAAACTTAAAAACATTTTTGGGTCGCCAGCTCGTGAGTTATCAACCGCGAGTCGACTAATTTGCTTTTACTCATCGACACATTACACTTTCGAGACGCTTTCACTCGTCAGTACTTGACCGACCACTCGTTCATCCTTGGCTTACGCTAAACGTGTTACCGCTGTCTATCGCTACCCATCCGTGTCAATTCTCAAGTCTTCCTTTCGAATAAATTTCGGGACGAAATTTTCTAAAGTAGGGGAGACTGTAACAACCCGCTTCCTCGCAAGCTCGTCCCTCTCGTTACGCCTAGCACCAGAGATTCAGATCATAATGTAGCCTAAATCGCTTATTACGCTATATCGCATATTTTCGCATCACATCGCACATCACAACGCTTACACTCATATCGCACTCGCTAAATACTATAAACCTTGCGTGAAGTTTCCAAGGTTATCTACTCGCTTAAACTATAACGCGACTCTCGCAAGACTTGGGAACAAAGCCGCATGCTACCTCGCTTTCTTGTCGAATCGTAACTTAATTTAATCGATTAATACGCTTAAAGCTTTGCTAAATGCTTAATATATCCACCTAATACAAACTGAATTGCCAAACGAACGCTTAACGCGAAATAATCGAACAAAACTTGGCCCATAGGTCAAGTTCGGCTGAACTTGTGCCCATAAGTTCGCCGAACTTGCCTAAGCCACCATAACTCTTCAAAAGACCACAAGTCCTCCCGGACTTGTCCTGATACACAGGAAACATCAAGCAAGTCGTCGCCCGAACTTGATACAAGTTCGCCCGAACTTGATGTCTCTAGCCTACTTTCCCACTTCACCTATAAATACTTAGCTCCATTCTTCATTTGCACTTGCTACAAGTTCACCAGGAGCTCCCCAAAACGAAACCCTTTGTTTTCTAAGTAAGATTCAACCCGTTTTCAAGCTACAACAATGCTCTACAACGTTTTACAACAATTTTGCACAAGGCTTTGCCTTCGTTTTCATCAAATCTCTTCTGTTTACGAAATTCTTCATCTTTTTAGCAAAACTTCTATTTTTCACTCAGATCTATGCTTAGATCTGAGTAAAACCTTTAAAGCATCGATTTCTACACAATATTCGGACTAATGACGTATGTTTCCTTCACTTTTGAGTGGAACGAGGCGTTGTCAAGCAAGATCTCAGATCCGAAAGCACAAGGACAAAATCTTCACTTTACACAAGCTGGACTAACCCGTACGAACCTTCAAGTTCGCCGGATTAGCCCGAGTTTCTGTAAAATGGCTAAACTCGCTCCAAAAGACCTTTGCAGCCTAAGTTTTACCCAGAGGCTTAAGGTTGGAGGGATGGACACTCGATTTCCTCAGCAAACGACACGAAAACACAAGATTTAGATGTCAAAACAGTCAAGTTCGCTCGGAAGGCATCAAGTTCGCTCGAACTTGTCACCAGATTGGTGACCAAGTTCGCCCGAACTAGATCAAAACCCACCAATTATCACTAGTTCGCCCGAACTTGTACTGATTTCCAAGGAAATCCGACAAGTTCGCCCGAAGTTGTATCATCCCTCAGCAAATGGGACAAGTTCGCCCGAACTTGTCTGTTTCCTAGGAAACCAGACAAGTTCGCCCGAACTTGTTCACTTGTAAGTTCAGACATACAAGTTTCGCCCGAACTTGTCTACTGTTCTCTCCACCATTAACCGTTTCAGCATTTCTGTTCGCTTACAGGCTGATCCGGCACTCTCCTTGACTATCTCAGATCCCGCCTCTTACTCAAAACGCACCAACTGTGAGTATACTTGACCCATTTTCGCTTTAATGCACTTTTTTGGGTGTAACAACGTTTATATCATAACACAAAACACGCCAAACTGATTTATCACACGCGAATATCTGTTTTACATATTTATACATGATGCTAGGAACATATAAACTAGGACACATTTTGTTGACTCCACCCTAGCTAGTATGGTACTATAGTTTGGATAACACCCGACGGGGTCTAGTTAGAAGTCCACATCGCGCAACGTAGCCTTGTCGAGAGCTTAACATGTGAAATTTGCCTTGTTAGTTTGTATGTTATGTCTATCATGTTTATGTATGTGGAAATTCGCGACACCGTTTTATCTATTATGCTATTATACCAAAACCTGTATGCTCGCCAATACATTTTTGTATTGACAATTATTTAACGTATGTTGCAGGTTATTGAATTCTACTTGCTGCAAATGGATGTAGGATTTCATCTTTAGAAACGCATGTAATAGAAACTAGGGAAGATCGAATTATGTTTGTTTGAGAGATGATCGGATCATTGTAATAATTGTTTGTTGATTATATGTTTGTTAGTATGGGATAACGAATGTTTAAATATTGTCGCGTAAATAGTTGTTATGGATTCTCTCGAGCAATCTGATTCGCCCAAATGCCACGCCCCGATGATTCCGCCATCGGTTGGAGTGTGACACACACGTGTTTATAAACTCGTATGGTATAAACTAACAGAAACCCAAAATGATATGCAAAGTCACTAACCCCTAAATAACCTAGGAACCCCTATTTATAGTACATAGGGCGAACCATTTACAAATGGGCTACGGCCCAACCGCACACTACCTAGACAAGCCCATAATATCACAACTAGCCCACAATACCAAGCCACTACCAAGCTATACAAGACAAGCGTAAACCTACTAAATCATACCTTACAAGAATGAAGGGTGTAATTCTTTAAAATAGTTGCATTAAAAGGTTTTCAAGTAAGTTAGAACGTTCATAAACAAAGAATTTTTTTGGTTCACATTTTTAATTCATGCTTTGGGTTAAAACATTTTTAGGGCCTTACATATGTTTTTGTTTTTAATCATATATGAAACCTATAGCTCTGATGCCAATTTGTCACACCCGCACAAATGGGGTGTGGCATAACGATTGTTATCAATATAGCGCAACGGATATTATATTAAGACTTAAAATATGTTAAACTCCTTATAACTACGCGTTTACAAGGTAAAGTCCAAACTAAAAGCCTATCTAGATCAACACAAAGTCTTTGCCTTCTATGTTCTCAATCCAAATTCTCATATATTCCAACCATGCCACAATTAAAATATACCCGAAAAACATGCTTAAAAACTAAACTAAGTTCACAAGTTTTATAACACATGGAAAACACTTTAGTTGGCAAAACTTGATAAACATTTCCTTGGAAAACTTGCAGAGCTTAGAAATCATTCCCTTAGAGTTCTTGTAAGACATTCCTTGTAATATTTGGAAAAACCTTTGGATACCATACGATAGGTAAAACAAGTTCATTTGAAAGATCACTTGTTGGCTTGCAAGACCAACAAGGCTTGTAATACAGGAGCCCGTACCAAACCACGACAGAATTAACCTTTTTCCCCAAACCTCTGTTATACTTTCATACAATAGAAAAAGTTGGAATAATATGTAATCATGAGAACATGACCGGAGGTGTCGGCACTCTAATAGCGCTATCCATATATCCCATGGCGAGAATCCTCTAGCTAATGGTTATAGTGGAATCCTGAGGACTTCACGTGCACTAAACTCGGAATAGAAATTACCCATGTATACAAATGACGAAATTCTAGCTTCTTGTCTTCTTGTTATCGTATAAATCAGATTTTGATATTCATAGTAGATTTGTAAAGTTTTTAAAGTAAGCATGTTTCTTCCTGAATTTTGAATACACTTTAAAGTAAAGAGGGGTCGTGACCTCACCTCAAAATCTTGAATGATAGAAACCTATCAAAGCCATATACTTGGATTAACCCGACCTACATGTTCCCTAAACATGCAAGGCACACCTTAAGGTCTATAGAAATGGTTGCTATCATTCAAGTTTGTAACTTAACATTCACCCAACTAGCTAGACTCGTTTGGAAAACCATTTATGTTTCGAATGTGTGGCTCGACGAATCGTTGGTGATTATGTCAGATCATATATATATATATATATATATATATATATATATATATATATAAAGGCAAAACAATATAGATATCATAATTCGTCCTTAGGATACCATATAGAAATCATGTTCGGGTCCATAAAATATATTTAAACTAAGTCGTAACTCGTCTCGAACGTAAATAAATATATATAAAATTATACATTTATTTTTTAGAAATATACTTCGAAAAATCTCGTACTTATGTAAAATACTATATATATTACATTTCTATACATATAGTATCAAAAATACTATACTTATAGAAACATGAGCATTTCGCTTCTTGGACTCATAACCTTTGACTACACCAAATATATAGAATTTTTTCCAGATATATAATTTTTTTCAAAATATATCTATTTATCTCATAATGACCGAATATAATATTTATATCTATTTTGAAAGGAAACTCTCATAATATAAATTCTAGTCCATTAAGACTATTTTTATCAAAAGCTGAACCTATGCTAACTTTTTTCTCCAAAATCTATATTTTTTTACTATTTGGTCTAAAACGACATAAACACCATATATCTTTAGTGAAATTACTTTCCACGAACACTTAAACTAGTATATTTTTAAGACCATTTGTAAATGATATAATATATGGAAAAATTTCATGTGAGTTACAAATTCTGAGAACCGAATGGATGGACATGATGCTACCATGTGTTACTTTTTGTCACTGCAACAATTTTACTGACATGTGCAACATTTTCTGACACCGACACACTTTTCGTAAGAATAGAGAGAGGAAATATAATGTGTTACATTTTTTCAGTTGTGCACATTTTTTGTAAATCACATGTTACACTTTTTATTGTTTGTTACAATAGTTTTTTAGATTATATGAAGTGTATGGATTTTAGAACTTATATTTTATGAAGTTTTTATTTTGTAATGCACGTAAAAACATGTTACATTTTTCTACAATGATATTTTTCTGTAACAATGCAGCTGTCACATTTTGTCAGATGAGAGAGGTGAGAAAAAAGTGAAACAATTTTCACCTTTTGTCAAACTGTAACATTTGTTTGTTTGAAAAATAATTTTTTGTACCTTTTTAATATCCACTATTAATCAAGGAGATGGATGGTGGAGATGAAGTTTTCTAGGTTTTTTTAACTAATGTGGGTTTTTGTTATATATATATATATATATATATATATATATATATATATATATATATATGAGAAGGATCCGTTAGGAACCACCTTTATTGTGAGAACCGCAAGAACCAGTGTGAACACAAACGGTAATACCTAAAAAAATCTAAAAATCACCCAAAAATTTTTTTTTGATTTTTTAATATTTTTTTTGAAAATTTTCTATATTTTGTCAACAAAAAAAAATTCAAAAAAAAATAATTTTTTTAGTAACATTTATCCATGCACATGTGCATTTTTATCATTTCTTTAACAAATTCTGTAATACATTATAAACATTGGACAATTTACTTTCATTTACACTACCACGTGTAATACACTAATGTTTACGTTACCAAAATTAGAAATGCACATGTGCATCTATATGTATCAACATGAAATAAGGTGTTTTGATACACTACATTGAATACACTTTCTCTTTCATGGGGAAGGGTGTGGTAATCGGGAAACATCGGTAAAGATGTTTACCGATTCAGTAAACCGCCGCCATCAATTTTGCCGCTTTCATATTTGTCGATTCTTGGCCAAAATCGGTGAAGGTTCACCGCTTCGGGGAAGAGGGAGAGAAGGGGGGTAGATGGATGTGTGGTGGGGTCCATTCCTTCTCAACCAATCACACATTTTTCCTTTTAAAAAAAAGTTTACCAATTCATGAAGTGTCTAACCATGCCAACACTTTTCAGCATAGTTTAAATTCTAGAAGGTTGAATGACATGGCACACTCTCATTGGTTGATTTTAAAGTTTACCACTTTCAAGTGTTTAACCACTCCATTCACCCTCATCTATCATTTCATCCATTATTCTACCATGCACATGTGCATATGTATCATTTTTTCGACAAATTCCGTGATACGTTACAAAAATTAAACAATTGCACTTTCATTTACACTACCATTTGTAATACCCTAACTTTTACGTTACCAATATTATAAATGCACATATGCATCTATTTGTATCAACATGAAATAAGGTGTTTTGGTACACTACTTTGAATACACTTTTTCTTTCATATATCATACCATCCATAATACACTTCCATTACCTCCTACCATCCATAATACAATACCATTACCTCCTACCATCTATAATACAATACCAATACCAATATTTTCACTTTATTACATGTATATCATCACCATTTATACCATCCAATCAACATATTACATTATAAAGTGACGACTATAACCAAACCATCAACCACTAGATATAACTAACCAAAAGAAAAAGTATATGGGTCTACTTCATCATTCAAAAAATACAAACTTTTTGTACCAAAACACATTATATAATGGTTACACAAAATGATGCACATGTGCATTTTGAATATTTATAATGTAAAAAGTAGTGTATTACGAATGGTGTTGTAAATTAAAGTGCAATTGTCTACTACTGATAATGTATTGCGGAATTTGTCGTTGTTATGATACATATGCACATGTGCATGGATAACTGTTACTCGAAAAAAAAAATTTTAGGGGTAAGAAATATAGCGATTTAAAAAAAATAGTAAAAAAATGAGTTCTTTTTTTATTTTTTTAGATTTTATTTTGCAATAAAGGTGGTTCTAGTGGTTCTCGCAATAAAGGTGGTTCTCGCATGAACCTTACCCTATATATATATATATATATATATAATATATAAATATATATATAAAAAACTTATTTGTGTGAGAAAACCTAAGAAACTCTATTTATAACATTGATCTAGATCATCTAAGGGTTAGGAAATTAGATGATTTATTTGATTTAAATTAAATACATTGATAAGGTTGATGAGTGGACTTGAAGGGTATATATGTAAAACCAAACATAACCCAGGTACAAATATATATTAAAATATAATTGGATTTGATATGCACTTTATAAACTAGATATGGATGGTACAATTATAATATATAATATATAAAGGTAGACCATTTCTCTCTCTCTCTCTCAGACAAACACACTCTTCAAAACCATCTCTCACACATACACCTATCTCTCTCTCATCTTTCTTCTCAAGAAATCAACATCTCCATCCTATTTCTTTTCAATAAATCAACAGATTTATTGGATTAATCAGGTCTCAAACTACCATTCAAATCATGAATATTTGAGGGAACGTGGCTCAAACGAAGTTGTCATCCAGGAAGTGAATTAGGTTTGAAGATTCTTGTTTCAAAAAGAGAATCAGGTCTGAAGATTGTTGTTTTAAAGAGAGAATCAATTTTGAAGATTTATGTTTAACAGAGAGAACGATGGCAAGATGAAGGTTTTTAGATAGAGAAAGTTACTGTTTTAGAGAGAAATAACAATATTCATCATGTTCATCTCGAACACCAAAAACACACGCATAATTGTGTGAGAGAGAAGCAGGTTTGAAGATCTCCATCGTGTATAACGGACGGTTCTAAATCTGGTAAGTGTTCTACTATCAGCATGAGCACACTTGATTTATTGTTAAAATGGTTGTTAATATCTTTTTGTGTGCTCAAAGTGTTCTAGTAATGGATTAATGTTCATATATTTTTCCGGTTTTTGTTTTTATGTTAAAATCATTTTTAGTTTTTGATATTTCAGTTTGTTGGCCAAAAGTAGAAGGAAGATGATGAAGAAGACAATGAAGCATGCACTGATGAAGAAGAAGACAATTGTGTAGGCATGATGGATATACTATGTAGGTGTTTTGTTGTATATGGAGTATGGTGGTTGACAAGAAATATGGTTTCCTTTTGCTTGTGCAACTTAATTTGATCTCTTTTTACTTGGTTACATGTGTTACTTGGTTTTCCATGTAACATGTGTAACACATGCTCCATCCCATGCAACTACTTTATGTAATATTACATGTGTAACACATGCTACATTATGTTTTCTCTAACTTACGTAAAAATTTGTTCTCTAACTTCTGTAACAAGTGTAACACATGCTACATCCCATGATCTCTTTTTACTTGGTAAAATGTGTAACATGGATATATAAGTGCTAGCCGCTGGTGTATAACATGCAACTACTCTATGTAACATGTGTAACACATGTAACATCATATGTTATCTAAAAATATGTTACAATCGGCGTAACAATGTTACAAATGAAAGGTATCATGTGAAACCTATCTATAGAAGTGTTGGCCTCTGGTGTAGATAATGTAGCTACACTATGTAACATGTGTAACCTAGTTGTAAATGTGTTATCCACTTTGGAACAACACATGCAAAACATGGAAATCATTTTTATATATTTAAGATAACATGATTGCCATAGTTGAATGGATGTTTGTATTCAAGAGAAAGATGGTTATCAAGACGCGAAGCATAGCTAGATTTTTGTTACCTTGTGATAGTTTTTGGATCATTTTTATATATTTAAGTTTAACCATTTTGTCACGTTTTTATGTTTTATTGTAATGTGTGCAAATACTAACGACTCATGATGACATAAAACTTACTAACACCAACTATTGATATAAAACTAGTTAGTTTTTTTGGAAGCATTACAACTATTGATATAAAACTAGTTAGTTTGTACGATACTAAGCAGGTCCCAGTTGTTGCTTAATCAGGTTACACATGTTACACAAGATGTAACATGTGTAAACTGGAAACACTTGTGTAACATTTCAGTGTAACACATGTTACAGGTTGTATCGCTAAAACTCCAAAGTTAACGTAAGTGATTGAACAAGAAATTCCACTCAAACCCAAAGTCAACGCAATATCATCCAACTCCTCTATACATGTTACACATGTTACAAAACAAACATGTAACATTGGTGATACAGAACCTACTATTTCTTTGCTTTGGGAACGATGTTACACATGTGTAACATCGATCAACCTGTTGCATTTGTTGTATAACGTGTGTGACTATTACACATAAAATGTTACATGTAAGTATTTTATATATCAGGCTGCGAAAAGAAAAATTCAAAGCATTGTTTCCTTCTCATTTCCGTTTGATTCTATACATTAAATGACCACAAAGAACAAAAAAGAGTTTAATTTGATTACCAAATCATTACACTACTTGAAAATGATAATAAAGTAAACACCCACAAAGATTAATACTAATACCCCTATAAGTATAGACAAACTCATCACTAAATAATCATCCTTCCGTTGGAATTCTTGTTTCAGTTCTTCAAATTTATCGTCAATGCTAACTCGTCAGTAAACAATCTCTCCAAAACATTAGCTTTCTCTTTCTAAAACACATAGCAGCCAACAAAAAACACACCATTGTCACCACGAAAACCTGATGATGCTTTGTAATCATTCGGCAAGCATCGCTTCTTGATAACCATTTTCATCTTGAACACAGAACATCTATTCACCAATGAACAAAACAAGTACATAATATTAATCTCTACAGTTAAACTTATTAATCCCCTATGTAACATATGTACATGTGTAACGTGGCTATACATGTGTTACCTCTCTAGTTTAACACATGTTACAAACATGTGTTATATATGTGCAGCGCCCTCTGTGTCCAAAAAAGGGCTAGGGTAACTATAAGTAACTTGTGTAATGTTGTTACTACATATGTAGCTAATTATACCACCAAAAAAACACGACTTTTTGTTTGTAAAATTAACGAGATATTCCGAATAAATTATGAAGTTTATACATTTGAACATTAAACAACCTATCGAAAAAGACATTCTAACATTTAAACTTACTATTACGTTATGTACAAATGTGTAACACCCTGTATGCAACATATATTACCCTGAAGTGTAACACATGTTACAACACATGGGACAAACAGTTTAGAATGTAGCTGGCAGGAATGTAGCTGACAGAAATATAACATGCGTAGCTAATTATGCCAGTAAAAAAAACATGACTTTTTATTTGTAATCCTTCAGCGGGCTTCGCTTCTTGATGACCATCTTCATCTTGAACACAAAACATTTATTCACCTATGAAAAAAACAAGTACATCAGTATTAATCTTCTATAGTTAAACTTATTAATCTCCTATGTAACATGTGTAAAGTGGCTATACATGTGCGACGTCTCTAGTGTAACACATGTTACAAACATGTGTTACATATATGCATCCCCTCTTTGTGTCCAAAAAAGGGCTGGGGTAACCATAAGTAACTTGTGTAATATTGTTACTACATATGTAACGTGTATATTATCAGTATACATATGTTACCACTTATGTAAGACATGTAACACCATGTATGTAAAAGTATGTTACATGAGTTGCACATACATGTAACATGTGTAACCTGGATATACATATGTATCCTCTGGCATAGAATATGCAACGACTCTATGCAACATGTGTAACCTGGATATACATGTGCTATTCTCTGGTATGAATATGCAACAACACTATGTAACATGTGTAACCTGGATATACAGTAATTATAAACCAGATTAAAACAAAACGTTGGTCACATCATTCCTTTTGTCCAAGTGTGTAACATCTAAAACAAAGATGACACCTAGCTGGTCGTTACATATCTAACAATGGGTTGTTGCATATGTAGTTGTCAAAAAAAGTAAATATGTATCTGTAAAAAATGTAACAAATGTAGATGGCAGAAAATGTAACATATGTAATAAAATAAAGGGACAAAAACGTTGTATATATTATAAAAAAGACATTACAATCAAATTTAAACTTAACAAAAGTGTTTAATATGAACTTAAATATATAAAAATGATCCAAAACCCTATCATAAGTTAACAAAAATCTAACTATGCTTCGCTTCTTGATAACCATCTTCATCTTGAACATAAAACATTCATTCACATATGAATAAAACAAGTACAACAGTATTAATCTCTTATAGTTAAACTTATTAGTCTCTTATGTAACATGTGTAACGTTTTGCTACAACACAAGTAACAACTATATGTAAGTTTTGTAACGTGGCTATACATGTGTTACCTCTCTAGTGTAACATGCGTTACAAACATGTGTTACATATGTGCAACCCCCTTTGTGTCCAAAAAAGTGTTGGGGTAACTATAAGTAATATGTGTAAAGTTGTTGCTACTTATAAGTAACATGTGTAACGTTGTTACTACATATAAGTAACTTTTTATTTGTATAATGAACGAGATATTCCGAATAAATTATGAAATTTCTAAAGGTAATGGAAATGTGTTATCCATGTGAAGTTTATAAAACAACAACTAACAACCCATCTAAAAAACATTTTTGCATTTAACTCACTATTACGTTATGTATAAATGTGTAACACCCTGTATGCCACATATATTACCCTGAAGTGTAACACATGTTACAACATATAAGACAAAGAGTTTAGAATGCAACTGGCAGAAATGTAACATACGTAGCTAATTATGCCAACAAAAAAACATGGCTTTTTATTTGTAAAATAAACGAGATCCTAAAAAGTATACCCCCTACCGCCCCAATAAAATCCTACTAAAAACAATCATAAACCCCAAATCGATGGACAAATAATTTAAAAATTCACAATTTATTTTCGTAAAAGGAATATCAATATACTTTGAAGAGAGAAATTGGGCACACAAAAATTTCTTATTGATCTTGATTTTAAAAAAGAAATAAACAAACTAAGCTTTGATTTTAAATCTATCAAACATCATCAAAAGTATAAATTAAACAAATTAAATAAATAACAAAAGTAAGATCTTTAAACTTGTTTCTCTCTCACACACTTGTGCGTGTGTTCTTGGTGTCCAGATAAACAAGATGAAGAATGTAGTTCCTCTCTCCAAAAATTAGCTTTCTATCTCTAAAAACATAAACAAAGATGTGATGAGAGCAACACATTACTACTTCGAACACCATAAAAACCACCAGGAAAAGGCAGCTTGCTGATTTAAAGAAAAAAAGAAACAAATGAAAAACTTCAAAACTTTAAACAAATAAAAACACATGCTTCCATGTGTAAAACAACTGAAAAAACACATGAGAAATAAAAACATAATAATGATGTAGAATATGATGTTTCAATACTTGAAATGGAAGTATATAATACGAAACCACCCAAACACATGATTTTGTTGTAAAAAACAAAAACAAAATTATACTTGGACCACACTAGCTAGAAAACCCAACAAAAAGCACATAAACAATCAACAAAAAACAACGTATACCTGAAGAAGATGAACCCCAATTAAACAAGAAAGTAGTCGGACATTCATCACCAATGAAGTTGTTTCGGAAAACACGGCTAGGGGAGTAAAGCCTCAAGATCATCGACGGAATTGTGTGGTTCACCCATGTGAAGATAAGCAACAATGGTGGAGAAAAATGGAATGGAGGATGTGAAAGTATAAATGAAAAAGGTGTGTAAGAGAATTTTGACAAAAGTTGATGTTTGGTGGGGGTACTCAATGCAGCTTGAGGAGATGTGTAGGTTGATCGAGTACAAGTGCATAAAAGGACATAAATACCCTTTAAACATGTGCTTGTAGATGATAATGTGGAACAATCTTTTCCACACAACGAAGGTTTGCTAGGTTTTCCTCATCTACTTACATTATATATATATATATAAGGGTAGGGTTCATGCGAGAACCACCTTTATTGCGCGAACCAATGTGAACACAAAAAACCTTAAATATAAAAAAACACACAATTTTTTTAATATTATTTTACAAAAATCACTATATTTTCTGCAAAAAAAAAACTTGTATTTTCGAGTAACAATTATATATGCACATGTGCATATGCATCATTTCTTTAACAAATTTCGCAATACCTTACTGTAGTAGACAATTGCACTTTCGTATGCTTGAATCCTTGAAAACCAACTTGTTTTACTTGAATTTGAGTTTGAATATCTAATATTTGTGTTGTTTTTTTGGTTGGCTTCGGATAAGAGAAAGAAAAGAGAAAGATAAGGAATCAGGGTGTATTGTATGGGTTTTGTGATAACAAGCATTGTATTTATAGAAAAAGGTGTGGTAAGATTTAAAATATACACTATGTTGAGCATTTTTTGTTTAAGTGTTTAAATTTGCAAAATATAAAAAACTATGGTTGTAGACGAAAAGCAAGTGGAAAAAGGAGTAGGTTTACTTGACCCATAATTTTTGACATTGTCTTACATCTCATGTATGGGTTCTTATTAAAAAAGCTAACGTACAAGAAAACACACTTGTATGGGGACTTAGGTTGGGTCGGTTGTCAGCCATAAGGCTAGAGGGGGCTAGGGTAGGTTAGTGATGAGGGTGGTGGTTGGTTGTAAGGTTGTGTGTGGTGTAAGTTTCGTTAGGTGTATAAAATACATAATTAATTATACCCGCTAGTTACATATTATTTTTATAAAACGTAAATAAAACCGCAATAATATATTTTTGTGCCAGGCGTATAGTGAGAACAAAAATTGAAAACATATATACATACCTTTTTGTGTCACGTTAATCATGTATCACAAATTTATAATTTACAATTCGAAAAATCCAAATATTTCCGAATATATATTTACATATATATATATATATACACATTTGACACATAATGATACTATAAAACGCTTCCCAAGTAATTGGGTAATTATCATCAACGTTCGCGCATTTCGGGTTAACTTGTGTGTTTTGATAATTCTCTAGAATTACCACTATAGGATATGGAAATACTACGGCTTTGCTTACCACTATAGGACATGAAATTATACTTCTAAAAACATGATGCATGGGTGTACGGATATCGTTCGGGATTTGCAGGGTGTCACAAGGTAGTTCAACATCTTGATAAACGAGCTTAAGGCTACAGTTGAACGAAAACAGAAACATATTGAAGAATTAATTGTTGAAGCTAAGGATCGCAAGATTCTGGTCAATGATCTCTCTAGAAAATTATAGAATGAAATCTCTCTAGAAAATTAAAGAATGCAACAATGACAGATTGCTTCTCAACAAGCTCAAATAGATAAATTGAGAAGAATACTCTTAGGTACTAGGTCTGGTGTTCAGGGAAGAATTCAGGAGTTAATCAAGATCCTGAAGACGATGATCATCATGATGAGTAGCCAAACCAAGACACCGAACCTGAAAATGAAGATGGTGCTGGTGACCGGTGGGAGTTCATGGGAAAACGAATGAAGTGTTGATTATAGATAAGTTATTCTCAGAGGATGGTTTGGATTATGATGATGTTACTAGTAGGGTGTTAGGTTAGGAAATGGTTGTGTATGTACCTCCGACTGAATCTAAGACGCTTGAATCTTCTATGCCTTTTGAAAATAAAGAGATTTAAATCAAGGATATTATGAAAGAGGAAATGGATGAAGTTATTAAAGCTGGAATCAAACAAAGTTACCAAGGCTCTGATGGTGTAATCTTTGAAAATAATGAAATAGTTGATGAAGATGATACATTATACCAAACCTCCGAGCATCACCCCAAGACCAAAAACAATGAATCAGAAGACAAGCACGGGGTCGTGCCAACAAGGCATGGGGTCGTGCCCCACTCAAGATTCCAGAAAGAAGAAGACAAACAGAAGCAGACAAGAGACACGGCTGGGGTCAACTTCCAGATATGCAAATCTTGGAAAGTACAACAAGTACACTGGCCACGGGCGGTGCCATTGACACATGGGGCCGTGCAAGCATCCGGACTGACAAGCTCATTTATTGAAGACAGAGAAGAAGGAGGACACGGGGCCGTGCCCACCAAGCACGAGGCCATGTGAAGCTTTCGTTTCCACTATAAATAGGGTGCTTGGTTCCATTTCAATTCATCCCTGGGCAAACCACTTCTCTCATACATGCCACCACTCCCCCACCACAATACCACCATCATCCACCACATTCATCCATCATCCATCTTTAGAGTGTGTGTAGTAATCTCGGGATCCAAGATTGATCGTAAGATTTTTTGTCAAACAAAGGCCATGCTTGGCTAATCACTTAATCACTTGGTGAAGACAAGTCATTTATGTATTACTTTTGATTTCCAAGCATTGGTTAACTTTTTAATTGGGTTTGTAGTAAGGACTTCAATATCAAGTTTTTTTATTTTAAAGTGAACTTTATTCAATGATCTTTTCATGTTTTGTTGATTCACGCATTCGTGTCTTTACGGTCTATATAAAGCACGTTAACTGCCTGGAAAGGGGGTTAGAAGGTTGGTTTGGGTAAAGTTCTTGCCTCGTTTAGTGTATAGATCATGCGAGGAGTTGATTCAAGCTTATTAGGACTTCCTTTAAGGCAGATAGCATCAAATCGGGGGAAGTAAGAATGGCTTGAATCCCTTATAAATAAAATACGGTTAAAACTTTAAACCGGCCTTGCGGGACTATATCCCTGCTGACTCAGACCAATATGGTCGAGGCTAGCGTTGCCTCCAAAAGAGGGACATGCCACATTTTGCATTAATCACTCACTTAATTATCTTTCAATATTCCAGTCTTGCGAGGCTGTATCCCTGCTGACTCAAACCAATATGGCTGAGGGTAGCGTTTCCTCCAAAAGAGGGACATGCCACTATAACCAAGAGAATCTCTTAAAAACCCCAAAGTACGGAATCATCAAAGGATATGTAAATGACGAGTTGGAACCATGCGATTTTATCTTGTTTATTTGTTTCTTTTATTACTTTATTTTCCTTTTTTATTTTACTTATTAAAAATCTTTTCTCAAAATTTGATTAGATTAGACGTCGCGATATTCTGGTATTAAAAGCTCGTTGTGTCCTTTGACGACATCGGTATCTTACCATCACTATACTACGCCAACAATGGGTGCACTTGCCCTAATAAAACGCAGTCCTAAACACGGGCTCGTGCTTAATTAACACGGGCCGTGCTAACCTTCTGTTTTCAAAATATTTTTTTTCTTTCTTTCCGGAGAGCCGTAATCTTCTGGGTATTATTCAAGCAATGGATTATTACATGGGAGATTATGATTACTACTATTATAGTAATTACGAGGAACCATATTGTACCATATGCGGTGAATCCCATTCGGTACAAAATTATTACCTCTTTCATCCATCAACCTCATACACAACAAATGAGGAACCAAGGTTTGAGCTCCCAAAATCAAGATTTGATTGGGACACTCCACCATTTGAAACGTACGAGACACCACCCACCATCACCCCCGAAGTTGAAAGCCTCATACAAAGTTTTAAGAACTTAGAACTATTGATTAAGCAATCTCATGCAAGAGAAGAGACACCATTTGTACCAAGAAGGTAATCAAAGAAAGGTAAAACCTCAAAAGCGAAAGAAGAGGAACCACTCAAAGAAAAGCCTATACATGAAGATGAAAAAACCAAACCAAGTCACACGAAAGGTAAGTCTACAAATGTAAATTTCCAACAAGACCTCCAAGAAATCTACAACCTTCTTTTGAAAATCATAGTTTGGTTCGATCTCATGCTAAGTTTTTAAAAGAGTTAAACACTATGCTAACATCAAAGAAATGGCAAGTGTTAATTTAACTAAAGATCAAACTTTACTAATACAAAATGAACAAACTGAATTAAACATAAAACCCTAACATGTTTTATTCAAAACATCTATATTTGTAACATTTCAATATATAAAGATCTTTGTGTTAATATAATGCTAGCTATGTATTTGAAAGATTAGGTACTAGTGATTTCCTTTCGATCAAAATTCTTATCCTCTTGGCTAATCAAAAAACTAAACACACTACGGGAATGGTTGAGGACGTTCTCACTTAAACGCACCAAACGATTGTACCAACCGACTTTATCATCCTAGATGATGCTCCACTCATGTTGGGGCAACCATTCACAAAAATCCATCAAGCTTTGCTCAAACATAAACACCATAATCTTTCCACTAAACTTGGGGCCAACAAACGAAGCTTTAATCTCGATATGAAATACCCAATAAGCAATGAGACCCCTTATTAGAATATGAGCCAGAACCACCCGATACGGTGGGTCTAGCCAAGGACCTTATAAATGTGGCACACCATGGAGGCATTCCATAAACTATCTAATAATAAAGTAGTGTACTTAAACATAAGTTTTTCAATTTCAAAAAGTATGGCGTCATACTGAAAAAAGAATAATTATGTTTATAATTTAGTTTAGCCCTTAATTATGTTTTTATTTCCATGTTCTCTAGTTGTAGGAATAAGATACACTCAAAAGAATGAGGGGGATAGCCAAAGGACGTTGAAATAGAACCCCATGCACGTAAACAGAAGTCTCCCGATTCAAAATCTTCAAAACAGTAAGTGTAGCATGGGGCCATGTAAGGTAAGCACATCCCGGTGCCTCAAGTCTGCAGAAAACAAATTCGTTTCTGGAACTGTTACACGGGGCCTTGTCTCTTAGACACGCCCCCGTGTCTGTCTTCTGGTAATTTTTTGTTACTAGCACTTTTTACACAGGCCACGCCGCCCGTGTCTGCCTTCTGAAATTTTCATAGAAGTCTTGATACTGGCGCTTTTTACACGAGGCAGTGTCCCCCAAATATGCCCCCGTTTCAAGTATTTGATTTTTGAAAAATTTTGTTGTTTTAAACCCACATCTACACATTTAATCAAATCTAACATTTTGGACACATTGAGGACAATGTGTAATTTAAAGTGTGGGGAACTTGAATTTGTTTGTCCTAAAATAAGCCTTACACAATACTCTACTTGAAACCGCTAAATCAGCCCATTTTTTTTAAAATAATTTTTTTAGTTTGTTTTGTTTGTTTTTAGTTTAGGTTAGAAACCAAGTTCGAAAAATTCAAGTTTTTATAAATTTACAACCGATAGCTCGTAATAAAGAACCATGAGAGAAAATTTTATAAAAAGGCATGACAATCTTTCTAAAATTTGATTGTATATATATTTTCACACTTTTACCCTTTTCCTACAAAATTGTGAGTTTTGAGCCTCTACCGAGCATTCAATATCATATCTTTACTAAATGCTCACTTTCATTTCTTGTGTGAACAACCCGTACGGTTCTTACGAATCTAGAACTTGACAAGACAATACATTAACGGTCCTTACCAACTAATCCAAGTAAGTACATGATTGAGGCGTTAGGACTAGAAACCCTTTTTCTTCTTTAACCTAATTGTCTCTTTAACTCCCTACCAAATTTTCCCTTAGTCAACCCTTTTGAGCCTAAACCTTTCATTTCAAAAACCCGCAAAATACCATTTTGCATAAATCACCCATCACCCAAAATCATTTTTATTTTTTACACCCCTTTATTTTAGTAAAATTCGGTTCTTTTGAGATACACAAAAAGATGTGACTTAGTTATCTTTGTTATATATTATATATATATATATATTTTCTAGTTGCTTGAAATAAAATAAGCAAATTTATTGCTTATAAGCCTTTAGTTTATACCTAAGTCACAAATAAATAAAGTTTTCAAAAGAAAATCGACATTTTACGCCTTTAACGACTTTTCAAAAAAAAAACTACCCTACCCTTAAAAATCCTCTTGATATTTACAAAGATTATGTTAAAAAGGAGGAGGTTTGATTACTTGTCAAGCATATGGTAGAAGTAAGTTCCATACCGGGACCGAGCGTTTCACTTATATATCTTCGCCCGAGTGTTGAGTGATCACTTGTGAGGTGTGTGAATTTGTATGTAGCTAAATAAATTTTAAAAGGTATGTCATGCCAAAAATATTTATTTTTCTTAAAAGAGTTCTAAGTAAATCATGTTGAATAGGACTGTAAATAAATTAAAAACAAGAATAAAAAAGAACTTGGATTACAACACTCTACAAACAAGACCCGGAAACTTCTTCTCTACCAATTTCATTTGGGCGTGTAAGCAATATTAAAGAGTTTTGCTTGAGGAAAGCAAGATTCAAAGTGTGGGGGTATATGATATGCACCAATGCAGCACATAAATTATATCAAATAAAGTATAAAATCAACCCTTTTTAGTACTAAGTTGGAAAAACTGTGTTTCTTTGTATACTTTTAATTTTTAGGATTAAAAGAGCTTAAATGTACAGAAGGAACAAATTAACGGTAAAAACCAACATGAATACAAAAGAAGGAAAGTTGATACATTATACCAACCCTCCAGCTTCACCCCAAGACCAAACACAACGAATCAGAAGACAAGCATGGGGTCGTGCCCCACTCAAGATTCCAGAAAGAAGAAGACAAAAATAAGAAGACAAGAGACACGGGGCCTTGTCCACGCAAATCTTGGAAAGTACAACAAGTACAATGGCCACGGGCGGTGGAGTTGACACACGGGGTCGTGCAAGCATCCAGATTGACAAGCTCATTTATTGAAGACAGGGAAGAAGGAGGACACGGGGTCGTGCCCACAAAGCACAGGGTCATGTGAAGCTTCTGTTTCCAGCTATAAATTGGGGTGCTTGGTTCCATTTCAATCCATCCCTTGGCAAAACCACTTCTCTCATACATGTCACCACTCCCCACCACTATACCAGCATCATCCACCAATTCATCCATCATTCATCTTTAGATTGTCTGTATTAGTCTCGGATCCAGATTGATCGTAAGAGTTTTTGCAAACAACGGTCATGCTTAGCTAATCTCTTACATCACTTGGTGAAGACAAGTCATTTATGTATTACTTTTAATTTCCAAGCTTTGGTTAACTTTTTAGTTGGGTTTTTATTAATGACCTTAATATCTAGTTTTTTATATTGAAAGTGAACTTTATTCTATCATCTCTTCATGTTTTGTTGATTCACTTATTCGTGTCTTTAAGGTCTATATAAAGTATGTTAACTGCCTGGAAGGGGGTTAGAAGGGTGGTTTTGGGTAAAGTTTTTGCCTCGTTTAATGTACAGATCCTACGAGGACTTGATTCAAGCTTATTAGGACTTCCTTTGAGTCAGATAGCATCAAATTGGGGGAAGTAAGAACGGCTTGAATCCCTTATAAATAAACTAATGTTAAAACTTTAAACCGTCCTCGCGGACTGTATCCCTGCTGACTCGGACCAATATGGTAGAGGGTAGCGTTGCCTCGAAAAGAGGGACATTCCACATTTTGCATTAATAACTCACTTAATTATCTTTCAATATTTCAGCCTTGCGGGACTGCATCCCTGCTGACTCAGAACAATATGGCTGAGGTAGCATTGCCTCCAAAAGAGGGACATGCCACTATAACCAAGATAATCTCTTAAAAAACCAGTACGGAAATCATCAAAGGATTGTAAATGACGAGTTGGAACCAAGTGATTCTATCTTTTTTATTTGTTTCTTTTATTACTTTATTTTCCTTTTTTATTTTACTTATTAAAAAACTTTTCTCAAAATTTGATTAGATTAGACGTCGACGATATTTCGGTATTAAAAGCACTTGTGTCCTTGGACGACCTCGGTATCTTACCATCACTATACTACGCCAACGATGGGTACACTTTCCCTAACGTGCTGTGGAGAGTGATAGTGTTATATCGTGTTTTATAAATTTAAAGATTGATAAAAAGAGTAAAAAAATACTTAAAATAATCTAAAAATATATACACCCTCACTCACGTCAACATTCCTGTGGGGTTTTCTTTTCCACCTGAAGTACCTACGACATAACCAATCATTCCTGAAGGGTCCACGTCCGGTAAAGGTAAGAAACTAGTTCGTGCATCTTGGTTTAAGGAGCTTCCGGTCTCTCCAACTCGTGAAAAGTCCTATGTTGACAAACCAGCTGCAAAGAGAGAAGGTCATATTATTAGTTGGAAATATGATGAAGTCTTTAATTGCTTCGTGATTAATTGATTGGGTGGACTTCATTATTTTCCAGGCTTAGGATTTAAAAGCTTCAACAATCTTCTAGCTTGTGAACTTCACTCGTTAGCACAAAAACCTTTGGTTATTCATAAGAATGATACTCATGGGAACCATACGACTGAAATTCTTCGACGTGAAAGTGCACATGGATTGAATTTGATTAGACTTGCCAAGCTAAGATTGTTCGTGACAAATCTGGGAGACATCTTATGACAAAGAAGCCTTAGGTGACTCATATCTATTCACCTGTGGTAGTTATGTCTAGAGCTTTTCTTCACAAGATAGTTGATGACTTCAAGCATTGATGATATGATGGAAGAACAGGTTAAACTGTGTTTGAGTTGGATAAATAGGGTGAAGTTCGCAGATTGTTCGATCAGGTAAGCTTGATAAACTTTTTAAAGAAAGACCTGCAAATCCTAAAAGACAACAAGATCTTGTATTAAAAGCAGCTTAGAGCAGAAGCAAGACGGTTTCAAAGGCTCATCAAGTTTTACGTAAAGAAAGGGATTCATGCGGGAAGCAATGCAGGTTTTGGTTGGAACAAAGTCTGAAGAAGTATCAAGATAATGTCCAGGGGGTTCTTTGCTATTTTGACAGTTAGCTAATTAGTAAGTTCGGTTTAATTGTAATTATTAGGTTTAGGATTTTACTTTTAATTAGGGCCCTAATGGTGATTAAAGCCCATTAGGGAGCCTAAAGGCTTCTACCCCAAACCTATATTGTGACACCCTGAGAAAATCCCCAGACACTTTGATTTTTTTAGTGACTACTTACCAAATTTCGGGACGAAATTTTTCTCAACTTAGGGATGATGTGAAAACACGCATTTTCAGGTTAACACCATTACACTTAAAGTTAAATTGCTATATTGCTATACAAGTTTTAATGTTTTGGAATGTATGGGGTTATTTGTGTAAACATTAAATAACAAATCTTAAACTCGTACTAACTCTAAACCTAAAACCAGACCACAAACCTAACTCCCAAATTCAGAATCTAACCTCGGACACCCCCCTCACTAAACTCGGACACCTTACCTAAACTCGGACACCCCTAAAACCATACAAACTCGGAATTCTTCCCTCTATCTTTTTATACAAACTCGGAACCATCTTAAAAACCCTAACCAACTCAAGTTTGTTATATATACATAAACATGCAAACCCTACCTATTAACCAGAACATGAAATCTCTCTCCCTCCTGTTTACCCTCCCAGAAGACACAACAGCGACAACAACATCTCTGCCCTCTCTCGATCTCTTCTCCATCTCGCAGCCTCTATATCCATCCCGATAACCTATTCTTGCCTTGTTTGTAGTTCATGTTCATATATATATATATACATATATATATATTATATATATATATGAGTCCTTGGCTGTGACTTGTTTACATGATTACATTAAAACATGATTCTTGAATGCTAGGTTTGTTTAGATTTAAGTCTTGATGAGTTATGCGATTTTTAATGAAGATGTTACGTATATGTGTGCATGTATGCTTAAGGTTTCGATCTGGAACTTGAACTGATGATAACTTGATGATAAAACTGATCTACATATTGTTATACATGTCTTAGTAGTCGAAAAGCATGATAAAACATTCATAAACATGTTTTTATAACAGTTGTTAGTAAACAACTTATGTGTAGATATTTAAGCCAACTAAAACATAATGAAATGAAATGGTTCTTAAGTATAAAATGAATTTCAATGAAATAGCTTAAAACCAACTGGATTCGTATTTTTTCTGACTTGTTTTGGTCAGTCAAAAGATTTAAATAAAATCATAATTAAAAGCTGCGTTTTTCTGCAGAAATTGTAGTCCATTACGGAAGTCATAACTTGGTCAATAATTGGAGTTAATACCTGAAATTTTTACAGCAGATAGCCTTAGGAGATGATGAAATTCTACAGCTGGAATTTCGTTAAACATATCGACGGGGATTTTTATATAAAATAAACCGTAAACTGTCTACATAATGTGACGAAATTAACCTTTATGTGCTATATGAATTTTGGTGATTTTTTATGAACATTTAGACATTGTGAAAGTTATACAGACCTTTCGGACCTAATGACACATCTCATAAATTATTTATAATTTTTCTACTTTGTTTACTATTTTAAACAAAAATCATAAAACAGCTCAAATACGGATTTTGAGCTGAAACTCTGAAACTTGATGGTTATGTGTATAAGTGAATTTGCTTGTTAATGCAAGGTATTATTTGTTATTTGATACCTAAACACACATCATTGAACATATTGCATGATCGGAGGTGTACCCGTGCATATAACCACACGAATGTATAAATAAATATCAATGTGTATGCATATTACGTGATAGAATACGTGTGTAGAATTCAAGTGACTTGTGAATATTAACTAAGATAAGAAGGTAAGCATATCAGGACGTGGTTCACCACACCTAACCCTTGTCACTAAAATTCTAGCCAAGCAAATCTAAGTTGAGTTCACTACTTTTCTAAAAGCACGCATCCCTGGTTTGGGACTACACATATAATACTGGATGGAATACCACAACTGTAATACTTTAGTTTAATTTCGTGTCTATAGTGGACTAAACAAAGCATCTATCTTGAAAGTTCCACCTTTATACCGATCAGTTGCCGGGTGACAAACGGGGTATTAGTTGATAACGCTAATAGGTTTGACAAACCTCGCACCGTGCGGGGAGCCGGGCGTGAACTTTTGACCTCTACTTTGCATCAATGCTGATAGACATTGATATGGGGCACAAAAACATAGGGGTGTTCAGAATTCGTTTCGAAATTCGATTATCAAGAATTCGTTTCGATTATAAGAATTCCAATTCGATTCAAATCGACTCAAGTAAATGAATACGAATCGAATACGAATTTATAATTTCAAATTCGATTAGATTTGAATAATAGTTATACATTTTTATTTATTATTTTATATATAATACATATATAACTTTTATTATGGCTATACTATAAATTATTTTCAAAATTTATTCCAAGTAGTGAAATTACCCATTACCAAACCCACTACATGGTCCATAACTAAAACTTAAGTAACAAATCTATCAATAGATTTCTAACCCTAAAATACTAACTTGTAATGTGGAGTGGTTATTCCCGACTTCTTGGTTTGAATTTTAGACTTATGGTACTTTATTTGAAACTTTTTAATGTAATATTGTGCTTTATGGCTGCTTTAAAATTTATGTTTCATTTTGATAGTTTTTTATATGTTTTAAAAGAATCTGAATCAAATCGAATTTATTCGAATTTGAATTTTTAATCGGATACGAATTGGGTTTTTTATTCGAATATGAATTGGAATCGAATTGAGTGGGTTTTAATTGAACACGAATTGAAATTGAATTCAAGGAAACACAAAAATTATTCGAATAATTTGAAAATTCAATATTCGATTCGATGAACACCCCTACAAAAACATACACAGTCAGTATTCTGTACTACCAGTTTAGTTGCTTAATAGTGGGTTAGCTACCTATGACATGCCTTTATAACTTTTGTAATTTGAACATACTTTTCGTTGAGCTAAAACTATGAACTCGCCAACTTATTTTTGATACACTTTAGCATGCTTTGCAGGACGCTAGGTATGACTCACATGGGAACTTGCAGCTTGGAGAGTGTCATGGCTTTTTATTAAACGTTTTCCTTATTTATGCTAAACAACTTTGGGTTTTATTATGTCTAGATTTTTATACTTTAGCTTCCGCTATTAAACTTAAACTTATGTTTTCAAACATTTGAAACCATTATCACTATTCATGTTGAATGTGGTAGTTAAAGATTTTCCAATTAATTTGAAATGATTCAACATGATTATTGGTTTGATTCGGATATGTCACACGCCATGCGGTAAAACCCGCATGTGGAATTTGAGGGTGTGACATATATATAGCTCAAAGTTAGTTTTTGTGGTTAATGGTTTTCCTTGGGTTCTAAGAGAGCTTGAATCCTTTGTAAGAAAACCATCCAATTTGTATTGTGTTTTGGAATTAATAGTGATTAATAAATCCTGAAAAGTTTAAATATTGCATTGCGTTATCTCGTTCATCTCGTTTCTCTACCCCACGATCGGTGTTTTAGTGATTTCCGCTTACTAGAACATCATTGATCAGTTTCTCTGTTAGTTCTTCGATCCAGTGGACTTATGATTGTAGTCTAACAAATTCGTTCGAATGGAAAATTGGCAGATTTATTTACCAAATCACTTCCGACCTCAACATTTAAGAAGTTGGTTTACGGGATTAGGATGTGTCGACTCAAGGAGTCTTAATCAATAATCATCAGGGAAGAAAAATACGCGTTGCATTCTTTTTCCTTAGCTATAGTTTTATCCCACTGAATTTTTCTAGCAAGGTTTTTAACGAGCCAACATCACCAAGCACATTAAAATAATAGTATTTATTTTTTATCATCGTGTGGATAGTCAATGAGAGGCGTTATAAGTGCCTTATTATTTGGTGACTCTTTAGGTACATGCTTCATAATACGATGACCCTCCACATACATCACTCTTGTCATATGATTAATTTTGTGTTAATGTAAGTGCCTATAAATAATGTATTTGTATCTCATAATTATATCAGTTAAGAAAATTATTCCCCTTTTTCATTTTTCTCTATATCACTAATAGATTGTTTACAATAGCCTCCTTTCTTTTATCTCATATTATTTCTTTTTTTTTTATTCTCTTTATAGGTAAGTATTTATGTTTTAGAACGAACTATTCTCTTTATAGGTAAGTATAAATTTTTACAGAACCAATTAAATATAAAAAAAAATTAGAAGGATAATAGATTGTGTATTCCTTTAAAATTTCTTTAAGTTTAGATATCCAGTATTCACTCAAAGTATAACACGTTTGATCATGTTGTAGTTATTAACTTATTATTATTATTTTATTTTTAAATATTATTTTTTGACATGATGTCAAAAACATATATAAGAGAAAAAAATAAAGAAGTTAAGAATAGAATAAGGATTTAGAATATAAAGTTAGGAGGAACGGCAATAATAGTTATATACACCATTTGGGCCAAACATGCATCTCAATGACTCAAAACAAATCTGGCATGCCCAAAAAACCAATATCATAATGGTCAAATGTATCCAATCGTTACATCATCGAGCCCATTTTGCATTTATATATACTTTGTGGCGTGATGCAGTGGGGAAAACGTAGAAAAATATTCAGACAAAAGTAATTTCAAGTAATCTAAAATAAATTCGTGATATGCCTAAAAGATATCGATACGTGTTTTAAGTCGATCAAAAACCATAAAAATACCGATAGTGGTCTCGATACAAAAATCATAAAAATAAGTATCAGTAACGATGTTCGAACGCCATTGCTTCAATAAAAAAAATACGTGTACTACAAAAAAAAAATAAAAAAGTTTCTATACAATAGTTTAATCACACAAAAGTTATCTCGGGTAACCCAAAAAAATAAAGTCTTGATATACCAAAGGATATGGATACATGTTTTACATCCATCGAATGTCAGAAAAAAAATAGCGATACAAATTTGATAATACCTATACGGTACCGATGTTGTTCGGTAGGCAATTTTTTATAATAATTTCATTTAAATTCGTTACTTTTTTAACAATGAATGAAATTCATCGAAAATCTATTTCTAAAATCAACTTGTTCTACTTTTGAGATCTGAACCCACAAATAAATCCTACGAGTTGTGAAACTTAGAGAATTCGATCTTTACGAAAGTTTTTTTCAAAACTTTACGAAAAATCCTAATCAACTTTCTAAAAAAAAATTTGATTAACCACCCACAAAAAAACGGATATAATGTTGTAAATGTCGATGTCACTAGATTTTTTACAGCAGTTGTAATATAGGCTGAAAACGACACTTCGGTTTTTTTACTGTCATGTTTGTAACATTTTAATCTAGAGGTGTGAAAATTTGGGCAAAACTCGCATGGAAATTCAGATTTCTCTAAGTCTCGCAACTTGTAGTAGTTTCTCTTGATCAGAATACATATATGTGTGTGTGTGGAGCGTTGGGGAACACTAAGAAGGTGAAGAATCAGAAAATCATGCATTTAACATGTTAAAAATTATATAAATACATGTAGAAGCCTTTTAGTAAAAAAATTAAAAACAAAAAGGAATTATAAATATTAAAAAACAGTAAAAAAGGTAAAAAAAATTTACAAAAATAATCTTTTTATGAAAACACACCTTTATATGCCAAAGATTCGAAAAGAATAAAAAAAATAATTTTTAGCCCTTTTAAAATATGTTTAACATATTAAATTTCCCTGTTTTCTCGATTTCTCTATTTTTTAGTTCCTTCCATTTTATATATGATATGATTGTGCCAAACATCAAGATTGTATTGAAATGGAGCTTTATCAAACTGATTTTCTAAATAATCAACAAAAAATAGAAGAAAAGTAAATGATGCATGGCCTTTGTATTTGATAAGGGTGCTTTTAATGAACAATAATAATGTAGATATGATTGAGGACCATGTGTATAGTGAGCACCATGTGTCACTGCTCCCTAAAGCATTCAATTTCGCCGATCTAGTTTCTTTTGGATATTCTTTCTCTTACATGTACTTCCTTCATCTATACTTGTATCAACATACTATGATGTTACTAAATTTAATTCAACAAAAAAAATAGATTATTAAATAGTCAGTAATAAAATTACTAGAATTATGGACGATATATTAAGATAAGATGTTTTACTTTAAATAGTCAATAATAAAAGTACTAGAATTATAGGATGATATAGTAAGATAAGACGTTTTACTAATATTGTTTTTAATTAACTTTTTAAAAAATCAAATACGAAGAATAAAATAAGTAAGAAAAAAAAATATAATACTGAGCTCATATATCTGTGACACTTATTTATTTATTTGGTATAGATATCCCAATCTTAATTCATTGTTTCATTATTAGAATATGATATAGAACTTTAGATCCATGACTAAAATATAATAATTTGTAATTTTGTTTCATTATTTTAAGCTATTGTAATGAATTTGTTTTTAATTAATTATCTATTTATTTGATATAGATATCCCAATCTTAAAGTCATTTGTTTTTAATTATTTTTTAAATGAAGTTATAAGTAATTTTAGAAAGAAAAAGAAATGTTTTTTGAAGTTCTTTTTCCTAACGAACCATTAAGAAGAACGGTTTTTAAAAATGCTTGAGTTTTAGTAAAACGAAGTGTTAAAAAAGTTTAATAAACAAACGATTTTAAAAAGAGCGGTAAAAAATGAACAACATAATGATTTAAAAAATGGTTTAAAAGTGAAGGATTTTAAAAAAGATGCGCAGTTTTCAAAAAGATTTTAAAAAAATGATTTTAAGATCGACATTTATATAAAAAATTGTGTATTTAAAACGTATTTTATTAAAAAATAATCATAAAAATAAAAACAATTAAAAAACTTAAGTAATTATATAAATAGTCTCTTAATATTAGAAAAATACGAAGTAATTTCTAACTTCCATAAACAACCCCTATAGTCTAAAAGGACAAAAATACCTTTACATTTAACTGCAAAAAAGAAACAAAGTTAGTGTTAGAGGCTAAACCTACTAGAAAATGAAAACTGAGAGTCTAATATATCAAAAGATTCTTTTCTAATCTGTAATTATTAAACTCGCTAAACAAAGAAGGTCAAAATAGTAATTTACTCTATATATTAAAATACATACATCGATGCATACATATAGTCTTTATGCGTAATGTAAGTAGGTATTTGTCCTTCTCAAACAGGCGGTATTAAGTTGTTAACTTCAAAGATTGATATTTCATGTTTATCGCCATAGTAGCCGACAATATCCAATTGATCTAACTTAATCTATATTTAGGGTCGTTTCTAGAGGCTCTAAACGAACTATAAAATCGACACCCTTTTAAAGGAGATTTCAATTTAAATCTCCTTTTACCAGAACTTGAGACCGGCAATTATAAACTAAAGAAATATAGGTGGCAGAGTTATATGTTGTGTGTATAAATATAATATTTGTTTAGATTCAATTTAATGATGTAAATTATTTAATGAGGTCGCGATAAATGAGGATAGGAGCGGAGGATGCGTTGAAGGTAGACAACCGTGTTCACGATAAAAAAGATCTGAGCCATTGTTTTAAGCCTAAATGTTTTACTTGTTTGGGTCATTATGTCTTTACTTTTGTTTGTTTATTTGGGCTAAACACGCATGTAATACATATAAAAATAATAGAAAATTGGAGGCCGTTATTTTTTGAGGGTCCTAGGCATTTTCCTAGCATGCTAAGCCTATAGGACCGACCCTGTTTATATTATAAAAAAGCAAAAAAAAAGATTAAAATAATAATATAACAATAGTAATAATAATAATAATAATAATAATAATAATAATAATAATAATAATAATAAAAGAAATGTAGATTTCCAAATCAAGAAACTCAAGTAATGAAGCTTCATTCCAGTTGGGATGAATTCTTTTTTTAACTGGGGTGTGGGCTTGACTGGCCCTTCAACGCCAACTGGTCCACCTCGGATTAGTGTGATTAGTTGGGTATTGCGTTGCCTCTTTGGTGTGGGAATTAAACCTGGCGTGGGGGAGGGGGAGAGCAGGGTGACATGGTTGGCTTTGGTTGGCTGGTTCAATATGGTTAGCTTTGGTTGACTACTTTAATTAAAAAAATTCAAGTGGCTGGCCCCACCAAGCTAAGCCACGCCACACCATACCCCTAGCTTTTGAGTATAACCTTGTAGATCCCACCATCGCCAAGTGTCAAGAAATGCGGCCAACCCAAACCCCTCCACACCCTATGGTCTAACATCAACTATATTTGAATATAGGAAGTAGCAAGATGCCAAAGTTACAATCAGAAAAGAAATAGATCATACAATTGAGGATATATCAAATTTTATCTAATTTTTCCAATCTAAACACATACCCCTAACATTGTTTTTACCCACAAAAAATTAAGACCCATACTTAATAAACTTGCATTTTATAAGGGATTTGCAATAATATATTCAAATTGCAAGTACAAGACTATACGTCATTGTATGATAATTAAAAATTTTAACCATTTTCAAAAGGATCACTACATGTTAACGATGTTCGGTTTGATCAACAATTAAACCAAAATGCTTAAGTTTGATCTTTAATTGCGTTAAGTTCTTCGTTAAGCTTGATCGTCATTCGGTGCTTCAAGTCCATTACCTAATTTCATAAATCATCAAAGACGTTAGTTATAAGGAGTTTATAACGTATCTAGTCAAGCCCGAATGCCAAAAACAACTAAAACAAACATTTTGTCAAATAACCCGCCGTAAGTTACGGCACCCTGCCGTAGCTTACGACATGAGTTGTCTGTTTTTAACATCAGCTTCCTGCCATAACCTACGGCAGGAATCCGTAGCTTACGACATGCTGGAGCTGCAGATTCCAACGTTTCCCTTTGTTCGTAAAAATTCCATAACTACGCGAATCTCATCCATTTTGCTTCAAACTTGTTTCTAAATGACCATAAAACATTTGTCTACATGATTTACCCAAAATCCTTAACCGGATTCATAACTTTTATGAATTACGCAACCGTTACCCGGTTTATATAGTTATTTTGTCCCGTTATGGGATTTAAGCACTTAAGCTTGAACCTCACTTATTCTTTCCATACCACTTATTTCCACACTAAGACTTCCATTTATCTTCCACTACAACCTTATTTGTGGTGAATTGTTATGGTAAAATCATTATATTCCGATCTTACCCTCCGGTTTGACATTTTACAAAAATGACCCGTTTGGAGGCATTAAGCCAAAGAGGCTTACGCCTTTCACTTTTACACCACCGAAAGGTCGACCCAATTATAAAACCCATTTTTAAACTACCCTTAAGGGTCGTTTTCCCGGTTCATCATTCGGGGGTATTTTGGTCAATTTTAGTACTTTTAACTACAAAGGACATTTAAAAGCTCATTTTGACTAAGTGAACACTTGTAAATTGTATTCCAATTAAAATTCATCGTGTTTCTAAGAACATAATATCTCCAATTTAAATTACTAGATATACCGCACTTTAGGTAATCCAATGTCCACCCATGACTCAATTAACTCTCGTCAGACCCTAAGTCCTCATTGAGGTTTGACCCATTACACATACCTGGTTCGGGTCAAAGCGTTGACCCGTTTTTTAATACCTTGTATTTATGAGTTGCTAATTGTTAGCAATGCATGCACATACGCTATTCTTTCCTGTGAGCATAAAACTCAACAAACAATCATTAATCATTATTGTCAAATGGTGATAACATCACCATTTGACCCGTTTGGCTCGAGTGACCATTTTACCCACCTCTTGACTTACCCTTTTTGCATTAGGATGACCCAAACATTATATATTACAAGAAGGTATTTATTTACCATCTCACCCATTGACTCGTTACGGTTTACACCATGTGGTCATATTTCTTAAAAGTCATTTCTTTACTCGTTTGACCCATTATGGCTTACGCCATGGCGTGTCTTTTCAAAACTTATTGTTTACTCGTCAACAAGTTTCCAAATCATCATTTTACCCTTTTTACCCATTATGGCTTACGCCATATGGTATCTTTCCAAAACTCATTGTTTACCACCAAATGTGGTTTCTTACCATTTTTACTCGTTCCGACCAGTATCGATTCGGTCGTAAAGTATATTTCAAAGGCTCATTCACATACTAGGTCTCCTTGTTCTTAACAAAATACATGAGTAAATGTTCTATTTAAAAGATGTAAGCTTTACTTACCTTTGCATCCGATTATGCTCTTTCCCGCGTATTTGATCCGTTTGACTCGTTCCTTCCCAAGCTTCCACCTAGCTTGTCAAGCGTCAAACTACCATTTATCATTCGCAAGATGGTTAGATTAGTCATCATTTGTCACAACTATCCCACCTTACGGACTTTATATCAAAATTCCCATTTGATCCTATTATAGGTTAGTTTGACTTTTAAAAGTCAAACTGCTTATAACATATGCAAATGTACTAATAAACTCAACAAACTCATTTGAGCATTTCATCACACACTTGGTGGATATCATTTTAATCCTCACTCAATGTGTCTAAATTCTAACAATTTACCATGTATTCACACTTCATGATATTCAACTGTATTCAATCATCAAGATTTTATACCGTAAGTCCTACGTATATGAATCAACCTAAGGAGGTTAATTTCTTGTAATCATGTCAAAACTCATTTAGTTAACTACTCAAACAATCATCATGTATATCTTGTGCTAAATATTTCACATAATCAATAACTATGATAGTGAAGAATACCTCTACTATCTTCAAAACATATAAGTTCATCATATTCACTTAGGCATTACATCAAACACCTTGTGGGCATGAATTTTTACACTACTTCTATCAAGTATATGATTGAATTATTTGCCATGTATATACAACTCATAACATCAAAATGGTTGGAATGTTAAATTAGCACCTAAACTCAATGCATCAAACATCCAAAACACATCATGTTCATCCTCATAATTCATGTGTTCTTCCTCATTATCCAAAACCCACTTAACTATGTGTAGTAAATCAACCAAACACCCAAATCATAGCGATATATTTAAAATTTTTACTTAGCATTTGTTCCTAAGCAAGTATACATCTCTTATCTTACTTCAATTTCTGAAATTCATACATGGATTGATGTAACACCCTGAAAACGGGTTTGGCAATTCAACCATGTTAATAATAATGAACGGGAAAAATATTGTTAGTGGTAAAAATTAACCTGGTGAATATTAGGATTTAAATAAATAAACCTAATATTAAATAAAAGGTGAAAGAAAGCTTTTGGGAAAATAAAGGTTTACAAGAGGCCCGAGTTAACGGGACTTGAAATAAAACGGGTATAACCTCCCCGAACCCACTAAGTTAACTAGGAATGTTTAACCTAGTTAATAAGAGAAAATATTGTTGGAAATAAGTAGGTTGAAGCCTACTTAATAACTAACCAAACATGAGGGACCAAAGTGGGATAACTTGGAAGTTTAATTATTAAATGAAAAAAAAACACACAAAGTGTGTGTTCTGGATTGATCGGGAGAAGGCTCCAAGGAGCCAAAACCTTAGTTCATCAAATAACATCAAATTGAAGGGCTATTTGGGGCTCAAATTCATGAATGAACGTGAATTAACGATCACCCAATCTAGGGGATCATAAGATATGTCGAATTTTGATGTTTAATTAGTTGTGAAATTTTGTTGAACATCACGAGTAGCGATTTATGTATGAATCGTAGAGGTTATAGCTGAACTAGTGATGTATACTTGCTTTGGAACAAAACCCTAAGTGAAAATTATACATATGTTGCTATGATTTAAGAGTTTAGATGATTTACCACACTTAGATAAGTGGATTTTAATAATATGATGAAATTGATGATATAAACATGTTTAGAATCATCATACATGATGGTGATAAGAAAGTGTTTGATAATCTATGAATTCGAGTATATGATCATACTTGTCATAAGATGGGCCTTTGTATAATACAAAGAAATTCATGTTAAAATCATGTTATAGATGCTTGAAATCATGTTACCTACTATTTAGTATGAAAAATTTGATTTCATTAAGTAATCAGATAAAATGCCTAAGTGAGTTCGATGAACCAATTGTGCATTGTATATGTTAATAAGTCAATTGACTTTTTAAAAGTCAAACTGACCAATGATAAGATTGAATGATAAATTCGACATAAAACCTGTAAGGTGGAATAGTCGTGATTGATAATGACTAATCTAACCATCTTACGAATTATGATGATAGTTTAACGCTTGATAAGCTAGGTGGAGGCTTGGGAAGGAAACGTGTCAAACGAATCAAGTATGAAGGAAAAGCGTAATTTGGATGCAAGGTAAGTAAAACTTACACTTTTCTATTAGATCACCTACTTGTTGTAGTTGTTATAATTATGATAAAACGGTAAATTAATTAAGGTGATCTGACGCGATACGATACAGGTCAGAATAAATAAAAGGGATAAAACGGGAGTTCGGTCTCGTATAGAACGAATAAACTATGAGTTTTGAGAAAAGACATATTATGGGGTAAACCATAATGAGTAAAAGGGTAATATGGTAATTGGCTACGAGCTAACGGACAAACAATTGTTCTTGAAAGACGCTCTACAACGTAAAACATGATGAGTCAAAAGAATTAAGAAATGATTTTAAGCAATATGATAATACGGTGTAAACCGGAACGGGTACATGGATGGGATGGTAAATAAATACCATCTCACGATGAATAAATGGTCAAATGGACTAAACGGGTCAAAAGGTGATGATATCACCATTTGACATTAGTGATTAATGTTGTTTTTGAGTTTTTATGCTCCATGAACGAATAACGGGTGAAACGCCGTTGTTATTGATTAGCAATTATATGATGATATTAAAACGGGCCAATACTTTGACCCGATCCAGGTATGTGTAAATAAGATTTTAGCTAAAATGTGCGATTTTGGTCAAATAGGTTATTGAAAGTCCTTCGTCGAAAAAGGAGGGACTAAAGTTGACCAAAACGCCCTTGATCGATAAACCGGGCAAAAGTCCCTTAAGGGTTGTTTAAAAATAAGAGTTATGATAAAGTAAGTCTTAGATAAGTGTAAAAAGTAATAGGTATAAGCCCTTTTGGGTCAAACGCCTCAAATTAGGTCCTTTCTGTAACAGGACTAACCGAAGGGTAGAATTCGGACTAAATGTTTCATTGTATTAAATCCAACACAAATATAGTCGTGGTGGAAGATAAATAGATATCTTAATGTGGAAATAGGATGTGTGAAAAGAAAGAGCGAGATTTAAACTTAAATGTGTAAATCCTTTAAACGGGTCAAAACGAATTATGCGCATAGCTTGGGTATTGGCCGCGTAATTCATAAAAGTTATGAACCGAGCTAAAGATTTTGAGTTAAATACATTGGTGTATGCTTTATGATTATTTAGAAACAAGTTTGTGGTTTAAAACATGAACGAGTCAAATATGTTAAAATTGAATATAAAGCCGATTGCTTAAAAATTTAGAATTTTTTTAGTTCGGAGGTTGAATTTTAACTCCATATGATGGAAAATCGAATTACGATCACGTAGGAAGAAACGGGTCGTAAAACGGATAAGAAATGAGAAAGTTACGAAAGAATTCGTAACAAAAACGACAAAAATAAGAGATTTTGCAGCAAGCTACCGTAGGCTACGGTATCCTACTGTAGCTTACGGTAGGTTGTTGTTGTTGCAGACAGATAGTGCCCACCGTAAGCTACGATGGTTAGCCATAGCTTACGAGGGGGCCTGAATCAAAATGTTGTTTTTGGTGTTTTTGGCCTTCGGGCTTATTCGGTTATGTTATAATCCATTTATAATAACGTATTTCATGTTTTATGAAATATAGGTTGAATTTGAAGTACCGGATGAAGATCAAGCTCAACAAAGAACCGAACACGATCAAGGATAAAGCTTCCGCATTTCGATTGAAACGTTTACCAAATTAAATTATGTTAATATGTTAAAAGATTTTGAAATACTTGTAAAGTTCAAATTAACTTAGGATTTCGGATCATTATATATTTGCATTATTCTTACTTTAATGCAAATTCTTTTATAAAAGTTATGTTATAAGATGTAGGGTTTTACAATTGAAATCCATGAAATCTACCTACATTCATAATATCACTAAATTAAGATTTTTGACATACCTTATGATCCCCTAGTTTAGGTGATCATTAATATGCGTTCATGCACGGATTCAAGGTTTGAATTGCCCTCCAATTTGATGGATTAAGATTGAACAAGGGTTTTGCTCCCTTGTTCTTTCTCTTGGTCGTTACACGCACACACACAGACACACCTAGTGTGTGTTGTGTTTTATTTTATTTTAATTATTCAAGTTTCATCCTTTCCCCTTTTAGTCCCTCATGTTTGAGATTTTAATTATAAATGGATATCATCCAATATTTATTACTAACAATACAAATAATCAACTAGGTTAATTATTTCTAGTTATTTATTCAAGCATATATATATACATACATACACCCTTTTATATAGCTCAATATTTTTGAGGTGTTACAAAAAAAGTATCATCTTTTATGGTTTCCACAGTTCTCCATACCAGCTCCATTACGCCATTGAACTCTTTATCGTTTCTGACTAACCACAGCCTCCACAAACAACCCAGAGCTATCATATGACTACCCTTTTACACCCTTCAACCCCACCTGTGTCTAGATTAGATTTAGAATCTGATTAACCAAGTTCTCGCTACTTAGAATAGGGATCTTGATCCATCTCCACACGGACCACGACACACTTTTAGCCCATAAACAGTCGGCAACAATATGGCCGCTAAATTCTTTGCACAAAACACATCACCTAACCAAAACATCTGACATGGGGACTGTACCCATAAAAGTATAAAAATCTATATCTATATCTCTCTATATTATCTATAATAAAAGAAAATCATGGTGTACAAGGGTCATTTATTAAAGCCATCTATTATTTTGTTTTTCCGCCTCTTTCAGTTCTCCTATTTAATATGGATAGTTATTTTTTTTAATTAAAGATAGTTGTTAATCATTAACTGTACACATTTATACTAAATATCTTAAATATTCATAGGATAGGTCCCAGATTTGTTTTTATAAAAAACAAATAACTTACGCGTCTGGGTTAACTGATAACCAAGACGAACCGGCATAACGAATTATTAGACATATATTACAGTCTGAAAACAAAAAATTTTTAGACTTGAAAACTTTGTCATGCAAGATCATGCTTGACCTTTCCTGAAAGGATGTTCCCGAGGAAATGGTGGTTTAAGAGTGTTCGGTTATTTGCGTACTTGATCGTTCGTCTGGTTCCCACCTTTGTGAAAGCCTATCGTAAACACTAAAAAAATTAGTGTTTAAGTTAAACGAGTGAAACTGGCGAAAACAACAAACAAAACACTTTTTACTGGTTCAGATGCCCCCGTGCGTCACGCAGGAGCACACTAGCTCCCCTGTGTGGCGCGGGGCAGCAAATTTTGACTATTTGTTGACTGGGCTCCTCTGTGCGTCGCGGACTAGCAAGGTATCTCCCCCACGTGGCACGGGGGAGCGACTTACCCTTTTGACATGTTATGGTTTGCACCATAGGGTCTAATTTCTAGAATTCTTTGTTTATCACAAGCATGTGAATTCTTACAATCTTACCCGTTTGACCCGTTATTGCTTACACCATAAAGTCTCATTTATACAATTCTTTGTTATTAACCAAAACACTTTCCATCGCATAAGTAGTGGTTCTATTCTAAGATGTGTAAGCTTTACTTACCTTGTGTCCGTTCAAGCTTCCTCGTGCACTTGACCCGTTTGACTCATTCATTTCCAAGCTAACACCTAGCTTGTCAAGAGTCAAACTATCACATCATACCCACAAGACGATTAGGGTTTTAATGAGGGTTTTATAATTATGTCCAAAACCCACTTTATCTCTTATGAGGGTTTTAATAGAGCAACCATACATAAGATTTCTGACCATTAAGGCCAATATATCACAATCATCATACAAGAATTTGGGGTTTCATCACTGTGTTCAAACCCACTTCCTAGCATGTATGAACACTTACTCAAATCTCTAAATTGTTCAAGTATTTTACATATACAAGCAAGTATGATGATCATAAACATCAACATAACATCAATTTAATCATACCATTAAAACCCACTTAACATCAAAACTCATCATATACAATTTCACCACATACCTTTGGTTTGTAAGGGATTGATGGTTCAACATCTTCAACCAAGCAAGGATTACATACTCAATTTACTTGTTATTTCCACCCACACACACACACACTCTAAGTGTGTTTTAACTTTTTTCCATCTTGTATATTTCACACTTTCAAGAATGTGCAATTTAGCCCCTCCATGTTTTGTTATGTATTTTTCATGTCACACTCTTTTCTTTTTAATAGACGAGTATACTAACTAGGTTAAACATTCCTAGTTAAATTACATTGTGTCAAAATGTCGCAATATAGCACGATAATCGAATTTTTAATATTTTGTGGATGTTACAAGTCTACCCCTCTTAAAAGAGGTTCCGTCCCTGAAACTTTGTGTACGTAACAAAGAGATAAGGGTAGTGCCTTCTCATTTCTTCTTCGGACTCTCAAGTGGTGTCCGACCCCCTTTCCGATGATCTCACTATACTTTACCTTGACCATCATCCTTGTTCCTAAGGATTTTAACCTCCTGTTCAAGGATTGCAATAGGCTTTATCGCATGCACCTTTCACATGTAAGGCCTCATGGGACATTATGTTCATCACACACTCTATTCTTTGTTATTAACTTGAGTGAGTTGCTAACGGGCCACTCAATTATATTAATTTGCCAACACATTTATTCCACGCCAATCTTATTAAGACATGTGCATCAACTAAGTTATAAACACTATTTGACCTTGGCGGTCTTGTCGGTTAGTTCACAGTTACCGGTCACTTTGGGTTTTCCCACATTGCCTCCTTAAGGATTTACAGGCGTTAATGGCCCAAGATCCCGTAGCCTAAGCTACTATGTAATCAATCCCAACTTATAATGTTGACCATGGCCATATCACGTCATGTTCAAGTTTCTATCGACAATTTATTTTCGAACTCTTCTTTCCAAAACATCGTCTTGCACCTATTAGTGCGAAAACTTGTTTCTTTTACAAAACCATGTTTCTAATACTTCACTTATTGCTTACGATTTGTCAAAATGTTGTTATTAACTAAAACCTAATTTTAGTTCAACATTTTCTATTTAACCTGTGTCAAGTCTTACATCAAGAAGTTGACAATTAAACATTTCCTTTTTCTTAATTTCATTTAGCATGAGAATCGTAACCGATTCCCTTACCTTAACCCAATTGACCATTAGAACTCATTAGGAAACTTCTTTAGGCTTTTATCTTTTTAAGGCATGACCCCTAAGGGTCACCCCTTTTTATTATAACTAAAAGGTCACATTGGTCCCATGAAACTTTCCACGCTTTATGACCCGAAGGTTGTGATGATCCCGTTCCCGTAGACCATCCTTTACTCACATCATTCTCTCCATGTGTTTGGTGTCAACACACTCATTTTATGGTTTTTTAATAATCATTACTTTCATGTTTTCAAGCTATTAGGGTCCTGCGACCCTCTAGATCATTCGTTCTCATTTTTTCTTTTTCAAACAAGGCCCTTTAGACCATGAGTGACCAAAAAATTTTCCTTTCTTTTTTTTTTGCACACAAATTATTGCACTTTAGACCATGATAGACAAATTTTTATTTTTCTTTCAAGCATAGCTAATGCCTATGTTTGATTTTTTATAGGCAATACCTTCGCTTCTATGACCTTGTAGGTCATTTATACATCGGTTTCACATGCATAATATATCAATCATGGCCATATATACCATGAATGACGATTATCATCATCACTTCTTCTCTTTTTCTTTTACACCGACCATAGTTCACGACTATGATCGTTTTTCGCTAGGCCATACCTCCGCTTCAATGACCCTGCGGGTCATTTATACTTTGGTTTTCATGGCTTTACGTCAACCATGACCCTCTAGGCCATGAATGACTTAATCCAAGGACTTCCTTGGATCACTTATCCCTATGCGCGCCATACGTCGTTTCTATGATTCACACGATAACCATTTATAGGAGTATGCGCGTAAGGCTTCATGACCCCAAGGATCCTTTTGTGACACCCGACTATTTAGAGTCCATACCGTACTAATGTAACACTTGTTAATCATGAATAAAGATATTTTGAAGTGATTTGGTGTAAAATTAACGATATTTGATGTGTTGACAAGTCCAAACTTTATTTAAAATTATGTTGGCAAAAACAACATATAAGCTTATTGAAACAAAATGGGAAACGAATGTCGGTGACCGCCTGATTAATGTTAAAACCCTAAAAATATTCCATTATGATTAAAACTCTTTTTATAATCATATCCGAGTGGAAATTTTAAATAAAACGCTTAAAAACACTGTTAAGTGATTTTAAACGCATACTGCGCAATACCGCGTGTATCTTACAAAATTTAAACGACAATGTTGGTCAAGACAAATAATATATTATTCAGAAATAATAAGGCAAGTTAATTTTTATAGAATGATAAAAATAATTTAAAATGCGAGATAAGATGCCCAGTGACCAGTGAAATATATATATATATATAGCATGGAATGTGTGTGTGAGGAGGCAAGGTGGCGGTCCATAGGGGTGCCCACCAAAACCTTATGTTGACAAGTGTAAGCCTAAGTCTTGCATCTAATCATTGCATAACTCTTTTCAAAACACACCACCCACCATAACCAACCATAATTCATCCAATTCTTCACTCTCCCTACTCTCTCTCTCTCCTAAACTCGGTCGAACACCACCACCACTCCACCATTTTCATATTTTTGAACTTTCTTTGAAGAAGCAAGTTCATTACAAGTAACTTCCAAGTTAGTGTGAAGATCCAAAAGTGATTCCAAAGAGGTGCAAGGTTAACATCATCAAAACCCACTTAAATTCTTGGAAGGTAAAAACCCACTTTCAAATTTATGTTCTTGTTTCTTGATGATGATGATGATGATTGAAAGTTTCTCATAAGCTTGAAATTCTTCACAAAATTGAAATCTAAACAAGAAAATGGCTTTAATCAAACAAAAGTGGATGTATTAATGTGTGTGTGTGTGTCTGTGTGAGCCGTGAGTGTGTATGTGGGTGTGTTAAAGTTCGTTTTTTTGTTAAAACGTTGAGTTTTGATTGAAAGGATTCTTGAAAGGTTCATGCATGTATGATTAAAAGTGATATACATGAAAATGGTTATGATTGAAGTGGAAAATTTAAAAGTATGTGTTTGGATATATGTGTATGGCCGTGAATGTGCATGCATATATGTATAGATATGAATTATTGTTTGATAGTTCTTAAATGTGTAAGAATATATGACATGCAATGATGTATGAATGATTGGAAGGATGGTTAGGTGATGTTGATGATATGAATTTATTGAAGATGTGATAAATATGCATGAATGAATACTTAGATCATATGACGATAGAAGAATAATGATCATCCATTAAATACGTGTACATGAGTATAAGTTATGATTAAATGATGATATGAAAAGGGTAAAATGGTGAAATTGCATGATACATGTAAGATGAACAAATTCAGATTTCATGCATTTTAAAATGATGTTATATGATGTGTTTTGATGATTCAAAGAAGTGTCATAAGTTTGGTAGCTTTGCATGTTGTACACGAGGCTTAAAAAGTAGTAAAATTGATGAAATTGCATGACTTATATGACTTACATGACATCTGCACTAATAGGATTATTAGTATCATTTTACTCAGTAAATAACATGTATTGTGTTAGAATATGAAGTCATGATGACTTGGGATGGTTATAGTAAAGTTCGGTACAAGACTATGCGTTAAAAACGCTAAAAATCAGTTTTTAATGTGATTTTTGAAAAACTGATTTAGATCAGGTTATAAAATGATATTTTCATTACAAATATAAGTATTTAAACTTATATTAAGTATCCATGGTGTTTGGCTAGTCATATGTGACTTTCGACGCCTATAAACGTTAACTAAACGTCAAAAATACACATATTTTAATGTACATGAAAACGGATTGTTTAAGTGTGATCTTGCATGTTAAGATGTGATATATGAATATGAGTATGTGTATGTGAAATGAAAAGTGTTACCATGCTAGTAGAATATAAGACTATGTGCGTAAACTTGTACGATTAATCGAAGGTTTCGTTAAAAGACACGTTAAAATGCAACTTATTTGTCAAGCATGAAAATTATACATAGGTTAACTTGTGAAGCTATTGCATGTATAAAATGCTTTAAAAATGATAAAATATATAAGTTGGCGGAATACGTGCACTATGATGTTTGATGATATGCTAATGTTTGTGTACATATGTTACAAAGCGCAAATTGTAGATATGTTGTACATAAACAGGTGTGATAACATATATACATAATGAGGGTCACCAATAAAATCGTTCAAGTTCACAAAAATCTTAATATATATATATATAGTGAAAGTGTATTGTACATTTTGCCTTAACGTACGAGCGTACGCAATGTCAAGTTCGCACATTATAACCTAGAAAGGAAATCTCGCATGTTGTAAAACAAAGGTCGCATGTTCAAAAAAAGTCGCATGTTAAAAAAAATCATATGTTGAAAAAAATTCGCATGTTGTTCAAAAAACCAAACTTGCATGTTAAAAAAATTGCATGTTGATACTACATCTCGTACGCATCGTAAGTTAAGGAAATTTGTACAATAACCGGCCTATGTGTATATATATATATATATACATATATATATTAATATATATATATATATAAACACGCCAACATAACTAAAATAAATACGTTTTGAAAAAATCTCAAAGTTATGTGAAAAATCATAAGTTTTGGAGAAACTTAAGGGTTTTAGAATATTTGGTCATTAAATCATTCCTACTTAAAATTAGGACATGTAGACCAATTTTGTGTAATTTGTGCTTGCTGAAAACACACCCAAAGGTGAGCGTCAGTACCCCTCTTTTACTATTTTGTATAACGTTTTGGAGGAAGAACACGCCTTAAAAAGGATATAATATGTTTTGTGTATAAATCATACCTTTAAATGAAATATTAATACATTTTCGAGGAAATATGGTTTGAAAATAATGTGTTTTGTTTACAAGGAAAACATGGATTTGGGAAGTCAATGATAAAAATTGTTTTCAAGGAAAACGGGAATGATTGAATATATATAATTGTTTCGGGGAGAAACAGGGAGGATTACAATGTTTGGGGTAAAAACGGTTGTATAGATTTAAAAAATATTCAAATCTAAGTTGTGATGAATTTGTCCGATCTCAAGAGGTTAGGTATCAGAATAGACTGTGACTTCGACGGGGAATTCGTACAACGTAAAATATTTAATTTATCAATTTATTAATATATATATATATATATATATATATATCGGTCATGAGGCAGGCACCATAAGTGACACAATGTGAGGCACTTTGCGTAAATATAGCCGTTTAATTATTAAATATTGATATGCGTAGAATTATTGATAGATCTATCGGGTTGACAACCTCGTCGGGACCGGTAGCTCCGTGTCAAGTCAAGCGACGAATTGATATTATGTGATTGTCTAGCGTTGATTATAACCTTATTGTTAATACATAGCTCATAGGCCTTGCAACCCTATGAATCTGAAGTTTTAATGCTAGAAATTTAATATACATTTAAACCCTTGGGAAGATGATTTGTGTCGAAGGTTGTGGGAAAACGCTTGCAACCAGTGAATTGAACTACTGGATTTTTAATAAGGAAATATGATTTAAATTTGTTAAAATATATGAATGGTTTTGACATGAAATTCATAACAAGAAAGCTTTTCCTTAAAGAGATCTGATTATAATTTGAACATGTGAACTCACCAGCCTATTTGTTTCGACACTTGCTTTTTACGTGTTCTTCAGGTACATGAGTTCGGCTTCGGGATTTTGTCTTATCTTGTGGTTGTTGATGCAATTTACAATAAATAATGTTTGGACAACTTTTAAAACTATTTGGGACCATTTGTATTAAGATCCATAAGGGATCAAAGAACTATACTATAGTTGTGTTTATTTTAAACTTTAAACTTTATGCTTTAATTAAGTTACATGTCCAAAATAAATATTGCATCATCCACAAATATATTTATGGGTACCAACCTTCGTCATCACCACGTTTGTATTTACATTGCGACGTTTTTGGGTGTGACACCTTTAACACCTCCCACTCACCTTGTTTTTACTACATTAGACGTACATGTGTTAATTATAATAAGTCCATTGTATCATGTGTTTAATACTTACCTGGCCAAGGTAGTAATCCACACATGGTACACGTGGCCTTATTATAACTAATAAATTCCCTCACATGTAAGTAAGTTCCCAGTTTGTGTCGTTCCTCAAATTTTTATTTGGTAAAACCTCTTTTATTGATATATTACAATTATTGGATTTACCTTTATTCATCTGAAAAACATGTGGAATGTTTCCTTTTATAAAGCTTTTATGCAATCACATTTGTTAGTGTGATTGTTACTTTTCCTCGATAGGATTTTATTGAGAACATCTACTTGGATGGTTACCTACATCCAAGTTTCTAAGTCTAAAATCTTTTGTACATTTGTTATTCACGATTTTGAATAATGTGTATTACCCACCCAATTTCTCTTGGGAACGTCATCCTGGATGGGTATCCCATCTAGGTTTCCCAAGACTTAAATTCCTGTATGTAACTGTCATTCACCGCGTGAATGTTGCATATAACTATACGTAAATAATCAAAGCGTGCACCTGGGTGATACTCTCCCTGATGGGCCATTATTTCTGTTCCACATTTATTTTGTATCATCACTTGATCTAGGACCTTAGTGAGCATGCCCTACCGTCATACTTTCGACAATTCCACCATCACGTCGGTAGATCATTAGATTCCTGCCATCTTCAGATTCGACATCGTACCACTGACATGTTCACAAAAGATTAGTAACATTACAATTGCTACGAGCTCATACTATAATACAAGGCATTCTACTTGTTAACACAAGTCGTTCCTAACCATACTTATCTTTTACCAATTTATTCGGGATTAATGTGCGTTCACGCGATATGCCTATGTATTGTTTATAACAATTTTCAATCATGTTAGACCGTTATTATGAATAATAACTTATCAGACCATGCGACCAAGTCTTAAACCGAACACTTTAATCCATTAAACCTTGAGCTATGATACCACTTGTAACACTCTATCCCGTTTATACCAAATATCTTAAATATTCGTAGGATTAGGCCCCATATTTTTTTTCTAAAAACGCATAACTTACGAATTGCGGTTAATTGATAACCCATATAAACCGACATAACAAATTATTACCATATATTACAGTCTAAAAATAAAAAGGTTTAGACTTGAAAACTTTGTCACTCATGATCATGCTTGAACTTTCTCGAAAGAATGTTCACGAGGAAATGGTGGTTTAAGAGTGTTCGGTTCTTCGCGTGCTTGGCCGTCCGTCTGGTTCCCGTCTTTGTGAAAGCCTATCATAAACACTTAAAAATTAGTGTTTAAGTTAAACGAGTGAAACTGTGGAAAACAACAAACAAAACACTTTTTCCTAATTTCAGGTGCCCCCGGGCATCATGGAGAAGCGCACCAGCTCCCTCGCGTGGCACATGAGGGAGTAAATTTTGAATTTTTGTTGACTGGGCTCCCCCACGCGTCGGGGAGAGAGAAGGTCTCTCCCCCCTCGTGGTGTGGTGGAGCCACTTTTCTAGAAACTTTGTGGTGCTAGCACTTTTTTACCTTACCCATTTTTTATTATTTTGCCAAATTTTCACAATTTTGCACCCTAACTTGACCCAACTTCAAGTTTACCATTTTTAGGACTTCCCCACATTTTTAGGTTCAAAACCTTGATTTGAACCCAGGTCATTTAGCTTATCCATTCATTCTTTCGATTTGGATTTTATTACCCAATTGACCCGTTAGGAGGCATTATGTATTCTATTTCATGCCTCCTACTTTCTTATCAAGGTTTTCATCATTTTTCTAATCAAAACCTCAATTACGGTTGGTCACTCTAGTGAAAACCTTAACATTCCAATATTACCTTCCAATATGGCGCTTTACCCAAACAACCCGTTATGAGACTTTAAGCCATTTAGCTCAAGTCTCCTATATCTAGTTACTGGAAGGATCAACTCGATCATAGGACTCAATGTCAAATATACCCTTGGAGGTAGTTTACCCAAACCCATTATCCGAAGGAGTTTTAGTCAAATTTAAGCCCTTTTCCAAACCGAAAAAACTTTTATAAAATTTAAATGAAAACTAGCGAGCATGTTTAGCTCGTTATCCCATTAAGCTTAAAAGATTTCTAATGTCCGCTTACTTCAAAACTCATTTTAGCCATGTTTCATATCATGGACATATTTAGGGCTCTAAGGACCATTTCACTTAATTACTAATCAACCACTCATGAGGTGGTTTGTTACCCCAAGGGTAGCTCAACAAACTTTTGTTTTATCATAAGCCCTTACCTAAAGGTATCACCCGTTACAAATACCTAGCGGGGTCAAAGTAATCACCCGTTACCAATACTTTGTGATTTTTTTTGTTAATCCGTGGCAATTCATGCCCTTACCATTATGCTTATCTGTAGGCATAGAACTCAACAAGACGAAGCATTAGATATCAAAATTCAAATGGTGACGTGATTGTCCATTTGACACATTCTTGGTTTACCTTTTTGGCATCTTAACTTAAGGTGATTACTTATCATCTTACCCATTTGACCCGTTATGATTTACACCATAGAGTTCTATTTCTAAAATTATTTGTTTAATCACCAATATATGATTACTTACCATTTTACCCATCAGACTTGTTATGGTTTACATTCTAAAATTCTTTGTTTAGTCACCAACATGTGATTACTTACCGTTTGACCCGTTATGGTTTACACCATAGGGTCTTATTTCTAAAATTCGTTGTTTAATCACCAACATCTGATTACTTACCATTTTACCCATTTTACCTGTTATAGTTTACACCATAGGGTCTCGTGAATTGGTTGTTTGGAATCCAAATTAGTATTTTTATAGTGTGGATGATGATAGTCTTGGGTTTTGTGTCGACTTTTCTGACGATTACAATACTGTGCACATTAAATGCACACATATTAAGTTGATTTTTAACATTTATTCAGTTAGGGAATGTTCATGGTTAACTACAAGGTTCTTAATGTACAGTCCACATGATGTTGACATCTTTAGTTGGTATCCAGGTACGTTTTTCACGAACCGTGTGTATTTCGTATTGACCAAATTCTTGTGTGTGGGTAACCAGCCGTACTTCATTTAGATGTTGATTCCAAGGTAATTAATCATGTAGTATTCCCAGATATAATGAGTGTGGAAGCTATAGGGCAGTTAGTTAGTATACAGGAGGAACTCCATATGTTGGTTAATATTGTAATGTTTAGCGTGGAAGTTGAATAGTGGAAACTGCAAAATGAAACATGGTCGAAAGTGTTTTCTTTTCTACCCGATGTGTTTATACCATTAGTGATTGGTCATATGTATACTATTAATGGAAATAACAAGTTAATCATAGTACAAGAATGATGTAAGATTGCTAAGATAAACGTAAAGACAAAGGAGATGCATGGTTTTTTGACTATCATCTTTATTCAAGGCATCAATGGTGCAATCTATATTGAAACTATAGTTTCACTACATGTTTAGTTATGGTGTTGTCTTTACTTGTTTTATTGTTTTCGCTGTTTATGCTACTTACTATTATGTTTATGGTTGTTTTATGTTTTGTGTATTTTCGTACAAGGATATTGAACCTTTAGTAATTAATGTGGTACTTTAGTTAGGTTTACTTTGTTTAGAATACATTTATTCATGTTGATTGTATTAAGTGAGTGATGTATACAAAACTATTTTCATGAGTTATACAACTTATGAAATGAAATTGTAAAATTTACTGTGCCACTAAACATATTATATGTTTGATTGTCATTGATAGTTTTTATTATTTTTACTATTTTCATAGACAAGTATATGCATTGATATTTTTGTTATTTTTACGATGGTAGCAACTCCTACATTAATCAACTTACAAATAATTAATTAAACTATTAGATATGCCAACTAAATATCAGAATTTAAGTTAGTATGTATGATAAATGAACCACGGCTATACTTACTAATCCTAGTTAGATAATAAGTCATCATATATAAGAGTATGGATGTTGTTAATCTTTAGTACCCGTCTCAACAGAGTTTGGATGTTGTTAATCTTTATACCCGTCTCAACAACGGAGAACCTACTAGTTTTTTATTTATTGTGCTACAATTGGACTTCTTGGGATAATGACAAACTTTTAATTGTGTAGCATACTCAAAAGTGTTTGAATTATTTTCCTACCGAATAAGGTCAAATGCATGGTTGTTGAAATGATTCAAAACTAAGTAGTATTTTTTTATGAAATATTCCTAAATCAAATCAAGTGTACTAGAACCTTTATAATTTAATGCTCGATAAATTAATAATCTCAATAAAGTTTATAATTTGTTCGCTCCTAACTTGAAACCAGTACAAAATTGGACCCCAATCATAATAAGATAATAATTTTTTTTGAAATCCCAATGTAAATATATTGGTTCTATCGAAACTATAAATTAATAATTACTAAAATATTCCAAAATTCTAGAATTGTCTAGTATAAAATGAATCTATAGTCACTTGTTTTTTTGTGAATTTCAAATCTATATTGAGATCATCTTTAAATCTCCCTATTGCAATTTTGTTTTATTCAAATTAGAGATGGGCATAATCGGGTTTTATTATTACCCAGAACCGGTTCCAACTCAGACCCGGTTCTGGTTGGTTGTCATTGGAACCGGGTATGGTGTGGAACTGGGTCACAGTTCCTACCCGACATTAAGTAGAACCCGGTTCCTAGAAGCATTTAATGCAAATCTGACCGTTGGAACCGGTTCTATATAGTGTTTAGAAATCTATTGTTTAGCACACAATGTCTCATATCTATTCTTCTTATTACATTTCTTTCTTGTTCTTTTTCACATACTAATCAACAAATGGCCTCAAAGAGTTCCAAAAACGCAAATTCCCAATCTGTTAACAATGTTCCTCAAGATCAATCGCATATGTGGTTGGAACATTGTCTCATAATCGCAATAAGGAAGTTTGGAGCAATTGGGAGTTGGTCGAGATGAGTGACGGCTCGCAAAAAGCTCAACGTAAACATTGTGGATCGTTATTAGGCAAGGAATCAAACTCAACGTTAACGAAGCATATTAATAAGTATTGCAAAACTTTAAAGGAAATGACATCCGGTCAAGTTCCACTATCCAAAGATGGTACCATTTTTCGTTATGAACAAAAATTAGCTCGCGATCGGATGGCGAAGTTGGTGATACAAAAAGCGTTGCCGTTTGGACACTTCGAAACCTTGATCTTACAAAAAGCGTTTCTTTTGGTCTCTAAGACCGTAACAACTTCATCGTTGTATGCCATAGGTATTTGCAAGAACTTAGAATTTGATTGATTTTGTAAGTTGATGATGGTGAGTGTTAAGTATAGAAATGGTAAGTAGGAAGGGGTTTATATACAAAAAAAACCGATTTTTTTTTATTAAGGAACCGGTTTCCAACGGTAACATTTATGTAGAACCGGTTCGAATAGTTAAATGGCAGGTTTGACTTATCATGCTGTCAGGAACCGGTTCTGAATAGTTACCTTGCAGGTTTTAAATGACAACTCACATGTTCGGTTCCCAATACTGTCAGAAACCGGTTCCGCACAGTACCCGAACCCAATTCCTGGAGTACCCGGTTCCATAATACCCGTACCCGGTTCTACACGGTTCCATATTCTTGGGTGTGAACCTGGGTAGGAACTGGACCCGGTTCCACACCATACTCGGTTCTAATGACAACCAACCAGAACCGGGTCCGGGTTGGAACCGGTTCCGGGTAATAATAAAACCCGATTATGCCCATCTCTACTCTCCACTCAGACGCCTCCAATGACTATTTTCAACATTTGGGCTAAAAAACATATTATTTTTGGGCTATGTAGGTACGTACTAATTTGGTGACAAATTTCATTAAGTAAACCTTGAGCGGGTAAGCTTGCTCATAGAAACTTGAAATAAAACCCTCAATAGGGAGAGGGCTACGTTTTTATTCGTGCATACATACATGCCTACTACAAAATAGTTATTTTGATGATGTTAGAAAATCAAACATATATGTTGAATGCTATTCCACGATACATATATGTTACTGAAATGTGCCTCTCATTTGTTGGATCATACACATGACATGAAGAATCAACAAAAGTTCCATAGTCGATCTACGGTGTGATCGTGGATCGACAATTGGTAACACCTAGTTTTAGGGGTGTTATGATTTGGGGAAATTATATTTGTTGAGTAGTATTTTGGCTAGCAAAGGATTATAACATGGTTGTTACTGGCTAAGCTAATTTATAATTTGATTAATGTGATTAACTAGTAAATTGTCCTGCGCGTTGCGCGATGTTCTGTAAAAAAATTACGTTAAAATATAGACCAACTGAAAACGTACATAAAAATAAGCACGAAAACGTATTACATTTGAGCCAACTCATTTCCTGAAAAAATCACGTAGAAACGTAAATCAACTTGAATTTATACACACGCGTACATAAAAATAAACGCGTAGAACTCGATCACAAAGTTTTTAAAAAATTAAAGGGTTGTAAGTGTAAATGTTAAAATTTAAAGAGTAAAACTGTAAAAGTATACAAAAGACAGACAAATTTATATATTATATAATATATTAAAGAACATCTTCTTGCTACACTAGAGACAATAGCCATATTATTTATATTAATTACAAGAGTGACATTATGCATTGTAAAAGGAATTTGTGCTGGTTTTTTTATTGATAGAGGTAGAAATGTCATATAAAGAAGAGAAGAATGGGTCCACTCCTATTATGTCTTCCTTTTTTTATTTTCTTTTAATTCACTTTTTTAGTTTCTTTTTCTTTTATTTGAATAATGGTTAAAATGAATTTTAATATAAAAAAATCTAGAAAAGTGATATGGAAAATATCAGTATTATAAAAATATGCGTATAAAACCAACCCGTAAACTCGCACTTGCATTTTTATGATAGTATTAATGTTTTTATAATTAAAATAAAATATAAGTATTTATTTAAGTAAATATTAATAATTGTGATTAATAGCTTTACAACAAAAGAAATAGGTGTCTCTGCTAGAACAATTTCCTCCACTCTTTGCATTTTGTATTTTTCTTATGTTATCTGAAATTGATTGTTTTAAACGGATCATTGTTAATTTGTACAAGTTGGTTTTTAATATATTTGTCATGTGTGTATACAATATAATATAATCACTTATAAAATATCTTTATTATTTGGTTCGTATATGGATTTCCGTCGCAACACGCGGTCGGAAAATAACAATAATAATAATAATAAAAATAAAACCTTAAATTACTATTCACAATATTTGATAATTGTATTATATTAAAAATAAAAATTACCATTTACAATATTTGATAATTGTATTATATTAAATAAATAAATTAAATAAATAAATAAATTAAATAAATAAATACATAAATTAATTAATTAAATAAATAAATTGTATTATGTTAAATGTGTGTACAAGAACGAAGTTAGTTAATAGTCCAATGTATTTTAGTATATTGTGGATTAGCTTAATCTAAAGTATTTAAGTTGTTACATATATTATAACTAATTAGGTTGACACACATAAATAATGAAGTTAGTATATTCATGTGTGACATAAAATGGTAATGATCTAACTTGTGGTTAGACTAAGATGAAAGGTCTTGAGTGTGCTTAGCTTGGAGGCAAGGGATGATGTTTTACCCTAATCAAGACATGGGGACATGGATAGTCTTTAGGATGTTATAAATACCTAAAGACTTTTATTAGGTTCAAATATTAAATACCTAAAATACATGTGTAAACCATCTACTAAACAACAATAAGTCATGAAATTAAAACGATTACCACTTGTATGAGTAGTTGGTCAAATATGATGAACCATCCATGAATAAGAATAGATAATTCAAAAACCTCTGCTATTACTTAAATCGCTTTCATTTCATATATCGTATAAATGAGCTCTCTAACAAACCTCACAACATGCATCAAGGCCTATCTCTATGTATGAATTTTGAATAAATCTTGAGTTGAATGTGAGACGTCAACTGATTTACACATGTATAGAAAATGAACATTTATGCCATTCTTAATACCATACACGATCAGAAGGAGCAATGCACAAAACACAATCGCCTACAGAATTAATAGTTTTTAGGTCACTTTCAATGAAGAGACGAGTTCTGATTATCCATAACAACTAATCGCGTATAAGATGCATTTATGAACACATTAATAAATTTTTTAAAATAATAATCAATGAGATTGGTGGCTCATTGACAATGGCGGATCTAGAACAAAATTTTAGAGGTAATGTTCAAAAAAATTTTTTCCCGTATTTTCATACAATGTAATCAAAACAAAAATAAAAACACGATAATAAAATAAGCAATTTACACGTACCCTCTTTACAAAGTGGATGATGGTGGGACTTGGAGGCGGCCAGAGGGCAGCGTTTGGAATGATGATGGTTCGGCAGGTCGCTGACTTGCTGTTGATGTTGATGAATGATGATGTTGCACGCAGTATTGGAACTAGAGTTTGTTTTTTTTTTTTGTTTTTTAACTGAGGGTCCTAACATATTTTTTTTTAAATTTCTTTATGTACCTTAATAATTCATCCTGCCCTTTTTATTATTACTTTTAATGGTATTTAATATATTTATTTTTTTATTGTCTAATACATACATCACCGACAATCTATTCCTAAAATCCATGTAATGCTCATTTTATTGGACTCAAACCAACGCCATTTTAATAAAACCTCATTATTAGTTTTAGTTTCTTACTTTCTTTTAGCATAGCAACTTTGGAAGAAAACATTTTGACATGATCAGAGAGGTACCTTAGCCTCCTTCAATTAGAATCCACCATGTTATATTAAGCTTTTACTACGGTTACATTCCTCTGGCTTTCAACACCTCCACCTACCCAGAAAGAGGTACCCAAGCTATATAGGGTGGTGTAGCTGAGCGGGTACCCTACCCGGACATGCTTACCCGCAATCACACCGTCTCCCCTTAAAGTGTAGTTCTTTTTTCTTTTACCAAATTTACGAGAATAGATTAGGTATAACAAAAAATAGTAATAATAACAAGGCTAGTAAATTAATTAAAAAAAATGGTCATCAAGGTCCCAAACAAGCCAAGGCAAGCAAAATAAATAAAAAAGCTAATGTAAAACCATTTCAATTAAAATCACTAAATAATATAATATATATATAAAATGAAAGAATAACATAAATCAAGGCTACTGGCTAGGCTAGTGAAAACTAGGTTGTAGCTTCCATTTCTTAGTGAAGGTCCGTGATCAGGGTTCTAGACGGAAGTTAGTGGATAAACGTAAACCGATTCGGTAGAATGTTATTACAAAAAGGAGTAGAAGTAGAATGCAGCGGGAGTCTTCATTCATACCGAAAGAGTATACATCTTTATAAGTCCAGCTACCAGAGTTCCTGGAGAGATCCGCAGCACCTCCCCGTAGGGATGCCAAAAACTTAAATAACAAATGAACACACACATATATATAGGGAGACAAGTTCGCCCGGATGTGCCATGGTCAAGTTCGGCGAACCTGTCCTTCACAGGACAGTTCGGGCGAACTTGACTAAAGGCACATCAAGTTCGAGCGAACTTGACCAATACAGGTGAAGTTCGTGCAAACTTGATCCCTTTTACACTGAAATCTCCGTATTTCAGTCGTGTGTTCGATTCTAACCTATACAATATTCAAACACGCTCTATCTAGCCTATTCGACAAGTGACGAACACAAAGTGCATCAACAGATTCCCCCTTGTTCGTTACTGTCAAATCTTGGTCTTCAAACGTGAGCCGTGTTTGAATATTCTGCAACTTCAATCAAGGTGTTTACCGATGTCGTCGAAATGCGTCAACAAATTCCCCCTTAATTAATGATTCGGTTTGCATTAACAACATCTAATTCCCCCTGAAATCTCCAGTTCAGATATTTGTTGCACAGTTTTCCAACCTCCTCTGATTTGCTTGACTGACATATTATCTTGAATAGACACCAATTTGAAGCTCATCAATGCAGCTTCTTCATTTCAACTTTAACCACATCCGCGTTCAGTTTTAGCGCATATCTCCCATGCTCGATCTTCGATCTTCAAAAACTCAACCGGCAATTGATAGAAACTTCGAATTACCACACTGGTAAACTTCAAATCAATGTTTACCCGCAATAATCTGAAATCCCGATTTCCGTAATCACTCCAGATCAGCAAATCGGTAATCTTTTTAAATCAGCAAATCTTCATCGGAACCAAATAATCTGGTAACACTTCGACTCTGAGAAACATTCGTCCGCGATCAAAATCACATTCTTCTTCCAGTCACAATGTCAGATATATAGCTATCTCCGGTAGACCAGCGCCACTTACCAAACATCATCATCCAACGGCGGTTAGTCCAAAGAGAAGAATGATTCATATGCTTGAAGACTAAAAATAATGGCCACCAAAGGTTATCATCAAATTCCTTGGTAATTTTGAAACCATCCGTCTTCGGAACTAGTCATTAATTCCTAAGATCATCACCGAACGTTTTGAACGTCCTCAGTTCCTCATTGGTATTAACGACTGCTAATCCAGCTACTGTTCCTTCACAGGAGATCAGGACTCTAACCCTTAAGCATCAATTTGAATCACGATCTGAATAATCTGAACTTCCTGTGATCACAGAATCCCAAATGGATGATCTCTTTCGTCAGCAACTGTTACACTTCTTTGTCTGGATGATCCGATCCCATAAATCATCTTCCTTAATCATGGTACCGCGTACAACCCGGGGCAACTGAAACTACAAAGCATCCTTATCTCCTGGCGGTTAGTCCAGTCAATAATTCATGTGCAAAGCATAGTTAAAGATAGGCAGTCGTGTGTGCTTCCAAACCATACGCGCGACTCAGGTGTCAATCCACAACCATGACCGCAGAATCTGATAAACAACTCCTCCAAGACTCGGTTATGTAACCACCTGCTTTCAATCTAGACATCAACTTGATCAATTTACAAATGAATCTCAAATCTCTGTATTTCCCGGTTAATCTGTAGTCGGAAACCACCCGAATACTGTTGCAGTGTCACGAATTTCAAAAATGCCGGAATCTTCATAAGATGAAAATTTTTTATTCCCCCTCATTTTTGCAAATTCTGACCATACCAATTTTTTCACTGAGATTCCCCTTCAAATCCGGAATTTTCAGTATTTAACAAATGCGGAATTTACTTTAAGGCCCATCGGTAGTCTTCAACTCTAATGACCACCAAATTGCTTTGGTCTCAATGACTACCCTCTCATTTTAACCATTTCTAACCTCATCATCTCAGCCTCTCTCTAAGGCCTCTGACGTTGTCCCCGAATAGTCAGTATCGAACGTTAAAATTTGGAAAAAATTTCTATCACCAAATTTTTTCTGGACACCCGTCTCATCAAACCGATCAATAAATTTTTTCAATGCCTTTTTTTAGGCATCCTAACAAGTTCGGGCGAACTTGTCTGAAAGTTCGGGCGAACTTAGTCAGTTTGTGACAAGTTTGGGCGAACTTGGTTGGCCACCACCAAGTTCGGGCGAACTTGCATAAAATAGATAAGTTCGAGCGAACTTGTGCTTATTTTCAAAGAAAATCAATCAAGTTCGAGCAAACTTGAGAGAAATCTTGAAAAACCTTGTCAAGTTCGGGCGAACTTGGTCTCCCAAATAAGCCTTTTTCATATTTTTCGATCCAAAATCCTTATTTCTTCTAATTTCGAGATGATTCCACCATAGATCTGGTCGAAAATGGTTTTCTAACAATCCTATCCGTTCAATTTTAGATTTTGTCCGTGGATTGTATGTTTATTTGATGATTTACGTCTAAAACCCCTCCTAATGTCCATAAATGTCCAAATTCATTAGCGTAGGTGATAACCGTAGCTCTGATACCAATTGAAGGTCCGTGATCAGGCGGATTCTAGACGGAAGTTAGTGGATAAACGTAAACCGATTCGGTAGAATGTTATTACAGAAAGGAGTAGAAGTAGAATGCAGCGGAAGTCTTCATTCATACCGAAAGAGTATACATCTTTATAAGTCCAGCTACCGGAGTTCCTGGAGAGAATCCGACAGCACCTCCCCGTAGGGATGCCAAAAACTTAAATGACAAATGAACACACACACATATATAGGAGACAGTTCGCTGGATGTCCATGTCAAGTTCGGCGACTGTCTCCAGGACAAGTTCGGCAACTTGATAAGGCCATCAAGTTCGAGCAAACTTGACCAATACAGGTCAAGTTCGGGCGAACTTGATCCCTTTTACACTGAAATCTCCGTATTTCGGTCATGTGTTCGATTCTAACCTATACAATATTCAACACACGCTCTATTAGCCTATTCGACAAGTGACGAACACAAAGTGCATCAACACCCAGAAACAATAAAATGAATAAAATATAAGTTATTATGGTTTCCTTTTCAAAAACTCCATTGACATCTTCTTCATCGTTTTTTTCAAGTTGCAGAGCTTCTTCTCGTCGGCCTGATAAAAAGCTTAGGCTATACCACTTTGGGGTAGCGTAAAATTCTTTGAGGGGTAACAAAATAAAAAAACATAAAAAAAAGAAATTTTGCACTTCATCGTAAAAGTTGAGGGGTAGCGGGCGCTACCCCTCCCATAAAGCTAAGTCCACCCCTGCTCATTGACAAAGACAATAAAGTCTTTAATAAATACTTAAGTTTAGAGATGATCGGTTCAAATCCCACAGAAACAACCAGATTAATGAAACTTGTCTTAAAAAATTAGCAAGTTATTGTTTTGGGTAAACACAATTATTAGTGGATCTTGCTATTCACACACGGACCAACTTATTTTCACACCCCAAAGTGCCCCGCTTTGGGCAAAGCGAGGCGTTTAGGGTTACTTTACCAGACAAAAGGTGAAGTGACTGATGTCTGAGTGACATAAAGGTGATACGAGGTTTGACCTGGTACGATGTTGTCCCGTGACCCCTAAGCGATCGCGGCGCTTGGCCAAACGCGGCGCTTCGGCCCCAAATATTTGCCTTTAAAGCTTGTCCGGGAGAAAGTTAACGCATTCGATTTCTAAAACTCATTATATTGTTTCTAGACATACCTGGGGTTTTTCTGTGTTACTTGTGTTTCTTCAAAATAAAGCACGGTTACGATGTGTGGTTAAGCAACTATCTTTTCGGTGAATATTCTAACGAGTCAGTTGTTCCTGATTCTTACGAGGGGACCGCTATTTCCGACACGTATGAGAAACCGGTTTTGTCCAAATTTGAGGGAGGAGGAGGTTGTATCTGGCATTCGTTATCGGGATAACACGGTGGAGCTGGATTTGAATATCCCTGTGGAGGACCCGTACGCAGAACAAGGTTATTCGAATTACGGATACAGAGGCGAAGCGTATCCTCAGGCTGAATATTCATACGGTCTTCCAAACTATCCCGACTTTGGTCACGGTTGTGAGCAGAGCTTTGAACATCAAGTCTATTCGGAACTCGGTGACGATGGAGAGCAGGAGGATTGCAGTTGACGAGGAAGGTTGTTACCCGGTTACATTTTCGTTTGATACAATGCAGAAGTTTTCGTCAAGTAAAGAGCTGGTGTGTTGGGTACAAGACACGGCAAAAAGCAATGGTTACCTCATTGTGCGTTTCGATCGGTAGCTGTTGGGTTAGGAAGTAAACAATCAAAGTATTTGACTATCCAGAAACAACTTATAATGGAGTTATGTATGAATGAAGCGCTTTGGAGGCAGGTTTTCGATCCGGAAAACATAGGACATTATGAGGCGTTAGTCAGACGGATTGATTTCGAGGGGTGGGACGAGCCCCAATCGAAAATTACATGACAATGCCAGAGACGGGGTTTCTTATTGCCCAACGATACAGTGTGATTGTTCACACATTCAGCAATCATGGGAGCGATACAATTTTCCCTCTATTGGGCGGGCCAGACGAATCCTGAGCATCCTCACCAGGTGGTTGCAGATTGTGTTTTCGACGATGGGCATTTCATCCATGTAGAGCTTGGAGGATGGTATCCAATACCACCCCCAAACCCCCTGTGGACAGCGATCATATCAGAGAGCGCAGCAGCTTGGCATACATTATATATGGAGCAATCATCTCGTACGAAATTTTTACGCACAAACCCCCGGACCTTAATATAACGCCAATGTTCAAGATGTAGGTTAAATGGGTGTAAAAATAATCATGTTAATTCATTTATAATCCAAGAGTACGTTTATGTTTGTTTAATTACATGCGTTGAGTCATTTACAATGGAATAATAATACGCGATATAACCGAATGTCTACGACACGAACGGTACGACCAACATACGCCATTTTCTGCTACTCGACTATCATTAGGTAAGATTCTTGGCCCTCTACTCATTTATTCCATTAATTCGAGTATTTGAGTTATGTTTGGTTCGTTTTTGGGGGACTCCGGCCGGCTGCCGGACTTCTGATAAAAAAGAAGCAGGCAAAGCGCGGCGCTTTGGGAAATCCTCGCAAAAGGCCTCCACCATCAGAGACCCCCTGTACAGATACCTGCATCGCATTATCGCGTCCTCGATCGTGCCCCGGTTTCACAGCCGGGACAAGGTCAACAAGGGGGACCTTTTTTTCCTGTACTGCCTGCTGCGACCTCACCCATGCGCGCTGGCTCACTGCTTTGGCCGACTACTATGCTTTTGCTTATCATAAGCAGGAGCGCGAAAGGCTTTTTGGCGGCTGCTACGTCACCGTTATTGCCCGATCTTTAGGGCTCGTGCCCGAGAGTGATCCGCTTTTGGCCCCGCCCATTCCGTCGACTTCATTAGGCCGGGCGTCAGCATCGCCCATGGGCATACTGCACCAGTTTGACGTTGGCTACCAGTTTCGGGGCCGCGATGGGGGTGTTTTAGGTGCCGGAGGTGATCCCCGTAGTTGTCGAGATCAAGGACGGTATCCTGGCGCCTCCGGATGTTCAGGCGGCGGCTTACCTGGCTCAGCTTGATGCTCTGGGTTTGCCACCGCCTCAGGATAACCAGCCACCGCCACTGCCTCACGATCAGGAGCAGCAGCCACAGGGTGACCCGCCACCACCGCCGCCACACCCGCCACAGTACCCACAGCACGCCTGGTGACCTGCCTCCTGCTGAGCAGGCGGTGGCAGGGGACATCTACAGAGAGCTCCGACATACTCAGCGGCAGCAGACGTGGATTATCCAGACTCTCACGGCTATCAGTGCTCATTTGGGACTGTCTTAGATTCCACTGCCACAGTCTCCACCGCCAGAGGATCAGTAGATTTACTTTGTATTGTTTTTTCCTGTATTAGACATTGTTTTTTGTTTTCTATGTACAAACTGTCACACCCCGACCCGCAGCGGAATAAGAGTCGGGGCATAATTGGGTTATCACCAAAGCTCATGATGTTTACTAATATGTTTCATATTTATTAAATTCAAAATTACATCATCAATATTCCAAACAAGTTCATACAATTACAAAGAAAAGTAACTACATAAACAATCCAAAGTCTAAACCGATTTATTCTTCTAAGCCATCCTATATGTTTCTTGCTGCAACTCGATCACCTGTATCATGTGTAAAAATGGGGGTTTTTGGGTCAACAAAAGTTGGCGAGTGAACCTTGTTAGAAAACATTTATTATTAATTTCTTGTTATATTTAATATGGAAAAATTGTGCAATAATCATATGTGAGCAAACGTTAATAAACATACAATAACAATAACAATAACAATATCAATAACAATAACAATACAATAACAATAACAATAAGAATAATAATCCACCTTGCATGATTATATGACATGAATGATAATGTATATGTTGGCAACGTAACGTTCACGCTCATAGGTAATGGGGAACGGACGGCCTATGATGATGTATGTGCGATCAAGGCTCAATCAAACGGAGCCGATCGTATGTTCGCAATGCCTCGTTCACGCTCATAGGTAATGGGGAACGGCTCACGCTCATAGGTAATGGGGAGCGGCGGCCTATGATGATGAATGTACTGAAAATGATAAATTTAATCTAAACATTAACCACACAAACAGTTGATACATATTGAATACACATTTGATCATGGATATGATGGATGCACAAGTGTTTAAATGTAGTAAATAATAAGACACATGATACACCCCAAAATGTGATTAAAACGGGGAATTTGTAGAGGTTCACTCACATTGGGTGCGTTCGGTTGATGATGTTGAATGCGCACGAGTTTAGAGTCGATCGACGAGGATTAACTAACCTAAATAATAACGAAAAGGTACGGTAAATAAGTGGATTTTATTAACAATTTTAATAAGGTTTTTAGGTTGATTTTTGTGAGTTTAAGGTTATTTTCTAACTTTAAAAACATTATTTTTAAGTATTTTTAATTGATTTTTAAATTAAATAAATAAATAAAAATATAAAAAAATGTTGACTTTATGGGTTGACCATGGACCATTGACTTTGACTGTTGACTGTTGACCGGTTCGGACGTGTGTATGTATGCGCTGGGTGAGGCTCGAACCCGAGACCTCCCGTACGCGTGCACGCATCTCTACCAACTGAGCTACGTGTCTAACCCGAAATATTTCTGTTTTTAATTATATTTATATACTATTTATTTTATTAAAAATTCATTTATTTTAAAAAGGATTTTAATTATATCGGACCGGTGTGTATAACAGGTCTCGAACCCGGGACCTGTTGTTTAACGTTGCACACAGTCCACCGCTGGACTGTGTGTCTAACCTGGTTAAAACACTTGTTTTTATTTCTCTTATACTAACTGGAAGTTTCCGTATTTGGGTTTTATAAAAAGTCTGAATATTGTGACGAATCGGAACATGGACAGACTCGAACCCGGTATCTCTATGATTCAAATGCACACAGTCCACCGCTGGACTGTGTGTCTAACCCGAGATATAATCCGATTTATATTAAATTTATACACAGTCTAAACTTCATCTTCTTCGTTAACAACACAGACAACAATTTATTCTACTTTTCTTGTTTAATTCGATTGACGGACATATGACTGATTAACATGATATGGATAGGGAAGGTTTTGGGAATGAACGTACCGGAATGATGACTTTTCTCAGAACTCCGGCAAAGTCGTCGGCTCTGTTTTATGAACTCCGTCTGAGCGGACCAATTAACAGTTTTGATTAACTAATTGTGGAATTGAATGACTAAACAAGAGTTATCAGAGAGTTTAGATGCTCATACCGATTCACAGCGTGATTTAGAAATTTTCAGAAGTTTTCCGGCGATTGCAGATTATCCGGTATCGTCGTCTGGGACCGATTCTGATTGAAGGGTTTGAGTTAGTAAAAGTCTAACAATAGATAGAAAGTGAAAGAATTGAGAAATTTACTGTTTTGATGAATGACACGGTTTTCCAGCGAAAGTCCGGTGATATCAGATAGCGATTCCGACGAACTGAAAATAGAGCGAAAGTGAAATTGGAGGTTCTGTGAGTGTTTTTGAGTCGCGAGATGATGATATTGCCGGTGAAAATCAGGAAGTAAATGATTTCGGTTATTAAACACGAAAATCATATGAATTCAAGTTCAATAAAGACTGAATTGATTAAGAACGTGGGTTTATCGGTTATAATCAGTAATATCGAACTTCAACATTCTGAACCGTTGAGAGCCGATGAGCGGTTTCAGTTTTGGCGCAAACGGATGATTCACGGGTAGTGTTAAGTTTTATTGTTTCCCTGATTACACAACAAAACAGCAAGGGGCGGAGTGGTTACATGTTTTATGATTAAGTCTACCGGCTGACCCGGGTTCGAAACCCGGCAGCCCATTTTTATTTTTAATTGCTTTATTTTTATTTTCTAACAATTTTAATTTCCATATTCTAAAATGTTTATTAGTTATGTATTGTTTAAAATTAAAATAAGCATTAAATGAGCAACGAAAATTTGAAACTAATTATTCGATTAATAAACGAAGCGGGTTTTGAAAACCCGTTTTTCGACAGATGTTACAGTATCCCCTACTTTTAGAAATTTCGTCCCGAAATTTAAGTAGTAGTGGTAACAGGAAAAAGATGCGGGTATTTTTTGCGCATTGAGTCTTCACGTTCCCAAGTAAACTCAGGTCCCCGTTTCGACTCCCAGCGTACCCTAACAATTGGAATATGACTCCGTCTTAAACGTTTTCCTCCGAAGTTCATGATCTCTACTGGTCTTTCAATGAAGTGCAGAGATTCATCGATCTGAATATCTTCTAGGGGAATATGGAGGTTTTCATCGGCGAGACACTTCTTTAAGTTTGATACGTGGAATGTGGGTGAATTCTGTTAAGTTCTTCTGGTAGGTCAAGCTTGTATGCTACAGGTCCTACTCTTTCGAGTTTCTTGAAAGGTCCGACGTAGCGTGGTGCTAGCTTACCCTTCTGGCCAAAACGAACTACTCCCTTCCACGGTGATACTTTTAAAAGTACATGATCACCAATGTTAAACTCCAAAGGCTTTCGTCGTTTGTCTGCATAACTCTTTTGACGACTTTGTGCCGCTAGAAGATTGTTTCGAATTTGATGGATCTCGTCTGTGGTTTCTTGAATCAATTCTGGACCGGTGATTTGAGCTTCTCCAATTTCGTGCCAACATACTGGAGATCGGCACTTACGACCATATAAAGCTTCGAAAGGTGCCATGCCGATACTTGAATGATAGCTGTTGTTGTACGAAAATTCAACTAATGGTAGATGAGCGTCCCAATTTCCCTTGAAGTCTATGACACATGCTCGAAGCATATCTTCAAGAGTTTGGATGGTGCGTTCAGATTGTCCATCAAGTTGAGGATGATAAGTGGTACTGAGGTCTAATCGTGTACCCAAAGCGGCTTGTACGGCTTGCCATGTTCATGAAGTGAAACGGCCATCACGATCTGAAATAATGCTTAACGGTACACCATGACGGCTTACGATCTCGTTGATGTAGATACGAGCTAACTTCTCGTTCTTGAAATCTTCGCGGATCGGAATGAAGTGAGCTGATTTTGTAAGACGATCAATGATTACCCATATAGTGTCATACCCACCAGAAGTACGAGGTAACCCGGTAATGAAGTCCATGGTTATGTTTTCCCACTTCCATACAGGTATTTCAGGTTGGACCAGAAGTCCTGAGGGTCTTTGATGTTCAGCTTTTACTTTGGAACATGTAAGGCACTTGGAAACAAAAACAGCAATATCCTTTTTCATTCCAGGCCACCAGTAGGTGTATCGAAGGTCTTGATACACCTTGTCGGCTCCTGGGTGTATAGAGTATCGTGTTTTGTGTGCCTCATTCATAAGGAAATCACGAAGGTTATTGTGGTCAGGAATCCATATGCGATCTAGATAGTACAGAATACCGTCGGATTTAGTTTCAATTCTAAGTTCAGCTCCATAAGACAGCTCCTTTCGTACGTCGTTTTCCGTTACTGAAACATGTTGGGCTTCTCGGATTTGATCTTTGATATCTGTTACGATTTGCGAACATAGAAGACGAATGGAGTTCGCATAACCCTTTCGACTGAGTGCATCGGCCACCACATTTGCCTTGCCAGGATGATACCGAATTTCACAGTCGTAGTCATTAAGAAGTTCGACCCATCTCCGTTGCCTCATGTTTAACTCCTTTTGGTTGAAGATATGTTGGAGGCTCTTGTGATCAGTGTATATTTCACACTTAGTACCGTAGAGGTAATGTCTCCATATCTTAAGAGCGAACACAACGGCTCCAAGTTCTAGGTCGTGGGTGGTGTAGTTCTTCTCATGAGTTTTGAGTTGTCTAGAAGCATAAGCTATCACCTTTCCTCTTTGCATTAGAACACAGCCTAGTCCTTGCCCTGACGCGTCGCAATAAACCACGAAGTCATCACAACCTTCAGGAAGAGTGAGGATAGGTGCGTCACAGAGTTTTTATTTAAGGGTTTGGAAGGCTTCTTCTTGTTTGGGTCCCCATATGAAGGGTTTTCCTTTATGTGTTAAAGCCGTGAGTGGTACAGCAATACGGGAGAAATTTGCAATGAAACGGCGATAATAACCAGCCAAACCAAGAAATGATCTTACTTCGGTAGGTGTACGTGGCACTTGCCATTCTTGTACTGCTTTGATCATTGAGGGGTCGACATGTATTCCCTTGTCATTGACGACATGTCCAAGGAATTGTACCTCTTTTAACCAGAATTCGCATTTGGAGAATTTGGCGTAGAGCTTTTCATTCCCTAAGAGTGTAAGGATGAGTCGAAGGTGTCGTTCATGATCAGACTTAGACTTTGAGTAGATGAGGATGTCGTCGATGAAGACTATAACAAAACGGTCGAGATAAGGTTTGCAGACTCTGTTCATTAGATCCATGAAGACAGCTGGGGCGTTGGTTAGCTGGCGCCTTGAAGTTGGTCAAGAAGATCATCGATGCGAGGTAATGGGTAGCGGTTCTTAACCGTTAACTTGTTGAGTTCTCTGTAGTCGATACACATGCGAAACGTTCCATCTTTCTTCTTCACAAAAAGGACAGGTGCACCCCAAGGCGATGAGCTAGGACGTATGAATCCTTTGTCAGTCAACTCTTGCAATTGACTGGCTAGCTCTTGCATTTCGGATGGGGCTAACCTATAAGGAGATTTTGCAACTGGTGTAGCTCCAGGTATAAGATCAATGTGGAATTCGACTTCTCTCACTGGAGGAAGTCCTGAAATGTCGTCAGGAAAAACTTGCGGAAAATCTTTTACTACTGGGATGTCTTCAAGTTTCTTCTCCTTGGTTCCCTTTTTTGACGACATGAGTTAGAAATGCGACATAATTCTTGCGGAGATATTTTCGGGCTTGAAGGCAAGACATTAATTTGAGCCCTTTCGAAGGGGTTTCTCCAAAGATTCGTAGAGTCTGACCGTTTGTAAGAGGAATGCGTATAAACTTTTCACGGCATACAACTTCAGCATGATGTTGGCTGAGCCAGTCCATACCAATTATAATGTCAAAACTTCCCAACTTCATAGGAATGAGGTCAACTGGAAAATCGTGATCGTTTAGAGTGAGGGTACAATTACGTATAATAGAGTTTAATGAGACCGGTTTTCCGTCAGCAACTTCTACCGTTATGGATTCCATGAGTTTATCACGAGTTTGGTTGAGGATGGGTTCAAATTCTAAGGACACAAAACTCCTATCCGCGCCAGTATCAAATAACATGGATGCATAACTACCATTGACGAGAAACGTACCGTTAACTACATTGTTGTCAGCCCTAGCCTGATTTGCGTTGATGTTGAAAGCTCTTCCTCTTGCAGGTGGAGGAGCTTGGTTAGCCTGGTTTACTGGATTAGCTTGAGCTTGGGCATGGATAATGTTCACCAAGCGTGGACAGGTGTTCCTGAAATGGTTCGGGTCTCCACAGTTGTAACAAGCCCGCATAGGTTGCACCATGGGATAGTTGGGTTGGTAGTAGGATTGGGCTACATGTTGGGCAGGTGGTAGGAGTAAAGGTTGTTGGGCTTGACCCACTATCTGATGGTGGGTTTGGGTTGAGGGCTGATGGCGGTTCGTTCGCTGAAGTACGCGACAGGTTTAAATGGTGTGACCTGCGCGGCCACAGTCGGTGCAATGCTGGCAGGGATGATCAGGAAAGTGATGGTATTGTCAATGGTTGCATTTTGGGTATGGGCCGGAGTATGGCCTTTTATATGGTGTAGGTAAGGGGGCAACTTGAGTGATGGGTGCAGCAGGGATATGGAAATTTGTTTGTGTGACAGCAAAGTTTCTGGTGTTTCGTTTCCTCTTATTAGCAAACTTTGAGGAGGAGGTGGAATGGTTTGAAGTTTGGCCCTCAACGGGGGCTTTCTTTTTCTCGTCCTTAAATTTGCCGTTGCGAATACGATTCTCGGTAGCTAGTTCCATAGCAGCTTCGAGTGTTGCAGGCAAAGTGCTGAGAACTGAGTCATGAATTTTCGAGGGGAGGCCTCGAATATAGTGTTCGACTAGGCGGTAAACTGGGGTGAACAAGTTAGGGACCATTTGGTTCAACTCTAAAAACCGTTTGTTGTAGGAAGTATGATCTCCCTCCTTTTGCTTCAACGAGTGAAATTCATCCTCTAACTTTTTGATCTCGCTTCTTGGACAGAAGCGTCTCGTCATGATTTCCCTTAACTCCTCCCACGTTAAGGCCATTGCATCCTCAATTCCTCTCTTACCTTTTTCTGTATTCCACCAGGTAAGAGCTACCCCAAAAGTATCCCGGTTGCGTAACGTACCTTGCGATCCTCGGGACAATCGCAATTGAGGAAGGTGTTTTCCATTTCCTCAAACCAGTGGAGGAGAGCAGTGACACCTTCGGTCCCTTCAAATTTCGGGGGATCGCAAGACTTGAGGTGTTTGTATGAGCACTTTTTGGAGGGAGGGTTGTCAACATTCTGGTCTTCTTGGGATTTGCGGCGAGAGCTTGTTGGACTTGAACTACGATGTCAGGAAGCACCGCGGCCATTTGTTTTGCGATTTGGGTGGCCAAGCGTTCGTTTGACCTTCTACCCCCACGTTGTTGCCTAGCCGACATCTACAGGAACATACATAAGAAGATTGTTAGTTTAAGGAGTCTTTTTAGATGTCATGTGTCTAAAAAAAATAAAAATAACATAAACATCAATAATGCAACTACATCCATAGGATGTCTTGGGTTTGCTCATGTTTGGGCCTCCAATGTCCCCCATACCATCGCCTGTATAGTCATGTGGGTCCCCATGACTATTGGCTTAGTAGGATTCACATTGGTATTGGCGGTTTAACACTCACATCACCCGAATGAAAACCATGAAATATGTCGAGATGTATGGTCGGAGGGTGTCCAGGTGTAGACACAATGACAACTCAAAGTGGGGTTAGCTCACACGACGTTTGGTATAGCATGCTTTGGCCTAATAGGTCCTTCGTACTCTCATCGTTAGTCCCCAGGTAGGCAAACTGGTCCTTTATTTTGGATTTATACGAATGCCAAGCCTAGACAGGACGTTCCGACTACCGGTACTTGTACCCTTCCAGTTACTACATGCCCGTCATGAGAACTCACTTTGATGTGATTTGAAAATACAAAAATCGTTGCAAAAGTCATGGAAATTGTGTGGTGTGTGCTCTCATGGATATGATATGTTATGAGAATATGATTCATGATAGGCATTGTATAATAATATGTACTTATGAACATGCTTGCATAACATTGAATGTAACAATAAACATAAAGCATATAAACATCATGAATTTTGCATGTAATACACAAACAATTTAAAAAATTATAATCAACTATAATATAGGCTCTAAGGGTCTAATAACCTATCCTATATCCCTATAGTCATGGCTCTGATACCAATCTGTCACACCCCGACCCGCAGCGGAATAAGAGTCGGGGCATAATTGGGTTATCACCAAAGCTCATGATGTTTACTAATATGTTTCATATTTATTAAATTCAAAATTACATCATCAATATTCCAAACAAGTTCATACAAGTACAAAGAAAAGTAACTACATAAACAATCCAAAGTCTAAACCGATTTATTCTTCTAAGCCATCCTATATGTTTCTTGCTGCAACTGGATCACCTATATCATGTGTAAAAATGGGGGTTTTTGGGTCAACAAAAGTTTGCGAGTGAACCTTGTTAGAAAACATTTATTATTGATTTCTTGTTATATTTAATATGGAAAAATTGTGCAATAATCATATGTGAGCAAACGTAAATAAACATACAAGAACAATAACAATAACAATAACAATATCAATAACAATAACAATACAATAACAATAACAATAATAATAATAATCCACCTTGCATGATTATATGACATGAATGATAATGTATATGTTGGCAACGTCACGTTCACGCTCATAGGTAATGGGGAACGGACGGCCTATGATGATGTATGTGCGATCAAGGCTCAATCAAACGAAGCCGATCGTATGTTGGCAACGCCTCGTTCACGCTCATAGGTAATGGGGAACGGCTCACGCTCATAGGTAATGGGGAGCGGCGGCCTATGGTGATGAATGTACTGAAAATGATAAATTTAATCTAAACATTAACCACACAAACAGTTGATACATATTGAATACACATTTGATCATGGATATGATGGATGCACAAGTGTTTAAATGTAGTAAATAATAAGACACATGATACACCCCAAAATGTGATTAAAACGGGGAATTTGTAGAGGTTCACTCACATTGGGTGCGTTCGGTTGATGATGTTGAATGCGCACGAGTTTAGAGGGTCGATCGACGAGGATTAACTAACCTAAATAATAACGAAAAGGTACGGTAAATAAGTGGATTTTATTAACAATTTTAATAAGGTTTTTAGGTTTATTTTTGTGAGTTTAAGGTTATTTTCTAACTATAAAAACATTATTTTTAAGTATTTTTAATTGATTTTAAATTAAATAAATAAATAAAAATATAAAAAAAAATGTTGACTTTTTGGGTTTACCGTTGACCATTGACTTTGACTGTTGACTGTTGACCAGTTCGGACGTGTGTATGTATGCGCTGGGTGAGGCTCGAACCCGAGACCTCCCGTACGCGTGCACGTATCTCTACCAACTGAGCTACGTGTCTAACCCGAAATATTTCTGTTTTTAATTATATTTATATACTATTTATTTTATTAAAAATTCATTTATTTTAAAAAGGATTTTAATTATATCGGACCGGTGTGTATAACAGGGACCTGTTGTTTAACGTTGCACACAGTCCACCGCTGGACTGTGTGTCTAACCTGGTTAAAACACTTGTTTATATTTCTCTTATACTAACTGGAAGTTTCCGTATTTGGGTTTTATAAAAAGTCTGAATATTGTGACGAATCGGAACATGGACAGACTCGAACCCGGTATCTCTATGATTCAAATGCACACAGTCACCGCTGAACTGTGTGTCTAACCCGAGATATAATCCGATTTATATTAAATTTATACACAGTCTAAACTTCATCTTCTTCGTTAACAACACATACAACGATTTATTCTACTGTTCTTGTTTAATTCGATTGACGGACATATGACTGATTAAAATGAAATGGATGGGGAAGGTTTTGGGAATGAACGTACCGGAATGATGACTTTTCTCAAAACTACGGCAAAGTCGTCGGCTCTGTTTTATGAACTCCGTCTGAGCGGACCAATTAACAGTTTTGATTAACTAATTGTGGAAATGAATGACTAAACAAGAGTTATCAGAGAGTTTAGATGCTCATACCGATTCACAGCGTGATTTGGAAATTTTCAGAAGTTTTCCGGCGATTGCAGATTATCCGGTATCGTCGTCTGGGGCCGATTCTGATTGAAGGGTTTGAGTTAGTAAAAGTCTAACAATAGATAGAAAGTGAAAGAATTGAGAAATTTACCGTTTTGATGAATGACACGGTTTTCCGGCGAAAGTCCGGTGATATCAGATAGCGATTCCGATGAACTGAAAATAGAGCGAAAGTGAAATTGGAGGTTCTGTGAGTGTTTTTGAGTCGCGAGATGATGATATTGCCGGTGAAAATCAGGAAGTAAATGATTTCGGTTATTAAACCCGAAAATCATATGAATTCAAGTTCAATAAAGACTGAATTGATTAAGAACGTGGGTTTATCGGTTATAATCAGTAATATCGAACTTCAACAGTCTGAACCGTTGAGAGCCGATGAGCGTTTTCAGTTTTGACGCAAACGGATGATGCACGGGTAGTGTTAAGTTTTATTGTTTCCCTGATTACACAACAAAACAGCAAGTGGCGGAGTGGTTACATGTTTGATGATTAAGTCTACCGGCTGACCCGGGTTCGAAACCCGGCAGCCCATTTTTATTTTTAATTGCTTTATTTTTATTTTCTAACAATTTTTATTTCCATATTCTAAAATGTTTGTTAGTTATGTATTGTTTAAAATTAAAATAAGCATTAAATGAGCAACGAAAATTTGAACCTGATTATTCGATTAATAAACGAAGCGGGTTTTGAAAACCTGTTTTTCGACAGATGTTACACAAACCGACTTTTTATGTATATATGCAGCTGATCTTTTTATATATGCTTGTATGGATTGTTTGCGCTTATTTCATACGTTTCATTCGCGACACATCGTACGGTGTTTTGTAAACATAAAAAAAAATCTACAACTTTTCAAAAAAATGGGACAACATTTATTCAAACAACTTTAAATAATATACGCTTATAAGAAATTAAACAACTTTGTAATATAAATGTTTTGTAAACATAAAAAAAAATCTACAACTTTTCAAAAAAATAACACAACCAAATACAACAAAAACAATCAACCAACAACCCTTTTTACACCAAAACCTAACCCATTCCACCATAACCAACAACCATTTTTTCACCAAAACCTAACTCATTCCACCAAATTAAGTCTGGTAGCCCAAAGCGGGGCGTTTCAGTCCAAAGTCTACCGACAAGGACTGAGCCTGTCAGTTCTTGTCTGTTGACTTTACATTGAAACGCTGCTTTGCCCATAGCAGGGCGTTTTGGAGTGTGTAAATAAATTTGTGCGTGTGTAAATAGACCAGGCCTTATTATTTGTTTTTTTTTTCTTTTGAAACCAATGTGTATGTTCAAAAAGAGGGGAATCAAAAAACAATAAAAAGAAAAAGAAAAAAAAAGGTGCGGATTTGGAAATTGATACGGAAAGTAGTACGGACTACGGATGGTACCACACTACCACTACCAAACTTGTGGGGTCTGATTGGATGTGTGTAGGGAACCCTTGTTAATCCAGCCAATTTTGGTTTGTCCACACCCACATGCATGTGCCATCTCACATGGTTTTCTATTCCTATTTTTGGGTTAATAAATCATTTAATGGGATTCTTTCACGCCACAATATACGGGTACGATAATGACATTCGTAATAGTAATCGAAAAGTAGGGTATGTATTGGTAAGTTTTGATCTAAAACCATAATTTAGATATAGGTTAATAAATAGTTATAATCATAATCGATCGATTATGACAGTTTTGGTTATTCGATTTTAATGATTATAGCGGGTCGTTATGGTCAGTCAACAATGAATTTTGACTTAACTAAAAGTAAATCAAAACAATATTATTATACATTATTTGGGTCTCAAAGTTTATGCTTGACATTTATGACCATAAAATAAATTGTTATTACACAGCATAAAAAATACGCATAATCTATTATAGTAATACCGATTATTATCGTATATTTAAACAAAACGTTCAACAAAAGCCATAGGATATAACCCATATAATTAAACAAACGTATATTGAAAAAATGATGAGGAATCAAAATTCGACAAAGATTTTACTATATGTTGGTTTGGTTCAGTTCGGTTAAGGTGCATGTGAAAACATTGATAACCATAACTAACCAGCTACATTTGGTCTTCTGAAAAACAAATAACCGACCCACCGATTTTTTATTTGACTCTGATTTTCGGTTAATTCGGTTTTTTGAACTCCCCTACGGAAAGGAAAACCAAAAAAATAAAAATAAAGTTGTGATAGGTCCAATAAATAAAGAAACATGTTTTCCATTGATCGAAACTATCAAAATGAATATTGGTTCCGATAATATCTATACTTTGTTTGGACGATATCGGTTCGGTTTGTCATGGTACCGGTACCGCATGGACATTTGTTATGCTTAAGATACCAAAAAAATACTTTATTGTGAATACCCGTCGGTTTTCAACGAAATTTTACTAGAATGTTGAAAGAGAAATTAAACACAACTACGTATTCATTTTTTTAAGTTAACAAATGCAAGGTATTAGAGAAAAACAAATTAAATAGGTTAAAGATGTTTATCATCTATAACATAAGAGATGAAATTGAAAATTAAAAAAATATGATTTTTCTACTGTAAAAAAGATGTTTATGGGCTTTTACAATTATTACATATATACACACACACTAAAGGGGTGTCCGCGCAATGGGACGAGAAACAGGCAATGATAATTACGTAATACATTAAATTTTTTACTAAGCACGATGCAACAGGGAACACAGACAATGATAATCACGTAAACGTTAAATTTTTTAATTAAAAAATATAGCAATATTATACTCAAATTAAATAGATCAAAATGCTTGTTTTATGGTGTATTTTACAAAAATAATAACGCATGAAAAAATCATACCTGTTTAAAAATCATGAACAAAAGTTGATTTTAAAAGTTGTAATTACCTGAGCTCTTAAAATTATGTAAAATTATTATTCAACCCTCCTTATATATATTATTATAATATAGTACACATAATATTTTTAACTTCATTAAATCCACTAAAGGCAGCTGTAAATATAACTAAAAAACTATTTTCACACCACAACTTTTAATTTGAATAGTTTGTGGCAAAAGGTGTATTACACGACACTCTGTCCCCTGCAACTGACGGCGTCACACACCAGAAGAGGTAGGCAACGTTGAGCATGTGAGATTAACACGTAGAGCTAAAATTCTTGTGAAAAAATGGGTGTTGTTCAGATTTGAACTTTTGAAATAAAATTCTGATAAGACATAAAATATAATAATTATTTGGAGTGTATCAATATATCATGGTTGACATTAGTTATACTATCAACTAAATTTTTTTACCTCTTAAAAATCAGCATTATATTCATGTTGTAATATCGATTAAGGTGTATATGTAAAAGCAAAGTTAAAAAGTATAAAATATAATAACAATATAATTAAATTAACGTTTATTGAAAAAAAATGAGAATTAAAATTGAAACAAAGATTTTTTTTAAATTAAAGTTAAGGTTTATTATTTTAAAGTAGGATTGAATAAATGATAAAAAACAACAACACAGTTACTTTTGTAATTCAATAACGAACGATTTTTTATTTGACTCTGATTTTCGGTTAATTCGGTTTTTTGAACTCCCCTACGGAAAGGAAAACCAAAAAAATAAAAATAAAGTTGTGATAGGTCCAATAAATAAAGAAACATGTTTTCCATTGATCGAAACTATCAAAATGAATATTGGTTCCGATAATATCTATACTTTGTTTGGACGATATCGGTTCGGTTTGTCATGGTACCGGTACGCATGGACATTTGTTATGCTTAAGATACCAAAAAAATACTTTATTGTGAATACCCGTCGGTTTTCAACGAAATTTATACTAGAATGTTGAAAGAGAAATTAAACACAACTACGTATTCATTTTTTTAAGTTAACAAATGCAAGGTATTAGAGAAAAACAAATTAAATAGGTTAAAGATGTTTATCATCTATAACATAAGAGATGAAATTGAAAATTAAAAAAATATGATTTTTCTACTGTAAAAAAGATGTTTATGGGCTTTTACAATTATTACATATATACACACACACTAAAGGGGTGTCCGCGCAATGGGACGAGAAACAGGCAATGATAATTACGTAATACATTAAATTTTTTACTAAGCACGATGCAACAGGAACACAGACAATGATAATCACGTAAACGTTAAATTTTTTAATTAAAAAATATAGCAATATTATACTCAAATTAAATAGATCAAAATGCTTGTTTTATGGTGTATTTTACAAAAATAATAACGCATGAAAAAATCATACCTGTTTAAAAATCATGAACAAAAGTTGATTTTAAAAGTTGTAATTACCTGAGCTCTTAAAATTATGTAAAATTATTATTCAACCCTCCTTATATATATTATTATAATATAGTACACATAATATTTTTAACTTCATTAAATCCACTAAAGGCAGCTGTAAATATAACTAAAAAACTATTTTCACACCACAACTTTTAATTTGAATAGTTTGTGGCAAAAGGTGTATTACACGACACTCTGTCCCCTGCAACTGACGGCGTCACACACCAGAAGAGGTAGGCAACGTTGAGCATGTGAGATTAACACGTAGAGCTAAAATTCTTGTGAAAAAATGGGTGTTGTTCAGATTTGAACCTTTTGAAATAAAATTCTGATAAGACATAAATAATGACTAATAATATATATTTTGGATGGTGATTTGTGTATCATATCATATCAATTGAGTTGTCACACTGTAGTTATTAGTCTATCACTAACTTTTGTTTTCCTTCTTCTTTTATGATATGATATGGTGCCAGCATTATCATTCATGGTTGTCAATATGGATTAAAGGGGTACCTATGTCCCATTAGCCAAAGGATATATATGAGTATAAATATATGAAATACAATACAAATTAAGATTTTACTGTTTATTGTATAACAGTCAAACAGTGTAATTTTGTTTTTTTATATAATTGAAGCAGAATTTGATTTTTTTAAAATTAAGATTGCAAAAGGCTTCTTATTATTATTTTAAAGTGAGATTGATTTTTAATAAAAAAAAACATACAACAGTACTTTTGTATTTCTATAACGATTTTGTTTTGCTTTTTTATTGTTATAACATTCAAAGCTTTTCTTAATATTTTACTAAGAATTTATATTCTCGAGCCAAAATTGACAAATCTATGTTAAGTCTTGTAAATTTTATCTTTATCATTATATTAAATTAAACAAGATAAAAACCCCACGCACATATATAATGTGTGTACGAAGCCTTCAAGATATTGGTTTAAATATTTGATCTAGTACCTTTGCCTGGGTTTAAATATTTGATCTAGTACCTTTGCCTGGGTCTGAAAACTGCATTTCAAAACTCGCACTTCATATCAATTTCAGAAAAAAAAGGAAGCATCTATGCTTTTTCATCGAATGAAACAATCGTCAAGAACAGGGCCATGTCTGAAAATTACAAAAAATAAATTGTTGGCACTGAGAGACAAATTTTAGGCCCTATTCGCAAATTTTTCATGTATTATAAACTCATCAATTATTTAATCACTAAAATTTATGTGAAAGTAATTTAAATAATTAATTTTAGCTAAGTTTAGTTAGTAATTTATTAATTAAAGGGAAAGATTTAGTTGACAAAATTAGGCATTAAATGTCATATGCAGCTAAAATATAGAATTTGGAGACGTCGGGATTAGAACCCACGTCTCCTTGTTGTTTAAGCAAGACAATAACCACCCCGACAAGAGTTTGTTTGTGTTATCTTTCGATTCAGTATATATATTCTAGTTTACGCAACGTAAATTATATACAAAATTAAAATATTTGGGCCTTGTGCCGTCGCCCACTCCGCACCCCCTCAAAGACGGCTTTGGTCAAGGATGTACGTCTTGGGTTTTATCTACTTCTTTACCATTTTTAAGAATGCTACTAGCTAATTAGCTGGGATGAGTCGTTGAAGGTGGAAAGTTTAAGTATGATATAGAATGTAGTGGGTGCATGAAATGCGAATTTTCGTCATGGTGAAAACCAAATGCTACCCCTAAAAAAGGAAACTTATCAAAATGGCCAAAGACCAAAATGACTTGCGAAAATAGTCAGCTCATGCCCTTTTGGAATATGGCATTATGTGTGGATGAGTCTTTCAAGCGAGGCATCATGCACAGGATGCATCTGGAGAATTTCTGAAGCGTCCGGCCAGGTTTCTAGCGAGTTGCAGGTTTCCGGCAATGAAATCTGAAGACACTATTAAACAAGAAAATGAAGAACTAGAACAATGGAAGAGAATTATCATTACTACAAGATGATCGTCTTCAACCGGAGTTTCAAGATCATCGAACGTAAGCTATCGCCGGACGTCATCGACGCCTTCAGTTCCTGCACCGACGGAGACTCCCAGATGTCGTCGGATCCCTTCTGACGGTTTTTAAACGAGTTTTAGAACAAGAACATACCACAATCGACGACTCTAAGCGGTTAATGGAGCTAGTCTTCACCGATTCCGACCTAACTTTACTCTCTGCTCTTTCACCCTTGATGATTTCTTCAAATACCTCTTCCTTGATGACCTCAACGGCCCCATCCCATTCATCAAGAAACCTGCATAATCTTTCAGTCGGCTCGACATCAGATTTCATCGTCGAAAACCTGCAACTCGCCGGACGCTTTAGAAATTCTCCGGACGCATCACTTGCATGATGCTTCACTCCAAGGACGCATCCACGTGGCCATGTATCCATTTTTATTGGATTTTGCTTGAAAAACTCATCCCATGCTTGAAAGACTCATCCCACACATGATGCCTCGTTCCAAGGGGCATGAGCTGGCTATTTTCGCAATTATTTTGGTCTTTGGCCATTTTGGTAATTTCCCCTTAAAAAATTAAGTGTATTTTATAGGTAAAAATTCCAATCGCACCCCATAAAAAGTTAGGTTAAACTCCTCGTTTGCACCCCTTGAAAATAACTTATGGGTCCGTCAGTGAGGGATTTTTTTGTAGCCTCTTAATGAGTCCATTAAGAGTATAACTCCGAATTAGTCAACATTAAGCGTGCTTGGTTCACTGACATGATATCTCTAAATCAATTAGTAAACCCGTTACACATTTGGTCTCATAACCCTTAGTCGGCCACTAATACACCACCTCCTCCACCACCAACCAATCAGGTCGAACCAAGTTAGTCCTCTGACTGGTTCAAAGTCACTTATTTAATCAACCTCTTAATGGTTAAACACTTACTGACGTAAAGGTTACCAAACAACCCTCAAGTGTCTTACTTGCGCAAAGGTTACCTAACAGTCCCCAGGTGTCTGAAATGTAAAAAAGTAATTAAGTATTATGATGTGAAAGAATCTAATGTTGAGTGTTAATAAGTTGCAACATCTTAAGCATTTTATTATCATTTATGTTTTAACCATCTTCTACTTGTTTGGTGTTATATGTAAACTCTTTTAACCTTTATATTACTTATTAAATAAAATATGCAACAGTAATCGTTTAAGAATCCTAAAAGTACGGTCATCGAAAATCGATTAGAAAATCTCTTAGACCACGATCTAAATGAAGGACTAATCTTGAAAATAAATAAAAGAGTTAAATGCTTGGTTGGTCCCTGTGGTTTGCAGATATTGCAGATTTGGTCCTAAGGGTTTAATAATTACAAAGTTGGTCCTAGTAATTGTAACTTTTGCACTCGTGTAGTCCTTATCACTAACTTATGTTAAGTTTTCCAGTTAAGTCAATGTTAAATGACTAAAATACCCTTAGTTATTAAATAACAAAAATAAAAAATAATTATATTACTAAAACAATATTTAAATATTTGTGTATCCCACCCAACTTCTTCTTCAACCTCTAATCAACACTATCCACACACCTTCATGCCTTTTCCTTTCTATCTTTGTATTCTCAGGTGATTTTTATCTTCATTATATTTTCAATTGCAAACTATAACACCAAATCGGAAAAACACATCTCCGATCACTTTACAACACCGACCGGAACCCCCAAATCAACAATCATCGGAACCCCAAACCAACAACCTTCTTCCTTGATATAACCGACCGGAACCACCAAACCCAGTCAACCGTTGAAGACGACTGCGTTCTAATCGACCCTGTGGTGGCGAACGACAACGATTATGTTCTGATTGTTTGATTTTTTTCGTTCTGTTCTGATCGCTGAAATCTGCAGGTACTGATCTCTTCATATCACCATTTCTTCTTCACCACCCCTATTTTTGACATCCCAACCATCACACCATAATCCTCCATGCTCAGCCAACATTCAATCAATCGCCTTTGTTAACCACCGTTGACCACCCTGTGAACTACAACAACCTTCGACAACTTAATCATCAGAAACTCAGTTTAAAACTGCCGGAGTTCGTATCCACCATAGCAAAGCCGGTCATCGGAAACTGAACACATCACCCTTCACCACCACCCCTCCTCCATAGCACAACCTGTCACCACCAGTACCTCCGACCATCATCACCACTACCACTGACACAATGACACCTCCACCGTACACCATCAAACCACCACTCCACACCACCACCGGACCATCACTGTCGCATCATTCATCACCACAGTCACACCCAACCAACAATCTTCACCCCCATCTCCGGTCAACTGCCCACCACCGAACACCTTCCACCACAACAGTCACCACCGCACCTCTTCACCACCCTCAAACCACCGTAACACTACTTTCAAACCATCACCCGTACCCCGATTCAACCACCACCACACGCAGTTACCATCTTCATCACGTCATCATCGTCATATTTTATTGTTCTTTTCCCATGAATACGAAGAAGAACAGAAGAAGCAAAATACGGTTACTTGTATACTTGATTGTTTGTTGGTTGAAACCACAAGAAACAGAGAGTATTGTGTTGCGGCTGATGCTTTAGATGTAGGAGATGGTTGAACTGTTGTGGTTGTAAAATAAAGAAAGATAATGGGTGGGGTATTTATTTATTTTATTTATTTTTTATCTTTAACTTCAGGGGTAATTTAGCCATTTAACACACACTTAACTGAAAATTTAACATAAGTTAGTGAGAAGGATCACCTGAGTGTAAAAGTTACAACCACTAGGATCAAGTATGTAATTATTGAACCATTGGGACCAAATCTGCAATATTTGCAAACCACAGGGACCAATCAAGCATTTAACTCTAAATAAAATTTATGGCTTTATTTTGATTATTATATTTAAAGTGTGGTTTATATTTGTTTAGTGATATTAAGTCGTATTTTAGGAATATAATGTGTCTTTAAGAACAAGTTAGAATAGTCTTATAAATAGGTTGTTGTCAAAGAAACAATCTATTTAGAAGAAGGTTAAATTTTACATAATCTCTTATGCTCCCATTTGATTTGAATACAGAAAAATGTTGCAGGACGTCGTCCCCTATATCTTCGTGTTTGATTTGATCGTTTGACACGTGGGACAACAATTACAAGATGTGATTGATCATGAATAGAAGCAAGAAAGAAGTTCACAATTTTTAGTGTCATCTTCAAAACTTTACCAGAAGATTTTATGTTTTAGATGCCAAAGTACTCACAACCGAAGGACGTATGGGAAGCACTAAAAGTTTAGTATGTAAGTGCAAAAGGAACTCAGAATGTGTTGGAAATTTTTTAAATGTGATGAATGGAAATTTATTGAGATTATTCATATTAAATTCTACATATAGTGACAAACTCTTAAGTAGAGTTATTTATGTCACTTATTTAATTTTCTATTAGAATAATAAACTTTTCATGTGGTGTATTGATGACAACTCTTGAGTAGAGTTTCTTTTATGAAAATTGATTAGAGATTTTATGGCAAAATTAAGTCTCTAATTATGTTAGACTTTTCACCACCCATGGCTCTTGCACACTTAGTAGGCTATGTGCCTCTTTTGATGTGGCTAGATACAAGAAAGAGATATGTATGCATGAAGAGTCCTTGGAGAAGAAGTACTTGATGACCCATATGTTGGGAACATATAGAGATAAGTTTCTCAACCCGATTCTACTACATTTCTATTCTTAGTTTCCAAAAGTTCTAACACTATAATTTTACCCGGTGTAACCTCGGGCGCGTGGCCTTCTCCGGCCGTACAGACTGCTTCGGCTGTTGTACCCTGGGAGACAGACGCATCGTCTTTGGTAGAGGCGCGAAATCTGTTTTAAGGAAAGCGTGTTGAACACGTGCCTCGGCCACAACCGTCAACATCATTTGTTCTTTCTTGCAGCAAGGGATACTACAAGAAGGCTTTGTTCGAGCACAAAGTTGATTACTCTATCTTTTGAAGATCTTGCTAAGGAGACTACAAGAATATGTTCCTAAAGATCAAGTTGAAGACTTTATCTTTTGAAGATATTGGTTTGAATCGATTGTTCTATTAAATATGTTGTAGTTCATATTTAATTTTCGTTTGAATTTGTACACGGTCATGTACTACAATTTCCCAAATGTGTAAAGAGAGTATCTTTACTATTTTTTATTTATATAATTTTTATTATAATTGTCACCCATGTCCTACAATCTTAAAACAGATTTCGTGAGATTATTGCTACAATCTTAAAACCTTATTTATAAGGATTTTGGGTTCACGAAAGGATTTATAATAAAATATATATTTTTAGAGATTATGATCTTATAAATATTTTTTTTTGGGAAATATGCATGTAGTACAACTTTTGTGTTTGGATTTATTGAGATTGTGGTACAATCTTAAATCCTACACCGTGATACAAAAACGGATGACATATGGTTCAAACATTTGGTTTTGAAACGATTTTGGAATCGTTAATTTTTTTTTCTAACTTTTGTGTTAGATCGGGTTTATTAGTGTAAACCATACGTTTTTTTGTAAACGTTAAATTTCTCTAACTTGTGTGTTAGACCAGAATTATGGGTGTAAACCATACATTTTTTGTAAACGTTAAATTTCTCTAACTTGTGTGTTAGACCAGAATTATGGGTGCAAATCATACGTTTTTGTAAATGTTAAATTCTCATGAATAGAGTTTTTATGTCTTTAAATACGGTTTTATGTTACTTGATTAGAGTTTTATGTCTCTAATTAAGTCTCTATTTAAAGTAGACTCTTCATCCACCCATGGATTGATATGAACAAACAAGTCTTAAATGATTTTTGTAATCATTTATTTTAAAGAGCGTGTTAGAATCGCTTGATGTAACCTGATACGTTTTATAACGATTTATGTCATTGTTTATTTCTAGCGAGCTTGTTAGAACGTATTTATGGGTAAATTTTTATAACAATTTTTGTAATTGTTTACTTCTAACAAAAGTGTTAGAAACAGTTTAGAAAACCGTTAAATTTGAAAATGATTTTTGTAATCAATTGTCTTCTAACATGTGTGTTAGAAACGGTCATGGAAAGCGTTAGTTTGGAAGAAATTTTTAATTGTTTATTTTATAACGTTTGTATTAGAAAAGCCTTATTTATTTGAACCATATATGTTTTATAACAAGTCGAATTAACAATTTGTGGTAATGTTAATACTTCTAACGTGCGCGTTAGAATATCTTTCATTTTAACATTTTAATATGATTGTTAAAAATGGTTCATTACAAATGCTTTGAAATGTTTTATGTAAACATTTTATATAAGCAATTTGTTGTAGCATTGGTTTTAATGAATATAAACACTTTATGTTATGCTTTGTATGGTTTAGAAATAAAAGGTCATACATTAAAGTTGATGTTTGATTGGCTTCAAGAATTAAATCACCATAAAGTGATGGTGTAGTTATGTGAGATTTATAACCAACTTTAATTTGTGATTTCTAAATCCAAATGGTCATGTTTTGAATATATAAAATGACTTGAATTTTCCAACATGTGTGTTAGAAATTGTGTATCACGAATACAAGGTTAGAGACTGTTTATTTTATGAGCCATAATGAACGGAAATGTTTTATGTAAACATTTAATTGCCTACGTGCACATTAAAATGATGAGAAATGGTTTATTTTATAAACTTTATCCTTGAAAATGTTTTATGTAAACGTTCGATTCTATGATGTGCCTGTTATAACATTTTTTTTTCCTAACATGCGTGTTAGAAAACATTTAGTACATGCATAGTAAGACTAAACAATATAAAACCATTTGATATTTTGGGTTTTAATTTATGTTATCATAAACTCTAATTGATATCATTAATATTGTACATTGCAAAACTAAGAAAATATTTTAAAATGATTTTTAAAACAAAGTTTTGCATAGTTTTGATAATTCAAATGGTTTGCTACTCTTGCTAGAAGTAGCATTTGTTGAACAAAGTAACAATATCATGGATATTATTTGGTGGAAAACGACTTGGTGTTGTTTTGTACAAATTCAGTTGTTTAAGTTTACTACTTAAAGGTAGCTTTTGTAACAACTTGATGTCGTTTTTAGCAGAATTGTCCAAGTTTAAAGTTTTAAAATGAATGGAAACTTGTATTTACCAGTGCATGGAGTCTTATTGAGGGAGTACCTCAAGACATGCCATGGGACGATGTCACTCCCCAACCGATGGCGGAATCATCGGGGTAGTGGCACTAGGCGAATCAGATTGATCAAGAGAATTCCCATAACAGTCATTTCAAAGATAAACATCAACATTTAATATCCCATACTATAAAACTCATAAACCTTCAAATAACCATTATATACCAACAAAATCTCTTAAACACAATCCAATTCGATCTCCCCTAGATTTTATTACAAACGTTCTAAAACAAACTAAATAAAACAGATTAAACTACGCATGCAACATCCAAGGCATCCAAGCTATAAATCCTCAACCTGTTACATACGTTAAAATACAAGTCAATACAGTTAAGTAAAGGTGAGCATACGAGTTTGAATAATACTAGCATAGTCGAGAAAGCGTTTGCGAAACAATCTAATTACATATCATGATACACCAAAACACTTAACATAACATAGGCTCATTTCTCATGCTAACTACCGTGAGAAGGCTTGCACGTCCATCCTAACTAGACTCCGTCGGGTGTAAGCCACACTATATTACCATACCAGCTAAGGAGGCAAGTTAACGAAAATAAGTCCTAGTCACATGTTTCTAGTATCACGTATTGAGCATATACAATAAGATTATTCGCGTGTGATAAACAGTTTTGATTTGTGATGTGATTTTAATATAGGAACGTATGTAACGCCCAAAAAGTGCGTTAAAGCGAAAATGGGTCAAGTATACTCACTGTGGGTGCGTTTTAGGTAAGATTGGAGATCTGAGAAGAGTCAAGAAGAGCGCCAGATCAGCCTGCATACACGAACGGAAGTGCACAGTCTCCGAAAAGCTGAAACAGTTAAGTCTTGGTTGGGCAGTAGCCAAGTTTGGGCGAACTTGTGTGTAAACACACAAGTTCGAGCGAATTTGTATGAACTTAGTGAGTTTATAGCCAAGTTCGGTCGAACTTGATGAGTTTCCTAAAAAACTTGTCAAGTTCGGGCGAACTTGTAGGAAAACCTTACTGACAAGGCAAGTTCGGTCGAACTTGTATGGTTTCCTAAGAAACCAGGCAAGTCCGGGCGAACTTGCAAGAATTTTTGTGAAGAAACACTCAAGTTCGGTCGAACTTGACCCAAATGGGTACAAGTTCGGTCGAACGTGACCTGGTGAGCTGGTGATTCTCGAGCGAACTTGATGTTTTCGGGTCCAAAATCTTGCGTTTTCGCGTCGTTTGCTGAGGAAAATCGAGTGTTCATCCCTCCAACCCTGTGCTACTGAGTAAACTTAGGTCGGAGACGTCTTTTAGAGCTGTTTTAGCCGTTTTACAAAAGCGTGGGCTAATCCGGCGAACTCGGGGTTCGTTCGGATTAGTCCGGCTTGTGTAAACCAACATAAACATCCTTGTGCTTCCAGATCTGGGATCTTGAATGATAGATGCTTCGTTTCATATTAGAAAATGAACAAACCATTCTCAAAAGTCCGTATTTTTGTCAAAATCGATATTTATCAAAGGTTTTCTCAGATCTATCACTTACAAGCCGAGATCTTACAGATCTCGTGTTTGGGAAGTCTCCACTATCGCCAAACGAACTCGTATTGTGTAGATCTAAGCTTAAAACAGAAGTTTTTGAAGTAAAAGATGAAGATTTTCGTAAAAGAATGGGTTTTGATGAAAACGAAGGCTATGCCTTGTGCAAATCGTTGTAAACCTTTGTAGATCGTTGATAAACATTGTTGCAGCTGAAATCGGGTTGATTCTTACTTAGAACATGAAGGTTTCGGGTTTTGAGAGCTCTGGGCGAACTTGGTAGCAAGGGGAGCATGAATGAGGAGCATGGGTATTTATAGGTGAGGCAAGAATCTCAAGAGCTGGAAACAAGTTCGGCCGAACTTGTACAAAAGTGTACAAGTTCGCGCGAACTTGGGGAGTTTTCAAGAGGGAAAAGGGGTAAGTTCGGCTGAACTTGCATATGTATATGCAAGTTCACGCGAACTTGATAAAAACAAAGGATTCCTGGTTATCAGGCAAGTTCGGGCGAACTTGTGGTAGGCAAAGTTCGGCTGAACTTGGCCTGGTGACCAAGTTTCGTTTGCCCATTTCGCGTTAAGAGTTCGTTTGGTTATTCGGTTCGCATTAGATAGTTATATTACGTGTTAAATTAAAACATTAAGCGTTATAGTTGATATAATAGCGCGATTTAGCGATTCGAGAGTGCGAGAGCGATGCGATAGCGAGCGTAAACATAACCACAAACACATATAACACATAAATAATGTAAAACCACATAAATAATTGTGATTTACGATGCATGAGATTAGCAATACGATTTAATAAGCGATAAGATGCGATAATAACGTACAATACCATAAGTAATTAACATAAACTTTATTATTAATTGAATCTCGGGATTACAAAAGATAGATAACGAGAAACATAATGAAAAGATAACAACGAATTTTCGAGTTGTTACAGTCTCCCCTACTTTAGGGAATTTCGTCCCGAAATCCAAGTAATAGCTGTAACAATAGATGCGGGTACTTGGCCTTCATATCACTTTCCAATTCCCAATTAAACTCGGCGCCGCGTTTGCCCTCCCATCGGACTTTCATATAGGGATGTGAGAGCGTCGTAGTTTCTTAGTCTCTCGGTCCATGATTTCCAGCAGGCTTTTCCACGAAATGGAGAGTCTCGTTGATTTGCAGATCTTTGAGAGGGACATGCAGATTTTCTTCGGCTAAGCACTTTTTAAGATTAGACACGTGGAAAGTCGGATGTACATTATTGAGTTCCGCCGATAGTTCGAGACGATAGGCTACTTTACCGATCCTTTCCAGAATCTTAAAGGGTCCAACGTATCAAGGCGCTAGCTTTCCTTTCTTGCCGAATCGGACCACTCCCTTCCAAGGTGCAACCTTTAGGAGAACGTGATCTCCCACTTCGAACTGTAGGGGCTTGCGGCGTTTATCGGCATAACTCTTTTGACGACTCCGAGCTTTCAAGAGATTGTCTCTGATTTGGAGAATTTTGTCCGTCGTTTCTTGAATTAGCTCGGGACCGGTAATTTGTGCTTCTCCGATCTCGTGCCATGTAATAGGCAATCGACATTTTCTTCCATACAGTGCCTCAAAAAGAGCCATTTGAATGCTTGTATGATAACTATTTTTGTACGAGAATTCGATTAAAGGTAAATGTGTATCCCAGTTACCACCGAAATCTATGATGCACGCACGAAGCATGTCTTCGAGGGTGCGGATCGTTCGCTCAGTTTGACCGTTGGTTTGAGGGTGAAAAGCGGTACTTAGATTAAGCATAGTACCGAGAGCGGATTGGAAAGTCTCCCAGAGAGCGAGGTAAAACGACCGTCTCGGTCAGAGATGATGTCACGAGGCGTCCCGTGTCGACATATAACTTCGTCGGTATAGATTCGGGCTAACTGTTCGACCTTAAAGTTCCTTCTCGTATAGCAATAAAGTGCGCGGATTTGGTAAGACGATCAACGATAACCCAAATAGCTATCGTGACCGGATGAAGTATGCGGGAGTTTAGTAACGAAGTCCATAGCTATACTCTCCCACTCCACATCGGGATTTCGGGTTGTTCGAGTAAATCAGAGGGCCTTTGATGTTCGGCTTTAACCTTCGAACAAGTTAAGCACTTTGAGACGTACAAGACAATATCCTTTTTCATGCCCGGCCACCATTACTTAGGACGAAGGTCCTGGTACATCTTGTCGGCACCGGGGTGAATGGAATATTGAGATTTATGAGCTTCGTCATTAGCAACTTACGAAGATTATCACGTCTGGGAATCCAAATGCGATTGAGATAGTAGTAAATACCATCAGATTTAGATATAAGCTGAGTTTCGGCACCACATTTCATTTCGTCTTGAAGGGTATTCTCGTTAAAGCAGGCGAATTGAGCGGAGCGAATCATGATTTCGAGATCATTCAAAGCTTGAGAGTCACGAACACTATATACATAGCTTCGTCAACTGAGAGCATCGGCGACGACGTTTGCTTTGCCGGGATGGTAGCGTATCTCGCAATCGTAATCGTTGAGAAGTTCAACCCATCGACGTTGTCCATGTTTAGTTCTTTTTTATTAAAGATATGTTGTAAGCTCTTATGGTTGGTGAAGACCGTACACTTTGTACCGTAAAGGTAGTGTCGCCATATCTTTAATGCAAAAACAACTGCACCGAGTTCGAGATCATGGGTTGTGTAGTTCTCCTCGTGGATCTTGAGTTGTCGAGACGCATACGCGATAACCTTGTCTCGTTGCATGAGAACACAACCAAGACTAAGATTAGAGGCATCGCAGTAAACAACGAAATCGTCGTTTCCATCGGGTAAAGCGAGAACGGGAGCGTTGCATAGCATACGCTTGAGAGTTTGAAAAGCTTCCTCTTGCTTGGAATCCCAAACAAAAGGTTTGTCCTTATGAGTCAAAGCGGTAAGCGGAACGGCGATTTTCGAGAAGTCGGCGATGAATCGACGGTAATAACCGCCAATCCAAGAAATGAACGGATTTCGGAAGCATTCTTCGGTGTTATCCAACTCTTGACGGCTTCAATCTTTGCAGGGTCGATGTGAATTCCTTGACTATTAACGATGTGGCCGAGAAATTGGACTTCTTTGAGCCAGAATTCGCATTTTGAGAACTTAGCATAAAGGCGATTTCCTTGAAGAAGTTCGAGGACTAAACGGAGATGACGCGCGTGTTTGTCTCTCGACTTCGAATAGATAAGGATATCATCGATGAAAACAATAATGAAACGAACTAAGAAAGCTTTGCACACACGGTTCATCAAATCCATGAAGACCGCAGGTGCATTGGTAAGACCAAAAGGCATGACCACAAATTCGAAATGGCCATAACGGGTACGAAAGGCGGTTTTAGGAATGTCTTCTTCCAACACGCGTAACTGATGATAGCCGGAATGAAGATCGATCTTGTAAAAACAAGTAGCACCTTGAAGTTGATCAAATAAGTCGTCAATACGAGGAAGAGGGTAAAGGTTCTTTATCGTGAGTTTGTTAAGTTCACGATAATCGATGCACATTCGGAACGATCCATCCTTCTTTTTCACGAAGAGGACGGTGCGCCCCATGGCGAAGTGCTCGGGCGTATGAAACCTTTATCAAGAAGCTCTTGAAGTTGGCTCGATAGCTCGCGCATTTCAGATGGTGCGAGGCGATAAGGAGCTTTAGCAACGGGACTAGCTCCGGGAACTAAATCGATACAGAATTCAACATCACGAGTAGGGGGTAAACCTGGTAAATCGTCAGGAAAAACTTTAGGAAATTCACAAACAACGGAAACATCTTTATAAGTCTTCTTTTCTCTCTCCGGGCACGATATGAGCGAGGAAAGCAACACATCGCTTTTGCAAGCATTTGTGTGCTCGAGTACATGATAAAAGCATCAACTTCTTTGAGGGCGTTTCACCATAAACATGAAGTTGATCACCGTTAGGGAGAGGGAAACGAATCATCTTATCGAAGCATACAACTTCAGCATGATTCTCACGAAGAAAATCCATGCCTACTATGATATCGAAGCTTCCTAATTGCATTGGTATGAGATTGATCGGGAAGACATGGTTGTTGAGATCGAGATTACAACCACGTAAAACAGAGTTAACAGTAACGGTTCTTCCGGTGGCGACTTCCACATCGAAAGTCTTTGGGAGTTTAGCGCGCTTACATTATAAAACCTTTTCGAATCTAACGATACAAAACAATTATCGGCACCAGTATCAAATAAACATGAAGCATAAATACCATTAATGAGAAACGTACCATTGACAACATTGTTGTCATTCTGGACCTGGCGGTGATTGAGATTGAAGGCTCTTCCATGCGCAGCTTGTTGTTGCTGTTGAGGCTGCGGTGGCTGAGGCTGCTGCTGCTGCGGCTCTTGTTTCACGGTGCGGTTTGGGCAAACATTAGCAAAGTGGTTCGGATCACCACACATGAAGCACACTCGTGCCTTTGAAGCTTGCTGCTGGTTGGCTTGAGGAGGAGCAGGTAAAGCTGGAGCTGTTGGAGCCTGAGGAGCTGGCTGACGAGTACCACTACGGCAGCTAACTGTAAAGTGGCCGTAGATGTTGCAGTTTGTGCAAAAACGGAAATTGCCACTAATGGCATGATGATATGTGCACTTAGGGAACATAGGGTGCGGGCCAGTGTACGCACGCTTGCTGGCGGTGTGTTCGGTGCTGCTGACTGGAGTGGCTGAGGGTTCACTGGAGCAGTAAGAGCAAAGTTTTTGCTCGGGTTTTCCCTTTTGCGACTACGGCGATTGTTCTTTGCTCTCGGGGCTGTTCGGTAGTAGGTCTGCTGATTCGGTGACTGCCTAATTTGCGACCTTGCTGCTTTTAAAGTAACCAGACTGAACTCGTTTGTCATTAATCTCGGCGGCTAGATGGTAGGTCTCCTTGATAGTAGTAGGGCGTGCTGCTTGAACAAAGTCAAACGACGCAATCGGGGAGAGCATTGAGGTATTTCTTGATTGCTTTCTCGGTCGTATCCACTTGACCAGGACAGATGATGCTCAACTGTCTGAAGCAAGCAGTGAGACCAGCTTTATCGGGACCATCTTGCTTGATATTCCAGAATTCGTTCTCCAACTTCTGGATCTCGTAGGGAGGACATAATTCCTTGATCATAATTTCCTTAAGTTCCTCCCAAGTGAGTCCGTAAGCTTCGTCATTCCCACGCCTGTTGCGCTCGGCTGTCCACCAGTCGAGAGCCCTTGACTGAAACACACTGGTAGCATTGACAGTGCGCAGAGCCTCGGGACATCCGCTCTGGCGGAACGTGACCTCGATAGAGTCAAACCAGTGGAACATGGCACTCGGCCCTTCGGTGCCTGAGAAAGTAAGCGGTCCACATGCTTTGAACTGCTTAAAGCTGAATTGGGGTTTCGGGGCATCTCCCTTGGAGTCCACAGATGAGTTGCTGCTTACAGCATGGATTTCCGAGTCAATGCGGGATGACTTTAGCTATCTCCTTGCTACCATTGTAGCGATGCGCTTGTCGGATTGCTGCGCTGGAGATTCCTTCGGGTGTGCGATCCCATAGAAGACATCTAATGAAGGATTTAGATTAGATGAGATTCGATTATAATATAGTTATGTTTAAATATTTATCATAATATTCATACAAAGTACAAAAACACATAAGCACGTATCCAGTAAGCACATAAGCACCTAAGCACGTAATACGAGATGCGAGATATAAGTGAGATATATAAGCGATATATAATAGCGAGGTAGGTGAGATAATACCGCGTATGAGGCACACATCCTCATAGGCGTAAGCGAGTTAAGCAATTAGTTTGGTTGGTGTATTAATTTAGCGAATCTCGGGATTACAAAAGATAGATAAGAGAAAACAGAATGAAAAGATAACAACGAATTTTCGAGTTGTTACAGACGATATCGTTGAAAAGATTTCGATCAGATTATAAAGTGTTAGAGATAAAAGCACTTTGGTATTTGATGTCTACATATCGTCTATGCTTCCGTTAAATTTCAAAAGTGTTTCGCACTTATGATGTAGTTTCCAATGTATCTTATTGTTTTGTGTTCAATATCTTCGGATAACACATGCAATTTTTTACAAAGAAATAAATAACTAGTGTTTGTGACGTATAAATTATTTTTGTGGAAAGTAATTATAACGTCAATTATACATTATTAAAATAATATGATTTTAAATGGATAGTACATGAAAATACTTGGACATAAACAACTTAAAAGTTGTTGCATTGACTAAAAGTCAAAGACGAGACGTCAAATGTGTAACCACATCAAAAGTGAGTAGTGAGTGTATTAGATGAAATACACAAATGAGATTCATGTCGAAATACTTGTCATTGGAAAATTCACAAGTGTGAATTCTAACATATGAAAGTAAAAGTACTATATGATATTGTTACCTTTAATAAATCTAGCGAGATTTGGTAGATGCGTCTACCAGTTGAATATGAAAATTTTACCTTTGTTTGGGAGAGCATCCTAAATATACATATCTCCTAATAAATAACAATAGATGTGTGTAAATCACTTATGGCAAAATTATAAATGCCATGTTGTTGAGTGTGGATCTAGTTGACTCTATCTTCCACATAATGTGATTGTAGACGAGGAACATTCATCTTGTTGGCGATGAGTGTGTTCACCAAGTGACTTGGATTAAGACTTATGTTTAAGTCCTTATGAGTCAATGGTAAAGCTTGGAGATCAAAGGTAAACAAGTTATGTTCCTTAATTGAATGATAAAATTTAGCTATGTACAATAATTTATGAGACCTCCTAAATATTGATGTTTTAGTATCATGAATAAGTCTCATTATTTTGTCTTAACAAGTGATGAATGTTGCAAAGTGATATTATGATATCCTTGGGCTGTGAAGAATCAGAATGATGCATCTTCTGTTCACATGCTAAAGTATTGTAGTCTAAAGCATGCTAGACTAGTACTTGGTTAATTATGGGTCTTGACGGAGACTAATTAACTCTAAACATTCAAATGTGTATGAACACAAAAATAATTTGTGTATAGACAAAGTTGAGGGAGAATTTTCATTCACTATAAGGAAAAGACATGTAACTTTTGAAGAGTTTGTTCGAAAAGCTAATGAGGAGAACTCATTGTCCTTGCTTATTCTAGATGTTAAATAAGAATTATTCTAAGTTGATGACAAACTTATGACAATGGCATGTGTTGCTTTGGTCTGCTCGGAAGCTTATGTAAGCTAATTCAATATGAGTTGAATTCACTGATAAATGAGGTTGATCTTGTTCAATCATTTGTATAAATGTCGTCATTAGTGAATTTACGAAAGTGTTGATCAAATGACAAGAAATGTGGGGGGAGAAGCCATTTAAGAAACAACCCTCTAAGGGTGTGTAGAAATGGTTTTTTTTATCTTTACCTCATATGGATGTTATCCAATAACACTTAAATGTGTGGGTGTCTTGCATTTGTATCATAAAATTTTGGCAATAATGATTTTTAATCCAATCTAACATTGCAAACATGCGACTAAGTGGAGGATACAAAGGTCGTAGTGCATAATGGAGATGTGTTTGCCTTAAATGATACGCGTATCTTACAAAGACATATATTATAACTAGATTCAGATGGCCACTGAGGTTATAGCCTTAGAAGTTGACAATAGGCAAAATTAACTTGAGAGTTAAGAACACATCATGACAACCAGTTATTTGTAGTGACTAGACAAAGTCATAGATAATGTTATGGATCCAACAACCTGAGGGTTTATTAGAGATCAAGTTGTTGAATGAGACTAAAGCCTATGGAAAAAGGGTGTGTTAAGGAAACCTAACTTAGTTGATTGAAGATCCCAAGATCTAAGTTCAATAGGACAACGAATTCATATGCCTAAGGGTGGTCACTGTGGGGGTATAGCTGATATGCATAAGCTAGTATATATGGTTATATATACTCCCTAAACGATAAAAGGGTGCTTAAATACGTCCTAGTTCATTCCTATGAAATTCAGTGACAAATTGTGAGGCTAAGCATATTATGTGGTAAATGATTTTGCGTAATATGGTAACCGCGATGCTTTTAATGATTTAAGGAGAATCACCTATGTTAGAGAGAAGTGGGGTCGCTTCGAATGGAATTGGGGGCACAATTCCTAGAGCTCTCACAGAACCAGGAAAGTGTTCCACGACCAACATTGCACACGACTATGAGGGGATGACCCGGCTAAGGAGAGTATTGTGTGAAGTGTATTGTCGTCTACACAAATGGGGGTTTATTCAAGGACATCGCGTCTACAAACCGCTAGGAGGCCAAGTATGCTTCACAATGGAAAGTTCAAAAGGAATACCTACTTATCCGGCAATACTCAACTGTCGAGGTTGCATTGGAAATTTTATGTGTTTTTTCAATCTCCATTCATGTGGCGGATTGTTGGAAATTTTTTAAATGTGATGAATGGAAATTTATTGAGATTATTCATATTAAATTCTACATATAGTGACAAACTCTTGAGTAGAGTTATTTATGTCACTTGTTTAATTTTCTGTTAGAATAATAAACTTTTCATGTGGTGTATTGATGACAACTCTTGAGTAGAGTTTCTTTTATGAAAATTGATTAGAGATTTTATGGCAAAATTAAGTCTCTAATTATGTTGGACTTTTCACCACCCATGGCTCTTGCATACTTAGTAGGCTATGTGCCTCTTTTGATGTGGCTAGATACAAGAAAGAGATATGTATGCATGAAGAGTCCTTGGAGAAGAAGTACTTGATGACCCATATGTTGGGAACATATAGAGATAAGTTTCTCTACACGATTCAACTACATTTCTATTCTTAGTTTCCAAAAGTTCTAACAATATGATTTTACCCGTGTAACTTCGGGCGCGTGGCCTTCTCCGGCAGTACAGACTGCTTCGGCTGTTGTACCCTGGGAGACAGACGCGCCGTCTTTGGTAGAGGCGTGAAATCTGTTTTAAGGGAAGCGTGTTGAACACGTGCCTCGGCCACAACCGTCAACATCGTTTGTTCTTTCTTGCAGCAAGGGATACTACAAGAAGGCCTTGTTCGAGCACAAAGTTGATTACTCTATCTTATGAAGATCTTGCTAAGGAGACTACAAGAATATGTTCCTAAAGATCAAGTTGAAGACTTTATCTTTTGAAGATATTGGTTTGAATCGATTGTTCTATTAAATATGCTGTAGTTCATATTTAATTTTCGTTTGAATTTGTACGCGGTCATGTACTACAATTTCCCAAATCTGTAAAGAGAGTATCTTTACTATTTTTTATTTATATAATTTTTATTATAATTGTCACCCATGTCCTGCAGAAAGGTCGTCTTCAAATGTTAAAACCGAGATGGATGGATTAAAGATAGGAAGACATAAATTATTTATGAATTTGCAACAAACGTGAGTGGAATACAGTCAAACTACAAAAGCATAGGAGCAATACTCCAAGAAGAGGTCGTGGTCGAAAGTATACATAATAAATACTTGCCTATAGTTTACTCGATTGAGCAATTTTCATAGATCAAGAACATGACACACGAAGATGTGGTTGGAATATTGAAGACATATGAAGAAGGAAACAAGTTCAAGACCAAAGGAGAAGGAACCCAGATGAATGACAAGATGAAAGGAAGACTTTAAGGTGCTCTAATTGTGATAAGATTGTGCACTATTCGAGTAAGTGAAAAGCGTTGAGCAAAAGGAAATAAGAAGCATATATGAAAAGGAGAGAAGACTAAAGTTATTGTGATCCCACCTTGTTTATGGCGTCCTGTTTGATTGAGAAAGTAAGTTTATATGAAGAACGAGTTATCCCAGAAATATTCGAAAATGATGGAAAAAAAGAAGGAATGGAGGTACTTAGACAATGGTGCAAGTAACAACATGTCAGGAAAGAATTATCCACTACTTTAAATGAATGAGTGTTGGGTCAACTAAAGTATGGTGATGGATTCGTGATTGAAATCAAATGTAAAGGGAAAATGACCATGTTAAGTAAAAATAGCTAAAAAATTATGTGATGTTTTTTATATGCCTAAGTTGAAAACCAATCTTTTTAGCTTGGGATAGTTATATAAAGAAGGATACAAAATTGTAATAGCCAATAAGATGTCGAGGCTATATGATCGGAAACGAAGATTTTTAATGAAAGTTCAAAGAAATCTAAATAGGAAGCGCAACCTCAAGCTTCAAGTATGTTCAAATCCTAGCAGCTTTAAAATATGAAAAGAAAGAAAGTCCCGATGTTGCAATTCCTATGACGAAGAAGAAACCGATTGTGAAAGTGAAGAAAAGCCTAATTCGGTTTAGAACGATCCTAAAGAATACATTGGAATTCATGTAAGTATTGGTCAAGAACAAATTTATGAGAAGAAGCGAGTCAAGAAAGAAAGTAGCAACGTGGCTTCAAAGTTGAACTTGGAAGGAATGAATGCTAAGTTTGCAAAATCGGTTAAGCAAGCATGTTATATATAACTGAAGAGAATGAACAAAGGCAAGAAGATAAATAATTTAAGATTAGGAAGGTCAATGAAGGACTACTCTTGAAACTAAATAATAATTAAAGTATGTTTTGATTATCATACTAGTTTAAGTACCTGTACCGGTGATCATGATTATATAATCTAACAGTGTTGACATAAACTTTTAAATGAAAGAAACGTTCCATTACTTAGGTAAATGTTAAATTACAATGAGTCAAAATAATCATCATCTCTATGAGATTCAAAAGTACAAACTTATTGCATTGTTAGAGTGAAAGCGAGCCTAATCAGCTTGAATGCTCGTTCTACTTTGTTGTGTAATTGCATTGGAGATATACAAAGAAAATTTAAAAGGTGTTCAAGCTATCAGCCCATATAACATAAGAGCATATCGTAAAGCTTCTAAATCAGCTAACGTACAAATTCATCTCCTTCTAGGTTACAAAGTCAAGGTATAAATCATCTTGGACATAAATATATCAATTGATCTTTAGTTTGCTTGCTTGTATTTATCTAAAAACCAAAAGAGATCATAAACTTGATACTATTATAAATCTTAACGAAGCAAGTCACAAATGTGAAGTCCAGAACATAAAAAGGATAAATAAAATCAGGCATTACCATTCATAGCCATTAGTTTTATTTCGAACCGAATCATGCACATCGTCTTTGTCAAGTCCAACTCTCTTAGTCAGCCAAATCTCTTATTTTCATATTACTTAACAATGTATGGTTCAATATCTCTCGTAGTTGAGTAATACGCATCTATTTCTTTGTTCACCTGGATAAGCAATGATTCATTTTACCAGCCTCTGATTGTGGTAAGCGTTCATCACCCATCAATTTTTATGTCTTGTGTCTACACAGTGGAATGCAAAGCTTGGATTATGAAGAACCCTAATTGCTTTTCCAGCATAAAGGACGGATTGTGCCATGTGCATTGGAATATATTCTCGCAACATATCCTGAAACACATAAGTTTAAAAAATATAAAAAGAAGGTAAACTATATATGTACAATAGAAAATCAACTACAGATTTAACTAATGTAATATATTAAGTACAGATATGAAATCCAAATGGAATCACTTAAAAAGGCATCATAACCGACATGCGGACTAACCTCTCGGCCATGTTTGTGTGGGATGATGAATCATGCTTTGAGTCTCCTTATTGCCTAAGAACATTAAAACAAAAACAATCCTTATTTGATAGTTGTAAACAGTACTGTACATTTGTACATGGCCATAGTAATATAGATTACTGGTGGCGTAAGTGAATGAAAAAATAAGTCATACTCGCATATAAAAAACTCTCCATATTGGTCGTGAAGAATTCCATATACCAATTATAAAGGAAGCTAATTTTGTACATGACATGGCGCCCGTGCCAAAGAAGTCTATGTGTTTAATATAGTTTATGAAGCTAGCAAGTAAATCTTTATATTTCCCTAAAATTTAAAGAAGTAAATATAGAACCAGATTGATAGTGTCCCAAACCCTAATTAATAAAGTATTTTTTTATGTCAACCAACCTAATCCGGTATGTTTCAACTGATATTAAAAAAAAATTACATGTATCAACCTAAACCCAATTGGATTTGTTTTCCAACCTGCTTGACTTACCCATATCCAAAGATAATGTCTTTATGTTCGTAATAGGTGTAGTGAGACCATACCAGGGGCTAAGGAACGTAAAGTCCCAGCTAATAAAGTGGATACAATGGGTCTTATCTTACTCCATGAGTGTTAGCTAACCCAAAATCAGAAACACAAGCCTCTATATTAAGATCCGATAATAAATTGCTCCGCCTGATGTCTCTGTGAACTATATGAGGAATGCAATCTCATGATGATACAATGCTCCCCTTGTAAGACCTACGGCAATTTTGTGTCTTGCATCCCAATCAAGAATCTTGTTCACTGTTCTTCCTGTGTAATAACTAATGTAAACAACATAACTATTAAAATCTAATGATGTACAACGTAGTTCATAATTCATAACCAATTTCATATAATTACAGATTTAGAAAGCCAAAGATTGGAACTGGGAATCCAAACTCATACCATGGAGAAGTGTATCCAAACGTCCATTAGGCATTAACTCATAGATCAACGAATTGTAATTAGGCACAGTGTAGTAACCATGAAGAATAACTATATTTCAATACTTTATATCACCCACTTGTTCCAATTCTCTTTAAAAACCTGGATCATGCTCAGTGGTTTTTCTTCTTAACTTCTTGACATCAAAAGACGTTGACTCATTTACAGTTAACCTATAAACAATCCCGTACCCTTCAGATCCAATTCCATCTGTGCATGCACATCAAATTAAAATTTTAATAACTAAATAATAAAATAACTTGTACTAGAAATCCTATCTTGAATCAAGAACTGCTTTCGTTGCCATCGATAATAAGGCAAACCATCTTTGGTGAAAAAGATTCTAAAGACTTCCCAACCATCAACTTTGAAACCAAATCTGAAGAAGTCAAAGGTTAAAAAGGACTTTTTTTTCTTCAGCATTCCCATCTGATTCCTTGTATTCAGCCCTAATGGTCTGTAAGGTACATAATATATGTTAAACTTTAATTAAATGAAAAACTAATAGATAACATTTTGTAAAGTATAGAAACATTTATAAATTTACCTAAATTTTCAAATGATCTTGTTCCTCAATTAATACAACCTCTCACTTCCTATTTACGATAACCCAAAGTATAGAAACACGTGAATGACATAATTCAAGTAGAAGTTACTTTTGTCTTGTCATCAGTAAATGGCATGAATCGGGCCTAAAATATATTATCTACATGACCAATACCTAAAACATAACATACAACCCTAATTCAGTTCAGATCGGTACATCAAAATTCACCACTCTAAAACACCAGTTTCGCAAACAGAATCCAAATTTCAATCCTAATATGAACAAAAACTGTAAGCTGTATAATTAAACTGAATTTTAAGAGTAACATATAAATACCAGGCATAACAACACCATTGAGGAGCCGCCACTTCTTACCAATCGTTTAATATACAAAATCGATCAAATAGGATTAGAATCCCATTAGTTATCTACGACTTCAGATAAATAGATGTCGATTAGAAGAAGCGAATTAGGAGAATAGAGACCCAACAATCGTTCTTCAATTAAATAATAGGAATGGGTAGAAAGAAACTATAAGATCCGGTCTTAGTTAGCTAAAAATTTTATAAAAAAATTGCATTTAAATATATAATGCAATTACATGTCCATACATAATTTCATGTTACACAAAACTTTCAAAAATATATTTCAAAACATTTCAAATTATTAACATAATTTGATTTGATAAACGACTAAACGAAACGCGGAAACTTGATCTTTGGTTGTGTTCGGTTCTTCATTAAGCTTGATCTTCATCCGTAACTTCATAGCAACCACCTAAATATCAAAAATCATTATAAACGTTCGTTATATGGAGCATGAAACGTAACTAAATAAGCCCGAAAGCCCAACAACAACAAACAAAATTTGCTAGACAAGCCCGCCATAAGCTACGACTGGGCTGTCGTAGCTTATGGCACACATCAACAAAAAGGCGGAAGTTTCATGTCATAGCCTACGACTTGCAGCCGTAGGTTACGGCACATCAGTGCTGCAGATTTTTCATGGTTTGCCCTTTTTGATGAAAAACTCCGTATTTTCTTGGATACTCAGCCGTTTTGCACGAAATTTGTTTCTAGTTGTCCATAAAACATTTCCCCACATTCTTAACTTGTGAACCCACAATCCGGATTTATAACTTTATGTTCTACGCTATTTGTTCAAGATTTGCATGTTCAAATTTTTTTTACCCGTTTTCATGTTTAAGCATACGAGCTCATGAAATTCACATCTTTTTCGCAAGTATATCCTTTTTATGACGTTACCACATTACCCGGGTTATTTACCTTGTGTTTCACGCTTCTGTTACCCGGTTTGCGTTTACCATATTCAACCCGTTCAACCTTCTAGTGATCGAACTTAATTAATTCAAATTCATCTCATGAATTCACAATCTTCCAATTATGACCCATTACCCGGGTTCATTGATTCATAGATTGTGTTCCTGTTACCCGGTTTACGCTAGCCTTCGCAACTTAACCCGTTATTCGGGTTATATGCCGAAGTCATTACCCACGCACCCGTTGCCCAGTTTGCGTTATAACTTTGATTCACCCAAACTCCGGGTTTTTACAAAAATCATTATCTACGCTCCTGTTACCCGGTTTGAGTAATAACTTCACTTCACCTAATTTCCGGGCTTGTTCAAAAATCATTATTTACGCTCCTGTTACCCGGTTTGCGTTTTACCTTATTTTGACCCGTTAGTTTGTCCGTGTGATTACTATCACTTATGAGCAAACCAACCTATCATCATCCTCATTGATCCATTCGGTTCATTGTGTGAAATCCATCACTTATAAATGAACTGAATTTCATGAGTATTGCTTCCTTGTTCAACATATATTAGTACAAAAATATTAACGAAATTCTACGAAGCTAAAGCCACGTACCTTATAGCTTTCCCTTCAACCGTGTGTTTGCTCCGGCTTGACTTCTTGATGCTTCACTTGTATTGCCTAAAGTGTACAAGCCAAATGTCGTTAGAACCTCTCGGCCCATAAGTAAGGCATGTAATTTTTCCAAACATACTACTTCATGTTCCCATCAACATTTTTCGTTCATTAATTAAAATTGGCAATTCATTTAGGCATGTCGTCAAGCACCTTGAATGCATACATTTTTAGCTAGCCATTTTAGTTCAATTAAACCTTGGCTAACCAAGAATCTCAACTTAACAAGTTCAATTACTCATCATAATTCATATTAACATGCAATTTCAACAAATTCATGTGATTACATATATTATTTACACAAGAACATGGGGCTTTTCATACTAGAATCAAAACCCACTTGGTTAATTACTTGAGTAAACACCTATGTATGACATGTAACCTTTATTTCATGAAATCAACAATCATGATACTCAAGAACACCTCTACAATCAATAAAACATCCAAATTGACACATTTCAATCACTAGTTCATCTCTACATGAGTTTCCTCACAACTAGAAAACTTAAACGAAGATGAAATTTCAACATACCTTATAAATATCAAGTTTAGATGATCAAGATTTCAAGTTCATGCATATGTTTTGGACCCAATCCACCCTCTAATTTGAAGAAATTGATGAATAAGGGTTTTTGGTGAGTCCATGTTCTTTCCCCTATCTGGTCGTTGATGTGCGTGAATTATATATATTTTTAATTGGATTTTCCTTCACACAAATTTAGTTTTAAAAAGGTTTTTCACCTAAAAACTAACTACACACACAAAGGGCAAGTGTACCCATCAGGAGGTAATATAATTTGTCGGTAAGAATCAATATCAATCCATGGACGCGGTGTCTCGATACTAAACTTTTGTTACTTTAAAGCCTTTTCATTGATGAGTTGATTTTGTTTCTAAATTATCATGCAAAAATAACAAACTACCAACTAAACTAAGGAATAACAATATCTAAAAGAGGTTGCCTAAACTAAGTATCCACTAACAAACATGTGACAACTAAAGGAAGAGACTAATGAAATGCAAGATCCAAATTTAACTAAGTCCTCAATCAAGGCTTCCTAGTTTATAATCCTTAGGAAAACTAAAATGAATAAAATTCTAATCACCTAAAAATTGTTATTTTTGAGCTCACTTGCTAAGTTAATGTTAATCTTTAAACAAGAGTTAATTGTTTGTCAAAACTCCTAACTCTACAAGTTTGGGAAAATTACCATGAACAACATAACAATCACCCTAACTTGATTTCAAGTAAGTAGCACTATCATCATGTTCTTGACAAAAACCACAAGCATGGTCATGCTAGATAACAATCTTGGCCAAAAATCATCAATCTAACACAAACACAACTATAGAATCCATGTAAACATTACTATGATTTTTCCAAATCTAAATGCAAGAATCCCTACACATGCTCAAATCTCCATTCTAATCATGTTAGCAATCACCATTCCTAGTATCATGCCATGAATCATACTAACAAGTTAACAAGATTCAACAATCATAATCTCTACATGGGCTTTCCAACACAACATGTAAATACTTATGACCAAACCTTCAAGAATAAAGACTTTAAACATACATAAAAACTCCAAGAACAAGATTCAAGCACTACTATTAAGATTAACAAAAACAATCACCACATCTACTTCCATAATCATCACATGTTCATAAGCTTCAACAAAGTTTAAGCAACACAAATGTTTAGCCCATAAGGCTCATAGTGACCAAATCAAAGACAAGAAAGCACAAATTGTTCATAATGAAACTAGTAAGCTAACCAACTTAAAGACAAGATTAAATGGTGTTTGAGTAGATCTTCAAGTGTAGTAATCCTCTACAAGGCTTCCTCTTGGCTCCTACAAGCTTCCAAGGTCAGATTCTTGAGAGAAAACTTCACCAAAATGCTCCAACTCCCCTCCAAATGAGCTTAAGCCACGTATTTATGCTACTGGGAGTTTGGCACGACCATGCCACCTTTTGGCACGTTCGTGCTTGGTAAGTGTCAGAGTGCCTTTTTCAAGTGTTGACTTGTTTGCTAGCCATTTTGGGAAAAATCCCGCTCAAACTTTTCTGAGGTGGCACGGTCGTGCAACCTTTGGCACGGTCGTGCTTCCCGGTGACATATTGAAAAATGGCTGAAATGATCTCAGGAACAAGCTGATCTGAGACTGGTTTGGCTTGGCACGGTCGTGCCAGTCTTCAAATCTTTCTGGTTTGTGCAGAAAATGAGCGTGCTGATGAGAGTGCTGATCAGGGTTGGACTGGCACGGTCGTGCCAGTGGTTGGCACGGTCGTGCTATATATGGCAGTTTGCTGGAAAACTACGATTTGGCTCCTTTTGCTCCAAAAGCCTCCATTTCAACACCGGGCCGAAGCCCGAACCTGTATTTTCACAAACAACTCGAATGAGTACCAAAATCAATGAAAATACGACAAGTTCTCCCGTAAACGGGGTCTATTTGACGTTTTAAAAATGTATGAATTCTTATACATCAGTCGTACATACACATATGTGTGTGCTGTGTTTTAAATTTTTGTTTTTAATAAAACTAGTTTTTCCTTATTGACCACTTTAGTCCCTCAAGTTTGTTACATTTAACTATAGATGATTACCATCCATTTTTTTATAAGTTTACTAAATACTAACTAGGTTATTACCCCTAGTTATTTTACTTTAAATAACAATTAAAACGTATACTTATCCGTATTTTGATATATTTGGGTGTTACAGAAACCCTAAACTGAAAGAGGATGAGAACGTGGACAAACATAGCAGACATCTCGAATCAGAACATAGAGAGAAGCAGCTGAAAGTTTAGATAAGAATTAGGGTTTATGAATCATACTATGAGAATTGGATTTTGAGAGTGCAACCCCAACTGAGTTTTCGTTCAAGCTCTGCTACTGCTACTAGTGGTATACGCCCATGACTTAGTTTTGTTTTGCTTTTTACGTATCATCTAAGGTATAAATATCTTAAGTTTTTTCTTTTTATGAAACTTTTGTCTTTTACACATCTAATATGTTCTTTAACTATTATGATTTCAGATTTGGGTACAATTTAATATAATGCTATGTATATATCCTAATTCGTAAGAATCATATTTAAGACTATTATCATGCAATAACTTTTATCAAATTTTTACTCTTTACTTCAAAGTTCTTACTAATAATATGACTTGTGGACTTATGTCATACGAGATCAGTTAGGTTGTCAAACTAATCCTCATACTTTTAGTGATTTGTTACTTGAGAGTGTCTCTGCTTGTGGTAGAACTTCACATGTGTCATTGTAACATCAACGATGTGACACAAACCATGTCGGTTGTTTGAGATCAAAACACCTCTATACAAAACTTGAGGAGTGTATTAGCCACATTATTTTTATAGCAAGGAGACGTATGAATGAGTCTAAATTTATTAATTTCACTGAGTTAGAAACTCATGTAATACATGTGTTGAAAAATACATGTTAAAATCATTGTTTTCCAATGAGGATTTTGTATGTTGATGTTATTAGACATTTGCAAATTATCAATAACAAATAATGAAGATATAAGAATTTTAAAATACAATGAAATTGAAATCTTATGTTTAGTAAGTTTTGATGATATGATGAAATTGATTATTTATGGATGTTCATAAGCATCATACTAGTTTGTAGGTGTAATATACTTGAACAATTTAGAGGTTTAAGTATAAGTTCATACTTGATATGAAATGGGTTTTGTATGATATAAGGAAATCGATGTTATATTGATGTTGAAATGTGTTTGAAATCATCATGTATACAAGAATGTGTGAAGAACTGGAATAATTTAGATGTTCGGATGAATGCCTAATTATATGGTGAAATGGGTTTTTGCATATGAGATGAAAACCACAATTTCTAGTGTCATAGTTCGATAAATTAGTTTATGATGCTTGAACGTTTATGTTAACTTGATGTTGTTAAGTATATAAATTTGTTGAATTGGAAGAAATAAGGTAATTTTGTATGATAAAGTTAGCTAATATGATAGCCTAAAAATGATGCCTACCAAGTGTATGATAAAATGCTTAAATGAATTTATTGAACTTGTTAATGCATTTGCATATATCATTTGACAGTTTGACTTTTAAAAATCAAACTGACCCATAATAGATTTGGATGAAAAAGATAGTATAAAAGTCCACAAGGTGATGGTCATGGTGTAGGATGATTAATCTAACCATCTTATGGATATTATATAATACTTTGACACTTGACAAGCTAGGTGGGAGCTTGGAAATGAATGGGTCCCACAGATCAAAGACGCGAGGAAGTTCGAACGAACACAAGGTAAGTAAAACTTACACCTCCTGTACTAGAATCACTATTTTAGAGATATGAAGTAGACGGAAATAAATATGACTTGTTAAAGTCGAGACCCATGGTGAAGGCCAAACGGGTCAAAATGGGTAAGATTATGTTAGATCACATTTTGGTGATTGAATAAAGAATTTTAGAAATTGGATCCTAAGGTGTAACCGAAACGGGTCAAGCGAGTAAAAATAAGTTTTTAATATAAAACACGTGGTGACGCAAACCAAAATGGGCCGAGCAAGTAAAAATATAGTTTTTTGGTATAAACACTTCCTGACGCGAACCAAAACAGGTCAAACTAGTAATCAAAAGTTTTGACATAAAACACTTGCTGACGCAAACCGAAATTGGTCAAGCGAGTAAAAATATAGTTTTTGGTTTAAATACTTACTGACGTGAACCAAAACAGGTCAAACGTAAAGATAAGTTTTTGACATAAAACACTTGCTGATGCGAGTCAAAACCGGTCAAACGAGTAAAAATAAGTTTTCGCAATAAAACACTTGCTGACGCGAACCGAAATGGGTCGATCGAGTAAAAAGACAAGTAAATCATATGTTCATGATTAAACTAATGATTGTAAAAAAAATAGACCCGATGACTTAAGTCATAATGGGTCAAATAAGTGATATCGTAAATAAATCGCATGTTAGTGATTTAAACGATATAAGGACTTGTGTAGTTGTCTAAAGACTAAACCAATAATGGTTAAAAGACCGAACGGGTCATACAGGTCAAATGGTGATGATATCACCAATTGAACATAGTATTTAACACGTGTTATTGTTAAGTGTCATAATTACAGGTAAGCTTATTATACGGACAAGTATTATGACTAGTGAAAGGAATTTGCAAGGTATTGAAAACGGTTCATTGTTTTGAACCGCGTCAGGTATGGGTAATGGGTCAAACTCTTGGTGCGGGCTTACGGTGCGAGTTAAGCAAAGTGCACAGTTCAGTAAAGTGCAAAGTGCACGGTTTAGCACATGTGCACAGTTAGAAAAGTGCAAATTGCACAGATCAGTGCACTATTTAGAAAAATGAACAGATCAGTGCACAACTTAGCAAAAGTGCACAAGTTAGTACACTGTTCAGTAAAGTGCCCAGGTCAGTGCACAGTTTAGTAAAGTGCACTAGTCAGTGTATAGTGCACGGTTTAGCAAAGTGCACGATGATCTTGCTAAAGGCGTTTTCGTTGCGATTCGCGACAGAACCTCAATTGTTCAAAACATTTTCCTTTGTCATTTTTCGATCCGGTAACACAAAAGAAATATAAGCACTAATCGTTATTTGTGTTTATGACATGTTCATACAAATGCTAGTACGGGGCGGACGATCAAGCACGCGAAGAACCGAACACTCTTAAACTGCCACCTCCATGGGAACATCTTCTCAAAAAGATAAAATATGATCGGGCGTGACAAAGTTTTGTGTATAAAACCTTATTGTCTTTCACTGTAATTTAATTGTATAATAACCCGTTAGGTCGGTTCGTCTAGGTTTTCAGTTAACTCCGACTCGTAAGATATTTGTAAAAAAAACTGGGACCTATTCCTTCGATTTTAGATATTCGGTATGAAATAGGATAGAGTGTTACAGATGCTAAGTACGTGACACGTAACAAAGTGGCCTAAGAACTTGATATGGCAAAAATCATTTTGATTTATTAGGTAATAGGATATGATATGTCAAGGGAACGAATTTGTGTTGTATGCCCATACATGTCATCTCATATGTGTGCTACATGGGCTAGTTACATAGGCACCCCTCAATTTACATATATTGTTTTGAATTCAATAATTCCTTTCATATGTGACACACGTTTTTCATTACGTATTGTTATCGTGTAAATTATCGCTTATAAGTTTTAATTCATCATATTTTCATTGATACTTGTTAGTTAAAACTACAATTAACAATTATCGTTTGTTATGATGTTCTTCAATTGTCAAATTATTGTTGTTAGTTGTTAGTTATTTAATATTGGTATTTGTAGCATGTGTGTCATTGCAACATCAATGGCATGACACAAACTGTTGTTTGAGATCAAAACACCTTCATACATAACTCCAGAAGTACATCAGCCACATTATTTTTAAAGTGGAGAACGTATGGATCAACCTAAATATATTCATTTCATATGTCAAGGGAATGAATTTGCGTGTACGTCTAGTTGCCCACCCACATAATCTCATACATGTGTTACGCTAGCTACTTGGGTGCCCCTCAATATGCATAGAGAAATGTTCAAATACAAAGGACTCTTATTGTAAGAAAGGTAAGAAGGAATATTCTAGAAATATTCTCAATGTGAATACAACCAAAAATACTTAAAAAACAAAATTTTTCAATATTCTATTAAAATAATCGCTACTTTATCGTCGCTAAAAAATATATATTTTGTGCTTTTTAGATTTCTTTTTTAGGTTTTTTGAGGGGTTTAGTTTTTAGTTTTAGCATTTAGCTTGGGTTGGGGTAGGTTTTTTTTTTTTTTTTTTTTTTTGGGGGGGGGGGGGGTTGGCGGGTATAGTTTTTTTTTTGGTGGTGGTGGGGTGGGGGTTTAGGTTTTTGGATGTTTGCATGTAATGTTCTTTTTCTTTATAGACAAGATTATGGACATTGTCACTTTATGGTTACTTCTTACACTTCCTATTTTTATACTCCTTTATAGAATAACTCAACTCAATATACATATATTAGCTTGAATTTAACTTTGTGTATTTCCATATCTGACATGAGTTGTTCCTTATGTATTTCCGGTGTGTTAATTGTCGATCGATTATAAATTTTGATTCATAATATTTCCGTTGCTAGTTGTTGGTTAAAACTACAGTTAACAATTATCATTTGTTATGATGTTCAATTTTCATATTATTGTTGCTAGTTGTTAGTTATTAACTACAAATAACAATTACCATTTGTTACGTTTAGTTATTATTTTGGAGCCTCACTTTAGTAGGGTCATCAAATTCTAAAAAGAAATTATATGTAGATAATTTCTGGTTTGAGATTATAGACAGTAAGGTTTGTGATCTATTTTTATGCATTCACATATAGACCATATAGGAAGCATTGGATAAAATGCAATTTTTTTAACGAAAAAAACGTCAATTTTATTATACACTTTAAGCCTCTAAGAGGTTTGAGACGGCATGGCACTTGACTTCCTTGAAAAAATTGTTCTAGTTATGTAACAAATACTTAATTAAGTCTTTTGATTTATGTTCTGATGCTAAATGTTTTCCTTTGCTTTAAATGTTATGGATTATTTGTTTGTTTTTGCATTCTAAATGTTTTATCTTTGCTTTGAACTTATGGATTATTTAATTTGTTTCTATTTTTTAGTAGTGACACGACATCCTATTAGGTCAGATGTGTCACAATTATTAATATGGTATATTGTACATAAGTTGGCATTTCATTGGCTAATTTTTATAAACTACTGCTTTGTATACTGTAAGTGTAACATTTAAACGTTAAAAAAATTGTTATGATTAATATATTTGAAAGAAATATGAAATCTTAAAACACAACTATAGGATGTAATTTTTTATTTTTTTTGTTCTAGAATAGATGTAGCTATCAAACAATCACTTTTATATACGTTTCAGTTTGTTGTGAAAATGAAGTAACTATAGGAATTAAACATATCTTAAATACATATATTATTCTATTTAATTTTGTCTTTTTGTACAATTATCGTTTTCGTCTCGTTTTCTATCAAAACAATACTTTTGTATTAATTAATTAGACAAGATCTTTTTGATCGTTGGTTTTATGTTATCATCGTGTTGTCTTTTTATTCTTCTTTTTTTCTCATTAAAGCCACGTCGTATTGTTTATATTACTTTAGTATTTAATTTATTAAACAATAAATTGCGATAGTCATATTTAATTGAATACGGGAAGAAGTTGATGAACAGATGACCTAAAAAGGGTGTAACGTGGGTGCATTAACGACACTAGGTCCAGGTGTGATTGAATAATTTTACCCGTAAGTATTTAAAAATAAAAAAATACATTTATAAAAAATATATATTACCTCATTAACTGCCACTAATAAGTATTTAAAAATAAAAAATACAATTTATGTTTAATACATTTTATGTTTATAGAACGACAAATTTGTTTAGTCTTGTCATCTGTGAGATTAGAACACAAGACCTTCAAACCTAGATGTTTCTAAAGGTTTTGCCTTCGGCAATAGACACAAACCCCATTGGTAAAAATACAATTTATTAGTTGTAAAACATCTTAATTTGTAACAAGTATTAAATTGACCGTTTCTCTTTAATAAACTGTTATACAACTTTAATAAACTTTGATATTTTAATTATTTTATAAACTTTGATAAGAAGATAATAAATTAACTTATTAAATATTATTTATATATATATATATATATATATATATATTAAATTGTATATATATAAATTAATATATTAATTATGCGTATATAAAGTAACCGGCTGACTCACATATCATCTAATTCTACTATAATAATGTCTATTTTTATTTACTATAGGACTTGAACTCTATGTGGTAATGGAATGGATCGGGGAATGAATGAACTAAGCAATGGAATTGATGAGGTAATGAAATTAATAATTACCATTTCATGTCTTGTTTGGTTGCCATGTAAGAACGGAATGAATCATTATAAAATCTGATGGTTGTGGTCAGTGGTGAGTGGTGAGTGGTGACAGGTGACGGTTGTAGCGGCGGTGGTGGTGGTGGCGATGGTGGCGGGTGGTGACAGCGACGGTGGTGGTGGGTGACGGCGGTGGCAGTTGACGAGGTGGTGGGTGGTGACGGTGATCGGCGACGGCGGGTGACGGCGGAGGTGGGCGATGGAGGCGGCGGAGGGTGGGTGGTGGTGGAGTGGTGGCACGGTGGTGGGTTGTGATGTTGTTAATGAAGGGTGAAAAGGGTATGGAATGAAAAAAAAAACAGGGGAGATGGATAGAATGATTTTTAGGGAGTGAACATGCATTTTGGAATGAGGTGATTCCATTCCATCGACCAACAAAACATTTTTTTCTTCATTCCCTCACAATAGTCCATTCATTCCATCTTCCATTCCAGCATACCAAACACTACCTTAATCATATACATTAGCACTATTAGGCTACAAGCCTTTTAATATATATAAAATCACAAAAACTTAAGTGATACGTGATAACTAAATAAACTGCTATAGAAATGTAGTTATAAAAAATATCGTGACATCATAACAAACGATAAAATGGGCATGTCATTCTTTAAGATGGTGATGCACCAATATGCTTTACACGACTTTTCAATACAAATATTACATCTTTAGTTGAACGTGTCACTTATTTAAACACTATCCCATTTTATAAGAAGGTAACTTTACATGACACATGAAATTAATATGGCCCCGTCTATTCACACATTTTTTTTTGTCTATTTTGACATCCGAAAGCTCAGCGCTTCTAGGTAATACTTAATGCTTTGTCCAAAGCTCGGCGTTTGGGTGGTTTTTAAAATTTTTAAATGTGATTTTAATTCAAAAAACGCACCTATACTTGTCGAATTTTAACGTATTTTGTTATTACACGTCATTTTATGAAATATATGGTCTATACGGCACGTTCCGGATAAGTTCGGTTACGTGTATTGTCGTATTCCAAGATTTCATGTGATTTTGTTTTGATTTCACTTGTAGTCGAACATGCCGTTTTGTATGTATACGCGTCCTACCAGATCAGTACTTGATGTATTTTGTCATTAAATGTCGTATTATGACATGTATTGTCACTATTGTTCCGTAATATCGCGTATTTTGGCCGTACGGGTCGTGTCGGTGACATTCGGTATCGTGACGTTTATTTTCTGTAAGTGTTGTATTAGTGCGTAGATTGATTGTTATGGCGTATTTTGGTCGTACGGGTCGTGTCGGTGACATCCGGTGTTCAGTGACCGAACTTATAACCGAGTGTATCACCAAACACAGAATGTCACCGACACAACCCGTACGGCCAAAATACGCCATAATACGACTAATAGAAACATAATACGCCATCACAATAAATCTATGCACTAATACGACACATACATACAATAAACGTCACGATACCGAATGTCACCGACACGACCCATACGGTCAAATACGCAATAGTACGGAACAATAGTGACAATACACGTCATAATACGACATTTAATGAAAAAATACTCAAGTACTGATCCGGTAGGACGCGTATACATACAAAACGACACGTTGGACTACAAGTGAAATCAAAATAGAATCACATGAAATCAAGGAATACGACCATACACATAACCGAACTTATCCGAAACGTATGTCACACCCCGACCCGCATCGGAATAAAAGTCGGGCATAATTGGGTTATCACCAAAGCTCATGATATTTACTAAGATGTTTCATATTTATTAAATTAAAATTACAAACTTAAATATCCAAAACAAAATTCATACAATTACAAGAACTTATATTATTCCGAAAGTTTCTTTACATCACCGACGCCTGCATGTTTCTTAGATTAATATATTTGTATACTAAGTTATGCATAATTTTTGAGTACTATTCAAACACCTATAAAGCTCATGATATTATAACTAATGATTGTTTCCAATATTATAAGTTAAATAAATAAAAAGATATATAACAAAGGGTATTAGACATATTAGGTTTCGCAGAAGGTACAATGATTCTCGATACTAATTTAATATTCATATTAGCTTTTTAATAGTGCTCTTTAATGAGATTTTTAGATTAATTTTAGCAGTTTAATGCAAATTTCTAACTTTAAAATACCTTATTTTTAGTATTTTTAATAAATTTTTCAATTAAATAAATAAATAAAAAAGAAATAAAAAGGTGACTTGTAGGTTTGACGGTCTGACCGGTTGATATGTTATTCTATGCGGTGAGGAGTTCGAACTCGGGACCTTCGTTACGTGCACGCAGCTCTACCAATGAGCTACGTGTCTAACCGAAATTTTGGTTTTAATTATATTTATATACTAACTGACCTAACCATATTTAGTCTTTATTTAAAAGTTATAATATGGCGACGGTTGTAGAGACCCGGAGTCGAACTCGGGACTTCGGTTCGAGTGCGCACAGCCCAACTAGTTGGGCTGTGTGTCTAATCTGTTTAACTATGGATTATATTCCTCTTATGTATATACTGTGACTTGATCTGATTAGGTTTTAAAAATGTTGGTTTTATTTCTGAAAGTCGGTAACGTGTGCGATTCGAACCCGGGACGTGTGTTTTGTATTTGCACACAGTCCACGCTGGACTGTGTGTCTAACCCGGTTAAATACCCGATTTTAATTACATTAATATACAATTTAAACTTCGTCTTCTTCATTAAGAAGAATGCAGAACAGTGAACCCGACTGTCTTTGCTTATTCGACCAACAACCTTATAATCAATTGAAATGGAATAGGAAAATAAAGATTTAGGAATATGATATACCAAGACGGAGAGTTTTCTTCAGATTTCCGGCAAGTTCGTCGGCTCTGATTTGCGATTTCCAGCTGAATGAACTGTTTTAACAGTTTCGATTATTGTGTTGAGCAATTAGATTATTAATCAAGAGATAGCAAGAAGGTTTAGACAATTATACCGTCTGAAGAACGAATGCGGTTTTCTGATCAGCGATTCCGGCGATATTCCGGCGAAAATGAAAATCTCCGGCGACGAGCTTTGGAAGGAATAAAGCTTCGAAAGAGAGTGCGGTTCTGAGCGAAAGGGTTATAAGATGTTTGAGTGGGTATTTATAAGGAAGAACAGGCTGAATTGGGTTCGAATTTGGGTCATGATTCGCGGTCAAAGGTTTCCGACGGTTATGACTGAAATTGATTGTTAGGCATCGGTATAACTGATGTTGGAATTAGTTTACGCGTTTTAGTCAAAGGAAAACAGTCACAATTGCGGAAATCTCGGTTTTTCCGGCGACTGCGAGTTCTGGGCGCGCTGATTACCGGTTTTGACTTTCGGGTTTTACTTTAAATGTTATTTGTTTCTGTATTTGACACAAGTGAAGTGTGTGGCGAAGTGGTGTGTTGTGTGTTTGTGTTTGCGGGAGACCCGGGTTCGAGACCCGGCGACTTCATTTTATTTTTTATTCACTTATTATTATTATTTATTAATTTTGGTTTTTAAATTTTAAAATGTTTATTAATTATGTATTATTTAAAATTATCTGAACAATATATACGCAACGAAAATTTATAATTGAATACTTGGTTATTAAACGAAGCGGTTTTTGAAACCCGTTTTTCGACGAATGTTACAGTATCCCCTACTTTTAGGAATTTCGTCCCGAAATTTTAGTAGTAGTGGTAACTGGAAAGAGATGCGGGTATTTTTCGCGCATTGAGTCTTCATGTTCCCAAGTAAACTCGGGTCCTCGTTTCGACTCCCAACGTACCCTGACAATTGGAATACGACTTCGCCTTAACGCTTCTCACCGAAGTCCATGATTTCTACTGGTCTTTCAACGAAGTGCATCGATTCATAGACTTGAATGTCTTCTAGAGGAATGTGGAGGTTTTCATCGGCAAGGCGCTTTTCAAGTTTGATACGTGGAATGTGGATGAATTCTGTTGAGCTCTTCTGGTAGGTCAAGCTTGTATGCTACAGGACCTGCGCTTTTGAGTATCTTGAAAGGTCCTACGTAGCGTGGTGCTAGCTTGCCCTTCTGGCCAAAACGAACCACTCCCTTCCACGGTGATACTTTTAAAAGTACTTGATCACCAATGTTAAACTCCAAGGGCTTTCGTCATTTGTCTGCATAACTCTTTTGACGACTTTGAGCCGCTAGAAGATTGTTTCGAATTTGGAGGATCTTGTCGGTTGTTTCTTGAATTAATTCCGGACCGGTGATTTGCTTTTCGTGCCAACATACTGGAGATCGGCACTTACGACCATATAAAGCTTCGAAAGGAGCCATGCGATACTTGAATGATAGCTATTGTTGTACGAAAATTCCACTAATGGTAGGTGAGTGTCCCAGTTCCCTTTGAAGTCTATGACACATGCTCGCAGCATGTCTTCAAGGGTTTGGATGGTGCGTTCAGATTGACCATCAGTTTGAGGAGAAAGTGGTACTGAGGTCTAATCGTGTACCCAAGGCGGTTTGTACGGCTCGCCATGTTCGTGAAGTGAAACAACCATCACGGTCTGAAATGATGCTTAATGGTACACCATGACGGCTTACGATCTCGCTGATGTAGATACGAGCTAACTTCTCGTTCTTGAAGTCCTCGCGAATCGGGATGAAGTGAGATGACTTTGTAAGACGATCAATTATTACCCATATGGTGTCATACCCACTGGAGGTGCGAGGTAACCCAGTAATGAAATCCATGGTTATGTTTTCCCACTTCCATACATGTATTTCGGGTTGGACTAGAAGTCCTGAAGGTCTTTGATGTTCAGCTTTTACTTTGGAACAGGTAAGGCACTTGGAAACAAAGACGGCGATATCCTTTTTCATGCCAGGCCACCAGTAGGTGTATCGTAGGTCTTGATACATCTTGTCGGCTCTTGGGTGTACAGAGTATCGTGTTTTGTGCGCCTCATTCATGAGGAATCACGAAGGTTATCGCGATCAGGAATCCATATGCGGTTTAAATAGTATAGAATACCGTCGGATTTGGTTTCGATTTTTAGTTCAGCTCCACATGACAGCTCATCCCGTACGTCATTTTCTGTTACAGAAACATGTTGAGCTGCCCGGATTCGATCTTTGCTGTCGGTTATGATTTGCGAACATAGAAGGCGAATGGAGTTCGCATAACCTTTTCGACTGAGCGCATCGGTCACCACGTTTGCCTTGCCAGGATGATACCGAATTTCACAGTCGTAGTCGTTGAGAAGTTCGACCCATCTTCGTTGCCTCATATTCAACTCCTTTTGGTTGAAGATATGTTGGAGACTCTTGTGGTCAGTGTATATTTCACACTTAGTACCGTAGAGATAATGTCTCCATATCTTGAGAGCGAACACAACGGCTCCAAGTTCCAGGTCGTGGGTGGTGTAATTCTTCTCGTGAACCTTTAGTTGCCTAGAGGCATAGGCTATCACTTTTCCTCTTGCATCAATACACAGCCTAGCCCTTGCCCTGATGCGTCGCAATATACCACAAAGTCATCGCAACCCTCAGGGAGTGTGAGGATAGGTGCGTCACAAAGTTTTTGCTTTAGAGTTTGGAAGGCCTCCTCTTGTTTAGGTCCCCATATGAAGGGTTTTCCTTTATGAGTCAAGGCCGTGGGTGGTATAGCAATACGGGAAAAATTGGCGATGAAGCGTCGATAGTAACCAGCCAAACCAAGAAATGACCTTACTTCGGTAGGGGTACGTGGTGCTTGCCATTCCTGCACTGTCTTGATTTTTGAAGGATCGACATGAATTCCCTTGTCATTGACGACATGTCCAAGGAATTGTACTTCTCCTAACCAGAATTCGCACTTTGAGAATTTAGCGTAAAGCTTTTCAGTCTGAGTCGAAGGTGTCGCTCATGATCGGATTTAGACTTGGAGTAGATAAGAATGTCGTCGATGAAGACTATGACGAAACGGTCGAGGTAGGGTTTGCATACTCTATTCATTAAATCCATGAAGACAGCGAGGGCGTTGGTTAAACCGAAAGGCATGACCATGAACTCGTAATGACCATAACGAGTCCGGAAAGCGGTTTTTGGGATATCTTCTTCGTGCACTCTGAGCTGATGATAACCAGAACGAAGGTTGATTTTTGAAAAGCAGGTGGCGCCCTGAAGTTGATCTAGGAGGTCATCAATGCGAGGTAGTGGATAACGATTTTTAACCGTTAACTTGTTGAGTTCTCTATAATCAATGCACATGCGAAACGTTCCATCTTTCTTCTTCACAAAGAGAACAGGTGCACCCCAAGGCGATGAGCTAGGACATATGAATCCTTTGTTAGTCAGCTCTTGCAGTTGACTGGCCAGCTCTTGCATTTCGGATGGGGCTAACCTATAAGGAGATTTTGCGACTGGTGTAGCGCCAGGCATAAGATCGATGCGAAATTCGACTTCTCTCACCGGAGGAAGTCCTAAAATGTCGTCGGGAAAGACTTGTGGGAATTCTCTCACAACTGGGATATCTTCAAGTTTTCTCTCCTTGTTTCCCTTTTTGACGACGTGGGTTAGGAATGCAACATAGTTCTTGCGGAGATATCTTCGGGCTTGGAGGCAGGACATTAATTTGAGTCCTTTTGAAGGGGTTTCCCCAAAAATACGTAGTGTCTGGCCGTCAGCGAGAGGAATGCGAATGAACTTTTCGTGGCACACCACTTCAGCGTGATGCTGGCTGAGCCAGTCTGTACCGATTATAACATCGAAACTTCCCAACTTCATAGGAATAAGGTCAATTGGAAAATCGTGATCGTTTAGGGTGAGAGTACAATTGCGTATAATAAAATTTAATGAAACGGGTTTCCCGTCAGCAACTTCCACCGTTAGAGATTCGATGAGATTAACACGAGGTTGGTCGAGGATAGGTTCAAACTCTAAGGACACAAAGCTCTTATCCGTACCAGTATCGAATAATATGGATGCATAACTACCATTGATGAGAAACGTACCGTTGACCACGTTGTTGTTAGCCCTGGCTTGGTTGGCATTGATATTGAAAGCTCTCCCTCTGGCAGGTGGGAGCTTGGTAGCTTGATTTACCGGGTTTGCGTGAGCTTGGGCATGGATAATGTTCACTAGGTACGGACATGTGTTCCTGAAGTGGTTTGGGTCCCCACAGTTGAAACAAGCTCGCGTGGGTTGCATCATGGGGTAGTTGGGTTGGTAGTAAGTTTGGGCTGCATGTGGTACAGGTGGTAGAAGTAAGGGTTGTTGGGCTTGACCCACTATCTGATTTTGGGTTTGGGTTTGAGGTTGATTGCGGTTCATTCGTTGAAGGGTACGGCAGGTTTGGATGGTGTGGCCTGCACGGCCACAGCTTGTGCAATGTTGGCAGGGGTTTTCAGGAGGGTGATGGTATTGACATCGGTTGCATTTTGGGTGTGGGCCAGTATATGGCTTTTTGAATGGTGCAGCTGGAGGAGCAATTTGGGTGATTGGTGCAATAGTGATAGGTGGGTTGGTTTGAGTGACAGCAAAATTCTTGCCATTTCGCTTCCTCTTACCAGCAAACTTTGAAGATGAGACTGGGTGGTTTGTAGTTGGGGTCTCTATGGGTGCTTTCTTCTTTTTATCCTTGAACTTGCCGTTTCGAATGCGATTTTCAGTGAGTTCTGTAGCTAACTCCATTGCGGCTTCAAGCGTTGCAGGCGATGTGCTTAAAACCGAATCTTGAATTTTCGAGGGGAGGCCTCGAATGTAGTGTTCAACTAAGCAGTACAAAGGGGTGAACAAATTTGGGATCATCTGGTTCAGCTCGAGAAATCTCTTATTATAGGAAGTGTGATCTCCTTCCTTTTGTTTCAGTGTGTGGAATTCGTCTTCCAGCTTTTTTATTTCGCTTCTTGGACAGAAGCGTCTTGTCATGAGTTCCCTTAACTCTTCCCATGTTAAGGCCAGGGCATCTTCAACCCCTCGCTTACCCTTTTCCGTGTTCCACCAGGTAAGGGCTACCCCAAACAGTCTTCCAGTTGCATAACGTACCTTACGGTCCTCGGGACAATCGCAATTGAGGAAAGTGTTTTCCATTTCTTCAAACCAGTGAAGGAGGGCGGTAACACCTTCGGTCCCTTCATACTTTGGGGGATCGCAAGATTTGAAGTGTTTGTAGGTGCACTTGGGGGTTTTGGAAGGAGGGTTGGCGACGCTCTGGTCTTCTTGGTTGGGAGGGTTGATGGGATTAGCGGTGAGAGCTTGTTGAACTTGAAGTACGATGTCAGGAAGTACTGCGGCCATTTGTTTAGCAATTTGTGTGGCCAAGCGTTCACTTGACTTTCCTGACTTTTTTCCTCCACGTAGTTGCCTAGCCGACATCTACAGGAACATATATAGGAAGATTGTGAGTTTAAGAATTTTCTAGGTGTCATGTGTCGTAAAAAGAATGAAAGAAAAAAATAACATAACTGACAATAATTTAACTACATCCATAGGATGTCTTGGGTTTGCTCATGTTTGGGCCTCCAATGTCCCCCATACCATCGCCTGTGTAGTCATGTGGGCCCCCATGACTATTGGGCTTGGTAGGATTCACATTGGTGTCGGCGGATTAACACTCGCACCACCCGAATGAAAATCGTAAAATATGATTGCGAGATGTATGGTAGGAGGGTGTCCAGGTGTAGACACAATGACAACTCAAAGTGGGGTTAGCTCACACGACGTTTGGTATAGCATGCTTTGGCCTAATAGGTCCTTCGTACTCTCATCGTTAGTCCCCAGGTAGGCAAACTGGTCCTTTATTTTGGATTTATACGAATGCCAAGCCTAGACAGGACGTTCCGACTACCGGTACTCGTACCCTTCCAGTTACTACATGCCCGTCATGAGAACTCACTTTGATGTGATTTGAAAAATACAAAAATCATTGCAATAGTCATGGGAATCGTGAGGTGTGTGCTCTCATGGATATGATATGTTATGAGGATATGATTTATGATGAGCATTGCATAATAACATGTATTTGTGAGCGTGCTTGCATAACATTGAGTGTGAAAATAAACATGAAACATATAAACATCATGAATTTTGTATGTAACGCATAAACAATTTAAAATTTAATCAACTATAGTATAGGCTCTAAGGGTCTAATAACCTATCCTATATCCCTATAGTCACAAGCTCTGATACCAATCTGTCACACCCCGATCCGCAGCGGAATAAAAGTCGGGGCGTAATTGGGTTATCACCAAAGCTCATGATATTTACTAAGATGTTTCATATTTATTAAATTAAAATTACAAACTTAAATATCCAAAACAAAATTCATACAATTACAAAGAAAATGAAACTATATAATTATTCCAAAGCATAAACTTGTTTATTCTTCTAGGCCTTCCTAAGTGTTTCCTGTCTCAGCTGGATCACCGGTATCATGTGTAAAACGGGGAGATTTTGGGTTAACAAAAGTTGGCGAGTGAACCTTGATAAAACATTTTAACTAATTTCTTGTTTTATTTAATAAGAAAAATTCGTGCATTAATCACATGTGAGCAAACATATATGTAAACAATCACAAACCACTTTGGATGAGTATATGACATGAAATGATGATGTATTTGAGATCAAGGCTCAATCAAACGGAGCCGATCTAATGAGGCTCCTGATGCTCAACCCGTATCCCACGGGGAACTGATGGGCCTAATGAAATGCGTGCACTGAAATGATGAAATTCAATCTACATATAATTCACACAATAATTGATACACATTTGATCACGGATATGATGTATGCACAAGTGTTTAAATAAAATAAAAGAATAGTACGATACATGATACACCCCAAAATATGATTAAAACGGGAATTTGTAGAGATTCACTCACAGTGGATGCGTTTCTTGATGACGATGAATGCGCACGAATATTATGATTCAACCGACGAGGGAAAACTAACCAAAATAATAACGACATGATTCGATTAAATAAATAAATTTTATTTAAGATTGTTATTTTTAATTAGTGCTCTTTAGTGAGTTTTTAGATTTAATTTTATGAGTTTAATACAAATTTCTAACTTTAAAAACCTTATTTTTAAGTATTTTTAATAAAATTTTCAATTAAATAAATAAATAAAAAGGGTTGACTTTGTCAGGTTTGACCAGGTCTGACCGGTCAGACTATGTTTATTCTATGCGGTGAGTGAGGTTCGAACTCGGGACCTCTCGTATACATGCACGCAGCTCTACCAACTGAGCTACGTGTCTAACCCGAAATATTCTTGGTTTTAATTATATTTATATACTAACTGACTCTAACCATATTTAGTCTTTATTAAAAATGTTATAATATGGCCGAACCGGTTGCAGAGACCCGGAGTCGAACTTGGGACCTTCGGTTCGAGTGCGCACAGCCCAACCAGTTGGGCTGTGTGTCTAATCTGTTTAAATACTGGATTATATTCCTCTTATGTATATACTGTGACTTGATCTGATTAGGTTTTAAAAATGTTGGTTTTATTTCTGAAAGTCGGTAACGTGTGCGATTCGAACCCGGGACGTGTGTTTTGTATTTGCACACAGTCCACCGCTGGACTGTGCATCTAACCCGGTTAAATACCCGATTTTAATTACATTAATATACAATTTAAAGTTCGTCTTCTTCATTAAGAAGAATGCAGAACAGTGAACCCGACGGTCTTTGCTTATTCGACCAACAACCTTATAATCAATTGAAATGGAATAGGAAAATAAAGATTTAGGAATATGATATACCAAGACGGAGAGTTTTCTTCAGATTTCCGGCAAGTTCGTCGGCTCTGATTTGCGATTTCCAGCTGAATGAACTGTTTTAACAGTTTCAATTATTATGTTGAGCAATTAGATTATTTGTAACATCCGTCAAAAACGGATTTTACCAAACCCGCTCCGTTTATTAACCGAAAAATCAGTTTAAAATTTCGTGGCGTATTTAATGCCCAAATTAATTTTAAACGATACATAATTAATTATTATATTGGAATATATAATTTGTTTTTGAAAAATTGTTAAAAATAATGAAATAAAAATTAAATGTTTCTGCCGGGTTTCGAACCCGGGTCAGTCAACCGGTCCAGCAAAGTCTTACCGCACACACACTCAACCACTGCGCCACTAGTGTTCTTTGTTAATTATTAGAATCAATTAATTCATATCATGATTCTCAAATTCAAAACCGGCGCCCAAATTGCAGTCGTCGGAAATCCCGGCGATCTCGCGAGATTGGACGGTTTCTTCAAGTTTTAACGTAAACATTTAAACCCACATCGGTTATAACCGACGCCTGAACCCGCGACACAAGCTATAACCGCCGGAAAACGTAATGACTTTGAATCAAGTCGGAAATTGGACAAAATTCATCGATAACCTGCCTTATAAATACCCCCTCGAACCTCTGCAAGCTTTTTCGCTCAAAATCGCACCTTTCTCGGCGAAAACTCACTCGCCGGAAATCTCCTGCAAATCGCCGGAAAACCGGGTTTTTTACTTCTGTGCCTTGCTCTAAACGCTGAACACTCAGAACTCATACCGAAGCCACCCACATTCATCTCAAGCTCGTTGAAGACTCTCTGCCGCAAGACACAAGTCGCCGGAATAGTCTGCTGACATCGGACTTCCGCCGGAGAAACAGAGGAGTCCAATTTCGGTATATCTAACGCTTAGTCTTTCATTCTTTTCATTTATCTCACCTATAATTAATCATAAAACGCTGAAGAAACCTGATTAAAACTTCGAACCAGTCAGTCATCGTTTCTGGTTAAGACTGACGAAGAAGACGAAGTTTCGATAACATAAAAGTTTATTATAAATCAAGATATAACTCGGGTTAGACACACAGTCCAGCGGTGGACTGTGTGCACATTAAACACGTAAACGTCTCGAGTTCGAATCTTGTCCCACGCATGCTGCCTTAATAGAAATGTCATTTTTTGTTAACCGAACCGGAGTCACCGCTGATATATGTTAAGTTTATAATAACCGGAATAATAACCAAGATAAACACACAGTCCAGCGGTGGACTGTGTGTATGTTTAATCACACGTCACGAGTTCGAGTCCGGTCTACTGCACCGATCCGAACAATTATCAAACTTTTTATTTAAGTCAGAAATGAAAATACTTACTTTGTATTTAAGTATAATAAAAATCAGTTTATTTAACAAGTTGGACACACAGTCCAGCGGTGGACTGTGTGTTAACATAAACCACAGGTCCCAGGTTCGAGACCTGTGGAGCGCACCGGTCCGATTCAGTAAAATCTTTTTAAAAATAAATTGATTTTCGGATTAATCTAATTAGTATATAAATATAATTAAAAACAGAAATATTTCGGGTTAGACACGTAGCTCAGTTGGTAGAGCTGCGTGCACGCGTACGGGAGGTCTCGGGTTCGAGCCTCACTCAGCGCACACTTACACGCATACGAACCGGTCAACGGTCAATGGTCAACGGTCAACGGTCAAAAAAGTCAACTTTTTTTATTATTTTTATTTATTTATTTTAATTAAAAATCAATTAAAAATACTTAAAAATAACATTTTTAACGTTAGAAAATAGCATTAAACTCACAAAAATACACCCAACAATCCTACTAAAATGGATTAATAAAATCCGTTTACTTACCAAAACATTATGCCATTATCTAGGTTAATTTCACTCGTGGTTAAAACCACTTCGCGTGCATTCAACATCATCAACCGAACGCACCCACTGTGAGTGAATCTTACAACTCCCCCTTTTTAATTACACGTTTTGGGGTGTGTCATGTGTCACAAAATTATTAACTCGTTTATTTAAACTTGTGCCATACCATATCGTGATCTAAACTTAGATTGTTTATATTGTTGTGATTATGTATTTCATTTTGTCAACTTATATGAAATTCATTCATTAAGCCCATCAGTTCCTCGTGGGGGACGAGTTGAGCAACGCGTGCCTCAAAACCAATCCATCATTGTTCATGTGTGTATTATTGAGTTTTATATGTTTGTAGTTATGTCTTTCATATTATCATGTTTATGCAATTCATTCATTAGGCCCATCAGTTCCTCGTGAGAGACGAGTTGAGCAACGCGTGCCTCTAAACGATCCATTATTGTTCATGTGTGTATTGTTTAATATTAAATTGATTTATGAATAAGTTTACATCTATTTTTACTCATGTGTGGTTGTGCACTTTATTTCATAATCAATTAAATAAACATGTTCAAATGTTTTCCATAGGATTCACTCGCCAACTTTTTGTTGATCCAAAAAACCCTTTTACACATGATACAGGTGAACAGGATGAAGCAAGGAAAACATAGGAAATGCCTTAGAAGAAACAAAGAAGCTTAGATTGATGCTTAGGTCATGATGTAATTATGTTTGTAAATTTCCATTAAATTGTATTAATGAATATGGAACGTTAAAATAAATGTCATGAGCTTTGATGATAACCCAATCATGCCCCGATCACCTTTTCCGCTGCGTGTCGGGGTGTGACAGATTGGTATCAGAGCCATGACTATAGGGATATAGGATAGGTTATTAGACCCTTAGAGCCTATACTATAGTCTGCCTAAATTTTAATTGATTAGGTGGTTACATACAAACTTGTGATATTTATTTGTTTCATATTTGTTTATACTTACAGTCAAACATACATACTTATATACATATTCATTATACATATATCAATGTTCATATATTCAATTCATTTTCATACTCTCATTATTCAAAGATTTTGTTGCAATTTTCAAATCTCATCAAAGTAAGTTCTGCGACGGGCATGTAGTAACTGGAAGGGTACAAGTACCGGTAGTCGGAACGTCCTGTCTAGGTTGGCATTCGTATAAATCCAATATAACGGACCAGTTTGCCTACCTGGGGACTAACGATGAGAGTACGAAGGACCTATTAGGCCAAAGCATGCCACACCAAACGTCGTTCGAACTAACCCACTTTGAGGTGTCACCGTGTCTACACCTGGACACATTCCGAATACCACACGTTATATACATATTTCTCGATTTTCTCCGGGTTTTAGTGTACGCAACCAGGCTAACACATGCGAACCATATGAAAAACCCGATATTCATGGGGCCCACATGATTACGAAGGTGAAGTATGGCGGCATGTAGGGCCTAATGGCGAGCAAAGCCCAAGACATCCTATGGATGTAGTAGATTTATTTTCTATAATTATTTTATGAACGTTCATTCCTGAATGCGACCCATGATCCCAAAAGCATCCAACTCATACTCTTGACATGTATTCCTTGTAGATGTCTTCTAACCTCACCCGTAGGAAGATGAGAGCAGGAAAAGGCCGCGAACGCATGGCTGCCCTAATCGCTCAACAAATGGCTGCCGTAATACCCAACATTGTAATCCAAGTCCAACAAGCACTTACCGCTAATCCTGTCAATCAAGAAGATCAACACGTTATCAACCCTCCCCCAAATACCACTAAATGCACCTACAAGCATTTCAAATCATGCGACCCTCCAAAATACAAAGGGACTGAAGGTGTCACTGCTCTCCTCCATTGGTTTGAAGAGATGGAGAACACTTTTCTAAATTGCGATTGCCCCGATGATCGCAAAGTGCGATATGCTACCGGTCGATTATATGGGATAGCACTTACTTGGTGGAATACAGAGAAGGCCAAACGAGGTGTGGAAGATGCTATGACCTTATCTTGGAACGAATTGAAGGAAATCATGACCAGATGATTTTGCCCAAGGAGCGAAATCAAGAAATTAGAAGATGAATTTTATTCGTTGAAGCAAAAGGAAGGAGACCACACCACATACAACAAAAGATTCCTCGAGTTACATCAAATGGTTCCCAACATGTTCACTCCCCTCTACCATTTGATCGAGCACTACATTCGTGGTCTTCCGTCAAAGATTCAAGACTCTGTAATAAGTACCACGCCTGCAACTTTGGAAGCAGCAATAGAGCTAGCAACAGAGCTCACCGAGAACGAATCCGGAACAAAGACTTCAAGGAGGAGAAGAAGAAGGATAAAGCATCGACTGAAACCTCCGACCACACCCAAACTGAATCCCCTTCTCAACCCAATTCTAAGAGAAAAAGAGACGGGCAACTTTTCGCTGCTATCCAACGAAACCAACCAATTTCACACGCCATAACCCATCCAAGCTATCCCAATCACTCAAGTGGCACCCAACTCAACTTGCCCAAATAAGGAACCATATCTTGGACCTCACCCTCTATGCAACAACTGTTTTTATCACCATTCCCTTACCTTACCTTGTCGACTATGTGCAACTTGTGGACGCTATGGTCATTTGAGCAAGGTTTGCCGCACCTTTCAAAACCAAATCTCCCCCCCTACTCAAAACATGGTCCAAACCTATCAACAACCCCAATACCCCATGTTCCCATATGTTCGAGCTTGTTTCAATTGTGGCGACCCTACCCACTTTAGAAACACGTGCCCTCGATTGGTTAACATCATAAAAGCTCAAGCCCAATCAAACCCAATTAACAAAGTAAACCAAGAAAACCCAACCGCTAGGCCACCAGCAAGAGGAAGAGTCTTCAACATCAACGCCAATCCTGTCGAAGATAATGACGGCCCAAACGAAGATACCCAGCTAGTCCTCTTCACCGAAAATCCAGATTCAACTCCTATCGTTTAGTTTTATGTTTTTCTTTATCACATAGAACCAAACATAACTTAAGGATAAAGCCAATGAACTTTGACAAGAATATGGTGGATACGCCGCTGGTACTTCCTATATATAAGTATTCTTGTCAAAGGATCAGAAGCATTATCTGGCGGTTATGAGAGGTTCCATGTGTAAACTGTTTGAGTAATTATTGTTTATTATTTTTAGTACATGCAATTTCATAGGCCGCCGCTCCCCATTACATTATGAGCGTTGAGCATGTTCCCCATTTCATTATGAGGTTGAACCTGGCGTGCCCACATACGATCGGCTCCATTTGATTGAGCCTTGATCGCACAGACATTTTCATTTTCAGTACATGCAATACGATCGGCTCCGTTTGATTGAGCCTTGATCGCACAGACATTTTCATTATCAGTATCTTGTGATTGTTGTGTTTGTTGTAGAGTCACATAGAACTAATCATACCTTGCAGATAAAGTCAATGAGAATTTGACAAGAATATGGTGGATACGCCGCTGGTACTTCCTATATATAAGTATTCTTGTCAAAGGATCGGAGGCATTATCAGGCGGTTATGAGAGGTTCCATGTATAGGCTGTTTGTGTGATTGTTGTTTAGATTAAATTTATTATTTTCAGTACATGCAATACGATCGGCTCCGCTTGATTGAGCCTTGATCGCACAGACATTTTCATTTTCAGTACATGCAATACGATCGGCTCCGTTTGATTGAGCCTTGATCGCACAGACATTTTTCATTTTCAGTATTTATGAGTTTGTTGTATTGGTTGTAGAGTCACATAGGACTAATCATAATTCACTGATAAAACCAATGAAAATTTGACGAGAATATGGTGGATACGCCGCTGGTACTTCCTATATATAAGTATTCTTGTCAAAGGATCAGAGGCATTGTCAGACGGTTATGAGAAGTTCTATGTAGGATTTAGTAGTTTCTTGGTAACTAATCATAACTTGTGGATAAAACCAATGATAATTTGGCAAGAATATGGTGGATACGCCGCTGGTACTTCCTATATATAAGTATTCTTGCCAAAGGATCAGAGGCATTATCAGGCGGTTATGAGAAGTTCCATGTAGGATTTAGTATTGTCCTGGGTTAAAATTTGTGTTACATTTATATCATCTCACTATTTAAAGAAATTGGATTGTGTTCCATTTCTACATAAACTAATCTCTCCATCATAACAAACGAGAGAGGAACTGTCACCATTCAAACATATATGCTATCAGAATGTGGATTCAAATATTAACTGTTGTGTTTATTTATGTTCTATAGTCATAGAACCAATCATAACTTACTGATAAAACCAATGAAAATTTGACAAGAATATGGTGGATACGCCGCTGGTACTTCCTATATATAAGTATTCTTGTCAAAGGATCAGAGGTATTGTTAGATAGTTATGAGAAGTTCCATGTAGGTTGTAGTATTAGAAGTTTTGCCTTAGGATATAACCAGATCCTTCCAAACATATCCAAACTCTTATGCATGATATCATATTTAGCGAATCAATTATGCTTATCAATACTTTTACAGTAGGCAACAAAAAGCGATTCCTGTAATAGGGTACTTAACCCTTACAAGGAACGTTACCAGCCTCAAACAAAAACTTAAAACCTTACTTTTTCTAAGCATGTAACTGTCAAACTAAACATCATCATTCTTTTAGTCAAATATATCACTATTTAAATTTCGGGACGAAATTTCTAAAAAGCAGGGGATACTGTAACATCCGTCAAAAACGGATTTTACCAAACCCGCTCCGTTTATTAGCCGAAAAATCAGTTTAAAATTTCGTGGCGTATTTAATGCCCAAATTAATTTTAAACGATACATAATTAATTATTATATTGGAATATATAATTTGTTTTTGAAAAATTGTTAAAAATAATGAAATAAAAATTAAATGTTTCTGCAGGGTTTCGAACCCGGGTCAGTCAACCGGTCCAGCAAAGTCTTACCGCACACACACTCAACCACTGCGCCACTAGTGTTCTTTGTTAATTATTAGAATCAATTAATTCATATCATGATTCTCGAATTCAAAATCGGCGCCCAAATTGCAGTCGTCAGAAATCCCGGCGATCTCGCGAGATTGGACGGTTTTCTTCAAGTCTTAACGGAAACATTTAAACCCACATCGGTTATAACCGACGCCTGAACCCGCGACACAAGCTATAACCGCCGGAAAACGTAATGACTTTGAATCAAGTCGGAAATTGGACCAAATTCATCGATAACCTGCCTTATAAATACCCCCTCGAACCTCTGCAAGCCTTTTCGCTCAAAATCGCACCCTTTCTCGGCGAAAACTCACTCGCCGGAAATCTCCTGCAAATCGCCGGAAAACCGGGTTTTTTACTTCTGTGCCTTGCTCTAAACACTGAACACTCAGAACTCATACCGAAGCCACCCATATTCATCTCAAGCTCGTTGAAGACTCTCTGCCGCAAGACACAAGTCGCCGGAATAGTCTGCTGACATCGGACTTCCGCCGGAGAAACAGAGGAGTCCAATTTCGGTATATCTAACGCTTAGTCTTTCATTCTTTTCATTAATCTCACCTATAATTAATCATAAAACGCTGAAGAAACCTGATTAAAACTTCGAACCAGTCAGTCATCGTTTCTGGTTAAGACTGACGAAGAAGACGAAGTTTCGGTAACATATAAGTTTATTATAAATCAAGATATAACTCGGGTTAGACACACAGTCCAGCGGTGGACTGTGTGCACATTAAACACGTAAACGTCTCGAGTTCGAATCTTGTCCCACGCATGCTGCCTTAATAAAAATGTATTTTTTTGTTAACCGAACCGGAGTCACCGCTGATATATGTTAAGTTTATAATAACCGGAATAATAACCAAGATAGACACACAGTCCAGTGGTGGACTGTGTGTATGTTTAATCACACGTCACGAGTTCGAGTCCGGTCTACTGCACCGATCCGAACAATTATCAAACTTTTTATTTAAGTCAGAAATGAAAATACTTAGTTTGTATTTAAGTATAATAAAAATCAGTTTATTTAACAAGTTGGACACACAGTCCAGCGGTGGACTGTGTGTTAACATAAACCACAGGTCCCGGGTTCGAGACCTGTGGAGCGCACCGGTCCGATTCAGTAAAATCTTTTTAGAAATAAATTGATTTTCGGATTAATCTAATTAATATATAAATATAAATAAAAACAGAAATATTTCGGGTTAGACACGTAGCTCAGTTGGTAGAGCTGCGTGCACGCGTACGGGAGGTCTCGGGTTCGAGCCTCACTCAGCGCACACTTACACGCATACGAACCGGTCAACGGTCAAAAAAGTTAACTTTTTTTATTATTTTTATTTATTTATTTTAATTAAAAATCAATTAAAAATACTTAAAAATAACATTTTTAAGGTTAGAAAATAGCCTTAAACTCACAAAAATACACCCAACAATCCTACTAAAATGGATTAATAAAATCCGTTTACTTACCAAAACATTATGCCATTATCTAGGTTAATTTCACTCGTGGTTAAAACCACTTCGCGTGCATTCAACATCATCAACCGAACGCACCCACTGTGAGTGAATCTTACAACTCCCCCTTTTTAATTACACGTTTTGGGGTGTGTCATGTGTCACAAAATAATTAACTCGTTTATTTAAACTTGTGCCATACCATATCGTGATCTAAACTTAGATTGTTTATATTGTTGTGATTATGTATTTCATTTTGTCAACATATATGAAATTCATTCATTAAGCCCATCAGTTCCTCGTGGGAGACGAGTTGAGCAACGCGTGCCTCAAAACCAATCATTATTGTTCATGTGTGTATTATTGAGTTTATATTGTTTGTAGTTATGTCTTTCATATTATCATGTTTATGCAATTCATTCATTAGGCCCATCAGTTCCTCGTGAGAGACAAGTTGAGCAACGCGTGCCTCTAAACGATCCATTATTGTTCATGTGTGTATTGTTTAATATTAAATTGATTTATGAATAAGTTTACATCTATTTTTACTCATGTGTGGTTGTGCACTTTATTTCATAATCAATTAAATAAACATGTTCAAATGTTTCACTCGTCAACTTTTTGTTGATCCAAAAAACCCTTTTACACATGATATAGGTGAACAGGATGAAGCAAGGAAAACATAGGAAATGCCTTAGAAGAAACAAAGAAGCTTAGATTGATGCTTAGGTCATGATGTAATTATGTTTGTAAATTTCCATTAAATTGTATTAATGAATATGGAACGTTAAAATAAATGTCATGAGCTTTGATGATAACCCAATCATGCCCCGATCACCTTTTCCGCTGCGGGTCGGGTGTGACATTATTAATCAAGAGATAGCAAGAAGGTTTTGACAATTATGCCGTCTGAAGAACGAATGCGGTTTTCTGATCAGCGATTTCGGCGATATTCCGGCGAAAATGAAAATCTCCGGCGACGAGCTTTGGAAGGAATAAAGCTTCGAAAGAGAGTGCGGTTCTGAGCGAAAGGGTTATAAGATGTTTGAGTGGGTATTTATAAGGAAGAACAGGCTGAATTGGGTTCGAATTTGGGTCATGATTCGCGGTCAAAGGTTTCCGACGGTTATGACTGAAATTTGTTGTTAGGCATCGGTTATAACTGATGTCGGAATTAGTTTACGCGTTTTAGTCAAAGGAAAACAGTCACAATTGCGGAAATCTCGGTTTTTCCGGCGACTGCGAGTTCTGGGCGCGCTGATTACCGGTTTTGACTTTCGGGTTTTACTTTAAATGTTATTTGTTTATGTATTTGACACAAGTGAAGTGTGTGGCGGAGTGGTGTGTTGTGTGTTTGTTTTTGCGGGAGACCCGGGTTCGAGACCCGGCGACTCCATTTTATTTTTTATTCACTTATTATTATTATTTATTAATTTTGGTTTTTAAATTTTAAAATGTTTATTAATTATGTATTATTTAAAATTATCTGAACAATATATACGCAACGAAAATTTATAACTGAATACTTGGTTATTAAACGAAGCGGGTTTTGAAACCCGTTTTTCGACTAATGTTACACTGTATAGACCATATACTTCATAAATGGCGTGTAATGACAAAATACGTCAAAATTCTACAAGTATAGGTGCGTTTTTGAATTAAAATCAAATTTAAAAAAATTAAAAAACCATCCAAACGCCAAGCTTTAGCCAAAGCACTTCAGGGTGTGGAAATAAGGTGATGGGTGTGTGAATAGTTTGCAAAATGAATTTAAGAGTTTAACAATGCAAATAGGCCTGCAAACGAACCGAACGAACAAGAACAGAGACATGTTCGTATTCATTCATTCATTTAACTTTAACCAAACATGAACACGAACACTGACATATAATCAAACACATTTTTTTTGTTCATGCTCGTTCATTAAGAAAATGAGCATGTACGTGTCCGTTTATGTTCGTTCGTTTAAAACTTAAATGGACAGTTCATGAACGTAAACGAGCATGAGCAAACAAACATAACTTAACCTACAGAAAAACACAAAAGAACATAAATGACCAAACATAAACAAACATAAAGTAGCTTTTTTAATATAAATTATTGATTAATTACGATAAGTTATATTGGAAAGCCCATTTTTATTACGGGATATCCCAAATATTAATTAGTTACATGAACCTCATTTTGTTTTATATTCATATAAATACAAATCAAGTGTTGTAGTAATCGCTAGTCGCTAGTCAGGCGGTGGGGTGGAGACTAGCGATTAATCGGGATTAGTTCGATTAATCGGCGACTAATCAGGGATTAATCGAGGATTAATCATAACCTAGTCGGGATTTTTACAACCATAATAAATCCATATATATTTACATTAACGAACAAACATAAACGGACATTCATGAAGACAAATGAACGAACAACACGTCTGTTCATGTTCGTTCAGTTAATTAAATGAACAACTAAGTTTGTCCATATTTGTTCGTTTGTTTGGTAAATGAACATAAACGAACTTTCTGCCGAACAAGTTCACGAACAGTTTATGAACGTTTGGTTCGTTTACAGGCTTAAATGCAAACAAAAAGACACACTTAACACGATTTCAACACATATCACTTACTACGGTTAAGAAATAATAACACATAACTAAAACTATCAACTAAAAGTTACCATAAGTTACAACACACATAAATCCTTAACGAACTGCTTTAGTAGGACAGGGGAGAATATTCAATATGATCACATTTACTTATATGTATAATTATAAACACATGCCTTTTTAATAGAATGTAATGTGAGAAATTCTTAACCGATTTAACACGATTAGTCAAAACAAAACATGTTACTTGTGTCATGTGTTACATGACTTGACCCTCTTAGGCAAGTGTTTAATTGAGTCATTAACTTTCTTAAATTCATATTAAATTATGTCCAATAAAAATGCATTCATCATTAAGTAAAGTTATTCATCAACTGTGTTCTAGTGGTTGGAAAGACTTGGGTTCTTGGAGGGTCAAGTTCAATCCTCACAGGTGTCACATTTGGAGTTAAAGGCAATGAAGGCTAGTTCTCCCAGACCTGTTCAAGCCCGAGCCACCTTGGGTTTTAGTGCACCGTGCGTTTCGCCGGCGAGATTCTCTCTTGTGGTGGCGCAAGCCCCTGCCACTTGCAATGGGTGGTATGGTTTCCTGGGGAATGCCGTTAGCCAAGCTCTGACGCTAGCGTGGACCCGGTTAAAACAAGTTTGACCAAAGTGAAGTTAAGGCCCTCTGTTTGAAAGAATGTAAGATATCTCTCTCACTACATCCAAGATTCTCACCATTAAAAAAAATCAAGTAAAGTTGAAAATCATTTTTAATTACTTTTTTTCAGTCATGATCAATTATTTTACGTTGATGACGATATATATTGATCATCTACGATTAGCGAACTTCATTTCTAGTCTTAATATCTTGATCACAAGTTGATGTGATTTTGGTGACCAACATTACTTCATCATTCTTATTAATACATTTTTATTTTTCGTTACATCTCTTATGGTGACCCAACATACTATTCGTAACTACGGCTCTAAGTTTACAAAAGTTAAAAAAAAAATTATGACAACATAAATTTAACTATTTAAAATGTTTTAAAGATAATTAACTTTAATTAAAATAGATTTAACGAGAAACTTAACAAAAATAACATTGCGTTACTTGGAAATATTCTAAAAACGACTTGTAACATGTGTTTTGACAAAAAAAAAATGTAATTTACATGTTTTCAAGGCAAAGCAAGTTCCCAACCACCTTTGTACTGTGTTATACTTCTTAGTCTTAGTCTATGTTGTTACAATATACAAAGACTAGCCGTATAATTATAGCCTGGAGAGACTTTAAGAATACTAACCCATGTATTGTAACAGAAAGATTATCTATGTTTCTTCATCATCATCCACCCTCTTAAGTCACTCGAATCCATGGCCCTTTAAGAATACTGACCCATGATATTGTAACAAAAAGATTATCTATAAATGCAACACCCGTCAATTATCCATATTCGTAACCCGATTCATTTTCTTTTTCATAATAATCCAACCCATTTTTTATATTCAATAAAACTTTAGAAATTCCATGTTATTTTATTTGTTTTGTGGCACACACAAATCCTTAGTCTTTACATGTTTTATACGCATATTATTACCTCACCTTTCTCTTGAATTCATGTTCATTATCGGTCACATTTTGACTCATGTATACCTAGACTCGATCTTGACTCTATTCCATTCATTAATTTTCATCTTAACGCCTTCATTCAAACACATATTCAAGACCCATTAAACCATTTGACTAACCAAATCAATTAGAGAAGTTGCACACCAGATTGAGACTAAACCTATCTTCCTTTTCAATAATTCAACATTCTCTAAACACACACCCTCCTAATTCAAAAATTCTTTGTTAATTTTGAAGATCAAAGTTCAAAGGCCCGTAACTTTAATCATTTGATTCGAACTCGTTTTTTAACCGATTGAGGTAATTCTTAAGCCTAATTTGTGCAATTTTTCATTCTCTACAAAAACCCTCTATCAATTTCTATTGATAGAAGCCAATTGTAGCTCAGTTAGAAATTCACGATTCCAGGGTTCTTATTTAATTGGAGATTTTTATTTTTTTTACAAATTAATCCAATTAAACTATTGTATGTTAATCTTAGACGTGTTTTATGATGAAATTTCAAAAGCTTGATGCTAATCATGTTTCAATAATTTTAAGGAATTATTTCACTATAATCTAGATATTACTCTCTATATTTGGTTAGTATGTTTATGTTAGAAATCCATGATAACCAATTTTAGTAGTAATATTATTAATTTTTAAAATGCTATTGGAAATTATAAAATACAATTTTACTTATTCAATTGTAGACTATATTAAATCATATATTTTATGTAAAATACATAATATACTAAAACTTGTATTAGTAATCCATATTATTTGCCTTTAGACTCTAGACAATTTAGCCACATTATTTTAATCATACACTTAAAGTAATCAATATTGGACTTTCAGATTACTTGGATGATTATAAAATGAAACTCATTTAGACATAAGTAAATTTTTGACAAATTGAACACTATACATAGTTATACCTTTAGGTAAATTATGGCCTATTAGACATTATTCTATATAAACATTATATTTTTAGACACCATATTTAGTCATATATATTATTTAAAAATATTTTTTATTAAAATAGATATTTTCATCTCAATTTACAAATTATCGTATTTAGTCTTTAAATATAAAATATTGTATTAATTATACTTGTAGTGAAAACTGTTTTCTTAAACTTTAAACTTATAAGCATATTTTATAATTATTTTAGACTTTTACATAACTTTGTATACTATATCATTAGACTCATGTTTTGACTAATTACTACGTGTATTTTTAGCCAAACTATATATATATATATATATATATATATATATATATATATATATATATATATATATATATATATATATATATATATATATAAAGTTATGTAAAAGTCTAAAATGATTATAAAATGTGCTTATAAGTTTAAAGTTTAAGAAAACAGTTTTGACTACAAGTATAATTAATACAATATATAGGGAGAGGATCATGAGAAAATTATTTAAATGTGAGAAAACTAGAAAACTAACTAAAAAAAACATAAAAAAACATACAATTTTTTTATAAAAAATCGCTACTTTTATGTGTAAAAAAACTTTTTTTTCCAAAAAAAACTTGTACTGCACATGTGCACTATATGTGTACTACACACGTGTATTGTATGTATACGTTGCACATGTGCATTATATGCATTTTTTATTTTTAAAAATCTTTTTATATAATATATATAACGATTTTTTATTAAAAAGATAATAAATTTTGATATGTTTTTTTGGTTTTTTTTAGTTAGTTTTTTGGTTTTCTCATGATCCATCCCCTATATATATAGTGGAGGGTTCAAATGAGAAGATATTCTTTGTAAGAAGAAAAAAAGGAGAAACTTCAACCAATAGAAATAGTTCATTAGACTTCATTTAATATTTGTACTTAATGTAACTATAAGGGAATATTGGTAAACTTACATACATAATTAATTGGTAGTTTCATCTTTAATAACTAACAATATTAAATTTGTAATTTATTTTTAAGATATATATTTTTCTCAAAAAATAAAAATAAAAATTCATTTATAGTGTAGGATAAATACGGGGTGTGTAGGATAAATTATGAGTTGTGTAGGATAAATTTCGAAATGTGTAGGATAACTTTTGAGGTGTGTAAGCAAAAAAAATTAGTGTGGAGGATGATAGTCTTTATAACTAATTAATTAGTCAAACATAATAATAAATGAGAGGAGTTATAAACTAATTAATGTTTTACCATTCTGTCATTTTCTTCTTTTTCTTCTCAATGAACCTTCCCCTATATATATATATATATATATATATATATATATATATATATGTGTGTGTGTGGGGGGGGGATTTGGGGAAAACGATGGAAAGTGTGAAAACGGGGAGAACGCCTCTCATCCATTGGATCAAAACAATCTATGGATTAGAATTCGCGGTGGTGTTTTCGTAAATAACATCAACTTTATTACTTGGGCGTGCTTCATTAAAGGTAAAAGGGTATTTCCACTGTTGTTACGCAAAATGCCACATTAATGACAAAACGCCATTCATTACACACCGCTCCCTTGCATATGAAACGACGTATGTATTTAAACGCCATTGATACAAAACAACGACACTTAATGATAAAACGCGTTGCAGATATTTGTTTTGAACAAAAATGTAACTGAAAGTTAATTATTAACATTTATTACAAAAAATTCCCCCCTAAATTACGCGCCAAACCATGATAATATAAACGACGTTACAATCACTTCAATTATCACTTAAAAAAATTAATCATACTAAAACGCCATTTTTAACCAAAACACCAAACCTCTGACGGGGAAGAAAAAGGTAGCCATCGTTTCATGGAGATACACACTCAGAACCAGAAGATTCGTGATCCGTTTTGACAACAGAAGAAGATTGTTTGTTAAAACAATCAGAGCCATCTTGAAAAGAAGTACAAAGGAGGATATTAGCACTTGGCGTCCCTCTAGATAACCAATGTGATAAAACACATACTACTATAAGAAGACTAACCAGAAAATTTGGAACAAACAACGCAAATGCAACAATGGACCCCGTCATCGGATCATGGCGTTTCGATGATGACACTGACATGGTCACTGTTATATGTAACAATGGGGAGTAGGAAGACTACATGCTTGAAAACATCATGACCAAGCAGGGGTTGGGTTCATGGAGGAGTTAAACAACGCAACATGTTTGAACACAGACATGAACCCGAAATTGGAGTTGTTGCATGACATTCTCAAATGGAGGCTTCAAAATCTTCAAGAACAAAACGCCAATAAAAGCGAAAGTGATGACTTGGATGAGAAACTGGATGAATAATCCGAAGAAGAAGACGAAGGGAGTGATGGATACTTCTCAAACATAATCCCTTCTGACCAAGAGTTTTAATTTTTTTTTGATTTTGTAGGGTAATTTTTTCTGTTTTTGCTATCTACTTTTTAAATAATAAAAATATTATTTCCTCCAATTAGCTATAAAACAACAAAATGCCACGATTGAAAAAAAGTTAATTAGTGAGTTCTATAATTCTTATCAGTGAAACGCCAAATACTTTACTACCACCATTTATTAAAACGCCAGATACAGAACGCCAAAACATGAAAGATGGGACGTATTACAACCTTGACATATAAAAGCTGAACAAACAATAACTGAAGCGACAAATACTTTACTACTACCATTAATTAAAATAAAATCCCGCCTAAAACTACGCGACAAAAAACTCTTATATAAATAAACATCTTAGAAGCAATTTGGTCACACACAAAAACACAAAAAAGCCATATTTTCTTGGCAAAACCATTCACTTAACACGCCATGGTCACTTGGCAATCCATTCACTTAAAAACGCCATGTTCTCATGCTCATACCCATAAACTTTTGCTGAATGAGATGGACAAATCTTCAAGAAAACGGCTATAGCGATGATGATATGTCGCTTTGTATGCTCTTTTCTTGAGGAAGGTTTGGATGAGAAGAAGAGACCGATACCAGTTTCGATGCTATTTTGGAGTGCATTATTACAAGATATAGAGCGGGATGAGGATGAGGATAAGGGGATGTTTAAATGCTATCTTGGACATCAAGCGAAAAACCCACTCACAATCACACCCCAATAATAACATCGACAAAATACGGCATCGGTGTATGTCTACGGCATCCAAAAGAACCACTTCCACAAAACAATAACAACAGATCAACCCAAAACCAAAACGCCATATTTTACTGAACGATCAGTTTCATCTAGAGCAGGACGTTACAACTATGTAGGAAAGTTCAAAGAAAGAAAGTTAAAGAAAGAAGAGACTGATAGCAGTGAAGATTTGAAAATAGAAATTTGATTAGCACTATATATTTTATTTTTCTTTCCTATTTTTTTGTAGTGTCATTTTCTATGGTTTGTTATCTAATTTTCAGCTAATAGAAATACATTAATTCTATAAACTACTTCCAAAAATGTCAAAATCAAAATTTCATGAAATCACGCATTATTAAAAAACTTAAAATAATTACTAAAATGTAAAAAAGAAGGTGCAAGTGAATAGAACACAAAAAGGTACCGTACTAAAGCTTTAGTTTGCCATCTTTATCTATAAAACGCCAATAAATAAGAAACACCAAACTTAAAAAGATGGGAAATGTTACAGCCTTAACGGATAAAGCTAAACAACCAGTAACTACAAACAGTAATTGAGCGACCGATACTTTTTTACTACCATGTATTATACCAAAAACCACGCCATGGCACACAAAATCAGTTTTTATAATATTTTCTAAACGCCATAATTACCTGTCCCATTATAGGTCTGCATATATAGGTGTGCATCCTATATATGTAGAATAGGTCTGCATCCTACTATTGTTTTTTGGCGCCAAACATTATTTCTTACATAAACGCCATTAAAATATAAAACGCCAACTAAACATAAAACGCCAGCTTGAAAAGATGTGGCGTGTTATAGACTTAACAGATAAAAGCTGAACAAAACAGTAAATACAAACAATAAAATGAAACGACGATACTTTATTAATTACATTTATTATACTAAGATCCCGCCTAAAGTACGCGCCAAAAAACATCCTATAAAGAGAAACGTCTCATCGCATTCTGTTGATCACACCAAAAAGAACGCCATGTTTCCTAAATACCACTCACAGTAAAAACGCCAAAAAGGTTAAAAAAACCAAAGATGGCAAACAAGGTTTCTAGGATATTTCGTAATGTTTTCCATGAAGTTTCGATGAATGGATTCTTTGTTGAGGTGGATAACTCAATAAGCTTTTGCGGAATGAGATGGACAAATCTTCAAGAAAAAGAGACTGATGATAGTGATATGTCATTTTGTGTGCTTTGTTCTTAGGGAAGGCTTGCAGGAGAAGAAGAGACCGATGACAATGTAAATGTTATTTTAACTCCATAATGAGGATGAAGATTATGAGCAAATAGCATCCACCCACATGGCGTTGATCTATGTCTCCAACATCCACAAAAGCCACTTTACGCAACGAACAACAAATAAAAACGCGTCAAACCCAAAACGTCAATATATTTGTGACAGTTCTTGTAGTTTCAAAAGAAGAAAGAGACTGATGACTGTGAAGATTTGGGAGAGAAATTGTATTCGGATTTTTAATTTTTTTTCGCTGCTATTTTTTATGTAGTTTGTTATCTAATTTTCCGCTTAAGAAATACATTATTCCTCTGCAAAAAAAAAGCTTGTAAAACGCTAAGATGACACAAACGCCAAACTCCAAACCCAAGAGGTTCTAAATAATGAAAACGCCGAATATTGTTTTAGACTATTACGTCTACTTGTTTCTTATTAAACGTCATAACTTGAACAATGATAACGCCATCTATTGAGCGTGGTTGAAGAATGACAATCGTACCTCGCGTATCATTTAGCGCGCCACTGCCAGGTGTTGGGCCAGGATCCGTTCTCACCATTTTCACACTTCAAATCATTTTTTCCGGATCCCGTTATATATATATATATATATATATATATGTAAGACCCAATTCCTAAAACATAACTTTTATGAAAAGATTTGCATTAATATAAGCATATTGCAAATACATAATGATCCGAAATTTTAGGTTAATATAAACTTCACAAGTATTTCAAAATGTTTTAACATATTAACATAGTTCGATTTGATCAACGGTTTAATCAAAACGCAGAAGCTTCGTCTTTGATCGTGTCCGGTTCTTCGTTGAGCTTGATCGTCATCCGTTGCTTCAAATCATTACCTATATTTCATAATTATGAGATATTGTATTAGGAAATTTATAACATAACAAATTTTTCTCTCGATGGCCCAAAACAACAAAACAAAATCTTGAGAGAAATACCAACCGTAAGCTACGGCGGGTATGCTGTAACTTACGGCATTCACATTCTGTTCGAACCAGCTTGTTCCAGCAGTAGGTTACGGCTGGGAGCCGTAACTTACGGCGCAGCCCAGCTGCACAAATTTTCATTTTTTGCCCTTTTTACGAAAATGTCTGTAACTTCGCGAATACTCATCCGTTACGCTTCAAACTTGTTTTCTAAACGACCGTAAAAAGTTTGTCTACGTAATTAATCCAAAATCCTCAACCCGGATTTATAAATTTTATGGGTTACACAACCATTACCAGGTTTATGCGCGTATTAAATTTTGACCCGTTATAGAATTTAAGCACTTAAGCTTAAATCGACCGCATCCCTTCATATTTCTTATTCCCAATTTAGGATCTTCATTTATATATCTTCACAAATTCAAATGTGATGGATTATGATAGGAAAAATTATTATATTCCCATTCTACCCTCAAGTTTGACACTTTTACGAAAATGACCCATTATGTAGCATTAAGCCAAAATGGTTTAAGCCTTCCACTTTATACCACCGGATGGGTTGACCAAATTATAAAACTCATATTCAAACTACCCTTAAGGGTCGTTCGCCTGGTTCATCATTCGGGGCGTTTTGGTCAATTTTAATCCTTTTAATTACGAAAGACTTTTAAAAAAAATTGTTTTGACCAAGTGGGCACTTTTACCCGTTATTCCATTTAAATATTATTATGTTCCTACGAATGTAAAATATCCAATCTCAATTACTAGATACACCCCCAATCACGTTTGCGCTATAAACATGTCTTCGGCTCTAATGGTTGTTTTACCCAAACACTAGATATACCTCTCTTGAGGTAATCTAGTGTCCACCCTTGACTCAACTAGCTTTAGTCGTACTGCAAACCATTAGTGGGAGCATGACCACTACACATACCTGGTGGATGGAAGTATTGACTCGTTAGCGATACTTTGTGATTTTATATACTAAGGCATGGAAACACATGCCCACAAATCATGCTTACCTGTAAGCATGAAAGTTAACAAACGAAATATTAAATATCATTTTCAAATAGTGATAACATCATCATTTGACCCGTTTGTCCATTTGACTTATTCCGTGGTTCATCCTTTTACGTATCGTTAAAGCCAAACAATGTTTATTGTAAAAAGGATATTACTCATTTTTATTTGTTTGACCTGTTATGGTTCGGATAATAGAGCCCCGTTTCGAAAATTTATTATGTTTATAACCAATATATGGTTATTCGCTATTTTGTTCCTTTGACCCGTTATAGTTTACACCATGATGTCCTATTTCTATAATTCTTTGTTTATTACCAATTTATAATATAACTAATTCTACCCATTTGACCCAATTCATGACTTTCTCCATGGAGGTCTCCTTTTAACATCTCTCCTTTTTCGCAAACGTTAGTCGTCATAACTTATCCACTTTGACCCACTTCATGGTTTACACCATGGTCTCCTTTTGACATTTTTAGCCGTTTAACCGCAAACATTCTTAATCATATACTTCCTATCACTTATGTAATGGTTCTATTCTAGGAGATGTAAGTTTTACTTACATTGCATCCGATGATGCCTTCTTGTGTCTTTGACCCGCTTGACCCATTCCTTTCAAGCTTCACCTAGCTTGTCAAGAGTCAAACTATAAAGCAACATCCACAAGATGGTTATATTAGTCATCAATACTATGACCATCACCCTTATGGATTTTATATCATATTTCACATTCGATTCTATATTGACACATATATGCACTAACATGTTCAATAAAACCCATTTAAGCATTTTATCAAAAATTTGGTAGGCATCATTTTTAGCTAAATTTCTCAACCAAAATCACCACATTTTTCTTTATAAGTTTATATGCTTATAAATATCGAGTCAACATAAACTTCCAATTATCACATGCTAATTCATCCTTTTTAACAATTAGTCATGGGTTCATCCTTCGTGTCAAAACCCATTTCATAGCATGTACGGACAATTAATCAACTCACTAAATTATTCAAGTATTTTATCTATACAAGCAATTATGCTTACTATGAAAATCAAAACATTATCAATTTCGTCAAATCATCAAAACGCATTTTCTTGGGATTGAACCCTATACAAAGGAACAGATGATATAAAGCCAAATACACTATCTATGGTTTGGTCCTTCTATCAGAGTTTACAACCACTGGTCACTTAAACTCTGTCTTCCTAAGATCTGCTACCTTTACATCATCTGTCACAACAATATTGCCAAAGGTTTGCCAGAAGATAAGAAACAGAGGATAGTCATCAGAGTTTTATTTATATTAGTTAAATAATCAATGTAACAGTGCTTTGCACTATCAGATGTTAGTGATAGTGTTTTGAGTTAGTTAATTGTTTGTTAAATGTCACTATCAACCCTGACGTCATCAAAAGATGCTCAGTGGTTAGATAGTTAGTATAAATAGGTGAATCGTTGTAACAGTTAATCTTGTCTATTAAAAGATAATTCACCAATTATCTTCTCTGAGTTTTCTGTACTATCAAACTGTTGTAATTGGCTGAGGGGGAGTTTTTGAATCACATGCAAAGTTTATCAACTTGAAAGCATAATGATGATGAAAACAAACGACCTTTACTTGTAGTAAAAGTTTTCCATTGTATTCCCTGCATTTACTTTACAACTCAATCATATTTCCATTTTTGAAACAAAATCTACAAGTAAATCGAACTCAAATCCTAACAATAATGAAAACACTTGTAGTAAAAGTTTTCCATCTTATTCTGCTGCATTTACTTTACAACTCAATCATATTTCCATTTTTGAAACAAAAACTACAAGTAAATCAACTCATATCCTAACAATTGGTATCAGAGCCTGGTCAATCAAAGTTTGATTAAATTCAATTTGAATGATCCGCTCTTCTTGCTAGTTAGTTTGATAGTTTTACTTGAAAACAGAGTTTTTTACGTTCAAAGTTTTTTAAAACACAAATATGTTGTAAACAAGCAGAAATGTCTCAAAACACATCAGATTCCAACATTGGATCTATGTTCAAACCACCGATGTTGAAACGAAATGAATATTTCATATGGAAACGTCGGATGGGTCACATCTTGGCTTAGCAAAACACCGGACGTTTACGATCCGTTGTGTTTGGACCACATATTCCTTTGGTTCCAAGCACAGAAGATCCCAACACTCAAGTGCCAAAAAAATCCTGAAAACTACTCTGAGCAGGATTTCCAGAAAATAGAGTTGGATGCAAAAGCGTTTAGCATTGTTGCTTCAGCGCTACCTAATGAAATCTATGCTGGACTGCTCCACTACAATAGTGCAAAAGAGTTGTGGGATGCACTGAAAGAACAATTCGGTGGAGCTGAGGAGGTGATTGAAAATAATAGAGAAGTTCTGAATCAATAGTATGAAACATTTTGCCACGTAAAAGGTGAGTCGTTAACACAACAATTCCGGTCGTTTTAGCTGTCTCATCAGTGAATTGAAACTGGTTAACTTTGGAATTTCCTAATTCGACTGTCAATAGTCGTTTCTTAAGATCGTTACCAGAAAAATGGGAGACTGTAGCTTACGTTACTCGAAGATCTGTTGGGTTTAAAGAGACGACCCTTAATCAACTTCATGGTCGACTCCTCACATATGAGAGAGAATTGAACAGAAAAAGAAGTTGCAAGAGTCAGGGAAAGCAACTGATGACTATACCTTGGGTAACACTGCTCTTTATAGTCATGAAGAGGGTTCTGGCATGGAAAGGATCAAGGTTATGATCATTACATTATATAACTTTGGAAACAATTTTACCTCGAATCCTTACACACCCAATTTTGCTTTTGCTGCAAATGGGGAAAGCCAAAACTCTTACAATATGTCTTTTGAAATGAATGACTTACAACATTTTGAGCCCACTGGTCTAGAAGAAATGGACATTTTACATCAGCTAGCACTTTTGAGTGTTAGAGCAAGTAAATTTTACAAAAGGACTGGTAGAAAGTTTCCTGGATTGCATGGGGGGTTTGGAAAAGTTAGGGGTTGGATATAAATTCCAAAACCTCAAAGCACTACTCATTATTCCCATTATACCCCTGCACCACAAATGCAAAACACTACACACTTTGCACATCCTGCTACTACAGTTCCTGTCCACTATATCCAAACACCTGCTCCACAGATTCAGTATGTCCAAACACCACCTCAAGTGCATGTGCAACAAGCTCCACATGTCACTCAAACTACTCAAACCACTGCTCCGGCAGAGGTTAACCAACAGAGCTTCTTTACACAAGGCTTTGTTGACTGGAGTAGTTTGCCTGAGGATTTATCAGATGAAAACTTTGCTCTAATGGCTAAAAATGATTTTGAAAATGAGAATATTTGTTTAATGGCCTTAGAAACCATAGTTGAAGGTGATGAGTCTGAGGAAACCAAGTGTCAAAATCTGATGAGGTTCAAAGTTGTGATGAAGCAGTGGTTATACGAGTGGTTTCTCAAAGCACTGTTGATGAAGAAAAGTCCTCTCTATCTGACCCATGGGATACAAATTGTGTGAAGATGACTGTGATTGTGCTCTTATGGCTGTTTCCAAGGTATCACCTCAGATCCTTAAGGATCTCTGTTCAGAAAAATGTATAATAGCTTTTGCTAACATTAAACAGGTGAATGAAAACCTTAGGAACAAAATTTTAGAAGATGAACTAAATTTTGAAAAACTTATCAAAGAGTTAAAAACAATATTGACTTCAAAAGATTCTGAGATAAGTAGCCTAAAGCATGAAGCCAGCACAACCAAAGATCAACTCCAAACTATGGTAGACAAATACCAGGTTTGCAAAAAGGAGTTAGAAGCTACCCAGATCACATGTGAAAAATGGGTAGAGTCTTCCAAAGGTTTTGAAATTATGCTGGACAAATAGATCAAGAATAACATAAAATTTGGCATTGGTTTTCAAAATGAAGAACAAGCAACTAAAAATGTTACAAAAATTGATTCTGAAAAGGTGAAGTGGTTCCAAAGAATTTGGTTGGAAATGAGATAAAAATCACTGATAAAAATGGTAACAAAATTTTTCTGGAAAAACATGAAGAGTCTTCAACTTTTAAAGAGATTGAGAAATACCAATACAAACCCACATGGTCAGATGAATGTGATATTCTTGAAAATTTCAAGCCAATGGACTTCTCAACCATTGAGGTGTCAAGGCACCAAAGGCTAGAATCATTCCCATCTAAGATCTTCCAGTAGAGGTTACAACATCTGCTGAAAAGAAATCAGATAAAAAGAAAAGGGAAAAGATCAAACATCTGTTTTGTGAATTTTGCAACAAGAGAAATCATGTCACAGAAAATTGTTTTCTTTTAAAAGCGTATGACATAAACAGAACACATGTGATCCTGAATGATTCAAAATGCTTTTTCTGTGGTAAAACAAATAACTTAACTCATAAGTGTGTCATCTTCAAACTATGATCAAAAGGTAAAAGAGATCAAGGCAAAAGCTCTTGAGAGAGAAAGTTCAAGCTCTGCTAGAAATAAATCTAAGCAGACCTTAGAACTTGTTGAAACATCTATCACAAAAGCATTGAACAAAACCTCTGTTCCTAGAGAGGTACAAGTGACAGATGCTCCACCTGCAAACAAGTACCCAAGAGGACATGGACAACCTGTTTATCAAAAGGTTCCTATGTGCTATGAAGGTTACAAAAAATCTTCAAAGTCCAAAGTGAACAGATATCCTCATGGTTACCAACATCTGATAGGAAATGGTTCACAACAATGGATACAAAGCAAAACTCAAACCACTGACCATGTTCCTGGATTTGGGAATGGACAATCTGTGACCCATCCAAAGCCATTCTGGCTTTGGAATCTCATCTAAACTAATTGTTTACTTATGTGCAGGAAGCTTCTACTTGCCTTGATAGTTTATGGTATGTAGATAGTGGAAGCTCCAGGCACATGACAGGATGTAGAGCCTTTCTCAAGGATTTCTTGGCTCATGGAGGGGTGATATATCTTTTGGTAACAATTCAAAGGGGAAGGTGTTGGGGTCAGGTTGTGTTCAGGCTGGGAATCTCAAATTTGAAAATGTTAACTTAATTGATAATCTAAAATTCAATCTTCTGAGTGTTTCACAAATGAGTGACAAAGGATATGGATCCTTCTTTACTAAGAAAACATGTCAAATTGTAGTACCAGTGGTTGTTAAAAAGATTGATCAAATCATTTTTGAGAGCAAAACACAACTTGTTGCTCATAGGAGTGGCAATGTGTATGTGACTGATATGTTGAAAGATAACCCTATGTCTAATGCCTGCCTGTTCTAAGTTGCTTCTAGCAAAGAGACAGAGTTATGGCACATGAGACTTGGACACACAAATCTGACAACAATCACCACACTCTCTAAAAATTGTCTTGTCAGAGGTTTACCACAAAAACAATTTACTTGTGAAGAACATTGTGTTTCATGTTTAAAAGGTAAACAACATAAAAGTTCTTACAAGTCAATTGAATAGTCCAAAACAACCCAATGCTTGCAATTGCTGCACATGGATTTGTTTGGCCCTGTAAAAATCATTAGTTTAATGAAGAAAAGATTTTGTTTGGTCATTGTTGATGATTTTTCAAGTTTACACGGACATTTTTCTTACATTCCAAGGATGAAAGTGCTGGTATATTGCAAAATTTTGTTATTCAAATTGAAAAACAATATGGCCTTCCATGAAAATTGTTAGGAGTGACAATGGGACAGAGTTTAGAAACAAGGAGTTGGATGCCTTCTGTGAGTCAAAAGGGATTGCTAGGCAATTTAGTGTCCCAAGAACTCCAGAACAAAATGGGTGAAAGGAAAAACAGGACTTTAGTTGAATATGCAAGAACTATGCTAGCAGACTCAGGTTTACCCTTGTCATTTTGGGCAGAGGCTGTAAACACTGCTTGTTATGTTCAAACAGAGTTTTGATTAACCCCATGCATTATTTCAAAGTTTTTGGTTGTCCTTGTTTCATTTTGAACTTAAAAGATTCTATCTTTAATTTGCAGCCAAAGTTGATTGTGGTTATTTTCTGGGATACTCAACCACTGCCAAAGCCTACAGAGTTATTAACCCTAGGACCAAGTGTGTTAAAGAAACTCTGAATGTGAAGTTCAATGAACTCTCATCTTTGAAAATCCCAGCAAATCCTGCTAAACTTTTTGATTTAGCTAAATTTACATTTGAAGATGTGTTTGTCAAGACTAACCCTGCAGGTACACCACAATCAACATCACAAGAGCAAGGATATGGTTTCATACTTCCAAACTTCAAGATCAGTCCTTCAAGCAGAGGAGTAGATGTTAGTAACAATGGTGAAAGCTCTTCTGGGTCAACAGTGATTAATACTCAAACCTCTGCCTGCTCTGAAAATAAAAACAATGTTGATAAAAATCCATCAAATGTGGATAAAAATCAACAAACCTTCAAATCAATACCACTCATACCACCACCTCCATTCCAATCAGAGGCTGGACCATCAAATTCACCAGCAGAGGTTAGCTCAGATGATACACATTTGCAAGCTTCACCTCAAAATGCAATTGTCCCATATCAAGGTGATTTGATTTTCCTCAAAAGCCATCCATTGGATCAAGTTATTGGGAACATAAATGAGGGAGTGCTCACAAGAAGCCAATCCCAAAACATTTGCCTGTTCGCTGGCTTTTTATCACTCACACAACCTGTCAAGTACCAAGAGGCACTAAAAGACAATAGTTGGATAGAAGCTATGCAAGAGGAGCTCCTTCAGTTTAAAAGACAACAAGTTTGGAAACTTGTACCACTGCCAAAGGATGTCAATCCAATTAGGACAAAGTGGGTCTTCAAGAACAAAACAGATGAAAGGGGTAATGTTTTCAAGAACAAAGCAAGACTCGTGGTTCAAGGCTACAGACAGGAAGAAGATATTGGCTATGATGAGACCTTTGCTCCTGTAGCAAGGTTAGAAGCCATCATAATGTTCTTAGCTTTTGCTGCTAACCACAACATCAAAGTGTTTCAAATGTTCATCAAAAGTGCATTCCTGTATGGAAAGATCAAGGAAGATGTGTATGTGTGTCAACCTCCTGGATTTGAAGATGCATTTCATCCTGATCATGTTTACAAGTTAAACAAAGCACTGTATGGTCTAAAACAAGCACCAAGAGCCTGGTATGAAACTCTATCCACTTTTCTCTGATCCATAGGTTTTTCAAGAGGTAAAATTGATAAAACCTTATTTTTAAAATGGAAACGAAAAGATTTGATGCTTGCCCAAATTTATGTGGATGACATCATTTTTGGATCCACGTTCACTGCTATGTGTGAAGAGTTCAGAAAACTCATGGCAGTAGAGTTTGAGATGAGTAAAATGGGTGAGTTGCAATGTTTTCTTGGTTAACAAGTTAAACAAATGCACAATGGCACCTTCATCCATCAAACTAGGTATGTCAAAGACCTACCTTAAAAAAATTGGTATGGATGATTGTACACCTTGCAGCACACCCATGGCAACTTCTAAGCTAGTCACTATTGATGGTAAAGATGACATTGTTGATCAAACACTTTACAGAAGCATGATTGGGTCCTTATTGTACCGAACTGCATCAAGGCCAGACATCATGTTTGCTACATGTGTATGTGCCAGATCACAGTCTCTACCTAGAAATTCTGATCTTATTGTAGTGAAAAGAATATATTCAGATACATAAAAGGTGCTCCCACACTTGGTAGCTGGTATCCTGCTAATGGAACATTGAGCTTTCAGGTTATTCAGATAGTGACTTTGCTATATGCAAGACAACAAGGAAGTCCACATCAGGAGGTGCCAATTCCTAGGAGATTGCCTAGTGTCTTGGCAAAGCAAAAAAGCAAGTTGCAGTTTCCACATCCACTGCTGAGGCAGGGTATATAGCTATTGCAAGTTGCACTGCTCAAATCTTGTGGCTTCAAAATCAATTGTTGGATTTTGGTATCACTACTGTAAAGACTCCTCTCAAAATTGATAGTCAAGCAGCAGAAAATATCATCAAAAATCCTGTCTCTCACTCCATAACAAAACACATTGATATCAGACATCACTTTGTGAGGGATTGCTATGAAAAAGGTTTGATTTCTTTACAACATGTCCATACTAAGGATCAACTGCAGATGTTCTAACAAAAGGTTTGGATGCATCTACCTTTGAAAGTTTGATCTCTAGAATTGGAATGCTAAATATGGATTAAAACATTTCTCTGGTGATCCATGTGTAAATAGAATTAAAATGTTTTCAGAAAATCAAAAACCCATCCTAAAAAATAGTTTAAAATTGATTTTTTCAATAATCCTTAAAGCTGTTCAAACCACTGATAGCATTACAACTGCACATTTAAGAAAAGTCAAACCACTGTTACAGTGTATCCTGTGATAGTGTCAAACATTGTTCATAATCCACTGCCCATACCTTCAAACAGTGTTTTCCAACAACTATCTTCCATTTGCAAGCAGAGGATACACGTGGTCAGACTTTATTCGTCAGTAAATTGCATCAGCTGCCACGTCATCATCACTTTTTTTCAAAACCCTATAAAAACCCTGTTTTATCCATAACAGAGTTTCCATTTATCGTGTTGAAGTCAAAATTCTCAAAACGATTATCATGGCTCCCAAAACCAAATCAAAAGCAAAATCCAAAGAAAAATCCAAACCAGAACTACCCCCATTTACTCTCATCATCAAAACTCCTCACAAATACACAGCAATTTTTAAAGAAACCGGTTCAAATACAAGATATCATCCGATGATAAAATCTTGAAAGAATCAAAATTTAAACATATGTTAACTGTCAAAGCCCCAATTTATCAAGAATCACAACGGAAATTTTGGGCAAACGCAGAGGTTCATTCTCAAAAATATGTTCCTTATGTTATATTATCAAGAGTGGGCAAAACCCTGATGAAAATTACTCCTCAATCTATCTCACAAGTGTTCGAATTGAATGATATAGCACATCCTGTGTCATTCCCAATAAGTGTGATGCAAGCATAGTTTCTGGAAAGGGGTTACATTGGGCAACTTAAAGGTAGACAATCTTCAAACCAAACTTCCGGCTGAGATGAGATTTTTCTTTCATACTCTTTTGACTTGTATCTCAGCCAAGACCACAGCTTTTAACGAAATCCCATTGAACATTCAATATTTGGGTTATGCTATTTTAACTTTTCCCAGATATTGTTCAATGATCATGTGGCAAATTTTAATAACATTGCAAAAGAAAAATCTTTTCTAATGCATCCAAGATTTTTGAGTGTTTATCTTCATAATCAGTTACCTGATAATGATGTTAAACAAGGCGCTGTTACAAACCCAGGCGGCCTAACTCATGAAACTTTTACAAGAATAACAAATCATGATAAAGTTTCAAAAACACAAGTAGAGGAGGAAGAGCAAGTTTTACCAGAACAAAAACCCAAAAAGGGTCCTCTGGAAGATTAGATCCCAGAGGTTAACCCAGTGACAACACAACAGTCACCACAAAACACTACTGCTACTTTTTCACAACAGATGTTAGAAAGATCTCAACCTGGCTTTGAAACTCCTCCTTCTTCCTCACGAAAGGAAAAGGTTATAAACACATGGAGACCAAATTATGAAGCTCTGGACCCACTTAGATCCATCTTCCACAGCCCCTCTCCCAGGGCAATGTCTCTTTCTGCACCACACACTTCTCCAACTACATCTCTACCACCTGCTATGTTACCCTTGCTGAATGCAATAGAGTTGGAACAGACATTAACCAGTTCTTCTCACCAACATATTAATGAGAATTTGCTCCTACAAGTGAATGGGTCTGATTCCTTACTCTTTGCTAGCCCATCAGCACGTGAAGAGGATACATCCCTTGGGTTACAAGTAACCCTTGGTGATAGTTCTACAAGAGCAGCCACTACAATTCTAAACTACCAAGTTTTCAATTGGACAGTGGTTACATGTATAAGACTCTTTTGAAGGCAACAACTGTTGAGGCTACCAAGGTAACCTCTGCTCCAGTGGGAAGTCCCCAGTTCCAAGATTAATGGGCATCTATGTTTGAAACAGGTGTTGAAAACCCTGTTCATGATGATGTAGATATAACTACCACACTTGTAGGAGTTCAGATGATCCTATTAAGTTAGGTGATGATCTAAAATACAAGGATTTGACGGAGAGAGTAACAATAATTGGAAAGTTTTGTTGATGAAAAGATTTACTGAAGCGGATGATAGCTACAAAGAGCCAACCCTCTGTTTCAACAACAAAAATATTTTCTGATCTTCAACACAAACATCAAATGCAAGAAATTAGAAACATGGTTGATGCCAGATACATGGATACTGTTGCAGATATCCAGGCAATCAAGGCTCACATTCTTCAAACCACTAGTACCACTCCTCCTACAGTTATTCTGGTAAACAATGATGATGCTAAAAAGAGGGAGAAACCTTTAAAGAAAGAAGTGCTAAAGCTTGAAAAAGATGCACGACCAACAGTGGATATCCCTAAGCCAGATGGGTCAAAGAAAGTTGATGAAACAGAAAATTTCTTGGCTAGGGAAAGGATGAAGAATAAAATGAGGGTAAGAGATGAGGGAAAAGTGTTGGTTGAGAAAAAGATAGCTTTGCAAAGAGAAAAAGAAGAGGTTGGTACTTCCACAAAGAAGAGGCCAGTTAGAAAAACCAGGCAACCAACAACCACACCTTCTAAAACTCAGCCAGTTGCTACTCCAACCATTGAAACCTCTGCTCCTACAAAAACTCTTACACCTCTTCCACAAGCAAAACCTACTTCCACCACAACAGATGTTACAACACCTGTTGTGTCAACATCTGTTGACACAGCAGAGGTTATAACAGATGTTAACCCATCCACTGCCTTAATCATTTTTCCTACATCCACCCAACCAATACCAACACCCACAAGAATTCCTGATCATCCACCATCACCTGCACTCAGGTTCAAAAGGAGAAAGGTTACAAAGGTCATTAATGAAGATAAGATCATTCGTGCTCCAATTCCATTATCAGCACAACCTTTGAACCTCCACAACATCTGTTACTCAATCTTCCATTCAAGTAAGTGATCAACCATTGAAAATAGTTCCTGCAGCAGTAAAGTTTCCTCTTGATTTACCAGCTGTAAGAGAAGAAATCAAGTCTTTCTACACTGAAGAAGACCCTGAGAAAAGACTCGTCCAATCTCTGGAAGGCTATCATAGACCAAAAAATATTGATGAGTATTTATTACTTAAAGCCAAACAAGCAGAGGATATAGCCAAGAGATACAACAGGTAAAAGTGATAGAGAAGTGCAGAACTATATGCAGTACATGCTGAGCAAAGTCAGATTTTGGAAGATTTTGTAAAAGACTTGTGCAAGAAGCTGTCTGAAATGGAAGATCAAAGTCTAAGACTGACTAACATTGAGCATATCATGACCAACAAGAAATACAAAGCTACCAGGGAACAGTTCAAGGATTGGACTGTGAGTGATCTAAAAGAAGAAATAGAAAGAATGCAACAAAATGTTAAAAGATCCTCACAAAAAGCCAACTCCTCCAGACTTGAAGAAATACAAGAAAAATCTATCTGACAAAGCTTTCAAGCTCAAAAGAATGAAGGAAGAATTGATACAGAACAATTATGGATCAAGAAATCAAGTGACTAGATGGGGAGAGATAAGAGTGCTTGAAACTTACAAAAAGTTGGAAGAAAGAAGGAAGAAAGATCCAAACATGCCTCCTAAACCTGATTATTCATCAGAGGATGTAGTTCATAAAGCTCAACACTCTAAAAAGTCTGTCTCAACATCTGCCCCTTCCACACTTGCCTTAAATTAATCAAAAGGCAAGAGGAGATGGCGAAGAAGACAAAATAGTGTATGAACACATCAAAGAAGGAATCCAGTGCATGAGTGATTACCACACTAATGAAGCCAGTAAAAAGCTTACAGAAAATCTTCACAATTGGCTCATCAATCAACTCCACCAACCTCAACAATAACAAGCCATCCTAGAAAGCCATCAGACCCAAAAATTCTAAAGTGGAAAGTTGACAAAAACTCCCAAGAATTGACTTTGCTCAAGTCTAATGGTGATGCTGTCACACCCCAACCGATGGCGGAATCATCAGGGCGCGACACTAGGCGAACCAGATTGCTCAAGAGAATCCATAACAACTAATTAAGCGATAATATTTAAAGGTCCGATTTCCCATACAATCAAACATAAAATCCTCAATCAATTATTACAAATATCAAATCTCTCAAAAAACATAGTTCGACAACCTAGAATTCTATTATGCGAGTTTCTAAGATAAGCCCTAAATTCATTGCTGCAATAGAAAATCCTCAACCTGTTACATACGTTATAACACAAGTCAATACAATAAAGTAAAGATTAGCATACAAGATTAATAGCATAATAATAATAGAGATAAAGCGTTTACACATAACCAACATGTATACGTAGAAAAAGTGAATCTAAGTAAGCTAACAATAATGTTAAAGTTAACCAACACGACTGCGATGTGGAGTATGCCGATATGTGTTCACAATAGCAACACGCACGTAAAGTAATTTGCGAGCCTTAACAACCCCAAACCAATAGGGTGCTGAGTCCAAACTTAGTACTATCGTTGCTAAGGGTGGTCTACTAGTCCTCACACATAGCAAACAAACATTAAGCGATTCACGTATAACATGCGAGAGCGGTTAGCGTTAAAAAGTTTAGCTTTGTGTGTAGCTGTTTTGATATAAAGACGTATGTAACACCCAAAAGTGCGTTAAAGCGAAAAAGGGTTCAAGTATACTCACCATCCGTGCTTAATGATGAAACACGAACTGTGTGGATTGAAGGAAGCGCCAGTTCAGCTTGTAAACGCGAACAGAATTGCATCGGTCTTCCGAAGTGCTGAAACAGTCGAAGTGTGAAGGTGCATTAGGCAAGTTCGGCGAACTTGTCTGAGAATCCAGTCATTTAACCAACTTCGGGCGAAGTTGTCATTATTTCTCAGAATCTTGTACAAGTTCGGGTGAACTTGTCACCCTCTACTGAAGTTTAGTACAAGTTCGGGCGAGCTTGACCTGATTCCTTAGAATCAGTACAAGTTCGGGCAACTTGATGTTTTTCTTTAGATTTCGTACAAGTTCGGGCGAAGTTCGGCACCTTTGGTGACAACTTCGAGCGAACTTGTCCATTTTGGAGCGAACTTGACAGGTTTTGGTCCAAAATCGTGCGTTTTCGCGTCGTTTGCTAAGGAAATCAAGTGTCCATCCCTCCAACCTTGAGCTACTAAGCAAAACATAGGCTGGAGAGGTTTTTTGGAGCGAGTTTTAGCCATTTTACAGGAACTCGGGATAATCCAGGGGAACTTGTAGGTTCATACGGGTTAGTCTAGTTCGTGTAAAGTGACAGCATCTTGTGTTCGGATTTGAGATCTTGCTTGACAACGCCTCGTTCCACTTCATAGTGAACGAAACATACGTCACCTAGTCCGTATCTTGTGTAAAAAGAATACTTTGAATAGTTTTCTCATATCTGACACTCAGTGAGTCGAAATCATCACGATTTCTAGATTGGAAAGCCAAGGCTAAGTCCAACAAACCCATTTGAGTGTAGATCTAAGCTAAAACAAGAAGTTTTATAGAAAAAATGAAGATTTCATAAACAGAGAGGCTTTGATGAAAATGAAGGTAATCCTGTGTAAAATGTAGTAGAAAACATTGTGTTTGCATAAAACGAGTTGATTCTTACTTGGAATACAGAGAAATAAGGTTTCGGGATCTCTGGGGCAAAGTGGCAGCAAGAAGTGAGAGAATGAGGGTGCTTGGTATTTATAGGTGAAGGAGAAATGGGAGTGGCCCCATTAAGTTCGGCCGAACTTGGTACAAGTTCGAGCGAACTTGGCACAAGTTCGGGCGAACTTGGCCAGTTTTGCTTGAACTTGTGCAAGTTCGAGCGAACTTGCTTATTCTGCTGGCCTGACCAACTTCGGGCGAAGTTGGGGTGCCCAACTTCGACCGAACTTGGCCTGGTGGCAAGTTTTGTTCGTTACTTGTTCGTTAGGTGCTCGTTTGGTGATTCGATTCGTATAGATAGTTATATTAAGCGATTTAGCGAGGTGTTAAGCGTTGGGATAATAAAATAATGCGATTAAGCGATTCGTGCGAGTGAGAGCGTTGTGATAGCGAGTACAACCATAAATCATAAAGCACACATAACACATAAATGACATAATGTAACATAATTAACCGCGATTTGAGTTTGCGTTGAGAGTTGCAAGTATTAAGTGATTTAAATGCGATAACTAAGCGATGTAGTATGCGTTTTAAAATAATTGTAAACCATTATAATAAACCTCAGAGTACAAAACGGATTTTAAAAGAAAAATAAACGGAATTAACGATAGTAACGGAATTCGGATAACAATCCGAAAGATCGGGTTGTTACAGTCTTCCCTCCTTTAGGGAATTTCGTCCTGAAATTCAGGTGGCCGCCATAACGAAGAGATGAGGATATTTAGCCTTCATATCACTTTCGAGTTCCCAAGTGAACTCAGCACGCGTTTGCCTTCCCATCGGACTTTCATGATAGGAATGCAAGAGTGTCAAAGTTTCTTTATCTCTCGATCCATGATTTCTACTGGATTTTCCACGAAGTGTAGAGTCTCGTTTGCTTGCAAATCTTCAGTGGCACATGAAGATTTCCTTCAGCTAAACACTTTTTGAGGTTTGAGACATGGAAAGTCGGATGTACGTTGTTGAGTTCTTTCGGTAATTCGAGTCGGTAGGCCACTTTGCCAATTCTTTCCAAAATCTTAAAGGGACCCATGTGTCGTGGCACTAGTTTCCCTTTCTTTCCGAAAGATCACTCCTTTCCAAGGTGAAACCTTTAAGAGAACGTGATCTCCTACTTCGAATTGTAGGGGCTTGCGGCGTTTATCGGCATAACTCTTTTGACGACTCCGAGCTTTCAAAAGGTTGTCTCTGATTTAGAGGATTTTGTCTGTCATTTCTTGTATTAACTCGGGACCAGTGATCTGAGTGTCTCCGATCTCGTGCCATACAATAGGCGATCGACATTTTCTGCCGTATAATGCCTCAAAAGGTGCCATTTGAATACTAGTATGATAACTGTTATTGTAAGAAAATTCTACTAAAGGTAAATGCGTATCCCAATTACCACCGAAATCTATAACACATGATCGAAGCATTTCTTAAAGGGTGCGAATCGTGCGCTCAGTCTGACCGTCGGTTTGAGGATGAAATGCGGTACTAAGATTAAGCTTAGTACCAAGTGCGGATTGGAAAGTCTCCCAGAGACGTGAAGTAAAACGACCTTCGCGATCAGAGATGATGTCACGAGGCGTCCCGTGTCGACAAGTGACTTCGTCGGTATAGATTCGTGCTAATCGTTCTACCTTATAGTCTTCTCGTATGGCAATAAAATGAGCGAATTTCATAAAGCGATCGACGATAACCCAAATGCTATCGTGACCAGAAGAGGTGCGAGGGAGTTTTGTAACAAAATCCATAGCTATACTCTCCCATTTCACACCGGGATGTCGGGCTGTTCGAGGGGCGTTGGTGTTCGGCTTTAACTTTCGCACAAGTTAAGCATTTCAACACGTATAAAGCGATATCTTTTTCATGCCCGGCCACCAATACCTGAGCGAAGGTCCTGGTGCATCTTGTCGGCACCGGGGTGAATGGAATATCGAGACTTATGGGTTTCGGTCATTAGTAACTCTCGAAGGTTATTGCGGCTAGGGATCCAAATGCGATTCAGAAAATAATAGATCCCGTTAGACATATTCTCCAACTGGGTTTCGGCACCACACTTCATCTCCTCGAACAAAGTGTTCTCAATGAAATATGCGTGTGTTGGGTTTCGCGAATCAAGGTTTCGAGTTTATTCTCGGCTTGAACGTCATGAATGCTATACACATAGCTTCGTCGACTGAGAGCATCGGCTATGACATTTGCTTTCCAGGATGCTAGCGTATCTCACAGAAATAGTCGATGAGAAGTTCAACCCATCTGCGTTGACGCATGTTTAGCTCTTTCTGGTTAAGATGTGTTGTAAGCTCTTATGATCGGTGAAGACCATACACTTTGTACCATAAAGGTAGTGTCGCCATATCTTTAACGCAAAAATGACTGCACCGAGCTTGAGATCATGGGTAGTGTAGTTCTTCTCGTGGATTTTGAGTTGTCGAGACGCATACGCGATAACCTTATCTCGTTGCATAAGGACATAGCCGAGACCTAGGTTAGAGGCATCCCAATAAACAACAAAATAGTCGTCTTCGTCGGGAAGTGCGAGAACGGGAGCGTCGCAAAGAATACGCCTGAGATCTTAAAGGCTTCCTCCTTATTCGGAACCCCAAACAAAAGGTTTATCCTTATGAGTCAAAGAGATGAGGGGTACGGGATTTTTGAAAAGTTGGCGATGAATCGGCGTAGTAACCCGCCAATCCGAGGAAAGAATGGATTTCGGACGGATTCTTCGAGTATTCCAATCTTTACAGCTTCAATTTTGGTGGGATCGACATGGATTCCTTGGTCATTGACGACGTGACCGAGAAATTGAACTTCATTAAGCCAAAATTCACACTTGGAGAATTTAGCGTAGAGACGGTTTCCTTGGAGAAGTTCGAGAAGTAAACGAAAATGTCACGCGTGTTCGGCTCTCGACTTCGAGTAAATGAGAATATCGTCGATTAAAACAATGACGAAACGATCCAGAAAGACTTTGCACACACAGTTCATCAAGTCCATGAAGACCGCAGGCACGTTTGTGAGTCCAAAAGGCATGACCACGAATTCATAATGGCCATAGCAAGTACGAAAGGCGGTTTTCGGAATGTCTTGCTCATGAACACGTAGCTGGTGATATCCGGAACGTAAATTAATCTTGGAAAAACAAGTAGCACCTTGAAGTTGGTTGAATAAATCATCGATTCTAGGAAGAGGGTAGCGGTTCTTTATCGTGAGTTTGTTAAGTTCACGATGTGTAACACCCCAATCGCGTAATACAACAAGACGCGGCAAAAATATTAGGGAGTCATGTTACAAATTGCTCAGCCACAACTGGTACTAAATTTTTTCATTATTATTACATTGTTATACAATACAAAGAATACATGTAATTGTCTTCTGTTTAAAGAAGTCTAAAGCCTGGATTCATTCCTATGTGTAGCATGCTTGAATAATCGTCAACCTGAAACATATGTGAAAAAGAGAAGTCAACAAACAATGTTAGCGAGCACATAGTTTTGTTGGCCAAATAAATGGCAAAAGGTTTTGTATTGCAATTCTTTGACAACTACGAGAATTGCCGATTGTAAATCGACTCGTTTTAGCCAAGGAATGTCGAAAAGTTAGCTTTGCAATACATTAACTTGATTATGAAACTTGTGACAAAAGAGTTTTGTATATGGCATTATGATCATTACTAAATAATTTTCATGCCTTTTAAAAATTTTACTTTGTTCTTTGTGACCATATTGAATCGTCCATAAACATGTAAGTATGTTATTAAAATCCAGTCAAGGATTTCGATAACTATACTGTAATTAGTCATAACTCGTGTGAGTATTAATTGAAATCAATCAATGATTTAATATAATACTAAATATCCTTTCTAAGAATCTATCATACAAATCATGAAAGATTCTTTAAGGATTGGATATCGAACATTGAAAGCAGTCGTACACAAAATCCTAAAGTACTCGAATAACGCTACAAGAGTAATGCAATAAAAACACTTATATAGGAAGTACCAGCGGCGTATCCACCATGTTCTTATGGTATTACACTTGTTTCGTTATCCTAATCACAACTAACCACATAAATACATAATCGTCACTTGTCACTTGTCTTGTCAACTTGTATCACATATACGGTTTAAGTACGGAGAATCCAATCAAGGACTACCAATTAGTACCTTAAACATTCCACACATATCTAACTAAAAGATAGGTAGACGTAATAGGAAATAAGGCTTGTCACATTGTCTTGTCAATTTATATCACATATACACATTAAGGTACACAGAATCAAATCAAGGACTACCAATTAGTACCTTAAAAATTCACACATATCTAACTATAAAGATAGGTAGATGTAATAGGAAATAAGCCTTGTCACATTGTCTTGTCAACTTGTATCATAAAATCATAATCCTAATGGTGATTTGGATAAGGCTACAAAGGGCAATACAATAAGCACACTTATATATAGGAAGTACCAGCGGCGTATCCACCATGTTCTTATTATATTACTCTAGTTTTGTTATCTAAATCACCAACAATTCTACACATAAACCAATTGTTCATCGTTCATTGTTCATCGTTCATTGTTCATCATTCATCGTTCATTGTTCATCGTTAATCGTTCATTGTTCATCGTTCATTGTTCATTGTTCACGTTTTCATTGTCTCATCATGTCATTTCATCTTTCATCATTCATTGTTCCTCGTAAAGTACTTCTTAGAAATCTTACTATAAAGATAGAAAGATTTAAGAGCGTACTTCAGACATCCTTTGAGAATCTAACTATGAAGATAGAAAGATTTTACAAGGATATAGGCCCTAAAAGACCTCTTTAAATATCGTACCATCAATCGTCATGTTGCAAAATCAGAAATAACACACAAAAAGCACTTAGTAAACATATACATGCCATACATTTAAGAAAAATTGATTACACATATGAATCGCCCCAAAAGCATTTGGAAAACATAAAAGAGGGTAGCAATGTACTCGCCTGGGATAGCGTATAGATCTTGTTCAAATGATATAACAAAGGTCAAAGGATCAAGAGTTCAAGTGTTGAAGTGGTTCCTAGTGTATCGGATAAATATAATGTTAGTGTCGAAACTTGAAAACGAGAAATCGGATAGAATGAAGGATATAAACCAAACAAGAGTTGGATCTTGTATAATATGGTTCATAATACCTAACATTCTGATTTGGAAGCATTTCAAAAGGTTTTGGCTTGATACAGCTCGCTATAGTGGTTTATGCCACTTTAACGGGTCATAAACGTAACTAGGGTTCAGATGATAAAATATGTCATATAACAAGTCTAATATTTCAAAACCAGTTTATTTAAGTTGTGAAATCAGTTAAGATGTCAAAATAATGTCCGTATATCTTTAAAACTAATTTATGTGTAAAAATGGCATTTTGGCATTTTAAAGAATACATAGTCGACTTGTCATTTGACTATCCAAATGGTATGACCATAAGGTATAACCTCAGAGAGTTATTCCCTATGATATTATGGTCATAATAATGGTTTTGGTCGGATTCTAAAGTTGACCAAATGGATCAGATTTGAAAGTCAAAGCGGTGGTCAAACCGCTAGGCTTTTTGACTCTAAATAGGCATTTAAACAAAGGTGAATAATTTGACATGTTGCGACATGTCTAAATAAGTTTATAAAAGTATATTGGCATCAAAACAACCTGTTTTAATACCCGAAAACAGATCCGTTGCAAAATGCGCAAAAATCGCATTTTGACCGAAACTTTGACTTGTCAAAATAACAAGAAATGGTGGGAATCAGTAGGCATGATTTTTAGGGATCATAACCACCTTGATTACCATAATATTGCAAGTTTCAATTGAGCTATATCTTGATCAATTCATGATCAAAACTAAAAGTCAAACAAAAAGTCGAATTGTTTGATTTTTAGTTCATGTAAGCTATAATAATTGAACAAGACATGAAGGAACACTTACAAACACAAAGGATTGATCAAAGATCACCAGAAAAGCTCCAAGGTGGTTGCAATTCGATCTATAGCTGATTTGAGTATGAAGGTGATTAAAGAGTTCAAGAATGGACATGAGTTTGGTACTTATAATGATCCAAAGATCACCAAATCATGACAAGTGTTGGGCAAGGTGTTTAGGCATGGATTAGTGTCCCATTATGTGTCCAAAGCAGAAGAGAAGTGGCAAAATTTGTGTGCTTAGTGTCCTCAATTGAACAGCTGTTGCCAGCTAATTGCTATTTTAAATTTTCTATGTCTGATAGCTTCTTGCGGGCCTCCAGTTGTTTAGGCTTAGGGACTCGCGCCCCGCCAGAAGGTCAGAATTTCAGAATTGGCAGAAATGGTCCCTGCAGCCTCTAAACTTGTTTTTCGACGCGTTTTGGCACTATTAACACCTGTCAACCCAATTTTAAGCTTTATAAGGACAATAACTTGAAATATGTCCAAAAATGTTCCAGAGGTCAGTTCGTTTGATCGTACGGTCGCGGTTTTCGGTTAATTACGACGAAAAGCGTAACGAACGCGTGTATGACCGTAAAGCGTAACGAATGCATTTTTGCATTCAAATCACTAAAATATGATATTTCAATGATTACAAAAATTTTTGGATGTTCGTACATGTTTCGTATAGCGATTTACGCATAAAGGCATAGTTTCGCAAAATTTGCAAAATAGCCCCTGAAGTTACAAAAGTGTGATTTTGCCATACTGAAGCCCTCAAAATTATTTCTAAGTTATGTGAAGGATATTTAAGGTATGTTAGGCTTGTATTCTTGTTCCGGAGTGTGCGTCGCAGCGAGAATCGGCAGACTTTCGCAGTTTGTCATAATTAGTCCCTTTGATCAAATAAGCTTGTTTTTGACACATCAAACCCTCCAAAACTTATTTCAAAGTTATGAAAAGGTTATTTAGGGTGTGTTAAGATTGTGTCATTGTCTCGGAGTATACGTCATGTTAAACGGCCTTTGTTGGCGTACCGGTTTACGGTTTCGCTTATAGAAGCTGTATAGGAATTTGAAATAGATCAAGGACTGAATATGTGAATTTGTTTTTGAAATAAACTCATTTTGAATCTGTAAAATGATTAAAATGTCTCAGGTATCACACGATAATCGATGCACATTCGGAGCGTCCATCTTTCTTTTTCACAAAAAGAATGGGTGCGCCCCAATGTGAAGTGCTCGGGCGTATGAAGCCTTTATCAAGTAATTCTTGAAGCTGGCTGGATATCTCGCGCATTTCAGATGGTGCAAGGCGATAGGTAGCTTTAGCGACAGGTGTAGCACCGAGGATTAGATCAATACAGAATTCGACATCACGATTAGGGGGTAAACCTGTAAATCGTCGGAAAAACTTTAGGGAATTCACAAATAACCGGTACATCTTTCAAGGTTTTCTTTTCCTTCTCCGGGTTCACAATATAGGCTAGGAAAGCGATGCACTGCTTATGCAAGCACTTGTTCGCTTGGGTATATGACAAAAGCATCAACTTCTTTGAGGGAGTTTCACCGTAAACATGTAGTTGATCTCCGTTTGGTAGGGGAACACGAATCATTTTATCAAAACATACGACTTCAACACAGTTCTCGCGAAGAAAATCCATGCCTACTATGGCATCAAAACTACTTAATTGCATATGTATGAGGTCGATCGAGAAGCTGTGATTGTTGAGTTTGAGAGTACAATCACGTAGAATGGAGTTAACGGTAACGATCTTTCCGGTGGCGATTTCGACATCAAAGGTACTTGGGAGGTTAGCGCGTTTACATTTAAAAAGCTTTTCGACTTCTAGCTATACAAAACAGTTATCGGCTCCAGTATCAAATAAGCAAGAAGCGTAAATACCATTAATGAGGAACGTACCATTGACAACATTGTTGTCATTCTGAGCCTGGAGGTGGTTGATGTTGAAAGCCCTTCCACGCAAAGCCTGTGGTTTTTGCTGCTGCAGCGGCTGTGGTGGCTGTTGCTGCTGCGGTTCTTGTTTGACAGCACGATGTGGGCAGACATTGCTGAAATGATTCGGATCGCCACAAGTGTAACAAGCACGTGCCTGAATTGCTGGTGCTTACGGTGCCTGGTTGACTGGCATAGCATTGAGAGGACATGGCGGTGCTGCGAGAGCGGGAGGAGCTTGCTGACGTGGACCTGTGCGGCAGTGCGCCGTGAAGTGCCCATAGATGTTGCAATTGGCACAAAAGCGGCAGTTTCCTTCAACCGCATGATGGTATGTGCACTTGGAGCACAGAGGGTGAGGTCCAGTATACGCACGCTTAGCAGCTGGTGCGTTGGGAGTGGCAGCTTGGCGAGACTGGGAGTTCAGAGCGGGGACTACTGCACAGTTCTTGTTGTTACCCTTTCGCTTGTGGTTCTGGTTACTTGACTTGGAGGCTTTAGATGGAGCAGTATCGGTGCTTGGCTCAACAGTATCTTGGCTGAGGTTTTTGGTTGAGACTTTGAAAGCTCCAGCCACGACTCGCTTGTCATTGATCTCGGCCGCGAGTTGGTAGGTTTCTTCGATCGTAGTTGGTCTTGCTGCTTGAACAAAGTCGACGACACAGTCGGGGAGAGCGCGGAGATACTTCTTGATAGCTTTCTCGGTAGTGTCCACTTGACCTGGATAAATGATGCTGAGCTGCTTGAATTGGGTGGTGAGACCAGCATTGTCACCACCAGTTTGTTTGATACCCCAAAATTCATTTTCCAACTTCTGGATTTCGTATGGTCGGCAGAACTCTTTGATCATGAGCTCCTTAAGTTCTTCCCACGTGAGAGCATAAGCTTCATCATTACCATGCCTGTTGCGCTCGGTAGTCCACCAATCAAGTGCCCTTGACTGAAAGACTCCAGTGCCAGTGCGGAGGTTCTCAGGGCATCCGCTTTGCCTAAAAGTGATTTCGATCGAGTCGAACCAGTGAAACATTTTGCTTGGCCCATCTTCACCCGTGAAACTTAGAGGGTCACATGCTTTGAACTGCTTGAAGCTGAACCGAGATTTCGGAGCATCGTTCTTGGAATCAACGGATGAATTGCTGCTGACAGCTTGGATCTCACTGACAATCTGAGGAATCACCTTGGCCATTTCTTTGGCCACGAGAGAGGCAATTCGTTTGTCAGCATTGTTGCGTTGAGCGGTACGGCGAGTGTGAGATCCCATGGATGCCATCTAAAGACAAAGATTGGATGAGATTCGATTATAATGGGTTTTGTTCAAAAACTCGCGTTTTACAACATATACTTATTATTATTATTAATCACATAAGGCACAAAACACGTAAGCACGTATCCACGTAAGCACGTAACCCATAAGCACATATTCACGTAGGCACAAAAGCATGTAAGCACATATTTTGCACGTATTCATCTTCACTATATCTTGCGTAGCGCGCTATGAGATGCGAGTAGTATAAACGTAATAAGCGAGTAAGGCCACGCATGAGGACATTCGCGTAAGTGGGTTGAGCGTTTTAGTTTGGTTTGTGATTAATTAGAGTTTTAGATTACAAGAGCTGTGCGAGTTATGCGTATTTTTTTGTAAAGCGAAAAGCGATAAAGCGAGAAATCGATAAAGCGTAAAATCCAAAATATTTAAACACATAATTAATAATAAAACTCGATGATGCGTAAAATCGGCGATTGTAGGCTTAAAACAATTTGGAGCGTCCTAGGTTTTGAGACAACGACTACCAAAAGTGATTCGAAAATTCTCTGAGTTCGGGCACACGATTTGGCCTAATAGACAAATGCTCTCGCCGTACAACGGTTAACGGCATTTATCCTTCCAGTTACGTCGTGCCCCGAGTCATTGAAATAGTCGAGACTTTGGTGAGATTGAAAATCGAGGAGTGGGATTAGTTATTAAGATGCGGGTTTCATCCCTAACTTGACAACTTCGTTCCATGTTTGTGGTTTTCATCGAACGCGTCGGGAGTTCCACAGAAATAGAGTTGGAGTTTTTCGTCAAGATGTGGATATCACTCCTAGCTTAACGAAAAATCTCGTGCAGTAAATAGTACATGGAGCGAGTGATCTTATTGAGAGTTCTTGGTTTTCACACCTAATCCCGACACAATCACTCGTGTGTGTTATACGAGCGTTCCCAAGCGTGTACATTGTGTTAGCCTTAGGAAAGGCACGTAATCATTTAAGGCAAGTAGTTTAATCATTTAAGTCAAAGAGAAGTCAAATTGGATACTTAAACTATAGACTAGGTCGAATATGGCAATTCTACCTAATTCCCCACAATTATGGCTCTGATACCAATCTGTCACACCCCAACCGATGGCGGAATCATCGGGGCGTGGCACTAGGCGAACCAGATTGCTCAAGAGAATCCATAACAACTAATTAATTGAGAATATTTAAAGGTCCGATTTCCATATCAAACATAAAATCCTCAATAAATTATTACAAATATCAAATCTCTCAAACAAACATAGTTCGACAACCTAGAATTCTATTATGCGAGTTTCTAAGATAAGCCCTAAATCCATTGCTGCAAGTAGAATTCCTCAACCTGTTACATACGTTAAAATACAAGTCAATACAATAAAGTAAAGGTTAGCATACAGGTTTAATAGCATCATAATAATAGAGATAAAGCGTTTACGCATAACCAACATGTATACATAGAGAAAGTGAATCTAAGTAAGCTAACAATAATGATACAAGTTAACCAACACGACTACGGTGTGGAGTATGCGCATAGCGAACACGCACGTAAAGTAATTTGCGAGCCTTAACAACCCCCGAACCAATCAGGTGCTGAGTCCAAACTATAGTACTATCGTTGCTAAGGGTGGTCTACTAGTCCTCATTATTCACACATGCCAAAAAAAATTCAACGATTCACGTATAACATGCAAGAGCGGTTAGTGTTAAAAGAGTTTAGCGTTGTGTGTAGCATGTTTTGATATAAAGATGCATGTAACACCCAAAAGTGCGTTAAAGCGAAAGAGGGTTCAAGTATACTCACCGTCGTGCTTAACGATGAAACACAAACTGTTGTGGATTGAAGGGAGCGCCGGTTCAGCCTGTAAACGTGAACAGAAGTGCATCAGTCTTCCGAAGTGCTGAAACGATCGAAGTGTGAAGGAGCAGTAGGCAAGTTCGGGCGAAACTTGTCGAGAATCCAGTCAGTTTGACCAACTTCAAGCGAAGTTGTCATTATTTCTCAGAATCTTGTACAAGTTCGGGCGAACTTGTCACCCTCTACTAAGTTTAGTACAAGTTCGAGCGAACTTTACCTGATTCCTTAGAATCAGTACAAGTTCGGGCGAACTTGATGTTTTTCTTCAGATTTGGTACAAGTTCGGGAGAAGTTGGCACCAATTTGGTGATAACTTCGAGCGAACTTGTCCATTTTTGGAGCGAACTTGATGGGTTTAGGTCCAAAATCGTGCGTTTTCGTGTCGTTTGCTGAGAAAATCAAGTGTCCATCCCTCCAACCTTGAGCTACTAAGCAAAACATAGGCTGGAGAGGTATTTTGGAGCGAGTTTTAGCAATTTTACAGGAACTCGGGCTAATTCGGGCGAACTTTCGTACGGGTTAGTCCAGTTCGTTTAAAGTAACATCATCGTCCTTGTGCTTCCGGATCTGAGATCTTGCTTGACAACGCCTCGTTCCACTTCATGGTGAATGAAACATACGTCACCTAGTCCGTATCTTGTGTAAAAAGCAATACTTTGAATAGTTTTCTCAGATCTAACACTCGGTGAGTCGAAATCATCAAGATTTCCAGCTTGGAGAGCCAAGGCTAAGTCCAACAAACCCATTTGAGTGTAAATCTAAGCTAAAACAAGAAGTTTTATAGAAAATGATGATGATTTTCATAAACAGGGTTGTTTTGATGAAAACAAAGGTAATCCTTGTATAAAACATAGTAGAAAACGTTGTGGTTTGCATAAAACGAGTTGATTCATACTTGGAATACAGAGAAATAAGGTTTCGGGAGCTCTGGGGGAAGTGGCAGCAAGAAGTGAGAGAATGAGGGTGCTTGGTATTAATAGGTGAGGAGAAATGGGAGTGGCAATCATCAAGTTCGCCGAACTTGGCACAAGTGGCGAACTTGGCCATTTTTGCTTGAACTTGTGCAAGTTTGAGCGAACTTACTTATTCTGCTGGCCTGACCAACTTCAGGTGGAGTTGGGGTTCCCAACTTCGGCCGAACTTGGCCTGGTGGCTAAGTTTTGTTCGTTACTTGTTCGTTAGGTGCTCGTTCGGTGATTCGATTCGTATTAGATAGTAATATTAAGCGATTTAGCGAGGTGTTAAGCGTTGGGATAATAAAATAATGCGATTAAGCGATTCGTGTGAGTGAGAGCGTTGTCATAGCGAGTACAACCATAAGTCATAAAGCATACATAACACATAAATGACATAATGTAACATAATTAACCGTGATTTGAGTTTGCATTGGGAGTTGCGAGTATTAAGCGATTTAAATGCGATAAATAAGCGATGTAATATGTGTTTTAAAATAATTGTAAACCATTATAGTAAACCTCAGAGTACAAAACACGTTTTAAAAGGAAAATAGACGGAATTAACTATAGTAACGGAATTTGGATAACAATCCGAAAGATCGGGTTGTTACAGATGCTACTAAGATGAGAATGGAGGATGCATATGAGTTGTGTGCAGAAGACTCGAAGAACTTATGGATCTGGTACTCCAAAAGGATGATGATGATGATGAAGTATCTCTGAACTTTGAATTGCAATTTAAAGGACAAATCAGAGAATTTCTGTTGAGGAATAAAGACCAAGAGTAAATAAGTGTTTTGGCATCATCTGTTCCAGGAGAGATTGTTGGGATTGAACCCTATACAAAGGAACAGATGATATAAAGCCAAATACACTATCCACGATTTAGTCCTTCTATCAGAGTTTACAACCACTGGTCACTTAAACTCTGTCTTCCTAAGATCTGCTACCTTTACATCATCTGTCACAACAATATTGCCAAAGGTCTGTCAGAAGATAAGAAGCAAAGGATGGTCATCAGAGTTTTACTTATATTAGTTAAATAATCAATGTAACAGTGCTTTGCACTATCAGATGTTAGTGATCCGTGTTTTGAGTTAGTTAATTGTTTGTTAAATGTCACTATCAACCCTGACGCATCAAAAGATGCTCAGTGGTAAGATAGTTAGTATAAATAGGTGAATCGTTGTAACAGTTAATCTTGTCTATTAAAAGATCATTCACCAATTATCTTCTCTGAGTTTTCTGTACTATCAAACTGTTGTAATTGGCTGAGGGGGAGTTTATGAATCACATGCAAAGTTTATCAACTTGAAAGCATGATGATGATGAAAACAAACGACCTTTACTTATAGTAAAAGTTTTCCATCTTATTCCGCTGCATTTACTTTACAACTCAATCATATTTCCATTTTTGAAACAAAAACTACAAGTAAATCAAACTCAGATCCTAACACATTTGATTAACCACTCGAACAATCTTCATGTATACCATGTGCTAAATATTTCGCATAATCAACAACTATGATAGTGAAGAACGCTTTTACTATCTTCAAAACACATAAATTCCATGACTAATTTGCTAAATCATCTATTTAGGAATTTCTCTTAATTAGAGAACTCCACCATTGAAGAAATTTCAACATACCTTATGTAGAGATGACATAGTATGTGCTAAATCTTCAAACATGCATCAAATCCCCTTTGATATTCGTTTTAATTTGCATGATTTTGTGTTGATAAGCAAGCACTAGGGTTTGCCGTCCTCTTTCTTTCCCTGGTTCGACATACACACATGTGTGTGTTATGTTTCTAATTACCCCCATTTTATGAACTTTAATCCCTCTAGTTTGGTTTTTATTATAAAAGACCACAGTTTACCCAATATAGTAAAAGACAACATATTTTAACTAGGTTAATATTCCTAGTTGCCTAGTACCCATTAATTATCAATAAACATGATAATTATATTTACTATGTTCGGGGATGCTACAACCTGACTTAGATCATGTACCGATAGCCCCGGACCTTTTATAAACTTTATTCTCAAAAAGGCATTCATTTATCTTTTATTTAGCATTAAGCTTATTTAATTTAAATCCTAATGTTTACCGGGTTAGCTTTTACCACTAACGATATTTTACCCGTTCATCACCGTTAAGTACGGTTTAATTACCAAATCAGTTTTTGGGGTGTTACAATATTACATAAATTTCCGTTACAAGGCTCTAAATGCATAATCGTCCGTTCCGCTAGAAATAAAACAATTTTAACTTGTCCGAACTAATAATTTAGCTTTTCTGAGACTCCGGAAATATGATAAATGATGACAAACACATGAAAACAATATGAGGATATTAATAAGGTGTCTGAAACAGAAGCTTTCGAAGTATGGCCTTAATAAGAAAGAAACAACTGTGGAGACTACGGACTCCAACAAAAGGAAATTCTCTCATTTCAAGAAAGGCTCACGAGGTGGTAAAAACAGCAGCATCAACAAAAGACAAACCACGAGGGAGGGCAAAGAGGCAAAAGCATATGTCACCACCACTGCAAACAACACCAATAGGAAGCCTTATACTGGGGACGCGCCGAAATGCAAAAAGTGCCCCTTTCACCACTACGGGGAATGTCGAGGCCCTAAGTGTGGAAAATGTGGTAGGTTCGGGCATACCACCAATGCATGTCGGGAACGAACACTAGAGATCACGGTTGTTTTAGATGCGGTGACAAAGAGCACTTCAGGAATGATTGCCCAAAAGAAAACCAAGCTCAAGGGAGAGCTTTCGTGATTGGAGCTAAGGATGCTCGCCAGGACCCGAATGTGGTCACCGTTACATTCCCTATAAACAATCACTTCGCATCTATACTTTTTGATACCGGGGCAGATTTTAGTTTTATTTCTAAGGAATTTAGAAATATACTTGGGGTAGAATCGAGTAATTAGATGTTCCATACTCGATTGAACTACTAACGGGAAATTGGTAGAGTCGGGGGAAGTTATAAAGAAATGTACCTTAGAACTGGGTGAACGAAAGTTCGACATAGATCTCTTGCCGGTTCAATTAGGTAGTTTTGACGTCGTCATTGGTATGGATTGGCTATCCGATAATCGAGCTGAAGTCATATGTCACGATAAAAGCATTTGCATATCCTTACCCGACGGTAAACACTTAATGGTGCATAGAGAGAAACACGACACGCCGTTACGAATAATTAATTTCATGAAGGCTCAAAAATGTTTGAGAAAAGGATGCACCGCCTTTCTTGCTCACGTGGTTGACAAGAAGGTCGAGGAGTGCAAAGTGAAAGACATACCTGTAGTGAAGGAGTACCCTGAAGTCTTTCTAGATGACTTGCCGGGACTACCTCCACAACGACAAGTCGAGTTTCGTATCGACCTAATACCAGGAGCCTAACCTGTGGCGAAAGCCCCATATCGACTAGCCCCTTCGAAGATGCAGGAATTATCTACTCAGCTTCAGGAGCTACTTGACAAAGGATTCATAAAACCGAATTTCTCACCTTGGAGAGCTCTGGTGCTCTTTGTGAAAAAGAAGGATGGAACCTTCCAGATGTACATCGACTATCGGAACTAAACAAGTTAACCATCAAGAATCGGTATCCACTACCGATAATTGATGATTTATTTGATCAATTACAAGGCTCGAGTTTCTATTCGAAGATTGATTTAAGATTGATTTAATTGATCAATTAACAGGCTCGAGCAAAGGATGGTCATCAGAGTTTTACTTATATTAGTTAAATAATCAATGTAACAGTGCTTTGCACTATCAGATGTTAGTGATCAGTGTTTTGAGTTAGTTAATTGTTTGTTAAATGTCACTATCAACCCTGACGTCATCAAAAGATGCTCAGTGGTTAGATAGTTAGTATAAATAGGTGAATAGTTGTAACAGTTAATCTTGTCTATTAAAAGATCATTCACCAATTATCTTCTCTGAGTTTTCTGTGCTATCAAACTGTTGTAATTGGCTGAGTGGGAGTTTGTGAATCACATGCAAAGTTTATCAACTTGAAAGCATGATGATGATGAAAACAAACGACGTTTACTTGTAAAAAGTTTTCCATCTTATTCCGCTGCATTTACTTTACAACTCAATCATATTTCCATTTTTGAAACAAAAACTACAAGTTAATCAAACTCAGATCCTAACAATAATGAAAAAAACGTCCTTTACTTGTAGTAAAAGTTTTCCATCTTATTCCGCTGCATTTACTTTACAACTCAATCATATTTCCATTTTTGAAACAAAAACTACAAGAAAATCAAACTCAGATCCTAACACATTTGATTAACCACTCGAACAATCTTCATGTATACCATGTACTAAATATTTCGCATAATCAACAACTATGATAGTGAAGAACGCTTTTACTATCTTCAAAACACATAAATTCCATGACTAATTTCTAAATCATCTATTTAGGAATTTCTCTTAATTAGAGAACTCCACCAATGAAGAAATTTCAACATACCTCATGTAGAGATGACATAGTGTGTGCTAAATCTTCAAACATGCATCAAACCCCCTTTGAAATTCGTTTTAATTTGCATGATTTTGTGTTGATAAGCAAGAACTAGGGTTTGCCCTCCTCTTTCTTTCCCTGGTTCGACATACACACATGTGTGTGTTATGTTTCTAATTACCCCCATTTTATGAACTTTAATCCCTCTAGTTTGGTTTTTATTATAAAAGACCAGAGTTTACCCAATTTAGTAAAAGACAACATATTTTAACAAGGTTAATATTCCTAGTTGCCTGGTTCCCGTTAATTATCAATAAACATGATAATTATATTTACTAAGTTCGGGGATGCTACAACCCGACTTAGATCATGTACCGATAGCCCCGGACCTTTTATAAACTTTATTCTCAAAAAGGCATTCATTTATCTTTTATTTAGCATTAGGCTTATTTAATTTAAATCCGAATGTTTACCGGGTTAGCTTTTACCACTAACGATATTTTACCCGTTCATCACCGTTTAGTTCGGTTTAATTACCAAATCCGTTTTTTGGGTGTTACAATATTACATAAATTTCCGTTACAACGCTCTAAATTCATAATCGTCCGTTCCGCTAGAAATAAAACAATTTTAACTTGTCCGAACTAATAATTTAGCATTTCTGAGACTCCGGAAATATGATAAATGATGACAAACACATGAAAACAATATGAGGATATTAATAGGGTGTCTGAAACAGAAGCTTTCGAAGTATGGCCTTAATAAGAAAGAAACTATTGTGGAGACTATGGACTCCAACAAAAGGAAATTCTCTCATTTCAAGAAAGGCTCACGAGGTGGTAAAAACAGCAGCAACAACAAAAGGCAAACCACGAGGGAGGGTAAAGAGGCAAAAGCATATGTCACCACCACAGCAAACAACAAAAATAGGAAGCCTTATACTGGGGACGCGCCGAAATGCAATAAGTGCCCCTTCCACCACTACGGGGAATGTCGAGGCCCTAAGTGTGGAAAATGTGGTAGGTTCGGGCATACCAGTAATGCATGCCGGGAACGAACACTAGAGATCACGGTTGTTTTAGATGCAGTGACAAAGGGCACTTCAGGAATGGTTGCCCAAAAGAAAACCAAGCTCAGGGAGAGCTTTCGTAATTGGAGCTAAGGATGCTCGCCAGGACCCGAATGTTGTCACCGTTACATTCCCTATAAACAATCACTTCGCGTCTATACTTTTTCATATCGGGGCAGATTTTAGTTTTATTTCTAAGGAATTTAGAAATATACTTGGGGTAGAATCGAGTAAATTAGATGTTCCATACTCGATTGAACTAGCTAACGGGAAATTGGTAGAGTCGGGGGAAGTTATAAAGAAATGTTCCTTAGAACTGGGTGAACGAAAGTTCGACATAGATCTCTTGCCGGTTCAATTAGGTAGTTTTGACGTCGTCATTGGTATGGATGTGCTATCCGATAATTGAGCTGAAGTCATAGGTCACGAGAAAAGCATTTGCATTCCCTTACCTAATGGTAAACACTTAATGGTGCATAGAGAGAAACACGACACGCCGTTATGAATAATTAATTGCATGAAGGCTAAAAAATGTTTGAGAAAAGGATGCACCGCCTTTCTTGCTCACGTGGTTGACAAGAAGGTCAAGGAGCCCAAAGTGAAAGACATACCTGTAGTTAAGGAGTACCCTGAAGTCTTTCTAGATGACTTGTCGGGACTACCTCCACAACGGCAAGTCGAGTTTCGTATCGACCTAGTACCAGGAACCGAACCTATGGCGAAAGCCCCATATCGACTAGCGCCCTCGAAGATGCAGGAATTATTTACTCAGCTTCAGGAGCTACTTGACAAAGGATTCATAAGACCGAATTTCTCACCTTGGAGAGCTCTGGTGCTCTTTGTGAAAAAGAAGGATGGAACCTTCCGGATCTGCATCGACTATCGGGAACTAAACAAGTTAACCATCAAGAATCGGTATCCACTACCGAGAATTGATGATTTATTTGATCAATTACAAGGCTCGAGTTTCTATTCGAAGATTGATTTAAGATCTGGATATCATCAGTTAAGAATCCAAGAGGAAAGTATTCCTAAGACAACATTTAGGACTCGCTACGGACGTTACGAGTTCCTTGTTATGCCCTTCGGCTTAACAAACGCTCCAGCCGTGATTATGGATTTGATGAACTGGGTATGTAAGCCATACCCTGACAAGTTCGTGATTGTATTCATTGATGACATATTGATATACTCACAAACCGAGAAAGAACACGAAGAACACCTGAGAACTATCTTGGAGTTACTTAAGAAAGAACAATTATATGCTAAGTTCTCGAAATGCGAATTTTGGATTAACGAAGTACAATTTCTCGGTCACGTCGTGAATGAGAACAGAATACACATTGACCCGTCTAAGATAGAGGCCATAAAGAACTGGAATGCCCCAAAAACTCCCACGGAAATACGACAATTTTTGGGTTTAGCGGGATATTATAGGAAATTTATCGAGAACTTTTTGAAAGTTGCTCAGGCGCTAACGTCACTTACACAGAAGGATAAAAAGTTTGATTGGGGAGAAAAACAAGAATCGGCTTTCCAAACGTTAAAGGACAAACTATGTAAGGCGCCGATATTATCGCTTCCGGGCGGTTCAATGACTTTGTGGTGTATTGTGATGCATCGCATCAAGGCTTGGGTTGCGTGTTAATGGAACGTTAAAAAGTCATCACATACGCGTCGCGACAGTTAAAAGTTCACGAAAAGAACTAAACCACTCACGACCTAGAGCTAGGTGCAGTGGTATTTGCTTTGAAAATCTGGCGCCATTATTTATATGGAACTAAGTGTACCATATTCACAGATCATAAAAGCCTTCAACACATATTCATTAAAAAAGAATTAAACATGAGCCAATGGCGTTGGGTAGAACTGTTGAATCTTATGATTGTGAGATCAAGTACCACCCGGGCAAGGCAAATGTCGTGGCAGATGCCTTGAGCCAGAAGGAATGAGTCAAGACTCTACGATTACGAGCTTTAGAAATGACAATCAAGACAAACTTTACGACTCGTGTGCGTGATGCACAGCAAGAAGCTCTAAAACCGGAAAACATTCCAGCAGAATCTTTACGGGGAATGGAAAAACAAATGGAACCAAACAAAGATGGAACTTTGTATTTCATGCGAAGGATCTGTGTTCCCTATTTTGGAGATCTACAAGACTTGGTACTGGACAAAGCCCACAGTCAAAATACTTAATCCATCTGGGATCTGATAAAATGTATAAAGATTTGAAAGAGTATTATTGGTGGCCTAATCTCAATGGAGATATTGCGACCTATGTTGGGAAATGCCTAACTTGTGCGAAGGTCAAGGCCGAATATCAAAAACCATCTGGTCTATTACAGCAACCTGAGATTCCCGTTTGGAAATGGAAACATATATCAATGGATTTTATTACAAAGCTACTGCGGACTTCACGAGGTCATGATATGATTTGGGTTATTATCGATCGGTTAATCAAGTCAGCACACTTCTTCCCGATTCGTGAAAAAGACAGCACTGAGAAGTTAGCTGAACTTTACCTTAAGCAAATTGTGGCACGTCATGGAGTGCCAGTCTTGAGAATCTCTAACAGAGATGGTCTCTTTGTGTCACGTATATGGCAATCATTCCAAACCTCATTTGGATCTCGTTTGGATCTAAGCACGGCATTTCATCCGTAAACCGATGGCCAAAGCGAACGAACCATCCAAACTTTGGAAGACATGCTTCACGCCTGTGTGATGGATTTAGGCGGAAACTGGGATACTCACTTACCATTCGTAGAGTTTCCTACAATAACAGTTATCACACAAGTATTAAGATCGCACCATTCGAAGCACTTTATGGACGAAAGTGCCGATCTCCGCTATGTTGGGCGGAAGTCGGGGACAAAGAACTTATTGGTCCCGAACTAGTCCAAGAAACCACATACAAGATATTCAAAATCTGTGAGCGCATTAAGACAGCTCGGGATAGACAAAAGAGCTACGCAGATCGGCGACGCAAACCATTATCCTTCAAGGTCGGAGACAAAGTATAACTAAAAGTCTTACCTTGGAAAGGCGTAGCTAGATTCGGGAAGCGAGGAAAGCTAAACCCAAGATACATTGGCCCTTAGAAATTCTGGCAAAGGTTGGTACAGTTGCATACAAGTTAAAGTTGCCAGAAGTGCTCAATAACGTACACGACACATTCCATTAGAAAAGTCCAACCAACGAAACAGTTAACATCCCAGCGGATGAAATTCATACCGATGACAAGCTCTAGTTTACCGAAGAACCTGTTGAGGTTATGGACTGGAAGGTTCAAAAGACAAGGAAGAGCCGAATTAAACTAGTCAAGGTCCACTGGAACTCACGTTACAGACCCGAATACACATGGGAACGTGAGGACCAAATCAAGACAAAGTACCCCACCGGTTCGAGAAGACTCCTTGAGAGGATGCCTCAAAGTGAATTTCGGGACGAAATTCTTTTTAATAGGGGGAGTATGTAACAAACGGCAAATAACCGGTAATTCCGTACAATCTAGTCACCTATTTTACTTTATAATCTCATGCATTTAATCGTAATTAAATTACGTAAATGAGTCGTACGGCATATTACAAGTATTAGGACAAGTAAAACATGCTATAACATATATTAGTTTCCGTTACATCGCGAAACAACCAAAACTATGTCCTAAAAGTGTTGGTAGAGAGTGTTGGGCACATTATTCACGATTGCACTATTCATGCCAGTAAACCGCTGAAATAAGAGTAGAACAATAAATTAAGACATACGAATGACGTAATTGAGTCCATATAAATATGAAAACATTAATGTGGGAACAAGTCTTGCAATATTACATAACTTTCCGCCTAAATACAGAATCGTTCGTTCCGCCAGAAATAAAATAATTTTAACTCGTCCGAACTAATAATTAGCATTTCCGAGACTCCGGAAATATGATAAATGATGACAAACACATGAAAACAATATGAGGATATTAATGGGGTGTCCGAAACAGAAGCTTTCGGTGCTACATTGCAAACCCCACAACCTGTCCGTTATTGAACTGACAAGCTACGAAATGATATTTCTCACGCCAAAACAACCAAACGAATGACATGGTGAACTAGTTAAGCTTATTTTGGAAACCAAAATCACTTCATACATCCTTTGTATGCGGAATAACCTAGCCGACGACCTAACGGAAGCATCCAAAGTATCAAAATATAATTTTTACTAGTCTAGTGAACTAGTTAATGTCAATTTACATTTCGAATCCCTAATTAGCCCCTAATGGTGCGTGTAATTAACCCCTAATCACTACACTTTGTTTAATCACCAAAATATCTAGCAAATTAAGACATGTTATAAAAAATTTCACTTACCCCCCCCCCCTTCATGAACTCGGTCAACATGTGGGTCCCGCCCACTTGTTTCATGTTGAAAAATGGTGGATTAGAAGTATGGTAGTAAGATTTGAGCATGGGACTTGAAGTTGGTGTTAACTAAGTGAAAGAGTATGATATTAAAACATCACCACCACCTCACTTCCATCATTCTACACTTCACAAAATTCAAACCAAAATCTCTAGTCTCTCTCTCCATTCACGGCACACACCACCACCACCTTAACACCACCATAAACCACCCTAAAACACCACATTCCATTCACTTGTAATCCACTACAAGACCATCTAAGCATCGATTAAACATGGAGCTTCATTAGGGATCTTGTTGGAGCTTAAATCTCTTAATAATATTCTTGTTTAGCTTGTGCAAAGTTGTAAGCCTTCTAACCATCATATTTAAGCTTCTTGATTAGGGTAGTTTACAAAAGTACAAGTTGATTATCTTGAAGATTAAGAAAAAGCAAATCGAAAACCTTAATCTCAAACATAGTAAACACTAAATATAATTATATTATGTGTTGATTTAGTAGATTGGTGATTAGCTAGTTAGTATAATCTTGTAGATTATGTTGATCATGTTAGAACAAGCTGATTAAAGATGAAATTATAATGATCTTGATGCTTATATGTTGTGGTAATTTATAAGCATGCTACTCTTGCCATGTTAAACTTAAAGATATAGTTTAAAATGTATATGTTTAAATCACACAAGATCATCAACCTCAAAGATCATGAGCATTATGTGTATGAACTTTGATTAGTGATTTTTGAGAGATAAGACATAGAAGGATCATGAATCAAGACTTGTTAAAACACTAATAACTTGGCTTTACATAACAAGATTATATGATATCATTTATAAAAAGTGTTGTATAAAAGTCTTGGGAATTTTCAACTTGAAAATTGGTTAACTTTGAAATCTTGGAAGTTAACATAAGTAATGCTCATGAGAAACTTTGAAGGAATACGTGAGATTAGTGTTGTAAATAACCCTAGGTGATACTTGGTAAATTTTAGTGATTTTGAAAATTGATTTGATAATTTAAATACGTTATTGAAACGTGAAAAACGTCATAGTTTTAGGGGAAACTATGGCGAAATTTTCTAAGAACCTTATCGTGAGTAAAAGTGTGATTAACGGGGGATTAACAAGGTTAAACGTGATTAGTGGTAATATTCGTCATTAAGGAAGTCTTAATGGAAAGGTTGAAGCCCTAAACTATAAAGGTTTTAATAAACACTTGTAAATATTTTTATAAGTTAAAAGTGGGAACTTATGAATATATATATATATATATATTGAAAACTCATCAAGGTAGATATATAATGTGTTAAGTGTACGTAATTAGATACGATTATGGTGATCTAAATAATACACCAATGATACCAAGAAATACTTGTAAGAAACAAGTATAAAAGACACATAAATACATATCCACACTACCTTCATATTTCCAAAGAAATGCTATGTAACGGAATACATAAAACTCACTTATATGACGCCCACAAACGGCATAAATGGACGAGCGGACAATACGGATGAGGACGAAATTATAAGAATCCATATCGTCGCCGACGAAAAAGAGGAATAGCATCGTCACAAGGGGGTGACTACGACACTTGGGCGTTTTATCGACACAAAAGTATATATTAAACGATCACAACAATGTGTCTAAAAATATATATTTTTGGCACCGTACCAATATACATATATATATTAAAGATAACAAAAATCCGGAAAGTTTAGAAAGTATAGGAATTACTAAGTAAATTATGTAAGTATATAAATATACTTGTGAAACCATACTCCTTAAAAATAATAAGTGTAAGACTTTCCCCTAATTGGACCCATTTTATTTAATTATTGTGGGCTAGGCCCAATTATATAATTACATAGGCTAGGCCCAATCTCATAACTTAATGGATTTCTAAAAGTTAAGTGGGCTAGGCCCAATACATAAAAGACATGGGCTAGGCCCAAAATATATAAAAGACATGGGCTAGGCCCAATAACAAGAAAAATGGGCTAAGACTAATGACAAGATAACATGGGCTAGGCCCAAAGACAAGATAACATGGGCTAGCAAAGACAAGATAACATGGGCTAGGCCCAAAGACACGATCGATGTGCGTAAGTAGGATGATGACAATAGTAACCATTAATCACTTATGACCAAGGTGCAAAAGGTGTAGATCTATTGAGCTTGAGACACGCTTCACTCCTAGTTGTTAACCATAGAGTGCTTTTGTGAGCTCTATGATGCTAAAGTTGTTTCAGTTTGGTTATTAACTTATGGCACATGATGTCAGGGGGCTCGCTACCCACTGATAGATCCTTAAACTCCATGCATGCTAATAACATACCCGGATTTCAATATTGGATTACAAATATGACATTTTATGCGAAAACAATAACTGCATGAACTCGCTCAACTTTTGTTGATTTATCAAACTTACATGTATTTCAGGAAACAAGGCATGAACGGTGATAGACTTCGGGATTTTAGGAATGACATAACAACAGATGCCACTTTTGGAGGGTTTGCCTCTTATATCCCAACCTTTTATGGGTATATAGGAGTCAAAACCTTGATTTATTTCATGATGATAACAAACTTGCTTTTGTGATGTAATATAACTTTAACTATGTTCTTGGATAACAAACATGAACTTGTTGAAACTATGTGAACTTACTTTCGTGAACTTGTAATGTTGGTTGCAACTTAATATATGATATGGCATCGTTGTTAATTATTATTTGTTTACACAACTCGATGCAATGATTACCTCATAGTCACACGTTTGCGCTTCCGCTATGACCAGGGTGTGACAGATTGGTATCAGAGCAACATTAAAAGTAACGAGTAAATATTTATACATGATTAGTCTATAGTGGTTAGACACGAAACATTAAGATTACATGTGAAACCAAAGAACAAAATTTGCATGAGAATTGGTGATTAATATGAAATATATAAGAAGTAATAATTAATTACTAACCCATATATATATGCATTGTACGGATTATTTGCCAGGACCATGCCTTCTTCATCGAGCTATGAGGAGAACCCTATGGAGTACGTGTCCGATGATGGATACGGCTCGGATGCTGAGGCTATGCCCCACGCGGACGGGGCAGACCACGAGGTCTCCGACGATGAGGACCTCGACGATTACCAGCCTTTCGCACCTCCCTGATCACCCTATGGATGACGACCTTGAGGAGGACGACCCTGTAGCCATTGCCTCCACAGCCATTACCCGATGCGCCAGTAGTAGATGATGTTTTAGCCATCCCGCAGTCTCTGCATGACGGGATTATCCATGGTCACCCTAAGGGGGAGCACGTGATTGTGCACCTAGTCGCACCCCTAGCTATCATCCCTCCCATCATTGACCTAGACGATGATAACGATGACATCCTTGTGTTCCACGTCGATCTCCTAGAGGACGAGCTTGGTGACGGCGAGGTCATCGACGACATAGCCATCCTCGAGTGACCATCACCTGTTGTGTCTGTCGTCGACATATCATCATCCTCCGCTGCTGACAGCGAGCATTTGTCTGATGAAGCCACCCCAGCTCCACCCTCACCAGTACCCCCACCCCCTGTAGCCCCACCAGTTCATGTCAGTCCCTTTCATGCCAGTGTTCCTGCCCCCGGACCCGCTCCATACACCAGATTTCCACGACACTACTCACTAAGTGGTTCTCCGCGTCATTTTGAGCAGGCACCCCACATTTCACTAGAGGATCCACATACCATCCGATACACAACCCACATGCTGCTGGACCCTCTCATTGGGCCGGATCCCCACCCCCTGTAGTATCACCCCACATGTTTACTACCCGCCCCTCATCACCTCCTTATGGCATGTACCCCCTATACCTCCACCAGGCATGAGCTCATCTGATCCTTATCATCCTCTCATTTCCCTCCAGTTCCTTTGGGTGAGAGAGTGACGTCTCATGACCTCCAGCTGTCCCTGATCTATAGGAGGATCTGGGAGATTAAGTCCCAGCGTTCTGCCCACACCACTGCTAGTGCACCACCACCCCCACCACATCATCACCTCCACCACCCCCACCATCATCACCTCCACCACCCCACCATCATACCCACCGCCATAACCACTGTAACGCCCGACGTTTTCATACTTTCCACATTTAGAAAGATCGTGTTGTAATTCTATTTTTGGAAATCTTTGTATCTTGTATTCATTCTTTCGTTGTAATCTTTGTAATCATTGTAAACCATGCTTAATATTCGTAAACGTGTGACAACTTATACATATTCATACAACCATGCTTGATATTCGTAAACGTATGACAACTAGTAAGTACGTGGAAATCATACTTCATACAAGACCTGTTCGTTATTCTTATACTTCATCGTATTCATTCTATACGTGTCTGACCTTTGATACATGCTATCTATGCCTAACAACCTTAATCTATTCATAAAACAAGCATTATGTGACAATTAAACAAGTTGCACATCAATAAAATAAAATAAAAATAAAAATAGGTAATCTGCCGGCCTTGCGGACCGCAAGGGAAAACCCTTACGGTCCATAAGGGGGTCTGGGCGGGCAGACCCTTCTTTCAACCACGCAAATGCACGGATCCACACACTTAAACCTCCTACAATCACCTTCTAAGCTCATTTAAACACTCCAAAACCAACCCTAATCCTTCCCTATAAAACCCAAGTGTTCTCCACACATTTTCACACTTTGAACACTCTCTAATCTCTCCCAAAACACTTTCAAATCTCTTGCAACATCAGAATTCGGGCAGATTCATACCATCTTACAAAAGTGAGCATAACTTGCTCATCTCTTGACCATTTCACTTGATTCTTCTTCCTACTTGCTTGGATAATCCTTAGGTTTGAATCCACGGATTCTACATGGAGAATCCAGACCTGGAAATGCACCTAAAGGGTTCCAACCTTTCTGTTGTGTTCAAAACTTCTTTAAATCTTATGTATTCTTCATTCAACTTTGTGTTCTTGAGCTCCTAATATAAATTTATGGTTAGTGAGACCAACCAAGGTTGTCATACATGTAAATAGGCGTGTTTAGACACTCTAAACTTTCTGTTTTTGAAGAGCGTAAAGCTCACAAGTGTTGCAAGTCTTGAACTTGTTCTTGTGTGACTAACTTGGATAGCTTGGCTATCCTACAACTAAGTCCACACAACACTTGTTGTTTTCTCATTCACCCTAAGTAGCTTGCTAGTTGAAAGTAACACAACCCCGTCTAGCCTTCGACGTGTGTTGAAGCCGGCTCACCGGGTTGTAGATTACTTGGCTACTTAGTGTATAGTAACATGTATTTCATTTCTTATTATTCTTGTACATTGTTCTTGACCCTCCTTGTTGTCTATGGAAACTTGTGTAGTGGTGAACTCATAAGAGGTTCCTAAATGGATGGTTACACCACCTACCTCCTACATGACTTATATGATATTCTTGAAGGACTTATGATATAACTATTATAAACTATAAGTTATATACTTAAAAACCGAAACCTTGATAATGACTTCATAATCATGTGTCAAGTTAATAAGTTTAATCACTAAAGTGTATGGTTCCTCGTTTAGATTCTAATATAAAACCTATGAAATCACATAAATCCTAATGGGTTCCCCTAGTGTTAAAACGAGTGCTATACCTTAGTGATTATATTCGTATATTTTACTTTGAATACATTATTCCAAATCCCGAATCTCCCATTATATTCCAACGCTCACACCAACGTTTTCCTCTTGTAGGATAACTCGGTGTTCATCCCACAACTTAAACAACTCTTCATGGATTATCAAGTCGGAACGCTTGCAAAACCGTGAGTACACTTGACCCGCTTTTCGTTTATATCACTTTCGAGTGTAACATGTTTACCATATACAAAATCACAACTCTTAAACTTTATGAAATGCATGAAACAATCCTATATTCATGAATGCTTTGATACGTTACTTGTTGCTTATATCTTGGACCATTCGTATGTAATACCATAGTCAGTAGCTTATCTTAAGCCTTCATTTGACATGTATAGCGCTATAGGATTAACACACCACCTCCCTCGTGAAATCTAGAGGCCCTGTTCAAATATCGTAATTGCGTTAACAAAGGGTTTGACTAAAATATTGCATGCCATGTATAATGCTAATGTATAAACTTAGTATCATGTGGATTCGTTTTAAACCTTATTCGTATACGTATGATTATGCTTAAACTTGTGTACTCGCCTTTCCATTTGCATTGAACTCTATTTTAAAACATATTACAGGTTGAAGAAGATGATGCTATGAAATCGAAGTAGCGTTGATGTTATATACACACATAGACGTTAGGTTTATTATTGTCGTATCATATTTTGAACTTGTTGTTATGTTTATTTGAATTTCCCATGTATTGTAATGACAATTTACGAATGAAATGAAATTTAGATTAATTAAATATCGTCACCATTAGCGTTATGAGCAACGAGCAATCTTTTTTGTCCCGCCTTGACGTTTCCACCATCGGTTGGGGTGTGACAACCACCACCACTACCACTGTCACTACCACCGACCTCACCATTTCATTGTCCCTTCCACCACGGGTCCTGCCCATCTAAGACACGAGTGCATGAAGTGGAGCGCATTCAAACTATCTCCACTACGCGTGTTTTCGGCCTGGGGGAGGAGGTGGCATACCTCCGCAGCTTGCTTCACCGGTCACCATCCCCACCACCCCCTCCACCGCATTAGTATGGTTACTATTATCTTTTGGGGATCAGTTTCGCTTTTGTGGATCTAGCTTTTGGAAGACTCAGTCTAGAAGATCCAACTTTTGAAGACAACGGAAGACATGAAGAAGCAATGTAGAAGAAAATTTTCTTTTGTATTGTATTAACTTGTATTGACTAGGGCTATGTACCCCTAAGTCCTTTTGATCTTCATGAACAAACTGTAACAAGTTGTCGTTATATATGAAAGTGTATTTTCTTTATTTCACATTGTATTTCTTTTATGTTGTGGTTGATATTATTGTGATGTGGTGATATACTGGTTTTTATTGTTATGACATGGTGATACTGTGGGTGATGTATATTTTTTTATGTTGTGGTGACTATCTACGCTTTGAGACTACATGATTTTAGTGATGATTGGTGTGTTCTTGCAAACTCGTGATTGTTGTTACGCCATATATACATACATATACCTATTTATTTATTATATACCCGACGTGTTCATAAATATATATACTTGACAAAAAAACAAAATTTAACAATCGTCTTATTACAATCGATATTTCCTACTAGAAGACGATGCCGCCTCGTCGAAGAACCAATGCCAACCCGCTACCAACGACCCAAGAGGAGCTAACTGAATGCATCTCTCAGGCAATCGCTCAGTACGAAGCCAACCGCACCAAACATAGCGGCGGGACCGGAGGTTCATCCGGAGCCAACCCTCTGACTGGTAACTTTTGGTTATTCATAAAACCACATGACACTCTCGTTTATTCTATTCGTGCTTTTGATGTGTTTACTCTAGAATTCGTGCATATGATGATTTCGGGTTGCACTTACAAGCAGTTTTTAGACTGCAAACCTCTGAATTTTGAAGGTACAGGAGATGCCGTTTCTTTCGTACGTTGGACTGAGAAGACTACCTCAGTCATTCGAATGAGCAAGTGCCCCGCCGAACAAAGAGTCACCTATGTCACTAGACTCTTCGTTGACGGAGCACTATAGTGGTGGAACCTCCAGGTCCATACAAAAGGTGACGATACCGCATACGGTCTAACCTGGGAGGAACTCAAATAATCATGAGGAAAAATTATTATTCAAGGTCGAAAATTCAAAAACTGGAGACGGAATTCTGGAATATAAAGATGATTGGCTCAGACATCGCGGGATACACACAGAGGTTTCATGACTTATCATGAGTGGTTCCGTACTTGGTGGAACCCGAATTCAAAAGGATTGAGCGGTACATCTGGGAACTTGCCCCCGAAATTCTAAGTCTGGTTACCCCTTCGAAACCCACTGAAATTGGAGAAGCAATTGGGTTGGCCGTCAGCCTTACTGAGGAGGCTGTACGTCAAGGAAAATTTTCGAAGTATGGCCTTAATAAGAAAGAAACTACTGTGGAGACTACGGACTCCAACAAAAGGAAGTTCTCTCATTTCAAGAAAGGCTCACGAGGTGGTAAAAACTGCAGCAACAACAAAAGACAAACCAAGAGGGAGGGCAAAAGCATATGTCACCACCACTGCAAACAACACCAATGGGAAGCCTTATACTGGGGATGCGCCGAAATACAATAAGTGCCATTTCCACCACTACGGGGAATGTCGAGGCCCCAAGTGTGGAAAATGTGGGAGGTTCGGGCATACCACCAATGCATGCCGGGGAACGAACACTAGAGATCAAGGCTGTTTTAGATGCAGTGACAAAGGGCACTTCAAGAAGGATTGCCCAAAAGAAAACCAAGATCAGGGAGAGCTTTCATGATTGGAGCTAAGGATGCTCGCCATGATCTGAATGTGGTCATCGGTACGTTCCCTATAAACAATCACTTCGCATCTATACTTTTTGATACCGGGGCAGATTTTAGTTTTATTTCTAAGGAATTTAGAAATATACTTGGGTAGAATCGAGTAAATTAGATGTTCTATATTGAACTAGCTAATGGGAAATTTGTAAAGTCAGGGGAAGTTATAAAGAAATGTACCTTACAACTAGGTGAACGAAAGTTCGACATAGATCTCTTGTTGGTTCAATTAGGTAGTTTCGACATCATCATTGGTATGGATTGGCTATCCGATAATCGAGCCAAAGTCATATGTCATGAGAAAATCATTCGCATTCCCTTACCTGACGGTAAACACTTGATGTGCATGAAGAGAAACACGACACGCCATTACGAATAATTAATTGCATGAAGTCTCAAAATGTTTGAGAAAAGGATGCATCGCCTTTCTTGCTCACGTGGTTGACAAGTAGGCCGACGAGCGCAAAGTGGAAGACAAACCTGTAGTGAAGGAGTACCCTAAATTCTTTCGGATGACTTGCCGGGACTACCTCCACAACGACAAGTCGAGTCTTGTATCGACCTAGTGCCAGGAGCCGCACCTGTGGCGAAAGCCCCATATCGACTAGTGCCCTCGGATATGCAGGAATTATCTACTCAGCTTCATGAGCTACTTGACAAAGGATTCATAAGACCGAGTTTCTCACCTTAGGGAGCTCCGGTGCTCTTTGTGAAAAAGAATGATGGAACCTCCCGGATGTGCATCGACTATCGGGAACTAAACAAGTTAACCATCAAGAATCGGTATCTACTACCGAGAATTGATGATTTATTCGATCAATTACAAGGCTCGAGTTTCTTTTCGAAGATTAATTTACGATCCGGATATCATTAGTTAAGAATCCAAGAGGAAAGTATTCCTAAGACAACGTTTAGGACTCGCTACGGACATTACGAGTTCCTTGTTATGCCCTTCGGTTTAACAAATGCTCCAGTCGTGTTTATGGATTTGATGAACTGGGTATGTAAGCCATACCTTGATAAGTTCATGATCGTATTCATTGATGACATATTGATATACTCACGAACCGAGAAAGAACACGAAGAACACCTGAGAACTATCTTGGAGTTACTCAAGAAAGAACAATTATATGCTAAGTTCTCGAAATGCGAATTTTGGATTCGCGAAGTACAATTTCTCGGTCACCTCGTGAATGAGAACGGAATACACGTTGACCCGTCTAAGATAGAGGCCATAAAGAACTGGAATGCCCCAAAAACTCCCACGGAAGTACGACAATTTTTGGGTTTATTGGGATATTACAGGAAATTTATCGAGAACTTTTCGAAAGTTGCTCAGGCGCTAACGTCGCTTACACAGAAGGATAAAAAGTTCGATTGGGGAGAAAAACAAGAATCGGCTTTCCAAACGTTAAAGGACAAACTATGTAAGGCGCCGATATTATCGCTTCCGGGTGGTACCCATGACTTTGTGGTGTATTGTGATGCATCGCATCAAGGCTTGGGTTGCATGTTAATGGAACGTTAAAAAGTCATCGCATACGCATCGCGACAGTTAAAAGTTCACGAAAAGAACTATACCACTCACGACCTAGAGCTAGGCACAGTGGTATTTGCTTTGAAAATTGTCGCCACTATTTATATGGAACTAAATGTACCATATTCACATATCATAAAAGCCTTCAACACCTTTCAATAAAAAGGATTAAACATGGCCAACGGCGTTGGGTAGAACTGTTGAACGATTAAGACTGTGAGATCAAGTACCACCCGGGCAAGGCAAATGTAGTGGCAGATGCCTTGAGCCGGAAGGAATGAGTCAAGACTCTATGAGTACGAGCTTTAGAAATGACAATCCAGAAAAACTTTACGACTCGTGTGCATGATGCACAGCAAGATACTCTAAAACCGAAAAAAATTCCAAGCAGAATCTTTACAGGGATTGGAAAAACAAATGGAACCAAACAAAGATGGAACTTTGTATTTCATGCGAAGGATCTGGGTTCCCTATTTTGGAGATCTACGAGACTTGGTACTGGACGAAGCCCACAGTCAAAATACTTAATCCATCCGGGATTTGATAAAATGTACAAGATTTGAAAGAGTATTATTGGTGGCCTAATCTCAAGGGGGATATTGCAACCTATGCTGGGAAATGCCTAACTTGTGCGAAGGTCAAGGCCGAATATCACAGATACCACTGAGATTCCCGTTTGGAAATGGGAACAGATATCAATGGATTTTATTACAAAGCTACTGCGGAGCTCACAAGGTCATGACAGGATTTGGGTTATTATCGATCGGTTAACCAAGTCAGCACACTTCTTACCGATTCGTGAAAAAGGCAGCCCCGAGAAGTTAGCTGAACTTTACCTTAAGTAAATTGTGGCACGTCATGGAGTGCCAGTCTCGAGAATCTCTGACAGAGATGGTCTCTTTGTGTCGCGGATATGGCAATCATTCCAAGCCTCATTTGGATCTCGTTTGGATCTAAGCACGGCATTTCATCTGCAAACCGATGGCAAAGCGAATGAACCATCCAAACTTTGGAGGACATGCTTCGCGCCTGTGTGATGGATTTAGGGGGAAACCGGGATACTCATTTACCATTGGTAGAGTTTCCTATAATAAAGTTATCACACAAGTATTAAGGCTGCACCATTTGAAGCACTTTATGGATGAAAGTGCCGATCTCCGCTATGTTGGGCGGAAGTCGGTGACAAACAACTTATTGGTCCCGAACTAGTCCAAGAAACCACAGACATGACATTCAAACTCCGCAAGCACATTAAGACAGCTTGGGATAGACAAAAGAGCTACGCAGATCGCGACGCAAAGCATTATCCTTCGAGGTCGGAGACAAAGTATTACTAAAAGTCTCGCCTTGGAAAGGCTTAGCTAGATTCGGGAAGCGAGGAAAGCTAAACCCGAGATACATTTGACCCTTCGAAATTTTGTCAAAGGTTGGTACAGTTGCATACAAGCTAAAGTTGCCAGAAGTGCTCAATAACGTACACGACACATTCCATGTATCTAATCTAAAGAAAAGTCCAACCAACGAAACAGTTATCATCCCAGCGGATGAAATTCATACCGATGACAAGCTCTAGTTTACCGAAGAACCTGTTGAGGTTATGGACTGGAAGGTTCAAAAGACAAGGAGGAGCCGAATTAACTAGTCAAGGTCCACTGGAACTCACGTTACAGACCCGAATACACATGGGAACGTGAGGACCAAATCAAGACAAAGTACCCCCACCGGTTCGAGAAGACTCCTTGAGAGGATGCCTCAAAGTGAATTACGGGGCGAAATTCTTTTTAACAGGGGGAGTATGTAACAAATGGCAAATATCGGTAATTCCGTACAATCTAATCACTTATTTTATTTTATAATCTCAACATTTAATCGTAATTAAATTACGTAACTGATTCGTACGACATATTACAAGTATTAGCACAAGTAAAACATGCTATAACATATATTAGTTTCCGTTACATCACGAAATAACCAAAACTATGTCCTAAAAGTGTTGGTAGAGAGTGTTGGCGCACTATATCACGGTTGCACTATCATGCCAGCAAACCGCTGAAACAAGAATAGAACAACAGATTAAGACATACTAATGACGTAATTGAGTCCATATAAATATGAAAACAAAATAATGTGGGAACAAGTCTTACAATATTACATAACTTTCCGGTACAACGCCCTAAATACAGAATCGTCTGTTCCGCTAGAAATAAAATAATTTTAACTCGCCCGAACTAATAATTTAGCACTTCTGAGACTCCGGAAATATGATAAATGATGACAAACACATGAAAACAATATGAGGATATTAATGGGGTGTCCGAAACAGAAGCTTTCGGTGCTACATTGCAAACCCCACAATTTGTCCGTTATTGAACCGACAAGCTAGGAAATGATATTTCTGATGCCAAAATAACCAAACGAAAGACATGGTGAACTAGTTAAGCTTATTTTGGAATCCAAAATCACTTCATACATCCTTTGTATGCGGAATAACAACTTGCAGAAAGCCTTCGTCGGTAGGAAATAAAAGTGTCGTTAACTAGCCGACAACCAAACGGAAAGCATCCGAAGTATCAAAATATAATTTCTACTAGTCTAGTGAAGTAGTTAATGTCAATTTACATTTAGAATCCCTAATTACCCCCTAATGGTGCAATTAACCCTAATCACTGCACTTTGTTTAATCACCTAAATATCTAGCAAATTAAGACATGTTATAAAAAAATTTTCACTTACCCCCCCCCCCTAGAACCCGGTCAACATGTGGGTCCCACCCACTTGTTTCATATTGAAAAATGGTGGATTAGAAGTATGGTAGTAAGATTTGAGCATGGGACTTGAAGTTGGTGTTGACTAAGTGAAAGAGTATGATATTAAAACATCACCACCACCTCACTTCCATCATTCTACACTTCACAAAATTCAAACCAAAACCTCTAGTCTCTCTCCCTCTCTCCATTCACGGCTTAAGGTCCGTGATCAGGCGGTTCTAGACGGAAGTTAGTGGATAAACGTAAACCGATTCGGTAGAATGTTATTACAGAAAAGAGTAGAAGTAGAATGCAGCGGAAGTCTTCATTCATACCGAAAGAGTATACATTTTTATAAGTCCAGCTGCCAGAGTTCCTGGAGAGAATCCGGCATCACCTCCCCGTAGGGATGCCAAAAACTTAAATGACAAAATGAACAACACACCTATATAGGGAGACAAGTTCGCTGGAGTGTAGGTGAGTTCGGGCGAACTTGCTATATGCATAGTTCCGCCGAACTTGACATCAACATGTCAAGTTCGAGCGAACTTGACCTCCACAGGTCAAGTTCGTGGGAACTTGTTCCCTATTATACTGAAAACTCCGTATTTTGGTCGTGTGTTCGATTCTAAGCTGTACAATATTCAACACACGCTCAATCTAGCATATTCGACAAGTGACGAACACAAAGTGCACCAACAGATTCCCCCTTATTCGTTACTGTCGAATCTTGGTCTTCAAGCGTGAGCCGTGTTTGAATATTCTGCAGCTTCAATCAAGGTATCTGCCGTTGTTCGTCGAAACGCGTCAACAAATTCCCCCTTAATTGATGATCCGGGTTTGCATTATCAACATCTAATTCCCCCTGAAATCTCCAGTTCAGATATTTGTTGCACAGTTTCCTAACCTCCTCTATTTGCTTGACCGACAGATTATCTTGAATAGACACCAATTTGAAGCTCATCAATGTAGCTTCTCCATTTCAACTTTAACCACATCCGCGTTCAGTTTAGCGCATATCTCCTATGTTCGATCTTCCGATCTTCAAGACTCAACCGGCAATTGATAGAAATTTTCGAATTACCACACTGGTAAACTTCAAATCAATGTTTACCCACAAAAATCTGAAATCCTAATTTCCGTAATCACTCCTGATCAGCAAATCGGTAATCTTTTTCAATCAGGAAATCTTCATCGGAACCAAATAATCCGGTAACACTTCGACTTTGAGAAACATTCGTCCGCGATCAAAATCACATTCTTCTTCTTCAGTCACAATTTCAGATATATAGCTATCTCCGGTAGACCAGCGCCACTTAATCACCAAACATCATCATTCAACGGCGGTTAGTCCAAAGAGAAGAATGATTCATATGCTTGAAGACTAAAAATAATGGCCACCAAAGGTTATCATCAGTTAGCGTATCTGGGATAACTTCAGATCTCCTTGGTAATTTTGAAACCATCCGTCTTCGGAGCTAGTCATTAATCCCAAGATCATCACTGAACTTTTGAACATCCTCAGTTCCTTCATCGGTACTAACGACTGCTAATCCAGCTAACTGTTCCTTAACCGGAGATCAGGACTCTAACCCTTAAGCATCAATCCGTATCATGATCTGATAAATCGAAACTTCCTATGATCACAAAATCTTAATGAATCTCAATTCTATGTATTTCCCGAAAATCTGCAATCGGTAACCACCCGGATACAGTTGCAGTAGTCATAAATTTCAAAAATGCCGGAATCTTCAAATATTGAAAAAATTTTTATTCCCCTCATTTTTGCAAATTTTGACCATACAGAAATTTTTACTGAAATTCCCCCTCAAATCCGGAATTTTCAGTTTTCATCAAATGCGGAATTTAACTTTAGGCCCATCGGTAGTCTTCAAATCTAATATCACCAAATTGCTTTGGTATCAATGACTACCCTCTCATCTTCAACCATCTCTAAACTCATCATCTCAGCCCCTCTCTAAGGCCTCCGACGGTGTCCCCGAATAGTCAGTATCGGACGTCAGCAATTCTAGAGAAGTGCAAATATTCTACTAAAAAACAAGATGATTATTTTACTGAAAAAGAAAATGATTAATCTTGATACAGCAGTCGGTGAAAGGAAATATCTTGAATCTGCTACCAGATTGTGATACAGCACAAAAGCTATGGAATGCTCTACGTGCTAAATATCTGGAAGTGCTGAGATGATTAAAAGCAAGAAGGTAAAGTCAAAGGTAAAAATTTGATAAAGAAGTGGTAAAGGTACAAATTGTAGAGGTTTGAAAAACCTTGCACAAAGTGTACTGAATCTGTGTGCTTAAATTGTCAAAAATTCAAATCTATTAATGTCAAACTTTTGAAAGATATGGAATGTTTGTCATTAGAAAATAAAAAGTTAAAAGAAAATGAAAAGAATTTTGAAAATCAAATAAAATTTTAGAAAATAAAAAATTACAAAATGTGAAATACTTTCAAAATAATATAAAAATTTTAGAAAATGATAAATCTGTTTTGAATAAATATGTTATTGAAAAACAAAATATAATAAACTCGCATCTTGAAAAATTAGAAAACTTGAACAAGATGTTGATATTGCAAAAAATAAAATTGATGATTTAGAAAAACAATTGAAAGGTGTGGTCCGTGATCAGGCGGTTCTAGACGGAAGTTAGGGATAAACGTAAACCGATTCGGTAGAATGTTATTACAGAAAAGAGTAGAAGTAGAATGCAGCGGAAGTCTTACATTCATACCGAAAGAGTATACATCTTTATAAGTCCAACTGTCGGAGTTCCTGGAGAGAATCCGGCAGCAGCTTCCCGTAGGGATGCCAAAAACTTAAATGACAAAATGAACAACACACCTATATATAGGGAGACAAGTTCGCTGGAGTGTAGGTGAGGGCGAACTTGCATATGCAAGTTCGGCCGAACTTGACATCAACATGTCAAGTTCGAGCGAACTTGACCTCCACAGGTCAAGTTCGGGCGAACTTGTTCCCTTTTACACTGAAAATGTATTTTGGTCTGTGTTCAATTCTAACCTATACAATATTCAACACATGCTCAATCTAGCCTATTCGACAAGTGACGAACACAAAGTGCACCAACAACGGCACACACCACCACCACCCTAACACCACCATAAACCAACCTAAAACACCACATTCCATTCACTTTTAAGCCACTACAAGATCATCTAAGCATGGAGCTTCATTGGGGATCTTTTTGGAGCTTAAATCTCTTCTTAATATTCTTGTTTAGCTTGTGCAAAGTTGTAAGCCTTCTAACCATCATATTTAGGGGAAAGTTATTGTACAAATAAAGTTGACGTACTAAACGTACGAATAGAATGAAAAATCAAAAAGCACATGGTGGTATTTTTGTAATTATCTGCTTGTAGGATAATTATTAAAATTACTCTACAAATGATACTGTAGAGTAATTTTGATCTTATATGGTATTTTGTAAAATGTTCTTGTAGAGTAATTTTGATCAAAAAACTATACCTAACCCAAAAAACCCCCCAAAAACCTAACCCCCCCCCCCCCAAAAAAAAAAAAACTAAAAAGCTAAAAACTAAATCATAAAGCTAAACCTCATAACTAAATGATAACAAAATTACTCTACAGGATCATTTTACAAAATTACTCTACAAGAACCTTTTACAAAATTACTCTACAAGAACATTTTACAAAATTACTCTACTAAACATCAAAATTACTCTACAGGATCATTTGTAGGGTAATTTGATAGTTACTGATAATTACGAAAATGCCACCGCGCTTTTTTGTCTTTTCCTTCAGTTTGTACGTTTTGTATGTTAAGTTTATTTGTATTGGATCTTTACTCATCATTTTAAGCTTCTTGATTAGTGTAGTTTACAAAAGTACAAGTTGATTATCTTGAAGATAAAGAAAAAGCAAATCAAAAACCCTAATCTCAAACCTAATAAACACTAAATATAATTATATTATGTGTTGATTTAGTAGGTTGGTGATTAGCTAGTTAGTATAATCTTGTTGATTATGTTGATCATGTTAGAACTAGTGGATTAAAGATGAAATTATGATGATCTTGATGCTTACATATTGTAGTAATTTATAAGCATGCTACTCTTGCCATCTTAAACTTAAAGATATGGTTTAAACATTAGGTTTAAATCACACAAGATCATTAACCTCAAAGATCATGAGCATTATGTGAATGAACTTTGATTAGTGATTTTTGAGAGATAAGACATAGAACGATCATGAATCAAGACTTGTTAAAACACTAATAACTTTGCTTTACATAAAACAAGATTATTTGATATCATTTATAAAAAAGTGTTGTATAAAAGTCTTGGGAATTTTCAATAAACTAGAAAAATGGTTAACTTTGAAATCTTTGAAGTTAACATAAGTAATGCTCATGAGAAACTTTGAAGGAATAAGTGATATTAGTGTTGTAAATAACCCTTGGTGATACTTGGTAAATTGTAGTGATTTGGAAAATTGATTTGATGATTTATATACGCTTTTGAAACGTGGAAAACGTCATAGTTTTAGGGGAAACTATGGCGAAATTTTCTAAAAACCTAATCGCGATTAAAAGTGTGAATAACGGGGGATTAACAAGGTTAAACGTGATTAGTGGTCATAATCGTCATTAAGGAAGTCTTAATGGAAAGGTTGAAGCCCTAACTATAAAGGTTTTAATAAACACTTGTAAATATTTTTATAAGTTAAAAGTGGGAACTTATGAATATATATATATACACACACACAATATATATATATATATATATATATATATATATATATATATTTCTAGGAAATATATATATTTTGAAAACTCATCAAGGTAGATATATTATGTGTTAAGTGTACGTAATTAGATACAATTAGGGTGATCTAAATAATACACCAATGATACCAAGAAATACTTGTAAGAAACAAGTATAAAAGACACATAAATACATATACACACTACCTTCATATTTCTAAAGAAATGCTATGTAATTGAATACATAAAACTCACTTATATGACGCCTACGAACGGACTAAACGTACGAGTGGACAATACGGACGACGGGCGAAATTATAAGAATTCATATCGTCGCCGATGACAAAGAGGCATAGCGTCGTCACAAGGGGGTTACTATGACACTTGGGCGTTTTATCGACACAAAAGTATATATTAAACGATCATAACGACGTGTCTAAAAATATATATTTCTGGCACCGTACCAATATACATATATATATTAGCGATAACGAAAATCTGGAAAGTTTAGAAAGTATAGAAATTACTAAGTAAATTATATAAGTATATAATATACTTGGGAAACCATACTTAGTAAAAATAATAAGTGTAAGACTTCCCACTAATTGGATTCATTTTATTTAATTATTGTGGGCTAGGCCCAATCTCATAACACGATCGATGTGTGTAAGTAGGATGATGACAATGGTAACCATTAATCACTTAGTGACCAAGGTGCAAAAGTTATAGATCTATTGAGCTTGAGACACGCTCCACTCCTAGTTGTTAACCATGGAGTGCTTTTGTGAGCCCTATGATGCCAAAGTTGTCTCGGTTTGGTTATTTACTTATGGCACATGATGTCAGGGGGGCTCGCTACCCACTGATAGATCCTTAAGCTCCATGCATGCTAATAACATACCCGGATTTCAATATTGGATTACAAATATGAAATTTTATGCGAAAAAAATAACTACATGAACTCGCTCAACTTTTTTTGATTTTTCAAACCTATATGTATTTCAGGAAACAAGGCATGAACGATGATAGACTTTGGGATTTTGGGAATGACATAACAATGGATGTCACTTTTGGAGGGTTTGCCTCTTATATCCCAACCTTGTATGGGTATATAGGAGTCAAAACCTTGATTTATTTCATGATGATAACAAACTTGCTTTTGTGATGTAATATGACTTCAACTATGTTCTTGGATAACAAACGTGAACTTGTTGAAACTATGTGAACTTACTTTTGTGAACTTGTAATGTTGGTTGCAACTTAATATATGATATGGCATTGTTGTTAATTATTATTTGTTTACACAGTTGGATGCAATGATTACCTCATAGTCACACGTTTGCACTTCTGCTTCGACCAGGGTGTGAAAAACCTGACCCACACCACCCAAATATGTGATATCTCATTTGTTTCTCGACATTTCGACTTCGTTCCGTTCCTATTTGAGCCGATTTCATGGAGAGACAAAATCCCCATCTTTAAATCGTTCATTGTCATCTTATAACTAATCTATTTAATCTTATTAAAGCTGCCATTAATGTATCATAAAGCTTCAAAGGGACTTGATCAGTTTTCAGCCAATTCGGCAACATCAACTTATAAAACTTATACCATTAGAATCCTTGAAGTTTTTCACGCATTTCCCCACTCTAAAATATCGTTCACAAACTCACGAATTCAAGTGAAAATTCTAGGGCTTGTAACTCATTTCGCGATTTCTCCCTCAATTCTCAATCAATTCAGGTGATTCTTGATTCCATTTTTCTTAGTTTTTTATGCTCTAGAAAAACCCTCTATCCATCTATGTGTTAGAGGACAAATAAATTCGAATTTAGATTATCGTGATTCTAGGGTTCTTGAACTTGAAATTTGGGATTTTTTTTTAAAACTATAATTGTGTTTTCATGAAATTGAACTTGCTAAATTGATCATGTATACATTTGATTAGGTTGAGATTTTTGTGAATTATCGAATATTATATGGTTCTTTAGACAATTTAACATGTTATATTATTTTAGAAAAGTATAATAAAATGTAAATATCAAGTCTTGTAATTTGATTTCCTAGTAGTTGTTTTAGTTGTGGAATTTTCGTATTTAAATTTGAAATTGTTCATAATATGGAGATTAAAGAATGTATAAAACTATTTTTATTCTTTTATAAAAATAACTAATCTTATTAATACAAAAATAAATTTTGTGAATAAAATAATATTCCATATAAGTTGTTATAATTTTCCTGGTTGATAGAAATTATTAGATGGATTATTTATAAATATCTAAAATTAAACTTATTAAAATATAGTAACATATATATAAAGTATGTTATTAATTTTTTATATAATTTATGATATTATACTTAATAATATCTTTAATCAAAAACTCATATTTATTCATGTATGGACTTGTAGATTTGTCTAAATAATTGTTTAGGAATTGATATATTTATTAGTTTTGTTGGAAAATTAGTATAAAAAAATTCAAGACTTATAAAATATAACAATATAGTTAATTTCATGGTATTCACCTTGAAATAATAATCCTAATCAATGCCCGTTAGGAACCACCCATTATTGCGAGAACCGCGAGAACCAGTGTGAACACAAACAGTATACCTAAAAAATCCAAAAAAATACCAACATTTTTTTTTTAAAAAGTCGCTATATTTACTCAACAATAAAAAAATTTCAAAAAAAATGTGAGTACCAACTATCCATGCACATGTGCATTTTCGTCATTTCTTTAACAAATTCGTAATTCATTACAAACATTAGACAATTGTACTTTCATTTATACTACCATGTGTAACACACTACTTTTTACGTTACCAATATTAGCAATGCACATGTGCATGTATATATATCAACATGAAATAAGGTGTTTTGGTACACTAATTTGAATACATTTTCTCTTTCATCTCTACCATCCATAATACACTACCATGCACATGTGCATTTTCATCATTTCTTTGAACAAATTCCGTAATACATTATAAACATTAGACAATTGTACTTTCATTTACACTACCATGTGTAACACGCTACTTTTTATGTTACCAATATAAGAAATGCACATGTGCATCTATATGTATCAACATGAAATAAGGTGTTTTGGTACACTACTTTGAATACACTTTCTCTTTCATCTATTATACCATCCATAATACACTTCCATGACCTCCTACCATCCATAATACAATACCATTACCTCCTACCATTTATAATACAATACCAATACCAATATTTTCACTTTATTACATGTATATCACACAGTTTATACCATCCAATCAACATATTACATCATAAAGTGACAACTTATTGAACCCATCAACCACTAGATATAACTAACCAAAAAACATATATATGAGCCTAATTCATCATTCAAATCACAAACTTTTTTGTACCAAAACATGGTATATAATTGTTATACATAATGATGCACATGTGCATTTAATGTAAAATTGAGTGTATTATGGATGGTATTGTAAATTAAAGTTGCAATTGTCTACTAGTGATAACGTATTACTGAATTTGTCGAAGTTATGATACATATGCACATGTGCATGGATAACTGTTACTCGAAAAAAAAAGTTTTTTTTTTGGTAACGAAATATAACGATTTTTATTAAAAAAATATTCAAAAAAATTTGAGTGTTTTTTTGATTTTTTTAGATTTTATTTTGCAATAAAGGTGGTTCCCGTGGTTTTCACAATAAAGATGGTTCTCGCATGAACCTTACCATATATATATATATATAATATATATATATATATATATATATATTATATATACACACATGGTTAGGAATTTACATATCAAATAATAATTATTACACAAAATTCCCAAATAAAGAATCTGAATCCTTAGTCTCGTTTATGTCATACGTTTATCTGGAATATTGTGATAATATATTTTAGGGTGATTTCATTTTAGAATATTCATTTCTCGTGCGGTATCGTTCGTGGGATTATTCCTTGCAAAAAGTGAGTAAATCTTTTCCCCAATTTTACTTTAATCATTTTTGGGTGTATCAACATGTCACACAAATTAAAAATTCATTTTTATTCACTTATCAAGCATGCAATTCATTGTGTAGGTTATGTGTCATATGTTTATGTGTTTATTTGGTTTATTTATTTAATTCGAGCAAGCAAGTAATCACATTGTGGATCCATGGGCTGACCTTTTCCCATGGCTATGGATGTTGGTATCACCTTCATTTAGTCTCGCTTTTCGGGGCTTGAGACTCACACATTGGTTTATTTTATTTATTGGTTATTGTTATTATTTGTTATATCCAATTAAAACATGAATTGCATGTTTATTTTCAAACTCCTATGTGACATCTTAAGAACAAAGATTGTGTGTGTGAAATGTAGAAGATGAGTGTGTGAATTGGGATGGTGAAAATGGGCAGCCAGAGGTCTCTATTTATAGGCCAAGTTGATGTAGGGGAGCACAGGCATGCCAAGGGTGGCACGACTGTGCCTAGTGCTCGGTCCCGACACTAGTTTGTCCTTCTTCAGTACATTCCATTGAGATTTGGTTATGGGCACCGGTGTGCATGCATATGCACAACCGTGCATGGACAGGTGTCCCGACAAGGCTTAGACAGGTGGCATTCTTGTCAGTTCTCGAAGCTTCTAAACTTTGTCTTTAGCTAAGCATGGGGGGTGCCTAGTGGTGCATAGTCATGCCTTCGCATATCGTGGACTTTTGTTGACCATTTTTGGTTGACTTATTGACTTATGTTCATAGGTGTTGTGCACGACCATACCCATAGCATGGCACGGCCGTGCCTATCTGGCACTTGCTTATTTCCTTGGAATCTTGGATTTTGACTTCTTTTATGCTCGTTTTTCACTTCTTTTCATCACGAGATATTGGAATTGCATTTGTCAAATAGGAACGATTTAGATAGTATTTGCAACTAAAAATTCATAAAAGTACTTAAAATCAGGGGATGATTATGGACAAATAATATGTATATTTGATGACACATCAGCACGCAGATTGGCTACACGTCACTACCCTTTTGTACTGTTTATCCCTTGATGATTGATCATTGTGGGGATTGGTTTAGACAGAGTCCGGCGTACACTGATTCGCTGCAGGCCACTGCCACTTGTACTGGTTGTACTTTTGTGAGTTGTCATGGTTGTGCGCTCGAGGGTGTAACTCGCACAAGAACCTTGTAACTTGTTGTATATTTTCGAGATTTAAGTGAGGGTATGGTCCTGTGCGCGCATGGCTTACGCGACACTTAGGACAATACCCCTTCTAGGAGAGTAGGCTAAAATTTGCGAACTGCGGTGGCCACACCTGTATCACATCTGCCTTCACTAAAGTGTCATGGAAGTGGCAGTACTTGACTCCCTCTTGGTAGTCGTTTCTTGGCATGTGCAACCACTTTGGCTATCTTAGCACAAATTAAATAAATTAAACTCAAAGCCACCTTTCTCCGCTCTTGATAAATATGTATCAAAATAACATCCCTTCTAGCCATTGTGTGATAAGATTTTTCACGTAAATAGGAGACATTTTTTATATCGAATACATTCATGATATGCTTAAGGGTCCTATAACTAAAAGTCTATTACCCATAAGTCATAACTATTATGTAAGCGCTTACAATAATGACGTGTTTATTGATGACTATGTACAACTGCATATTGTACTATTAATGATTAAGTATTAATTTTTCCTCATCAGTTTTGATTCAGTATGTCTCTAAGATGTTCTGCATGCATAATGACATATAGAAAATCATTATACAAATTAAACGTTTAAAGGGCTTATTTGTAAATATTGGTCATAACTATTAGGTTTTAAATTTAGGCTGTAGTATGACTAATGGGGGTCTTGAGTTGAATGATGACTCAACGACTGTATTTCTCTGGTATGGATCTTGGTTTAAAACTAAAATGAGAGTTAACTCCTAATCAAACTTATCTAATGCTCATAATAAATGATTAATCGGCTAAGTAGAAGAATGTTAGATTAGATATATCAATTATATATAATCATGTAGCCATTGTAGCCATTAATATCATACTGGATCAAAATAATATAATTATACCTTATTATTATATTGGCGGAGAATTATTGATGGACCAAAATTACCCTTACTAACTAATAAAGGTTTCTGCTTAGGTGTATTTAAGGAGATCATTAGAGAGGTCAAAAGATTAGACTCGTAATATAACATCACAATAATCGTCCTCTTCTCTCTCCCAATAATCACGAGTTCATCACCATACAAACTCATAATCACCATCACTCGTATACACCGTAAACGGAAATAGACCAAGTTGACAATCATCACATCTATTCATACTGCGGTTGCTGGCTTATCAGGTACATTTTTATATGTTTTTCATTATATATTCACAGAACTCATAACAAAAAGCATTCATATAGTTTATTCTTATACGGATTCACAATAACATGGAGGGGTATCACGTGACATGCTACACCTTGTTGGGTGGTTAGCTCGGTCATCATGATCCATTGGATAGTGCTAGAGGTTGGTATAATTTTGTCTTGCGAGCATGTCATGACCTCTTAAGTGAAAGACTGCATTTAACTAGCGTTCGTCCATGGACCGAAAAATACTGCTCATAAGTCATAACTGACTAGTTACAACAGATAAGTTTGATGTAGCAAATTACTTTTAAATGTTGGAATATATGGATGAGGAAACTATATAGACAAAAATATAAATACCAAATTATAAAACTAGTGTTATGTGTCGCTCACGTTGCGGGATGCTAAATCGAATATTTCTTAGTAAGATAACATGTACGCCTGTATTTCGATTACTTGTTCATTCTACTTATAACACGATCTAAAAAAAATATATCGAGTCAACCAAGTAAACAAAAAAACTATCATAGTTTTGCTATAAAAAAACTAAAACGATGGCAAACATTGTAAGTTAGAGCTGGGAAAAACAGTAATTTATCAAGACCAATGAGCGAGTGCTAGACAGCTGCTTGACACGAATAAAAACTACATTTAGTCAATAGTTTTGCAAAAAAAACGATGACAAGATTGCAATTTTGAATTTGAGTCAAAATCATAATTTTGAACTGATGCCAAAATCGTAATTTCTAAATGGCGGCAAAACCATAATTTTATTTGAACTGTGGGTAAAATCGTAATTTTTTAACTAAGGGCAAAATCACAATTTTGAGCTAGGGGCAAAATCAAAATTTTATTTTAAAATGAGGATACAATCGTAATTTGACAGGACCATAGAGATGCCAGACACCGAATAACATTATTCCCCATCTTCGTTTTGTAGCTATAGATCATATGTTATGTACATATCACCTCCTGATAGTTTACTAATTAGTTTAACATTGTATTACTTTTAGATAAATTTATCATCAATTTTATGCACGAGGTGTTTACTTAATAAAAAGTAATGAAATAAAATCCAAATGATTATTTTGTTTCAACCTAGTTATAATCTTTTTAAACACGATGAGGTGTTTACTTAATAAAAGGTAATGAAATAAAATACAAATGATTATTTTGTTTCAACCTAGTTATAATCTTTTTAAACACGATAGTATATGAGGTCATCGATAGATAAAGGAAAAAGGATAACTAGAAAGAGTGTTTATTTCAAAGCTTTAAATCCATGTGATATTTTATTGTCTTTTATCAAATGAAAAAGTGGTTATCTTTGAAAAAGGTTACATAAAGTGAATATGCCTATATATTTTTATAACTTTACTTTTGTGATAAACATAATATATATTTTTTTAAATATGTCTATTATAAGTTATGTATGATGTGAAATAAAATGTTACCTTAAACAACTAAAATAATGAAAAAATGTCAAATAGTGCAAAAATATACCAATGTCTTTTAATATATATATATATATATATATATATATATATTAATTTAAAAAAAGTTACAATTCACGTATATAATGAAAAAATGTCAAGTAATGCAAAAATATACCAATGTCTTTTAAAATATAGATTTAATTTAAGTTACAATTCACATAGTTGGTTACTTAGTCTATTACTCTAATAAAGATAGTTGCCTAGTTGGAAAGTAATAAAGTGTAAGGATTAAGGATAAAGAAAATTCTTTTGCATGTAATTATTATATCATTGAACATTTTATAAGATATTTAAACCTGTGCTATTTTAGTTATTTTGAAAGAGGGTCCTTGGATAGTCAGATCACAACCTTTATTTCTGTATGAATGAAATACTAATGTGAAGCTGGAAAAAAATGAGGTAAAAAAGATTCAAGTCTGGGTAAAAATTCATGATGTGCCTCTAGCGGCCTATACAGAAGATGGCTTGAGTATTATAGCTACTGCGCTAGGAAATCCGATAATGTTAGATTCGTTCACTACATCAATGTGTATGGAGGTTTGGGGTAGGAGTAGTTATGCACGGGCTCTAATAGAAATTTCGGCGGATAATGACTTCAAAGAGGAATTAACAATGGCAGTACCGAAGCTCGAGGGGGATGGTTTTCTTAAAGAAACCATGTATGTTGAGTATGAATGGGTTCTATATGGATGTAAACATTGCTGTGTTTTTGGGCCCTCGGATGAAACATGTCCGAAACAAGTTAAAGCTACAACCAAGTCCAATAAGGGCATGGGGGAGGATGGATATACTGAAGTGCAAAAATGAAAAACAGCAAAGAGGACTGGTTAGCAAAGCAGAAAATGGAGTATAGTCCGAAGGTGCAATCATTAGACCCAGGTCCTAGTAACTCTAAGAAGGTGGAAACGAAACAACAGCCAGTTATTCAAATGAAAAATTCCTTTGACGTTTTGATGAATGAGCCTAATGATGATGTTCGAAGCACTAATACTGATTCTAAAACACAAGCTCGAGGACGAGATGATGATGACTCGGATGAAGAGGAGGTTATAGAGGTATACAATGAGACCGCAAAATTTATGACGTCAAACACTAAATCAGGGGCAAGCACTCCTGCTCGGAAAGTTTCCAATGGTTAGTCTTGCTTCTTGGAATATTAGGGGGTTGAACCGCCCGCTAAAACAAAAGGAGGTTCGTCATTTTGTTAACGAAAATTCTTTAAGTTTTTGTGCTATACTTGAATCGCATGTGGATATTTAGCTTTATTTAAAGTTTGTAAGAATGTTTTTAAAAACTGGGAATGGGTGTCGAATGGAGATCAATGCTCAAAAGGTACTCGAATTATTATTGGATGGGACTTCGCAGCTTCGGATGTTATTGTGATAGCTCGCACGAATTAGGTCATTCATACTAAAATAGTATTTAAAAAGAGCAGAAGGCATTGTTTTGTTCTATCATCTACGCGGATAACTATTATATGAATCGTAGACAGTTGTGGGGAAACTTATCATATCATAAAAACTGTAAAGGAAGAGCCGTGGGTTGTGATGGGAGACATTAATTGTGCTTTGAATCTTGAAGACAATTGTACGGGGCCGTCTACTATTAATGTGGGTATGAGGGATTTCAAGGAGTGCTAGAGCTAGTTGAATTATTTGATGTGAATAGCTCGGGTAGTCTTACACTTGGAACCAAAAACCAAAGTCGGGTGTTGGGTTACTAAAGAAGATTGATAGGATCTTGGGTAATGTGGCTTTTACAGATACTTTTCCTTCGCTATGGTTGTGTTCTATCCGTCTCGAGTTTCTGATCATACTCCGTGTGTGTTGAAGATCCCCTCGATGAATAGATGCAAGCCTCAACCTTTTAAGTTTGCTAACGTTTTAGTTCATAAGCCAAGATTTGTGCAATTGGTAAAAGAAAACTGGGTAAATCAAGTTGAAGGGGTTAAACAATTTCAGGTTGTGAAGAAGTTAAAATTTCTGAAATCCCCTATTTGAGCTTTATTTAAAAGACAAGGTAATCTTCACAAGAAAGTTCAAGAGCTTAGAGCCAAGCTAGATGAAATCCAAAAAGCATTGATGCGGACCCTTTTGATACTAATTTAAGGGAGGAGGAAGGTCAATGTAGTCAAGCTTTTCAAGAAGCCAGTTTAGATGAGGAAAGATTTCTGAAACAAAAATCTAAAGTGCAATGGTAAGCGGAAGGAGATAGAAACACGGTTTTCTTTCATATCACTCTAAAATGTAGAAATCATCGTAATAGGATTCATATGATAGAAGATAGAAGTGGTGTTTTGTTTGAGGGTGACCAAGTGTCAAATGCTTTTGTAAACCATTTTGAGCAATTCCTTGGAAATGACGAAGATATGACGTTGCACCCCACTTCGGAGCTATTTACCCACACGTTAGGGGATGATGCAGCGCTTCACATGGTTCGGCCAGTTCTTCAAGATGAGATTAAAATTCCATGTATTCTATTGGGGATAACAAGGCCCCAGGCCCGGATGGTTATACTTCAGGGTTCTTTAAACACGCTTGGTGTGTTATTGGGGATGATGTTACTCGAGCAATCCAAGATTTCTTTGAAAAAAGGAAGCTTCTTCAAGAAATTAATCACACTATTATAGCCGTGGTTTCCGACTACTCCCACGTATGTCATGGAGTATAGGTCGATTGCCTTTGTAATATGCTTTATAAATGCATTACCAAAACTATAGCTGATCGTATAAAGGATTATTTGGGGGGTATTGTTAGTATAAACCAGTCAGCTTTTATTCCAGGAAGGAAAATTTCGGATAATATTTTGCTAACACAAGAGTTAATGCATAATTATCATAAGAAAGTTGGTCTTCCTAGGTGTGCTTTTAAAGTAGACATCCAAAAAGCTTATGATACTGTAAACTGGCAGTTCCTCGGGAAGATTCTGAGGGGTTTTCGGTTCCATCCAAAGATGATCCAGTGGAATGATGGTTTCTAATCCTCTTTATGTTGCGGTTAATGGGAATTTGCATGGTTATTTTAGAGGAAGAAGAGGGTTGAGGCAAGGAGATCTTTATCCCTGTACTTATTTACATTAGTCATGGAAATCCTTACTCTTACGTTGCAACAAATGGTCAGCATTGATACTTCTTTTCGCTTCCATAATAAGTGTGAAAGACAGAAGATTGTTAGTTTGTGTTTTGCGGATGATCTCTTTCTGTTTGCGCGTGGAGAGGTTCGATCAGTTAATTGTATTATGGAATCGTTGAATGGGTTATCTAAGATGTCAGGTTTGAAGCCGGATATAACTAAGAGTATTGTGTACTTTTGCAATGTTCCGGACCATGTTAAAGGAATGATTCTAAACCTGATGCCTTTCATGGAAGGTTCTCTCCCGGTGAGGTATTTAGGCGTTCCCCTGGTCTCGTCTCGACTTAGATATGCTGATTGCAGTATTCTCTTGGAGCGGCTTAGTGATAGGATCTCGAGCTGGAAAAATCGGTACCTTTCATTTGCAGAAAGGATGCAACTTGTTGTTTCTGTTCTTTCGGCTATGCATGTATATTGGGCATCTGTTTTTATCTTGCCTTGCCGAATAATAAAAGAGCTGGAAGCTACTATGAGAGGTTTTTTATGGTGCCAAGGCCCTATGCAGAAAGGTAAAGCTAAAGTCTCGTGGAAAGGGGTGTGTGTTCCTAAAAAATAAGGGGGCTTGGGTATTAGACGGATTGGGGATATGAATAATGCCCTTATGGCTGCTAATGTGTGGAGTATTATTGTCAAAAAGGAGTCCTTATGGGTGGCTTGGATACATTCTTATCGGTTAAAGGATAGGAGCATTTGGGATTGTCATATACCAAATGTTCCTGGAGCTGGAGAAAGATTCTTCAATTACGCCCTCTTATTCAACCGTTTGTTTGGACCAAAATTGGAAATGGTACAGGTTTCTGCTTGGTTTGATACATGGAGTGGGGTGGGGCCGTTGAATCAGTTTTTAACCTATCGTACTATATCGAATGGTGGCTTCAGCTTGACTATGAAGGTGAAGGATATTTCGAATGATGGAGGGTGGAAGTTGCCTTCGGCTTGGTATAATCTCTTTCCAGTGTTAAACATTATCCCTCATCAAGTGTTGGTAGACCATGTGGAAGACAAGTTTTATTGGAAACTGAATGATAAGCTAAATGAATTCTCAACAATTGTTGGTTGGCAATACCTTAGAACGAGTGAGATGGAAGTTAACTGGATGAATATTGTTTGGTTCTCACAATGTGTCCCTAAGCATGCTTTCCTGATGTGGTTGATAATGAGAAAGAAGCTCCAAACACAAGACACAATCAGAGATTGGGGTGCTGTTAGAAGTAATAATATGAATATGATGTGTTGCCTCTTATGCTATGACAATATAGACTCACACGACCACTTGTTCTTCTCTTGTAAGTACTCGGCTGAAGTGTGGCGTCAAGTTGTTACCTATTCTGATATGGTTAATGTTCATCCTAGTTTGGAGGAGATAGTTAACTGGTTACTAGTTCGACGGTCATGGAAGAAGGCTGGTAGTATTATTGATCGGCTTATTATTGCTGCTACAGCATATAATATTTGGCGTGAACGAAACAACAGGTTGTTTCGAAACTGTACTCGGCCACCTGATATTTTAGCTAAGGAGATCCTTTCCAATGTCCACTACAAGCTAATGGGGTTGAAGTTCAAGAACACAAGCTAAGTGAGGAGGTTGCTAGAAAAATGGGACGTGCATGGAGATGTTTTTATAGATCGAGATTTCAGAACATGTAATAGTGTCACGTAGAGTTGTTTTGGGTTTTGTGTCTAGTTGGTAGACTAGAGGTACGGTTGTAATTGTTTTTGTTAGTTTAGCTTTTTTGTTTTTGTTTCCATAGTTTGGGGTATGCCCCATCTATGATCTAGTGTGCTGCTCATTCACACTATATGTTCTTATTTGGTTGTTTATAAAATTCATCGGGGTAACCCTTTACCTAAAAAAAATTATTATCATCTATGATTTTAAGCGTGTCACACTTTATTAATGTATCTTAACAAATAATTTACAACAAACATTAATGGAAATTGGATTGAATTGCAATTGAAAAGCGATGTAAAAGGGAAGAAAAAGGATTTGGTAAACCAACTCACTATTCACAAGAAGATAAAATCCCATATTTTGTGCATTTTTAGGTCATTGGGAGTTGGGACCACACTACATAAGTACAAGTACAACCTCATTAATAATGTACAACTTTAATGCATAAATATTATTTTATTATTTGTTTAAGTTAGTGTTTTTAGCTTCAATTGTAACGTTAAATTTCAGAAGAATATAATAATAGTATATTTAGGAAAAGTGGATTTTTAGAGTATATTTTGTCTGGCAAATAAAATACTTTCATATAAATTAATCATTTTCATAAAACCAAAATAAAATTAAGGATAATATTTCAAACAAAAATATAAATGTTATCTATATAGTATAGTATAATGGAAAGAACATTTTAAAAACTTTTATTAGTTTAATACATAAAGTATAATTTAAAATTATGGTAAGTTAGTGTTTTAAATATTAATTATATTTTAATCTTCTCATTTTAGTTACACTTTAATTCTTCCGTATTTTAATTAAATTATGGATCATTAGTATTTATATTTTATCCCCTTATAAAAAACTAACAACCCATACAATCTTTAAACGACATAACTTCTTCGTACATTAATATTATTTTAAGCAAATTACACCAAAATAAAAAAAAAATTCTTTAAATAGAGTATGGTATAGCTATAGTACCTTTAATTAAAAAAGTTGATATGTTATGTGATTAACAATGTTTAGGAGTAAGCAATAACTGAATCGTTACCCGCAAATAAATGAAACCGAACCGAAATCAACCAAAAACTGAATTAACTGAAACCGATTAGCTGAAAAGAGTTAGTCAAAAACCGAATTAATTAAAAACTGGTTATCAGTCTATTGTAGCCTCATTTAATCAAAATTAGCCGAATCGATTATTCATATTTTTATATATTTTTAGTTTTTATACATCTAATTCATGTATTTACACCTCAGTTCCATGTATTTATAAGGATAAGTTTTAGTCCAAGTTTGGTTTTGGCTATTAACTGAAATTAAATGAACCGAATATAAAACTATCAATCTAACCGAAAACCAATTGATTAACAAAATAGACTAATCGATAACTTCGGTTCAGGATAATAACTGAACCGATCGAACCAGCACACCACAATGAAATGGACTAACTCATGACTTCGCTTATGATGTATATCTACTACAATAATGCTATAATAAATCGTATATAAATAAGAAAACTATTAGAAATGAGTATCACAATGCAAAGTGTGGCTCATGCCGTATCACGCAATCACCTACTAGCTTATCATATAGAAAGGCGTGCTTGATATTTATACATAAGAGAGAGGATCAAATACAAAGGAATGTTATTGTAAGAAGGGTAAGAAGGATTCTGGTCCATTGATCTTAGATTTGGAGGATTGGGATTAATCTCAAGGGAAAAAGGAATGAAAGGGCATAAAAGGAATCTCATATTTATTGACTTTCCCTCTCCACATGCAAGGCACATGTCAATTCCCCCATCGATTTAAAACGTCCATAACTTTTTCATACAACATTTTTTAAAAAAAAAACTTCACCATAATAACGAGCGTTTTTTTATCTTTAATAGGAGCACCATATTGTCATATAAAAATAAAATAAAATTTTTCACTTTTATTGGGTTTTTTTTTGCATTGTGTTAAAGGTTCACGCCATTGTGTCTTTTAACTGGGTCTTAGGGTGGGGTGGGGGGTGTTAGGTTTTTGGGGGGGTGGGGTGGGGGGGGTTAGGTTTTTGGGGGTGAGGAGGTGTTTAGGTTTTTGGAGGGTTTAGTTTTTAGTTTTTAGCATTTTAGCTTGGGTTGGGGGTGTTAGGTTTTTTTTTTTTTTTGGGGGGGGGGGTGGTTAGGTTTTTTTTTTTGGGGGGAGGGGGGTGGGGGGGTTAGGTTTTCGGGTTGGGGTGGGGGTGGGAGTGGGAGGTTTAGGTTTTCGGGTTTTGCATGTGTATGTTTTATAAGAACCTATAACACAATATATGACACAATGAAGATTATGTTATATTTTGGTTTTCTATAAATTGCGTTATTTGTTCAGGTCATTGTGTTTAATTCGTTATCCATTGTGTTTTAGTTTGTTGTGTATTGTGTTTTTAGTTTGTTTTCCATTGTGTTTAATTTGTTATCAATGTGTTTTAGTTTCTTATTAATTGTGTTTTAGTTTGTTGTGTATTGTGTTTTTAGTTTGTTTTCCATTATGTTTTCATATGCTCTTCATTGTGTCTTTATCTGTTATCAATTGTGTCTTTTATCTGTTGTCATCAATTGTGATTTTTTTTAGTTTGATACTTATTGTGTTATACATTATGGCCGTTGTGTTATACGTCAAGGTCATGGTCATTGTGTTTTAATCTGTTGTCCATTGTGTCTTTATCTGTTGTCATTGATTGTGTTTTTACTCTACTTTACATTGTGTTTTACTTCATGTCCATTGTGTCATAAACAACTGGGTTTTTGAATTTTTTTTTTAAAATATAACAATATGGTACTCATATTAAAGATAAAAAAACGCTTGATTTTATGGTATAATTTTTTTAAACAAATGATGTATAAAAAAGTTACGGACGTTTTAAAAATTGGAGGAATAGCATGTGACTTGCATGTGCATATTCTCTCTCCTCTTGTAGATAAAATTACTCTTCCCACTTGAATCCTCCTAGGACACTTATCAATCTCTGATAGTTCTTACATTTCTTACAATTAAAAGTATTTATAGAATAACTTAACCCTTATACATAAATTATTTGAATAGTCGATCATAAATATTAACAAACCCTCTTATTGTTTTAAGAAAAGTGCGGTTTAAACCAAAACAACCAAACACCCTTAAACACTAAATTTTGATAAATAAATTTAAATACTTAAATTGAAGAAAGAGTTGTCTTTTGGACCTAACCTACGCCCAAAAAAAAAATCAAATCTCAATGCACTATAATCCAAACTTTTTAGATAATTTAATAACTTCTTCACTTATTTTTAGTAAACACAAAAAACATTTCGTTTTTTTTTTCCACTCTCTTTTTCAGGAATGAGAATCTACAATCGCGTTACATAACTAACTTGATTCATAATGCGTTTGTATACAACACTTGAAAACTTATCGTAACCATATGATTTTCGAGCTTAAGATGTGTTAAACGTAGCTTACATGAATAAAACTCATTTTTATATTTTAGTAGTTTGATAGTATATGCGAGATAAAACTGAAGACAACCCATCTAAAGTAGAATACAATCTCAATTTCCAACTTGATTAAAGATTACAAAGCTCGATCACTTGGATTGGCTTATAATATTTTCTTTTTTACCTTTGTTAACTCATAAAACTTGTTCAAAAAGTTGCATGCAATTCAGTTTGAGCTAGTTATATTATCTATGTTGTAAAACCGAAACTTCTTTTAGTCGGAGGTCTCATCATAAATTTCTTTTATCTACTAGTTACAATTAAATGATTTAACTTACGATCTTATAAAAACTCAAATTATTTATATAAAAAACCCAACAATTTTGTTACCCACTTTATTCTGTCCATCTCATATATACTTCGTATATTAATAGCTAGGTACTAATATTACTAATTTTTTTTTAAATTTGATATTTTTAACTTGTTAATTAAATCTTGAGTAAAATACTAAAACGTTTCCTAAATTTAGGTCAGTTTTATCACTTTAGTACAAAAATGCAATCTTTTGTATTTAGGTCCCTGAGATTTCATTTTTATTGTCATTTCCATCTAAATCACCAACTCAGTAAACATGTATTGTTAAGTTATTGACGATTTTAGCAATTCTCAAACCTTATGGATGATTATGGCAATTTACCCATTTATTCTTTTATTTTTTAATTTTATTTTTTATCTTTAAATAAGAGACAAAAATAATAATAATTATAAATATAATATATATACACATGTGTATATACGCACTTATTTTTTTAATTTTCTTTTTTTATAATTAAAATAAAGATAATAAATTCACCATAATACATATACATATACACACATTTATAACTATATATACACACACACATTGTTGAAGTCTTATCAAGGCCAGGAACCCCACTTATTTTTCGCTCGTAGTGATAATTTTATTGAAAATTTCAATTGTTTGTAATGTAAAATATTAGATTTTTTTAAGAGTCTCGCCCCACCGATTTGGATTTTGAGAGTCCTACCTCCACTGAGTTTTTGTTCAAACTCCGCCATTGTATACACATACCATACACACTCTTTCTCTTCCGTCCACTTTTCTCCACCTCCACCACCACCATCACCACTGCCGCAACTACAACCACCCCCTCTATCTCGGCACCCATACCTCATCTCCCCTCGTTGACCCATCGTACCAAATATCAGTACCACCCATCTCTCCCATCGTACCAAATATCATTAAGTTATTATTATTTTTTCGTATTAAAGGTAAAAAAGAAAATTCAAAAAAAATAAGTGTGTAAATATATAAATGTGTGTATATGTATGTATATTTTATTTATAATTGTTTTTATTTTTTATTTAAAGATAAAAATAAAATTTATAAAATTAAAAAACAAAAGAATAAATGAGAAAATGTCAAATCGTCCCTGAGGTTTGAGAATAGCCAAAACCGTCCATGAGAGTTAATGATACATTTTAACTGAATTTGCTATTCGACAACAAACATGAAAGTCAGGGACCGGATACAAAATTTTTTATTTTTAGACTAAAGTGGCAAAAATGATCTAAACTTAGAGACAATTAAAGCTACAAAATAAACAAAATTAAGAAGAAAAAAAGAGTAAACTGTCATTTTGGTCTCTGTGGTTTGGCTAGTTTTGCTATTTTAGTCCAAATCTCAAATTTTTTACATCTGGGTCCCTGTGGTTTCATTTTTGTTACCACTTGGTCCAAAAATGAAATAAGGTTAGATATTTCTCAAGAAAAAACTGGCTTTTTGTCCTTTTCCTCAGGGAAAAATGGTCATTTATATCCTGAACAAACTAAATAAATCAGTTTGTCATTTTCCCAAAATGCAGAGTAAAAACCATAACCCAAACCCTAATTCCACAGCCACCTCCAACTCCACCACCGCCACCTCCTCCTCCCTTCTCACCACCGCCACCACTACCTCCTCACCACAGCCGCTACCACCACCTCCTTCTCACCACAACCACCATATCCTTCTTCTCACCACAACGTCACCGTCACTCTTTCTTTCTCTTTTTCGATCACTCTTGTCACACCCCGACCCGCAGCGGAAAAGGTGATCGGGGCATAATTGGGTTATCATCAAAGCTCATGACATTTATTATATGTTTCATATTCATTAATACAATTTAATGGAAATTTACAATAAATGATACAACATGTTCTAACTATCAATCTAAGCTTCTTGGTTCTCTTCTAAGGCATATCCTATGTTTTCCTTGCTTCAACCTGTTCACCTGTATCATGTGTAAAAAAGGTTTTTGGATCAACATAATGTTGGCGAGTGAATCCTATGGAAAACATTTGAACAAGTTTATCCAATTGATTATAAATAAGGTGCATACCACATATGAGTAAATGTAGATGTAAATTTTATTCACACAACACATAATATTGAATATTGAACACACAAACACCAAATAATTGTTTTGAGGCACGCGTTGTTCGACTCGTCTCCCACGAGGAACTGATGGGCCTAATGAATGAGTTTTGAGGCACGCGTTGTTCTTACGAACTGATGGGCCTAATGTATGAGTTTTGAGGCACGCGTTGTTCTTACGAACTGATGGGCCTAATGTATGAGTTTTGAGGCACGCGTTGTTCTCGTCTCCCACGAGGAACTGATGAGCCTAATGAATGAGTTTTAAGGCACGCGTTGTTCTCGTCTCCCACGAGGAACTGATGGGCCTAAATAATTTGCATACAACTTTGACAATATGTAATACATCACAACCAATAATAGTTACATTCTAATTTAGTTCATAAAATGGTATAGCACGAATTTGCATAAGAGAATTAGTTTAAGCGACACATGATACACCCCAAAACATGAATAAAAAGGGGAGTTTGTAAGAATTCACTCACCTTGGGTGCGTTCGGTTGATGAGGTTGAATGCACACGAAATGGTGTTAACCACGAGTGAAATTAACCTAGATAAATCGCATTATGGTTTGGTAAGTAAACGGATTTTATTAATCTATTTTAGTAGGATTGTTGGGTGTATTTTTGTGAGTTTGTGGCTATTTTCTAACCTTAAAAATGTTATTTTTAGGTATTTTTAATTGATTTTTAATTAAAATAATTAAATAAAAATAAAAAAAATATTTTATTTATGCTACAGTTGACTTTTGACCGTTGACTTTGACTAACGTTGACCGGTTCGGAAGGCATATTATTGTGCGCTGGGTGAGGCTCGAACCCGAGACCTCCCGTACGCGTGCACGCAGCTCTACCAACTGAGCTACGTGTCTAACCCGTCATATATCCGATTTTAATTACATATATACATTAATTAGAATTAAACAGAAATCCCTTTATTTTAAAAATGAATTAAATCTGGCGAATCGGTGCGCTCCACAGGTCTCGAACCCGGGACCTGTGGGTTAGCGGACACACAATCCACCGCTGGACTGTGTGTCTCACTTGGTTATAAACTCAGTTATCAATATATTTAACATATACTTAAATCAACCCGGTTCAGTTTGCTGAAAAAAAGAATTTTTATCAAGGCGGCGTGTGAGGGACAATACTCGAACTCGTGACCTTAGCGTTAAAAGTGCACAACCCGGTAAATAACTTGATTTTAATTATACTTAACCATTACTGAAACGTCGTCTTCTTCACTGGTTTTTAACCGGAAGTGACGACTGACTGGTTCGAAAAGTTGATTCAAGATCCTTTAGCGTTTTATGATCAATTACAGTCGAGATAAAAGTAAAAAGGGAAGGAATTAGGCGTGAGAAGTACCGGCTGTTTCTCCTCTGTTTTCCGGCAGAACTCCGGTGGCAGCAAGTTCTTCCGGCGACGAGTCTCTTGCAGCAGAGAGTCTTCCGAAAGGTTACAAAGGTTGTGGGTGACTTCGGTAAAAGTTTAGGGGTGTCAGTAAAGCTCGGAGACTAATAATACGGTTTTCCGGCGATGTATCAAATATTTCCGGCGAGTGATTTTTCGCCGAGAAAAGGTGCGATTTGAGTGTGAAAGGTTTCTGGCGAGTTGAGGGTGTATTTATAGGGTAGTATTGAGATGAATGGGGTCTGAATTCGGTCTCAATTCGAAGTCAGCCGTTCTCCGGCGGTTACAGCTGATGTCGCGGGTTCATATGTCGGTTATAACCGTCGTAATAGTTAAGTCATCGGTTAAATTGGGCGAAAACGTAATTAAACGGCGAAGTCGTCGGGATTTCCGACGACTGCTAATTTGGGCGCAATTTACTGAATTTAACTTTGAAACTTGAATATTTGAATTAATTGTTTCTTTTTATTAACAGAAAAACAAAGTGGCGGAGCGGTTGTTCGGCTAGGTGATAAGCTGTTGTTGAGCCGGTTATAGACCCGAGTTCGAAACCCGGCAGAAGTAAAACATTTTTATTTTGATATTTTTGACAGATTTTCAAAAACTAAATACATATCCCCGCATAATAATTGATTACGTATCGTTTAAAATTATTTTGGGCATTTAATTCGCAACGAAAATTTTAACTGACTGTTCGGTTGATAAACGGAGCGGGTTTGGTAAATTCGTTTTTGACGGATGTTACAACTCTATCTCTCTCTCTCTCTCTTCCGATCATTCTCTCCCTCTCTCTTCCGATCACTCTCTCAGGTTTGATTGAATTAGTGTGATTCGGATCTGAATCGGTTGGGCGAAATGGAGCCGGATCTGAAGCCAGTGGTGATGGTCTGTGTTGGTGGCGGTGGCTGGTTTTGTTCGAACTTGTTGTGGGTTTAAGATTTGGGGGTTTGGGTGTTGATGAGTTTTAGCGGCAGTGTTGATGTGGGTGGTGGCGATGGGAGCATGTGGTGGTGGGTGTGTTGCGAAGATGGTGGTCAATGGTGTGGGTTGGATGTTGGCCATTACAAGTTTACAACATCTAGAGGTGTTGTTCTTCGCCATCCCTCATAGTTTGCACATGTTGATTTCAATTTAAATAGGTTTGCTAATTTAATAAATATTATTTTTATAATGACCAAAATGCCTCTAGGGAAAAGGACAAAACACCAGGGTTTTTTTTTTTTTTAGAAATTTGATCTGATTTCACTTTTGGATCAAAATGACAATAAAACTAAAACCACAGGGATCCGGCTGCAAAAACTTTGAGATTTGAACTAAAGTGTCAAAACTAGCCAAACACTAAAATGACAGTTTACTGGAAAAAAAAAAGGAAAGAAACACACTTTTCGGCTGGATTAAACATCAACGATACTTTTATCTCAACTATACAAAAAAAAAGAAGAAAAAAAAGGATTGATTTTGTATTTTTAGGAGACTGTAACTGTTCCTTGTTACTACTACTACGTCTCTTATCTCTCTCATAAAGCTGTTCCACTCCTTGTAGATTTGGTATAGGTGGGAAGCCTCTTTCTATTTCCCAAACCACAAATCTTTTTAAAAGATTCTGCTTTTCATACTCTTTTATTTTATTAAACCTCTCTTCTTTTTCTTTTTCTTGATTTGCCACTAGTTTTTCAACAAAACTAAAACAAAAATGGGGGATGAGAAGCCTGAAGCTCTTGAAGCTGTTTTGAAGGAGACTGTAGATTTGGTAACATATTCTTATGGATCTGTGGTTCTCATTTTGGTTTTATGTAATTTTTTTATAAATTTGTTTTTTTGCAGGAAAGTATACCCATTGAAGAGGTTTTTGAGAACCTGAGATGTAGCAAAGATGGTCTCACCACTTCTGCTGCTGAACAAAGATTAATTATTTTTGGGCATAATAAACTTGAAGAAAAAAAGGTAATTTGGTTTTCCACCCAAATCCTGTGATGGGTTTTTTTTTTCTATTATTATTTTTTTTTGATGAATTTATGATGTGGGTATTTTCAGGAGAGCAAATTCCTGAAGTTTTTAGGGTTTATGTGGAATCCATTATCATGGGTTATGGAAGCTGCTGCTATCATGGCTATTGCCCTTGCTAATGGAGGAGTAAGATCATGAACACCTTCAAAATTAAAAAAAAAATGTAATAATAATAATAATTCAAAATAATAAAAAAATTATAATTTTGCAGGGAAAGCCTCCTGACTGGCAGGATTTTGTGGGTATTATCACTTTGCTCATAATCAACTCAACCATTAGTTTCATTGAAGAAAACAATGCTGGTAATGCTGCAGCTGCTCTCATGGCTAGACTTGCCCCAAAAGCAAAGGTATTATTATATGTTCATAATTCAACATGTTAGACATATCAATCTTGTTCTTGATTAATTAAATTTAATTATGTAAAAAGATTTTAAGAGATGGGAAATGGAATGAAGAAGATGCTTCCATGTTAGTCCCCGGCGATATAATTAGTATAAAGTTAGGTGATATTATTCCAGCCGATGCTCGTTTGCTCGATGGCGATCCGTTAAAGATTGACCAGGTGAGTGGTCAAACTTGTATAATTGTTTCTTGATCATGTTATACTGTTATAGTAATTTTGTACTGAACCTGTGAACCGGTGAACCCATATTTTGTAGTCGGCTCTAACCGGTGAGTCTCTCCCGGTCACAAAAGGTCCTGGTGACGGTGTCTATTCCGGTTCGACTTGCAAACAGGGTGAAATCGAGGCGGTTGTGATTGCTACCGGGGTCCACACGTTCTTCGGGAAAGCTGCTCATCTTGTTGATAGCACAAACCAAGTTGGTCATTTTCAGAAAGTAAGCACGAAGAAGATTCGAATTTTACATCCTGGCGTGCATGTTTTCGAGATTTTGAATGTTTTTTGTGATTGTTTTAGGTTTTGACTGCGATCGGGAATTTCTGTATTTGTTCTATTGCTGTTGGAATGGTGATCGAGATAATCGTAATGTTCCCGATTCAAGATAGGCAGTATAGGCCTGGGATCGATAATCTTCTCGTTCTTTTGATTGGAGGAATCCCGATCGCTATGCCGACCGTTCTTTCCGTAACGATGGCTATTGGGTCTCATCGATTGGCTCAACAGGTTTCTTGACTTCTTACATCATCTTTCTTTTTTAATTTTATATATTTATATCATTTTTGACAATTTATATGATTAATACAGGGAGCGATTACCAAAAGAATGACAGCGATAGAAGAAATGGCGGGAATGGATGTTCTTTGCAGTGACAAAACCGGAACATTGACTTTGAACAAGCTTACAGTTGACAAGAATCTTATCGAAGTCTGTCTCATAGATGCGTATTTTTTAATTACAAATTCGGGTTTTTTTACCTGTAGTTTGACTTTTGAGTTGACTTACTTCGTTAGGTATTTGCCAAAGGAGTAGACGCCGATACTGTCGTTCTGATGGCGGCCCGAGCCTCGAGAACCGAAAATCAAGATGCCATTGATGCTGCAATAGTCGGTATGCTGGCTGATCCAAAAGAGGTAAAATATTATCTCAAAAATGCAAAAGAAAATATGTCAATGTTGCTTACAAAGTCGAAAAATACCAAAAAAACAAATATATGTAAAATTTAAGACAGCCAAAAAACACATTTATTTTGGAGGGTAGGGGCCTCTTGATTTCTTTATATTCTCAAATGAATTTCTAGAGGTGGTTTTGTTGTGTCACTTTCGGTACCAGTTTATAAAAGCATTTAGCTAAAATGAAAACGGGTCGAATGGGCCTCCTATGTAGTTTTATTTTGAAATTAGATTGCTAATGTAATAACATAGATTCTATAATCATAGTCAAAGCACCTACTATATTCAATTTGTTTATCTGTTGCTGTTGTTCTTAGATAAGTTTTTCACTTATGCTTTTATTCTTAATAGGCGCGTGCTGATATTCAAGAGCTGCATTTTCTGCCATTTAATCCTACCGATAAGCGCACCGCATTAACGTATTTGGACAGTCAGGGTAAAATGCATAGAGTCAGCAAAGGTGCCCCCGAGCAGGTATGTGTGTGTGTATCTATCGAATTCTGTGAAAAAAAATCTAATAATTAAGTTTTCGTGTACACCTTTTTTATTTATTTGTGCTTTTTTTTCTTAATTATTTCAGATCTTGAATCTTGCACACAACAAATCGGACATAGAACGTCGAGTTCATGCTGTCATCGACAAGTTTGCGGACCGTGGTTAAGATCACTTGCGGTTGCGTACCAGGTGAAATATGATGTTAATTTAAGCTGTTTTCTTTTTTTTGTTTTTTAAATTATTATTTTGTTTGGGTTTTGATTGTTGGTTGTGTTTTTTTTTAAATAGGAAGTTCCAGAGGGACGAAAAGAGAGTCCAGGAGGACCATGGCAGTTCATTGGGCTAATGCCGCTCTTTGATCCGCCACGTCATGATAGTGCCGAGACGATACGGAGGGCTTTGAATCTCGGAGTAAATGTTAAAATGATTACAGGTGCAAATTTTGTTTTTAACTATAGTTTTGACTTTTTGAGGTCAAACGTATTACCCTTAAAGATACAATTCCTTTGAGTTTCAAGAAAAATATGACAAGAACGAAGGTTCAAACATAAAATGACGATATTTACTGATCGGAAAAGTTTCGGTGTTAATTTGCTAGAAAATCTGTTTCATTTTCGGTTTTGAATGGTACCCATTTCTTGTAAGAGAGCTAGCAATGTTCTTCGGTTGTTCCATTGATATTATTTGTTTCCATATACAATAGGTGTCTTTTTGATTTTTTTTTTTATCTCAAACGGGTCAAAAGTTTCCCAAACGTACTTTAATGTGTACAACCTTGTAACGATTTTTATTAACGATTCGGATTATTAATAAAATAATATAGTTTTGTAATCGTGGTTGATACGCGTTGTCTATATTCTATAAATGATTTCAAAAAAGTACTTCGAGTTCAACCTGACCCGTTTCAATCTGCACTAAACAGGGGATCAACTGGCAATCGGGAAAGAAACCGGAAGACGTCTTGGAATGGGAACCAACATGTATCCTTCTTCAGCTCTGCTCGGTCAAAATAAAGACGAGTCAATTGCCGCTTTACCCATTGACGAACTCATAGAAAAAGCCGACGGTTTCGCGGGCGTTTTCCCTGGTACGTTTTCGGTTTTCCCCATTTCATTAACCAGATCTGAAACGACATAACAAAGCTAATGTTATACACATCCTTGTAATTTTGTTTCAGAACACAAATACGAAATTGTAAAACGTTTACAAGCTAGGAAACACATATGTGGAATGACCGGAGACGGAGTAAATGATGCTCCCGCCCTCAAGAAAGCCGATATCGGGATTGCAGTGGCTGATGCGACTGATGCAGCCCGTAGCGCTTCCGACATCGTCCTTACCGAGCCGGGGCTTAGTGTCATCATCAGTGCTGTTTTGACCAGCCGCGCCATTTTCCAAAGGATGAAAAATTACACGGTAATGTCCCCATTATTTTTTTCTAGAGTAAAGCACACGGATGGTCCCTGTGGTTTACCAAAATTTTGGGTTTGGTCCCTAGCTTTCTAAAAGTACATGGATGGTCCATGTGGTTTGCACTTTGTAACGCATTTAGTTCCCAGCCAACAAATCTAAAGGTTCAGTAGGTCCAAGTCAGGGACTAAATGCGTTACAAAGTGCAAACCACAGGGACCCATCCATGTGAATTTTGGCGACATTGGGGACTAAATGTGTTACAAAGTGCAAACCACTAGAATCCATGTACTTGAAAAACTAAGGACCAAATCCCAACTTTTGGTAAACCACACGGACCGTCTGTGTACTTTACTCTTTTTCTACTTTTTAAATGCATTTCCTTGAGCCTAATCGTATTCGGTCTTTCGTAGATTTATGCAGTTTCAATCACCATTCGTATTGTTGTAAGTTACTTGTTACCATCACACCATTCACACACACATGTTTATTTTTCATGTGTATCTCGGGTCAGCTCGGTTTTTAAACTTTTGTTTGTTATTTGTTTTCGGGTCAGCTCGGTTTCATGCTACTGGCTTTGATATGGAAGTTTGACTTCCCACCTTTCATGGTGCTTATTATCGCAATCCTTAATGAGGTTCGGGCCTTTTTCTCCCTTCTCTAATCTGCTTTATTAGAAAAAAAGCCTGATTTATTTTTGTCGTAATAAATTATTTTTTGTCATTATATTTCATTTCAGGAACTATAATGACCATATCAAAGGATAGAGTAAAACCGTCTCCTCTTCCAGACAGCTGGAAACTGGCGGAGATTTTCACCACCGGTGTCGTTCTCGGTAGTTACTTAGCGATGATGACGGTTATATTTTTCTGGGCGGCTTATAAAACAGACTTCTTTCCGGTATGTGATTTAATTAGTGGGCCGGGCTGGTTGGGTATCCGATTAAAACAGGCCGGGTTGCTTGGCTCGAAACACTTATAAATTTTTTTTCAAATGAATCCGCAGCGTACATTTGGCGTTCCGACCCTTGAGAAGACGGCTCACGATGACTTCCGGAAGCTCGCTTCGGCAATATATCTCCAAGTCAGCACAATTAGTCAAGCTCTCATTTTCGTAACAAGATCTCGTAGCTGGTCGTTTGTGGAACGGCCGGGTTGGCTGCTTGTTATTGCTTTTGCTATTGCGCAGTTGGTATGCTATATCTAATCTAACTTATTATAAACAATTCCAACTAATGCCATGTGGCACTATCTCCTTCAAACTTATATTTGAATTTAATTTTTTTCTGAATCCTTATCCTTCTCTCAATTTCTCTCTCTCTCTCTCTCTATATATATATATATAGGGTGGGGTTCTAGAGTGAACGCTAGTGTATTTGTGAACTGAATGAACAAATCCTAGGAATGTAACATTTTTATATTTAACACGTGTAATATACACTTTTGTAAGCTAGGGTAATAATTAGTTGATAATAACAATAATAATCATAAGTTAGTAATATTTTTTTTGGTTTATACCAGGTTGCTACGTTGATTGCGGTTTATGCCAATTGGAGCTTTGCTGCCGTAGAAGGAATCGGGTGGGGATGGGCTGGCGTTATCTGGCTCTACAATATCGTCTTCTACTTCCCGCTTGATATTATTAAGTTCTTTATCCGATATGCTCTTAGTGGGCGGGCCTGGGACCTCGTTATCGAGAGGAGGGTACGTGTTTAACTTTTTTTTTTTAAACTCGGGTGATAACGTCTTTCTTTAATGATATATGTTTGTGGGATTATTTAGATTGCTTTCACGAGGCAAAAGGATTTTGGTAAGGAACAACGTGAGCTCCAATGGGCCCATGCGCAACGAACCCTTCACGGGCTTGAAGTTCCTGACACCAAAATGTTTGGTGATCGTACCAATGTCACTGAACTCAACCAAATGGCCGAAGAAGCCAAACGGAGAGCTGAAATCGCAAGGTATGGCCTTCTGAACTCGTTCTGGGCCCGTAGGGGTGTAAATGAGCCGAGCCTGAGCTCGAGTTTAGCTCATGAGTAACTTTTCAAGCTCAATCTCGGCTCATTTAGTTTTTATTTACTTTATTTATATACATATAAATTATAATTTTGGTCATATAACGTAGTATATATTATGTAGTTATTATCATAGTTAACATATATAGTAATACTATTATGTAACATATTTTCTATATTTAGATAAATCTTATCATTTTTATATAATAAATAGGCTCGTTTAAGCTCGCACGCCTATTCAAGCTTGGTATGTGAAGCTTTGGCCCGAGCTCGATTCAAGGTTTAAATGAGCTGATCTCGAGTAGCTCACGTGAGGCTCGGCTCGGCTCGTTTACACCCCTATTCGTGGCAACCGGGCCCATTTACTTATGAAAGGGCCGTGGTTCGGCCCATACCAAATTATTGCGTTGATAAGTTACCAGATATAACATACCGATTTTCCTCCAATTATCTCTTTTAAGTTGCATTGTGTTTTCTGAATCTTAATTTGTGTCGGGACTTATGTTGTTAGGTTGAGAGAATTGCACACGTTGAAGGGTCATGTTGAATCGGTGGTTAGACTCAAGGGTCTTGACATAGAGACAATTCAACAAGCATACACCGTGTAAGACAGTTGGCGGTTAGTTTGTGAGGTACCTTTGGAATTCGGTTAAATTTTCTTTTCTTTTTTTGTTTCATCTTGGCTGGTTATCCCATGTGTGCTAGTGAACTCGGAAAGATAGAACCTTTTATGCTGTAATTTGTTGTGCATATGATGAAAAGCTTTTCGCTTCATACGTTTCGGGCTTCTGGTGCCTTCGGGTGCCGTTCATGTTTGTACTTGCGTGTTGTTTCTAATGATTTCCAAAGCTTTAGATCGTAACGTGTCAAAAGAATTAAAATATGTGGTACGTTTGTTACACCAATTAATCATGTTTAGATTGTAATCAACTGTGATGGTGGCGTGACGGAGTTGGGGGTGATGACAAGTAGCCGATTTTTCTCATGCCACGTTTTACGAAACCTTAGTAATATGGCATTAACGCTTATATATTAGCGTGTTACGAGTGAGAATGATAGCGTATAGAGTCTCAAGTATATAAGTATAATTGTATTTAAGTATGAAAGTGTGTAGAGTATGAGTATAAGTGTGCGTATATGCACATTTGTGTAGAATACACATGATGTATCTTAGTTAATTAAGATTAACGCATTACTGGCATGTGAATAAACAAGTCAAACCATCGTGTACCGCAATGTAGTCTTCCCTTCATATTTGGAAACGAAGAGGGTGTAAAATAGTTTACTTAACATGACCTCAAGAATACGGGCGAACGTCACTCCTATAGCGCTACACAAGCGCTATACATGTTAAGGGGTGGTTTGATCAGAGTTAATGACGAGTTCATCACATAAACATGTGAATAAACAAGTCAAACATCGTGTACGCAAATGTTGACTAGTCAATATTGTTGAAACATAACATGACCTCAAGAATACGGGCGGGTGCTACTCCTATAGCGCTACACAAGCGCTATACATGTTAAGGTGTGGTTTTATAACGAGTTTATCACATAAGAATGTTCCAGTAATCCAAATCAAATATAGTGTTTAGTATGCACCTATTGAGTCGCTGTGTAATAGATTTTGAATAAATGAGAAGTTTGTTGTGCATAAATTCGATTCTAGTATAATGTGACATTGAAATAAAATGAAGGGATAAGAATTATATTGCATAAAATTTAAGATAGCGTAAAGGGAGGCTTGGCAAAATGTTGGAGTGCATCGGGTTTTAGAAACTTCGACTATTCCAAAGTGACTCGTAAGTTCTTTCGATTTAGGGAGACATTATTTTGCCTAATAGGTATAATACTTTCGTCGCCAAGCGATTACGGTATTTTACTTCCAGTTAGTACATGTCCCTAATTTGATCAAAAAGACGAAACTTTGGCGAGATTGAAAATTTAAGAGCGGGACCAGTGATCAAGGTGTGGATGTCAATCCTGGCTTGACAATTTCGTCCCCGAATTGTGGTTTATTGAACGTATCAAGATATAATCTCGAATCGTCAATAAAGATCCACTAGATTATGAGATGGAAACTCCCATCAAGATATGGATATCACTCCTGACTTGATGGTGAATTTCGCGCAAAATAACATGTAGAGTGATTGAAATTTGTCCACCAATGGCGGGAATCACCCCTGTTTTGATGAGTTATTTCGATTGTGGAACAAGAATATTCTCAAGAATGCGTATTGTGTTTTGTGTCTTAGGAAAGACATATTGTAAGTTTTAAGACCAAAGGGAAGAGAGAAGCAAGGCAGAGGAATAACAATTTAGACAAGTATCAAGAATGGTAAAAAGTATGGTACCTAAATATAGAATAGGTCGAACATGGCAATTCTACCTAATTTCCTACAATTATGGCTCTGATACCAATCTTCACACCCCAACCGATGGCGGAAACATCGGGATGAGACGAAAACGAGATTGCAAGAGACTTCATAATGTTATTTGTGTCCAGTATTTAATAATTTTATTTTACATTGTTTGAACTGAAATGTAACAAATTTGAATTTACGAGAAGTATAAAAGAAATAAAAACTTTTTTTCATTAATAACGATTTTATACAAAGTTTGGAAACAAAATTCAACATGATTGAAATCGGGGTACGATACAACAAGTTTTAAAGTTTAATGCGTTTCTAGGCAATCCTACTAGATTCCTTGCATCATTAGAATTCCTACAACATGTATTAAAGCATGGATCAACACAAACGTATTGGCGAGCATACAAGTTTGAAGATAAGTATAAGCATAAAGTTATCACGAATCCGTCATGGCAAATGGCATTCAAGTTTAAACTAACATATTTAAACAACCTAAGCATAACGAAATAGCATGGACCTACAAGATGAAACTGGCACGTATAACTAACATAAGCGCAACAAATAACATGTCTATACAAGTTAAAACTACACCCATAACTAACAAAAGCATAACGGGTAACACGTTTGGTGATTTGAATACATTTGATTTCTTTTAATATAATTTTTTGTTAATTGATACATGTTGCACCCCAAAATGTGTTAAAGTGTAAAAAGGGGTCGAGTATGCTCACATTTTTTAGAAGCTTCCTTTGAAATTCCGTGGAGAAGTCAAACGGTCGAAAGATGAAACACCGGGGTCACCTCATATGGCCAAAGAAGGTACATAAATATTAGGGGTTGTCGACGTGTTATTAAAATAAATATACACTTGTTTTTATTTTATAACTTCATTGGCGTCTTGATGCGTCCTTTAGCGTAGCAAATATTAGTGAATATATATGTAAATACAGTTTTGACGTAAACAAGATAACCATTTACATATGATGATGAATAGCATAACATATATGTGCATATATATATATATATATATATTTTAATGAAAAGTATAATAGATATATGTATGTGTTATATATATATTGAAAGAAAAGTATAATTTTATTGACGAAAAACGGCAGAGTTTCCCCCTGTTTTAGGACGATCCCAACATCACACGTCGTCGTTTAATATTTCAAAACTCAACAATAATTTATCTACAATATACGAATATTCATATATATTTTCTTTGTAAAGTTAAAACGATGCATAACTATGAAATGTCGGTTCGAGTTCGGCTTTACATTCGAAACTATATATATATATATATATAATATATTATATCGATATAAAACACATAAATAAACTCATGTCATAAAAGTATTACCGAGCTCGTGTTGACTGAGTTTGGCCTCAGTTGACTGAAGTTGACCAGGCAGCAACTTTGACCCGAAGTTTGACCGTTTGACCAGATTTGACCCGACGCCAAGGCTGGCCTGAGTTCACCCGCAACAAACCAAAGCTGAAACAACCCGAACCGAGGCTCGAACTGGACTGAAACTCACAGCTGAACCGACGTGCATCTTGAGCCGAACTCGTTGACTGCTTGACTGAACTCGAGCCGAGACGCAACGTGACCTGAACCGAACCAAAACACCCAACCCGAACCGAAACAAAGCTGAAGGAAAGCCAACCAGAACTCGAACCAAACCAGAACCAAAACCGCACCACCTCTGGCCCGAAGCTGAGCCGCATAACTAAACCAAACCGAATCTGAGGTGTGTTGACTACAATCGACCTGAGCTGAAACTGATCGTGACTAAACCAAGAAGAAGATGTTTTATGATAACAATAATTAAAACACAAGAGACAACGCCAACCTGGACTTAGTCCAGTGGCGTTGCCGTTGATTGTTTATCTGCAGGTCGCGAGTTCGAATCTGGCTTCGGCCGGTTTGTTCCTTGTTGTTGCTTCCTGTGCTGCTGTTGTGATGCCGTATGGGCCGGACCATTGGGCCACATTTTTTAAAGTTAATTTTCTGTTTTATCTTTGCCCAGTTTTATAATTGTTGGACTGGTTATATTTTTCTTTGGCTGAATTATATAACAGTTAATTTTATTGATAACAATAATCATTTAATCTAATTATTGTATCTAATATTTTCATTATTATTGTTAATTGTTATCAGTATTATTTTAATAAATTGTTAAAGATTTATATAATTTTGTTGAATATTATTATTCATTAATATTATTTTTTAAATAACAATCTCATTATTACAAACTAGTAAAATCTAGTAATATTTTTAAAACCAATAATTTTTTACCACTTCGTAACGCGATTCAAAATAATAATGAACCCATTATCTTATTCTAGGTTAAACGTTTCGTAGATCCTTCAACCTTAATCGTGCGATTCCAAGAACTATACGCAACCTAAGGTGAGTATACTTGATCCTTTTTTGTGTTTAAACACTTTGGGTGCAACATGTATTTGTATCAAAATACACCATCACATGAAACTTATTTATTCACGCTCTATCTATATTTTTTAGCATGAAAACATGTGATACTTGTTAATCTTATATGCAATGTAAACACTCCATGTCTATATGCTCATTAACTTTGCCAGCCTACCTTAACAATTATAGCGCTATAGGATTAACGCATTGCCCTTGAGTCTTGGGGTATTGTTAAGTATCCCTTGAGTCTTGGGGAACGGCACATTGCGTTGGAAACTTGGGTTTAATGACACAGCATATTAGTAACAGGTGTTATGTTATCATGTTGGATATGAGCATTTAAATATTTTTATTTTATTATGCTATGTATCAAACCTGTATACTCGTCAAATTTTGTTGATATTATTTTAATACATGTTGAAGGTTAACAGTCAAGTTGAAGATGAAACAAGCTAGGATGGCCTAGACACTCATCTTTTAATAAATTATGTTTGAAATTTTATGTTATGTTTATTTGGAATAATGTATGAATTTTAGACAATTTATGAAATGAATTTAATTATATTGTCACATTTAGTGTTATGATGTTTTGGGCAATTTGTTCGTCTCATCCAGATGTTTCCGCTATCGTTGGGGTGTGACATTGGATACACTCATTTGTTTCTGTTTAATCACCGTTTCATTAATATTCAACGTTACAGATCCTGGAAACACTTGGACAGAGCTTCGCCTCTGTCGTGACAAAATCTCTGAATATTACAAATGAAATCACAAGCTAGCTATATATACTAGTACAAGTTCGCTGGACATCTTGCAAGTTCGGGCGAACTTGACTTAGTCAAGTTCGTCCGAACTTGACTACATAAACACACCATGAGCGAACTTGTCCTAAAAACCTATAAATACTCCATTTTGCTAGCCTATTCTATACAAACTCAATACAAGACTAAGACAAGACATACTGTACTAACAGACTCCCCCTTGGATCTAGTCTTTGTCTTGATCAGTCTTCCAAATCATTTATCGTTAGCTTATGATGACATAGGCAACAGACATATGCATCAACAGACTCCCCCTTGGATGTTGTCGTAGTCATCATTCTTCAATTAAGTTCCTGAGTCTTTAATGTTCTCTTGATCTTTGTATCTTGAATAACTTTAACATCCATAGCTCCCCCTTGCTTTGAGCTTTCTGTTATCTTCATTCATCATGAGTATCTAGCTCCCCCTCAAATGATGCTCCGAATCTCTAAGATTTGACGATTAAGAACAATCACAGCGTATCCACACACAAACAGTTTCTTAACAGTCTCGTTGGTTCGACTCACATTCAACATTAATAGGTTTCCATGGAAGATATGAGAAAAACAATCTTTTTGGATTTTTAATATTGAATGCAGAAATGTAAACATACTAAAATGTAATATTTACAGTTTGTATTTTTGTGAGAAAACATGCTAGAGGATCATATAAGTTTTTGAGACATATCACTAGTACCGTTGACCTTTTAGTGACTTTAAGCTTTAAACTTGTTTACCTAGATTGTCAATATATTTGTCCACTTAAACTTTATCACATTTCTCAATTGTTCCAAGATATGTTAGGTATGAATTATAGAACTTGACTTAACTATGGTTCCCACCTCTTGAATATACTCCCGTATCAAGATTCCCTAGATTTCATCTTACAGGTGAATATAGCGTAGATGATATCTGTATCTGGGTTAATGCGAAGCCTTGAGAGCTCAGATTAGTACTACCGTACAGACAAAGAGATGAAGACTCGACTTTAAGGTGTGTTCCTTTTAAGGAATCTTTTCAGCACTGCAAATGATTAGATCTTTCCATACTTTTCAAGATTGCATGCAGCTTAAGGTTTGATGCGAAATTATTATAGAAGTTCTAGGCTATTGCTTCCGCAAAATCAGAAGAACTTGTATAACACCCAAGATATCAACTATCTATAAAGACCTCGTATCTCATAATCAGGCAATCTCTCAAACGAAATTTCAGAGTACTAAGTCCGTATATCCAAGATATTTTAATCCACAAGTTTAAGCAGTTGTAAAATTAGTTTATATCCCGGAAACAATTTACTGAACGTATAAAGCATATCGACATATCCACAGTAAGACTTGTTTATCACTTTTAAACTTTACATTTCTTTAGCATATTGTGATAGTCTACTGATGTACTATCATTTCCTTTATTCGCACAAGTAATCACATTTTTCATTTTTCAATGTTTTTGATATTTTATGATTTTCTATTGTTTTTGGCTTTTTCAATCATTTTATCTATCTAAAATGATTTCGAAACGATGTTTTTCAATTTTACAAGAATTTTTTACAATTTTTAAAATGTTTCCCCTAAAATTGAAAACATCTTATTAAAATCGAAAATAAGAATCTTCCATTTTAACCATTTAACGACTTTTTACGAATGTGAACGCGAGACTACCATTATGTTTGTGTGGAATATCACTCCTGTCTCTTGTCTCTCTATATAAACAACCACTGCTTCTGGAATGACCTTTGGCTTGAAGCTTGGTTATCCTCCACATTCAACCAAACTTTAATCAGTTTTGAATTGGAACCCAATCCATTCTGGATTTAGGTTTACCAAAATCATTAACATCTGAAGTAAACAAACATTCACACTCTTTTTTATATTCAAGCAGTTTGATAGAAACTTTATTTGAAAATTTTACTTTCTTTGATTTTTAACTGTTTGTGTCACACCCCGACCCGCAACGGAAAAGGTGATCGGGGCATGATTGGGTTATCATCAAAGCTCATGACATTTATTATAACGTTTCATATTCATTATTACAATTTAAAGGGAAACATACAATCTTAATTTCATCATGTCCTAAACATCATTCTAGACTTCATTGTTTTCTTCTAAGGCATTTCCTATGTTTTCCTTGCTTCATCCTGTTCACCTGTATCATGTGTAAAAATGGTTTTTGGATCAACAAAAAGTTGGCGAGTGAATCCTATGAAAAGCATTTGAACAAGTTTATTGAATTGATTATAAAATAAAGTGCACAACCACATATGAGTAAATATAGATGTAAACATATTCATAAAACACTTAATATCAGATAATGCACACACATACAATAATAAATTGTTTTGAGGCACGCGTTGCTCAACCCGTCTCTCACGAGGAACTGATGGGCCTAATGACTGAGTTTTGAGGCACGCGTTGTTCTACGAACTGATGGGCCTAATGAATGATTTGCATACAACTTGACAATATGAAAGACATAACTACAAACAATATTTACACTCTAAGTTTAGATCACAATATGGTATGGCACAAGTTTAAATAAACGAGTTAATTTTAGTGACACATGACACACCCCAAAACGTGTAATTAAAAAGGGGAGTTGTAAGATTCACTCACAGTGGGTGCGTTCGGTTGATGATATTGAATGCGCACGAAGTTGGATTTAACCACGAGTGAAACTAACCTAGATAATAACATAATGGTTCGGTAAATAAGCGGATTTTATTAATCAATTTTAGTAGGATTATTGGATATGTTTTTGTGAGTTTAAAGCTATTTTCTAACTTTAAAAATGTTATTTTTAAGTATTTTTAATTGATTTTTAAATAAAATAAATAAATAAAAATAATAAAAAATGTTGACTTTTTGACCGTTGATTTGTTGACCGTTGACCTGTTGACCGTTGACCTGTTGACTTGTTGACCGGTTTTATTGTGTAACTGTATGCGCCGGGCAGGACTCGAACCCGAGACCTCCCGTTCGCGTGCACGCAGCTCTACCAACTGAGCTACGTGTCTAACCCGAAATATTTCTGTTTTTAATTATATTTATATACTAATTGAATTAATCCGAAAATCATTTATTTTAAAAACGATTTTAATGCATCGGCTCGGTGCTCGCCACAGGTCTCGAACCTGGGACCTGTGGTTTAGTTTGGCACACAGTCCACCGCTGGACTGTGTGTCTAACTTGGTAAATAATCTGGTTTTTATTATACTTAACATCTTACTGAAGTTAACCCGGTTCGGTCTCTAAAAAAAGGCATTTTATTTCAGTGAATGTGCGTGTGTCAAGAATCGAACTCGGGACGTTAGGCATATTGTTTGCACACAGTCCACCACTGGACTGTGTGTCTAACCCGTTCATAAAACTGTTTTTAATTAATCTTATATCATATCAGTACTTCGTCTTCTTCGTTAAACTTAACCAGAATCGATGTCCGACTGTTTTGACAAAAATAATCAGTTTCTTTAGCGTGTTTGATTAATTACATGTGAGATTAATAAAAACGAGAGAGATTAGGTGTAAGATATACCGAACAGAGATCCGCTGTTTCGCCGGCGAAATTTCCGATAAACAGCGGGTTATTCCGGCGACGTTTATCTTGCGGCAGAAGGTCTTCAGGAAGCTTGAGGTGAGTGTGGGTGACTTCGGTATGAGCTCTAGGTGTTCTGTTTTTAGAGTAAGGCACAGAAGTGAAGGGGTTTGGTTTTCCGGCGAGTTGCAGAAACTTTCCGGCGAGTGAAACTTCGTCGAGAATGGGTGTGATCGTGAGCGAAAAGGCTCTCAGAGGTTAGAGGGTGCATTTATAGGAAAGAATCGAGATGCATGTGGTCTGATTTCAGTCTTGATTCATCGGTCAATAACTTTCCGGCGGTTATGACTTGTGTCGCGGACTGGACATCGGTTATAACCGATGTTAAGGTTAATGCATCGGTTAAAACAGAAGAAACCGTCCAATCTCGGCGAAATCGTCGGGATTTCCAACGACTGCGATTTGGGCGCGTCAGTTTGAATTCGAGTTTGTGTATTTGCATTAATTGTTTCTAACAATAAACAAGAAACACAAGTGGCGGAGTGGTTGGAAAGATGTGTGTTAAGGCTTTGAAGTTTACCCAGCTGACCCGGGTTCGAAACCCGGCAGCATTGTTTTATTTTTATTTCATTAATTTTAATACTTTTTCAAATATAACTTTTATAATCCAATATACTTATTAATTATGTATCGTTTAAAATTAATTTGGGCATTAAATACGCCACGAAATTTTTAACTGATCGTTCGGTTAATAAACGGAGCGGGTTTGGTAAATCCGGTTTTTGACGGATGTTACAGTATCCCCTACTTTTTTGAAATTTCGTCCCGAAATTTAAGTAGTGGCATATTTGTCTAAAAAGGATGGTGTTTAATTTGACAGTTACATACTTAGAAAAAGAGTAAGAGTTTAAATTTTTGTTTGAGGCGGTAACGTTCCTTGTAAGGGTTGAGTACCCTGCTACAGGAATCGCTTTTTGTTGCCTACGGTAAAAATATGGATAAGCGGAGTTGATTCACTGAGTAATTTCATGCAATAGTTTTGATATGTTTGGAAAGATAAGGTTATATCCTAAAACAAAACTTCTAATACTACAACCTACATGGAACTTCTCATAGCCTCCTTACAATGCCTCTGATCCTTTGGCAAGAATACTTATATATAGGAAGTACCAGCGGCGTATCCACCATATTCTTGTCAAATTTTCATTGGTTTTATCAGTAAGTCATGATTGGTTCTATGATACGACTCTAAACATGACAAACACAACAACCAATGTCTGAGTCCTAATTCTGATAGTATACATGTTTGATTGGTGACATAATCCAATTTCTTTAAATGATGAGATGATATAAATGCTAGATCAGTGAAAACTTTAACCAAGAAATTACTAAATCCTACATGGAACTTCTCATAACCGCCTGACAATGCCTCTGATCCTTTGGCAAGAATACTTATATATAGGAAGTACCAGCGGCGTATCCACCATATTCTCGTCAAATTTTCATTGGTTTTATCAGTAAGTTATGATTAGTCCTATGTGACTCTAAAGCATAAATAAACACCACAACCAATATCTGAGTCCAAATTCTGATAGTATACATGTTTGAATGGTGGCATAATCCAATGATGAGATGATATGAATGCTAAATCAGTGAGTATAACTCATATTTCAATCAAGACAATACTAAATCCTACATGGAACTTCTCATAACCGCCTGATAATGCCTCTGATCCTTTGGCAAGAATACTTATATATAGGAAGTACCAGCGGCGTATCCACCATATTCTCGTCAATTTTTCATTGGTTTTATCCGCAAGTTATGATTAGTTCTATGTGACTCTAATACATAAATAAACACAATCAACCAAAGCTTGAGTCTTAATTCTGATAGTATACATGTTTGAATGGTGACAGTACCTCTCTCGTTTGTTATGATGGAGAGGTTAGTCCTTGTGGAAGTGAGACATAGCTCAACTTCTTTAAATGATGAAATTGAAATACGTTGAAATGTATGATGAACAAACTTCAACCAAGACATTACTAAATCCTACATGGAACTTCTCATAACCGCCTGATAATGCCTCTGATCCTTTGGCATGAATACTTATATATAGGAAGTACCAGCGGCGTATCCACCATATTCTCGTCAAATTTTCATTGGTTTTATCCGCAAGTTATGATTAGTTCTATGTGACTCTAATACAAACGCAACAACCAAAACTTGAGTCTCAATTCTGATAGCATACATGTTTGATTGGTGATAGTTCCTCTCTCGTTTGTTGTGATGGAGAGGTTAGTCTATGTAGAAATGGAACACAATCCAATTTCTTTAGATGATGATATGATATGAATGTTAAATCAGTGAATGTAACGCAAATTTCAACCAAGACAATACTAAATCCTACATGGAACTTCTCATAACCGCCTGATAATGCCTCTGATTCTTTGACAAGAATACTTATAAATAGGAAGTACCAGCGGCGTATCCACCATATTCTTGTCAAATTTTCATTGACTTTATCCGCAAGTTATGATTAGTTCTATGTGACTCTAAAACAAACACAACAACCAAAACTTGAGTCTCAATTCTGATAGCATACATGTTTGATTTGTGACAGTTCCTCTCTCGTTTGTTGTGATGGAGAGGTTAGTCTATGTAGAAATGGAACACAATCCAATTTCTTTAAATGATGAGATGCTATAAATGCCAAATCAGTGAGTACAAAACAAACTTCAATCAAGACAATACTAAATCCTACATGGAACTTCTCATAACCGTCAGATAATGCCGCTGATCCTTTGACAAGAATACTTATATATAGGAAGTACCAGCGGCGTATCCACCATATTCTTGTCAAATTTTCATTGGCTTTATCCGTAAGTTATGATTGGTTCTATGTGGCTTTAAAACATAAACAAACACAATCAACCAAAACTTGAGATAACATAAAGAAAAACATAAAACTAAGCGATTGGAGTTGAATCTTGATTTTCGGCGAAGGGGACTAGTTGGGTGGTTTCGTTTGGGCCGTCATTATCTTCAACAGGATTGGCGTTGATGTTGAAAACTTTTCCTCTTGCTCGTGGCCTAGTGATTAGGTTTCCTTGATTTGCTTGGTTAACTGGGTTTGCTTGAGCTTGGGCGTTTATGATGTTAACCAATCGAGGGCACGTGCTTCTAAAGTGGGTAGGGTCGCCACAATTGAAACAAGTTCGAACATATGGGAACATGGGGTATTGGGGTTGTTGATAGGTTTTGATCATGTTTTAAGTAGGGGGTGAATCTTGACTGAGTCAAGTTCGTCGCGGACACCTGACTACATAAACTACACATAACCATCGGACGAACACTTTTCCTAGAAAACCTATAAATACTCTCCATCTTGTCGTAAGCCTTACTATACAGACTTCAATAAAGACTAACGACACATTGACATACTGTACTAACGAGAACTCCTCTCTTAGGATATCAGTCCTTTGTCTTACGAGTCTCCACGATCATTTATCTTAGATCTTATGCAAGGACATAAGTCAACAGACAGTATGTCATCAACAACTCCTCCTTGTATGATTGTCGCAAGTCATACATTCTTCAAGTTCTGTTCCTGAGTCTTTAATGTTCTCTTGATCTTTGTATCCTTGAATAACTTTAACATCCATAAACTCCCCCTTGCTTTGAGCTTTCTGTTATCTCATCTCATCAAGAGTATCTAGCTCCCCCTCAAATGACGTGCACCGAATCTCTAAGTATTAGAAATCTCATTAAGAGAACAATCACTGCGTATTCCCACACAAAGCCGTTTCTTAAGACAGTCTCGGTGGTTCGACCACATACAACATTACTTAGGTTTTCCATGGAAGATATGAGAAAATCACATCTTTTTGGATTTTTAATATGAATGCAGAAATGTAAACATACAAAAAAATGTAATATTTTAACATTTGTATTCTGTGAGAAACATGCAAATTAGCGATCTTCATAAGTTCTTTTTGAGCCATTAAACACTAGTACCGGTTGACCTCTTAATCTCTTTAAGCTTTAAACTTGTTTACCTAGATTGTCATATATTTGTCCACTAAAACTTATATCACATTTCTCAATATTGTTCCAAGATATGTTAGGAATGAATTAATAGAACTTGACTTAACTATGGTTTCCCACCTCTTGATACTACACCTCCCCGTTAGACAAGATACCCAATCCATTCTGGATTTAGGTTTACCAAAATCATTAACATCTGAAGTAAACAAACATTCACACTCTTTTTTATATTCAAGCAGTTTGATAGAAACTTTATTTGAAAATTTTACTTTCTTTGATTTTTAACTGTTTGTGTCACACCCCGACCCGCAACGGAAAAGGTGATCGGGGCATGATTGGGTTATCATCAAAGCTCATGACATTTATTATAACGTTTCATATTCATTATTACAATTTAAAGGGAAACATACAATCTTAATTTCATCATGTCCTAAACATCATTCTAGACTTCATTGTTTTCTTCTAAGGCATTTCCTATGTTTCCTTGCTTCATCCTGTTCACCTGTATCATGTGTAAAAATGGTTTTTGGATCAACAAAAAGTTGGCGAGTGAATCCTATGAAAAGCATTTGAACAAGTTTATTGAATTGATTATAAAATAAAGTGCACAACCACATATGAGTAAATATAGATGTAAACATATTCATAAAACACTTAATATCAGATAATGCACACACATACAATAATAAATTGTTTTGAGGCACGCGTTGCTCAACCCGTCTCTCACGAGGAACTGATGGGCCTAATGACTGAGTTTTGAGGCACGCGTTGTTCTACGAACTGATGGGCCTAATGAATGATTTGCATACAACTTGACAATATGAAAGACATAACTACAAACAATATTTACACTCTAAGTTTAGATCACAATATGGTATGGCACAAGTTTAAATAAACGAGTTAATTTTAGTGACACATGACACACCCCAAAACGTGTAATTAAAAAGGGGAGTTGTAAGATTCACTCACAGTGGGTGCGTTCGGTTGATGATATTGAATGCGCACGAAGTTGGATTTAACCACGAGTGAAACTAACCTAGATAATAACATAATGGTTCGGTAAATAAGCGGATTTTATTAATCAATTTTAGTAGGATTATTGGATATGTTTTTGTGAGTTTAAAGCTATTTTCTAACTTTAAAAATGTTATTTTTAAGTATTTTTAATTGATTTTTAAATAAAATAAATAAATAAAAATAATAAAAAATGTTGACTTTTTGACCGTTGATTTGTTGACCGTTGACCTGTTGACCGTTGACCTGTTGACTGTTGACCGGTTTTATTGTGTAACTGTATGCGCCGGGCAGGACTCGAACCCGAGACCTCCGTTCGCGTGCACGCAGCTCTACCAACTGAGCTACGTGTCTAACCCGAAATATTTCTGTTTTTAATTATATTTATATACTAATTGAATTAATCCGAAAATCATTTATTTTAAAAACGATTTTAATGCATCGGCTCGGTGCTCGCCACAGGTCTCGAACCTGGGACCTGTGGTTTAGTTTGGCACACAGTCCACCGCTGGACTGTGTGTCTAACTTGGTAAATAATCTGGTTTTTATTATACTTAACATCTTACTGAAGTTAACCCGGTTCGGTCTCTAAAAAAAGGCATTTTATTTCAGTGAAGTGCGTGTGTCAAGAATCGAACTCGGGACGTTAGGCATATTGTTTGCACACAGTCCACCACTGGACTGTGTGTCTAACCCGTTCATAAAACTGTTTTTAATTAATCTTATATCATATCAGTACTTCGTCTTCTTCGTTAAACTTAACCAGAATCGATGTCCGACTGTTTTGACAAAAATAATCAGTTTCTTTAGCGTGTTTGATTAATTACATGTGAGATTAATAAAAACGAGAGAGATTAGGTGTAAGATATACCGAACAGAGATCCGCTGTTTCGCCGGCGAAATTTCCGATAACAGCAGGTTATTCCGGCGACGTTTATCTTGCGGCAGAAGGTCTTCAGGAAGCTTGAGGTGAGTGTGGGTGACTTCGGTATGAGCTCTAGGTGTTCTGTTTTTAGAGTAAGGCACAGAAGTGAAGGGGTTTGGTTTTCCGGCGAGTTGCAGAAACTTTCCGGCGAGTGAAACTTCGTCGAGAATGGGTGTGATCGTGAGCGAAAAGGCTCTCAGAGGTTAGAGGGTGCATTTATAGGAAAGAATCGAGATGCATGTGGTCTGATTTCAGTCTTGATTCATCGGTCAATAACTTTCCGGCGGTTATGACTTGTGTCGCGGACTGGACATCGGTTATAACCGATGTTAAGGTTAATGCATCGGTTAAAACAGAAGAAACCGTCCAATCTCGGCGAAATCGTCGGGATTTCCAACGACTGCGATTTGGGCGCGTCAGTTTGAATTCGAGTTTGTGTATTTGCATTAATTGTTTCTAACAATAAACAAGAAACACAAGTGGCGGAGTGGTTGGAAAGATGTGTGTTAAGGCTTTGAAGTTTACCCAGCTGACCCGGGTTCGAAACCCGGCAGCATTGTTTTATTTTTATTTCATTAATTTTAATACTTTTTCAAATATAACTTTTATAATCCAATATACTTATTAATTATGTATCGTTTAAAATTAATTTGGGCATTAAATACGCCACGAAATTTTTAACTGATCGTTCGGTTAATAAACGGAGCGGGTTTGGTAAATCCGGTTTTTGACGGATGTTACAGTATCCCCTACTTTTTTGAAATTTCGTCCCGAAATTTAAGTAGTGGCATATTTGTCTAAAAAGGATGGTGTTTAATTTGACAGTTACATACTTAGAAAAAGAGTAAGAGTTTAAATTTTTGTTTGAGGCGGTAACGTTCCTTGTAAGGGTTGAGTACCCTGCTACAGGAATCGCTTTTTGTTGCCTACGGTAAAAATATGGATAAGCGGAGTTGATTCACTGAGTAATTTCATGCAATAGTTTTGATATGTTTGGAAAGATAAGGTTATATCCTAAAACAAAACTTCTAATACTACAACCTACATGGAACTTCTCATAGCCTCCTTACAATGCCTCTGATCCTTTGGCAAGAATACTTATATATAGGAAGTACCAGCGGCGTATCCACCATATTCTTGTCAAATTTTCATTGGTTTTATCAGTAAGTCATGATTGGTTCTATGATACGACTCTAAACATGACAAACACAACAACCAATGTCTGAGTCCTAATTCTGATAGTATACATGTTTGATTGGTGACATAATCCAATTTCTTTAAATGATGAGATGATATAAATGCTAGATCAGTGAAAACTTTAACCAAGAAATTACTAAATCCTACATGGAACTTCTCATAACCGCCTGACAATGCCTCTGATCCTTTGGCAAGAATACTTATATATAGGAAGTACCAGCGGCGTATCCACCATATTCTCGTCAAATTTTCATTGGTTTTATCAGTAAGTTATGATTAGTCCTATGTGACTCTAAAGCATAAATAAACACCACAACCAATATCTGAGTCCAAATTCTGATAGTATACATGTTTGAATGGTGGCATAATCCAATGATGAGATGATATGAATGCTAAATCAGTGAGTATAACTCATATTTCAATCAAGACAATACTAAATCCTACATGGAACTTCTCATAACCGCCTGATAATGCCTCTGATCCTTTGGCAAGAATACTTATATATAGGAAGTACCAGCGGCGTATCCACCATATTCTCGTCAATTTTTCATTGGTTTTATCCGCAAGTTATGATTAGTTCTATGTGACTCTAATACATAAATAAACACAATCAACCAAAGCTTGAGTCTTAATTCTGATAGTATACATGTTTGAATGGTGACAGTACCTCTCTCGTTTGTTATGATGGAGAGGTTAGTCCTTGTGGAAGTGAGACATAGCTCAACTTCTTTAAATGATGAAATTGAAATACGTTGAAATGTATGATGAACAAACTTCAACCAAGACATTACTAAATCCTACATGGAACTTCTCATAACCGCCTGATAATGCCTCTGATCCTTTGGCATGAATACTTATATATAGGAAGTACCAGCGGCGTATCCACCATATTCTCGTCAAATTTTCATTGGTTTTATCCGCAAGTTATGATTAGTTCTATGTGACTCTAATACAAACGCAACAACCAAAACTTGAGTCTCAATTCTGATAGCATACATGTTTGATTGGTGATAGTTCCTCTCTCGTTTGTTGTGATGGAGAGGTTAGTCTATGTAGAAATGGAACACAATCCAATTTCTTTAGATGATGATATGATATGAATGTTAAATCAGTGAATGTAACGCAAATTTCAACCAAGACAATACTAAATCCTACATGGAACTTCTCATAACCGCCTGATAATGCCTCTGATTCTTTGACAAGAATACTTATAAATAGGAAGTACCAGCGGCGTATCCACCATATTCTTGTCAAATTTTCATTGACTTTATCCGCAAGTTATGATTAGTTCTATGTGACTCTAAAACAAACACAACAACCAAAACTTGAGTCTCAATTCTGATAGCATACATGTTTGATTTGTGACAGTTCCTCTCTCGTTTGTTGTGATGGAGAGGTTAGTCTATGTAGAAATGGAACACAATCCAATTTCTTTAAATGATGAGATGCTATAAATGCCAAATCAGTGAGTACAAAACAAACTTCAATCAAGACAATACTAAATCCTACATGGAACTTCTCATAACCGTCAGATAATGCCGCTGATCCTTTGACAAGAATACTTATATATAGGAAGTACCAGCGGCGTATCCACCATATTCTTGTCAAATTTTCATTGGCTTTATCCGTAAGTTATGATTGGTTCTATGTGGCTTTAAAACATAAACAAACACAATCAACCAAAACTTGAGATAACATAAAGAAAAACATAAAACTAAGCGATTGGAGTTGAATCTTGATTTTCGGCGAAGGGGACTAGTTGGGTGGTTTCGTTTGGGCCGTCATTATCTTCAACAGGATTGGCGTTGATGTTGAAAACTTTTCCTCTTGCTCGTGGCCTAGTGATTAGGTTTCCTTGATTTGCTTGGTTAACTGGGTTTGCTTGAGCTTGGGCGTTTATGATGTTAACCAATCGAGGGCACGTGCTTCTAAAGTGGGTAGGGTCGCCACAATTGAAACAAGTTCGAACATATGGGAACATGGGGTATTGGGGTTGTTGATAGGTTTTGATCATGTTTTAAGTAGGGGGTGAGATTTGGTTTTGAGGGGTGTAGCAAACCTTGCTCAAATGACCATAGCGTCCACAATTCGCACATAGTCGACAAGGTAAGGTAGATGGATGGTGATAAAAACAGGTGTTACATCGAGGGTGAGGTCCAAGGTATGGTTTCGTATTTGGGTAAGTTGAGTTGGGTGCTATTTGAGTGATTGGGATAGCTTGGATGGGTATGGCTTGTGAGGCTAGAAGACATCTACATATCAAGAGTATGAGTTGGATGATTTAGGGATCAGGTGTCGTATTTAGGAATGAACATTAATAAAATAAATATAAAATTATAAATCTACTACATCCATAGGATGTCTTGGGCTTTGCTCGTAATTGGGCCTTGCATGCCGCCATACTTCACCTTCGTAATCATGTGGGCCCCCATGAATACCGGGTTTTTCATATGGTTCGCATGTGTTAGCCTGGTTACGTACACTAAAACCCGAAGAAAATCGAGAAATATGTATATAACGTATGATATTTGGAATGTATCCGGGTGTGGACACGGTGACACCTCAAAGCGGGGTTAGTTCAAACGACGTTTGGTGTGGCATGCTTTGGCCTAATAGGTCCTTTGTACTCTCATCGTTAGTCCCCAGGTAGGAAAACTGGTCCGTTATATTGGATTTATACGAATGCCAACCTAGACAGGACGTTCCGACTACCGGTACTTGTACCCTTACAGTTACTACATGCCCGTCGCAGAACTCACTTTGATGAGATTTGAAAAATGAAAAATGCGACAAAATCTTTGAATAACGAAAGTATGAAGATGATTTGAATATGTGAACATTGAAATATGTATGATGAATGTGTATGTAAGTATGTATGTTTGACTATAAGTATAAACAAATATGAAACAAATAAATATCATAAGTTTGCATGTAACCACATAAACAATTAAGATCTAGTCAACTATAGTATAGGCTCTAAGGGTCTAATAACCTATCCTATATCCCTATAGTCATGGCTCTAATACCAATCTGTCACACCCCGACCCGCAGCGGAAAAGGTGATCGGGGCATGATTGGGTTATCATCAAAGCTCATGACATTTATTATAACGTTTCATATTCATTATTACAATTTAAAGGGAAACATACAATCTTAATTTCATCATGTCCTAAACATCATTCTAGACTTCATTGTTTTCTTCTAAGGCATTTCCTATGTTTTCCTTGCTTCATCCTGTTCACCTGTATCATGTGTAAAAATGGTTTTTGGATCAACAAAAAGTTGGCGAGTGAATCCTATGAAAAGCATTTGAACAAGTTTATTGAATTGATTATAAAATAAAGTGCACAACCACATATGAGTAAATATAGATGTAAACATATTCATAAAACACTTAATATCAGATAATGCACACACATACAATAATAAATTGTTTTGAGGCACGCGTTGCTCAACCCGTCTCTCACGAGGAACTGATGGGCCTAATGAATGAGTTTTGAGGCACGCGTTGTTCTACGAACTGATGGGCCTAATGAATGATTTGCATACAACTTGACAATATGAAAGACATAACTACAAACAATATTTACACTCTAAGTTTAGATCACAATATGGTATGGCACAAGTTTAAATAAACGAGTTAATTTTAGTGACACATGACACACCCCAAAACGTGTAATTAAAAAGGGGAGTTGTAAGATTCACTCACAGTGGGTGCGTTCGGTTGATGATATTGAATGCGCACGAAGTTGGATTTAACCACGAGTGAAACTAACCTAGATAATAACATAATGGTTCGGTAAATAAGCGGATTTTATTAATCAATTTTAGTAGGATTATTGGATATGTTTTTGTGAGTTTAAAGCTATTTTCTAACTTTAAAAATGTTATTTTTAAGTATTTTTAATTGATTTTTAAATAAAATAAATAAATAAAAATAATAAAAAATGTTGACTTTTTGACCGTTGACTTGTTGACCGGTTTTATTGTGTAACTCTATGCGCCGGGCAGGACTCGAACCCGAGACCTCCCGTTCGCGTGCACGCAGCTCTACCAACTGAGCTACGTGTCTAACCCGAAATATTTCTGTTTTTAATTATATTTATATACTAATTGAATTAATCCGAAAATCATTTATTTTAAAAACGATTTTAATGCATCGGCTCGGTGCTCGCCACAGGTCTCGAACCCGGGACCTGTGGTTTAGTTTGGCACACAGTCCACCGCTGGACTGTGTGTCTAACTTGGTAAATAATCTGGTTTTTATTATACTTAACATCTTACTGAAGTTAACCCGGTTCGGTCTCTAAAAAAAGGCATTTTATTTCTGTGAAGGTGTGTGTGTCAAGAATCGAACTCGGGACGTTAGGCATATTGTTTGCACACAGTCCACCACTGGACTGTGTGTCTAACCCGTTCATAAAACTGTTTTTAATTAATCTTATATCATATCAGTACTTCGTCTTCTTCGTTAAACTTAACCAGAATCGATGTCCGACTGTTTTGACAAAAATAATCAGTTTCTTTAGCGTGTTGTGATTAATTACATGTGAGATTAATAAAAACGAGAGAGATTAGGTGTAAGATATACCGAACAGAGATCCGCTGTTTCGCCGGCGAAATTTCCGATAACAGCAGGTTATTCCGGCGACGTTTATCTTGCGGCAGAAGGTCTTCAGGAAGCTTGAGGTGAGTGTGGGTGACTTCGGTATGAGCTCTAGGTGTTCTGTTTTTAGAGTAAGGCACAGAAGTGAAGGGGTTCGGTTTTCCGGCGAGTTGCAGAAACTTTCCGGCGAGTGAAACTTCGTCGAGAATGGGTGTGATCGTGAGCGAAAAGGCTATCAGAGGTTAGAGGGTGCATTTATAGGAAAGAATCGAGATGCATGTGGTCTGATTTCAGTCTTGATTCATCGGTCAATAACTTTTCCGGCGGTTATGACTTGTGTCGCGGACTAGACATCGGTTATAACCGATGTTAAGGTTAATGCGTCGGTTAAAACAGAAGAAACCGTCCAATCTCGGCGAAATCGTCGGGATTTCCGACGACTGCGATTTGGGCGCGTCAGTTTGAATTCGAGTTTGTGTATTTGCATTAATTGTTTCTAATAATAAACAAGAAACACAAGTGGCGGAGTGGTTGGAAAGATGTGTGTTAAGGCTTTGAAGTTTACCCAGCTGACCCGGGTTCGAAACCCGGCAGCATTGTTTTATTTTTATTTCATTAATTTTAATACTTTTTCAAATATAACTTTTATAATCCAATATACTTATTAATTATGTATCGTTTAAAATTAATTTGGGCATTAAATACGCCACGAAATTTTTAACTGATCGTTCGGTTAATAAACGGAGCGGGTTTGGTAAATCCGGTTTTTGACGGATGTTACAGTTTGAATTATCAAAATTTTCTCCACTGCTCTCTCTTTTGTCCTCCTATTTGTATCTGATGAATTCATTTTACTTAACTGTGAGTAAAATGATTCATTAGAACTTTTATCTGATTTTTTAGACGTATCCGAGGATAAAATCTTTTCCAAATACTCTCTAACTTTTTTCCTCTTTTTTCTTAATCTGTCTTTTTGCCCTTGTGATACCTTGACTTTTTGTTCTTTGGGCTTCTCTACAGTTTTCTCATTTTTCTTCTCTGTTTTCTTCTCCTCTGGTCTTTTCTCCCCCTGAGATTTAACCGATCTTCTTTTCAGATTAGTCGGACAATCCCTGGAAATATGACCTTTGATTTGACATTTATAGCATCTTCTCGTATCAAATCTCTTTTTCAGGCAGTTAACAGCAATCTGTCCACCAAATCCACAGTTGTAACACACTCTGTTATTGTACTAATCTCTCCATTCAGACCAAACACCCAAATCAGCACATTGATTTGACGTGTAGTAGTCATCTTTCCTGCTTCTTCCGTAAAATTGATTTGACTTTGAAGCACCTTGGTCCGACCTGCACCACTTATTCTCAAATTTTTGTGAGTTTTTATAATGATTGGATGACCGTACCGATGAGCTTTTATTTTTGTTTTGAAAATTTTTAAAATTTTGTTTTTCATGTTGTTTTTGTTCTCCATTCTGCTTAGAAGGTTTTTGCGTTTGATCATTCACCTTTTTCAGTAGATTGTAGAACAGTTTCTTGAAATTTTTCTTTTACTTTTAAAAATATTTCATGTTTATCATTTTTAGCTCTTTAATCATCGATAGTATCATCACAATCTTCAATCGTCATAATTTGTAACAATGTTACTTATTGGAATTTCCTTTTTATTATTATTGATCGGTTTTGGACATATATGATCTAACTTTAAGGAGGTAGTCACAAAACCTTTCAATATTTTTTTGAATTAACAGCTTTATATTTAAACTTCTCAACTTCTTTTTCAAGTTGAGCAATTTTCTCAATATGAAAATTTATTGTTTTTTGATTTTCTATATTTAATTTTTCAGAAACAATTTTTTCATTTTTAAACATCTATATTTCATTTTGAAAATCTACTAACATTTGTAATTTTTCATTTTCAAAAATTTTATTTTGTTTTCAAAATTCTTTTCATTTTCTTTTAACGTTTTATTTTCTAATGTCAAACTCTTCAAATCATTCAAGAGTTTGGCATTATCTGCCAGATAATCGTCTTCATTATAGACCGGGCGGACTGGTTTAGAACTTGAAGATCCACTTGTAAATGTACTTGAAAGTTGATCTTCACAGTTCTTAATCACTACATTCTCTTCTCTCTTTACCTGATATTTATTTTCAGAGATATCCAGAGTTCTTTTGCAGTCTTGTACTCAGGTAGTAGTATCAAGATATGTTCATTAACAGATTGTTGAATCAGATTAATCATTTTCTTATCAGCAAAATACGCCTCTTCGGTTGCGTAGAATACTTGCACTTCTTTAGAATATTCTGATTCTCATCTCTTGGAACTACATATCCTGTTTCGATCGCCACCCAACTGCTAAAGTGCGTAGCTTGAACCCAGCTCTCAAATTTTCCTTTCCAAACTTCATACTCGTCCATACTCATCAACTTTGGCGGCTTCTCGGACCCCATTTTGTTTCCAAATTTATCTGTCGTTCAAAACACTTGAAAAATGATTAGCAAACAGACAATTTTAATAAAATTTGACTTTTTTAACCGACAATATCAACGTATCGGTTTGCTAACGTTTAAAATTTTCCGGAAAACTTTTTTTGCCAGATTAGAGCTTTAAACTCGTCTCGTCAATACGAATCTAACCATGCAAGATTTGCAAACATTAAGTATAAAAATGATCAATTTTGAAGGTAAAGGATACCGCCTGTAATTTTGGACATACATAAAGGACAAAACTTGCAATTACTCTTAATTTTATTAAACCAACTAAAAAAGTGGTTAATAGGGTTTTTATTATTTAGCAGTTTATATCTATACCTATAATCAAGGGAAAACAAGAAAACAATCATTTTAACTGTGTATTTATATATTGAGCAACTAATTATTTTTTTTGCATATGTTATGTTATGTTTTTTGTATTTACGCTTCAATTATTTTTTTCTATAATCTACCTTTTCAACTGTCTACCTTAATTTCTTCTCATGTATTTACTTCAATTTTGAGTAAATTTTCAATTTAATCTTCGTGGTTTGATAAAAAATGTCACTTGAGAGCAAATAGTTTTTTCTTATCCGTGTGTGTCCCTGATGTTTCCAATTTTGTCATTTTCATTTAACCCCTATCGCCATCTAAAAATATCAATTAAGTCAGGGATATTCTGGTCACTTTACATTTATCTTTTGTTTTTTTTTTCATTTTCATCCAAAACCATTTTACATTCCTCTTATTATAATCACACACACATATACAATTCCTCTCCTCTCTCTATCTCTCATACACACACACAACACCACCACCATCGCCGCCACCACCATCAGCCACCACCCCTACCAACATCACTACCTACCTACCACCACGCCCCTAACCCACCTCCATCACCATTAAACTATTCAACTTCCTTTCCGTTTCCCCGGTACTCGTAAACACCAAAGCATCCACCATGCCACTACCATCTCTCACCATCGCCACCGCACACTCCCCCAGTCACTACGTCTCGTACTCCTCCACCCTCACTGCATCCCACCCTTTTGAACTCAACCCCCATATATTATCGGGAACCACTAGGGGCTCTTCTAGCTCCACAAGCACACATGTTGTCAATTTCTACATATCATTTCAAAGTTTTGAAAATTGAAAATGAAGGATTGAAAACGATCTTGATTGATTGAAAATTAGGTGTTTGATTGAAGTGTTTTGATGATTTTGTTATGATTTGTTGAATGGATTTTGATAGAATTTAGGGTTTAATGGGTTGATTTTTTGGTTATTTAAAAAATGAGAGCATATTTTGGATCGTTAAAGAGTGGGGTGGGTGTCGGTTGGTGGTAGTAGAGGAGGTGGAGATGGATGTGTGGTGGATGGTGGTAGTGGTGTGGTGGCAATGGTGATAGGTGGTGATAGAGGTGGTTGTTGTTAGTGCGTATTTTGTATTTCCATAGCTTAGAAATCGTGTACATATATACAGTCTTGAGTCTATCTTGGATAAAGTTTTCGATAGGATACAATGAGTTACTAAGAGTTTAGATAGTGAAAGAGATACTAGAGCGCGTGATCATGACCTAGATTATAAGGTCATGCGCTATAAGGATGGTCATGCACTACAAATCCCATGATGTGCACAAGGTTGTGATGCTCAATCACATGTCCCTATAAATACCCTTGTGATGCTAATTTGTAAGCAAGTCCTCTCATTACACACACTTTATAAATGAGTTATTAGAGGCGAAGCTATGTCCCTTTGTACTCAAAATTGTATGTTAATGAACTTCAACGTTTAAAATTACAATTCGTTCACAATTATGATTTGGTTCAACTGATTATGCATGTTCAAATGTTTAAACGTAGAATTCGGCGTGTTTAAGATCCGACACCAAGAATCGGTAGATTTTAAATAAACATTCTTTATTAATTTTGAAGAACCATTTTACACTACCAAAGTTTTAATGTTTCTAGTGAAACGTGCTCATTAGATACAAAATGAAGACAATAGAGAGGACAATGGAAAAGAAGGTAGTTATCAAACAGTTGTGAAACCAAGGCATAGAAGTTTCTACCCCAGTGAAAATTTCTAATTGTTCGATGACAAGAGGGACCGTGAATAGACTGTAGTCTCATACGCTGATGATTTTGGTCACTAAATCATATGGATCGGGTGCCAATTCGGAACTAATTTAGTTTATTTACGTGTGCAGGATAACCAAGCTGTGAAGAATCGTCTATTAGATTCAATGGTTGTTCATGTAGAGAATGACAAAAAGATTAGAAGTGTGTTTTGAGAAAAAGTTGGGTAAGTTCCACACAAATAAAATGGTAGTCTCGCGTTCAAATTCGTAAAAACTCGTTCTTCGGTTAATATGGAAGATGTTCTTTTTCTAATTTTGAAAATACGTTTTAGATTTTAGGGGGTAAATTTTTTTTTTTGTAAAAAATTCTATGAAATACAAAAAACAATATTTTCAAAAAGCCAAAATCAATAGAAAATTTCAAATGTCAAAAACATTAAAAATGTTAAAATGAGATTATTGTTGCGAAAAGAGGAAATAATAGTACATTAATGGACTTTTAGCATGCTAAAAAATTGTGAAGTTTAAAAGTCGATAATAGTCTCACAGTTTGATATGTCAGTAGGCTTTACATACACCAGTAGCTTTGTGAAAATGATATAAACTAAAAAGATTAGCCGGATTTCATTCGAAAACATAGTTGAGGTGTAGTACTTAGTTTTGTCCTTCTTGAGTGTGTGCCTATACGATAAATGTCGAGTGCTGAAAAGTACAATAAAACCAGTTGTCCGTGAAATTTCATGACTTTCTGAAAAAGTCATTGTGTTTTAAAGTTGTTCGTGCATTTATTTTGCAAATATTTAAACTTGTTTTTATTTCTTTATTTTGATTAAGTATTAGGCCTCCGTTGCGTATATGTAAGTATCGAACCGGAGGTTATTTCCTGAACGTTTCATCTTGTTTTTCTTGGTGTTTCATCTAAGTCTTGGATTACCTATGCGTATATGTGAATATCGAAATGGTGGTTAAGACCTAAACAATATCAACTTGTTTTATTTACTTTTTTTCTTAAACACTGGACTTTTTCTACGTATCGAAAGATCGACCTGATTGTTAGTGTTTAAGTATTATGATTTGTTTTTGCATGAAACCAGTCGTTTAATGTTTAAAGGAGTTATCTGTATCAGTGCTTTGCACGATGAAAGGGATACAACAAAATTTGTGGGGTCCATAGAATATATGTTGTTTTAATAAACTACTAAATATCGGGAAACAATGCGAAAATGGATTGTATAAGCTTAGGTGGACAACAATAGTAACAATCGGCGTGAAATGTCTGAGACTTAGTGTAACATTTGTAAAAATCGGGTCTTCAAAACCCGCTCCGTTTTGTAATCAAGTGCCAAGTTATAAAAGTTACATTAAATATTTATGATTATTTTGAGTTAAAACGATACATAATTAATAAATAAACTAAACTATAAAAATTATATTTGATAAAAAGTTAAAATAAAAAAAATAAAAAAAATATGAAGCTGCCGGGAGTCGAACCCGGGTCAGCCAAGACTCTTCAACAACTTAACACTCACTCCCTAAACCACTCCGCCACATTATGTTTTCTGCTAACTCTAGGAACACAAATGAATTTTATACACAAACTCAGTTAAAACCGATGGCGCCATTTGAGAAACGGTAATCGGCAAACCAAGCGTCAAATCGATTGTTTACCTCACACATTCAGTTTATAACCGATGCACGACGGTTTTTAATCAATCGGAAATTGATTAAACTTAAAGACTCATCATTGTTGATTTTAAAACCGAAAAACAACATCAAGTTCAGAATTACACAAACTCCAGACCACTCTCGCGATTCAGAGAGATCATACCAATACTCCAATTCCTTTTCGTCGCATTTTCAGACCATCAGAGCGCCTAAAACAGCTCGCCGGAATTCTCTGCAAAAGTCGCCGGAAAACCGTATTCAACTCAAACCGGTAAAATACTTCCACTTTACGGTTTCAATCTATTGTTAGAACCTTACTAACATTAACCCATCGCTCAAAATCAACCACAGACGACATTGCTGGACTTTCTGTGTTCGCCGGAAAACTTCTGGAATTGCCGGAAACTCGTTAATTACCGGTATGCACATTCCAACGTACTGATAATCAATACTCATTAGTTCAATTTCATATCTAATCCCTTAAACCTGTTAATAGATTCTCTCAGCCGAAGGTTTCAAAAACAGAGCCGACAAGTTTCGCCGGACTCTCTGAAGAAGACAATCTGTTCGGTATCTTCTTTCCCCAAACTTTTCGGTTCAATGCATTCAAACTGGACATCATGTTTATTAACTAAATTAATCACGAATCGGTTGTTTGTTTGATGACTGCGTTTGTAATGAAGAAGACGAATTCAGTGAAGACATAAGATTAATTAAAATCGGAATTATAAACGGGTTAGACATACAGTCCAGCGGTGGACTGTGTGCAAACAAAAACTATACACGTCCCGAGTTCGATCCCTGCTACACGCACACCTTATATTATAACGCGCCTTTTTGTTTAAAAACTAAACCGGGATAACCCAGTTAGTTGTTAAGTATAATAAAAACCGAGATATTAACCAGGTTAGACACACAGTCCAGCGGTGGACTGTGTGCAACATAAACTACACGTCGCGCGTTCGAAACTCGTCACGAGCACCGGTCCGATTGAATTAAAATGTTTTTGCAAATAAAGGAAATTCAGTTAAATCGAATAAGTGTATAAATATAATTAAAAACTAGATTATTTCGGGTTAGACACGTAGCTCAGTTGGTAGAGCTGCGTGCACGCGAACGGGAGGTCGCCGGTTCGAATCTCACCCGGCGCAGATTAATTCGCTGACCGAACCGGTCAACGCTAAAAAAAATAATATTTTTTTTTATTTTTATTTATTTAATTTAATTTAAAAATCAATTAAAAATACTTAAAAATAACATTTTTAAAGATAGAAAACAGCTATAAACTCACAAAAATATATCTAAAAATTTCATTAAAATCCTTAATAAAATCCATCCATTTAATATATTTTTCCATTATTATTTAGGTTAGTATTCCTCGTTGATCCGCTCATCTAAATCGTGCGCATCTCACCATCTCCAATCCAACGCACCCAATGTGAGTGAATCTTACAAATTCCCCGTTTTAATCACGTTTTGGGGTGTATCATGTGTCTTTGTATATATATATTATTACTAAACTATTGTGCATTCATCATATCATGAACTTGTGTATTCAGTTTGTTGCTGTTAAGTAGTTTATCATTGGATGCAATTTATTATTCAGTACATGCAATTTCATAGGCCGCCGCTCCCCATTACATTATGAGCGTTGAGCATGTTCCCCATTTTATTATGCGGTTGAACCTGGCGTGCCCACATACGATCGGCTCCGTTTGATTGAGCCTTGATCGCACAGTTTCATTTTCATTTTCAGTACATGCAATACGATCGGCTCCGTTTGATTGAGCCTTGATCGCACAGTTTCATTTATGTTATTTACAGTATGATGTTGGTATGTTCATGTATGCTGCCATGTGTTATTGTATGATATAGTTGTGACTGCTATTTGCCATTACTTGATTATTTACATTTGCTCATCTATGATTATGCATAATTTTTCATTGATAAACTAACCATAAAATCATTATCAAATGTTTATCTAATAAGATTCACTCGCCAACTTATGTTGACCCAAAAACCTCCATTTTACACATGATACAGGTGAAGCAGCTGCAGCTAGGAACACATAGGACTTGGACTAGAAGAATAAAACTATTTAGTGTTGGGATTGTTATGCTTGGCTTATTTTCCTTGTATTGAATGAACATGTTTGGATTTTTGAAATGTAACTTTGACTTTATTAAATATGAAACATATTAGTAAATGTCATGAGCTTTGGTGATAACCCAATTATGCCCCGACTCTTATTCCGCTGCGGGTCGGGGTGTGAGACTTAGTGTCTTTATATCAACGTTGCATCTAATAATTTCAATATAACAGGTATGATCCCCTGGCACGTATTCTCACAAAAATACAAACTGTAAATATTTGATTTTTGCATGTTTACATTTATGAAATACAAAATTAAAAATCCAAAAAGATTTTATGTCTATGTTAATGTTGAATGTTGAACAGACCAACGAGACTGTTGGGAAACTGTTTGTGTGTGGAAACGTGTGATGGCACGTTAACGTCAAATCTAAAAGATACAGATCCATAACATCGTTCTAGGGGGAGACTTCGGTTTCTCTTGAATATATTATCCGAGCAGATCAAGGCTGCAGATCAAAGATTTATAGCTATGTCCAAGGGAGAGAATGTTAGTGTATATTTCGTATGTCCATAGCATAGAAATCGTGCACTATATCGAGTCTTAAGTATGTATATCTTTGTATAGAGATTCGATAGGATATGGTGAGTTATGGAGAGTTTAGAGAGTGTGGGAGATACGAGAGTGCATGAGCAAGACCTTGCACATAAGGCCATGCGCTATAAGGATCGTCATGCTCTATAGATCCCATGACGCGCACAAGGGTGGGGATGCTCAATCTCATTTCCCTATAGATACCCTTGTGATACTCATTTGTAAGCAAGTCCTCTCATTACACGCCCTTTATAAAGGAGTCAATTACAGGTGAAACTTTGTCCATTTGTACTCAAACTTGTATGTTAATGAACTTATACGTTTAAATTTACAATTCGTTCATGATTACGAATCGATTCGACGGATTCCCCACGTTGAACCATTTAAACATAAAATTCGGCGTGTTTAAGATCCGGCATCAGGAATCTACAGTTGTGGCTGTGATGGCTGGATGTTAGTGATAACGGTGGCGGCGGTGGTGGTAGTGGTGGTGTGTGTGTATGTGAGAGTTGTATATGTGAATATATGTTATTATATATATAATAAAATATCACTGATAACAATTACACACACACACATATATATATATAGGGAAAAGATATATAAGAAACTTTTATTATTGAGAAAACCTAGAAAACTGTAACCTCCCAACATTTTTTTTTGAAAAATATTACACATGTTTTTAAGGGTTTGAGCCAAAAAAAAATAATAAAAAATAAAAAATACTGACCAATTTTTTTAACTAAACAAGTTTTTGTGTAGCATCTTGATATACTATGTTTGATACGCAATTTACCGGTCAAATTCGTTACATTTTAATGAGTTCGTATGTGATTTTCCCATATTTTCGATACTTATTTGATTACTTCATGACTTTGTAGGACATGGAGTAAAATCAAGCATTTGGATTGAGAAAACGAGGCAAACCAAAGAATAAAGTAAAAACTGAGGAAAGACAGTGTGAAGTAAAGAGTCTGAACTTCAAACAGCCATACCTTGAGTCAGGAAATGAGTTACGTTGCGTATAATATATGAATTTGGAGTAGCTCGATGAGAATAATCCAAATTTGAGTTTTTATAGACCCCTTGTGGACCGCAAGGCCAAAGCCTTACCGTAGCAAGGCTATGGCGGAAAAGAAAAAAAGCGGTGTCCCTTACGGTCCGCAAGGCATGCGAAAAACAAAAAAAAAATAAGTTTTTAAACCCTATCAACCGTACGGTTTCATATATTCATAAACGAGACAAACCACAATAGTTTAGAGATGATTTTGGAGCTTTCTTAAAGATAACAAGGCTAGGGATTGAAGGATTGAAGCTTAGAGCGCTAAAGGTTCAGTTTTACACTTGATTATCCACTGTATCACCATAGAATTCATGTTTTGCATTGTTTTGATTACTTTTCTTAACATGTTCTCTGAATTGTTGAACTTGAAACCCGTGTTTGATTCAATTATGAAAATGAATAGCTAAACCTTTAGGCTACCTATGTTGATTTGATGATTATTTTGTGATTTACAACTTTCGGTTTTGGATAATACAATTTTGGCTTAATGTTTTGGTAAAATATCTATGTGTTGTTGATGATAATGTGTATGAATGTTATTAGTAATCGATCTACATGATCGTTTCTTTGCGTTTTCTCTAGTTTGTTGCTTTGGTAGTTACAAACATAGGGTTTTGCATGATTTTTCCCTAGACTTTATGTTAGTGGTTTGATCTTGTGATTTCTTGTCTTAGATAACCTTTTAAGCAACCTTGCGAGTCAGTGAATTTAGTGTTTAGCCACTCTTGAGACTGGGAGGAGATAGAGTGTCGGTTTGTCTAGTTCTTAGGTTTTGGGTAAAGGTGAGACTGGAGATGATCCTTGCTTATTTGCTTTACCTAGTAAACTTGAGTTATTATCAACAACCTTAGATTACCCCTTCATACTTTAGGGTGTGTTGTGATTAGCGAGACCGGGAGGTGAGCGAGTCATTTGGGTACCTTAGACCGAGAGGTGATCCAAACTAGAAGCCGGTGATTTTCACGCTCATCTTAGGATCTTCTGAGAGTTGTTAGTGAAATCGGGAGGTTATCTTGTAGTCTTCAGGGTTTTCTTGAGTTAGCCGTATTTTAGGAACCCGGTAGCCATTCCATTGTCCCACCCGAGAGTTGTAGATTGCAGGTAGGATTCTAGACCTAGGTAGTTGTTTCCTCATAACATCTGAATTTCTCTCTAGGTGTCCTATGTTTCTGCTCTGTTTTTGCTTGCGTTTATTTATTTGCTTTATTTAATATTTAGTTTTGAAAAACCAGTTTTCTCAGAACAAAACCAAGTTATTAGGGTAGGGGTCGATAGAGGTCTAGTATCAAAAGTCGCTAGATTGTATCCACAGTTCGATAGCTCGGATTTACTTTAGTTATGACTGGTACACTTGCCGGTAGAGTGTGGTTTACGTGTTTTTTCCAACTTTAAAACTTGTTGAATTTATTTAAGACACATTTCACATATCACATATGTAACAGTCATGTGTAACATATGTTACCGTCGTGTTGTGCAAAACTTGTTTATTTTCTTTTAAATATCATCTTGGCGCTTTTTTGTGTTTTTGCTCAAAACTCTAACAAATATGTATATTACATGTGTTAATTTTTCAAAAGGAAAAAAATGTTAAGATGTTAGAGTTTCCTTTGATTTCCAAATAACTATAAGTTTTCTTTCAATACTTACACTATATATATATATATATATATATATATATATATATATATATATATATATATGTGTGTGTGTGTGTGTGTGTGTAAATGATTAAAAAAGAAAGATGTAAAAAGGGTTTTTGTTGAAATGGCAAAAACAAAAGATAAATGTAAAGCGACCAAAGTACCCTGACTTAACTAAGATTTTTAGACGGAGTTAGGGCGTTTGATGAATGCCAAAAAATGGAATCTTCAAAGATACATATAAGAAAAAAAATATTTGGACTAAAGTGACATTTTTAGCTAAACCATATGAACTAAAATGACAATTTACTCGTAATTTTTATAAAAATGTAACATATATTTATATTCTATAATATTTATGCAACAGACAAAAAAATTGGTGCAAGAACTATCAAAATTCAAGTTCAAGAATGGCCCGGGCATTTTGCGATGGATGCCTTTGAAAGAAAAAGACATTTAAGTGCCTGCTATAAGAGAACAAATATGCATAATATCAATGCCAACAACGAAGGAAGCATGGCCGTATTGGAATCGTTGGGCACCACCGAAAGTGAATTATTTCTCTTGGAGGGCATCTCTTGATAGGATCCCTGCAAAGGTTACACTCATTTACCGTGGTGTGGGAATTCAAGATGGTTTGCGCTCTAGATGCGGGCTCGTTGAAGAGTCCGTTGATCATCTTCTAGTGAAGTGTTTGGTATCTAAATCCATATGGTGGAGCATACCGGTATGGTTGAAGTTCCTTATCCCTTTGGAAATTGTTTCATGTCAGCACATGATTGGAATGGTGAGCAACGCAAATGGTTCGGAGGATTGGAAAAAGATGACCAGGGTGGTAATTACCGACAATATGTGGCAGAAATAGAAATGATTAAGAATTCAACGGGACCAACAAGTCAGTGCTAAGAATGGTGGAAGAAATTAAAGTGATGTCGTTTTTATGGTTAAAAGGTAGATCAAAATTCATAATTTAAATTAGGAGAAGTGGTGCGAGCTCAATATTAGAGATGTAAATATATATTATACTTTTTTTGTTGGGTTTTATAGCTATGTTTGACCATGTTCTTGAGTTAAAAAAAATATATCAGAAACGTACACATTATCATTATCAGTTACTTTAAACCAAGGCCGTCTTTGAGGGGGTGCGGGGTGGGCGACGGCAAAGGGCCCAAACCCCTCAGGACCCAAATGTTTTTAATTTTGTATAGAATTTACGTTGTATAATATATATATATATATATATATATATAATAGGGATCCTAAGAGAAGTCCACCCTATTTAAGAAACTTAAGAAACATTATGGACCACACATTTCCCTAGCTTTTCATAATATACGCTTATGTATAGTTTAAAATTGACTATATACATATGTGTATAATCCAATATACATATATGTATATAGTTAATTTTAAACTATACGTATGTGTATATTACGAAAAGCTTAGAGAAATGTGTGGTCCAGAATGCTTCTCAAGTTTCTCAATTAGCCAAGTGCTTCTCACATGATCATAACCCTGTAAATATATAGTTTAAAATTGACTATATACATATGTGTATAATCCAATATACATATATGTATATAGTCAATTTTAAACTATAAGTATGTGTATATTACGAAAAGCTTAGAGAAATGTGTGGTCCAGAATGCTTCTCAAGTTTCTCAATTAGCCAAGTGCTTCTCACATGATCATAACCCTGTATATATATAGTTTAAAATTGACTATATACATATGTGTATAATCCAATATACATATATGTATATAGTCAATTTTAAACTATACGTATGTGTATATTACGAAAAGCTTAGAGAAATGTGTGGTCCAGAATGCTTCTCAAGTTTCTCAATTAGCCTAGTGCTTCTCACATGATCATAACCCTGTATATATATAGTTTAAAATTGACTATATACATATGTGTATAATCCAATATACATATATGTATATAGTCAATTTTAAACTATACGTATGTGTATATTACGAAAAGCTTAGAGAAATGTGTGGTCCAGAATGCTTCTCAAGTTTCTCAATTAGCCTAGTGCTTCTCACATGATCCTAGGCTAATTGAGAAACTTAAGAAGCATTCTGGACCACACATTTCTCTAAGCTTTTCGTAATATACACATACGTATAGTTTAAAATTGACTATATACATATATGTATATTGGATTATACACATATGTATATAGTCAATTTTAAACTATACTATGTATATTACAAATCGAGTGGACTTCTCTTAGGATCCCTACCCTATACACACACACACACACACACACACACACACACACACACACATATATATATATATAGGGAGAGGATCATGAGAAAACTAGATATAAATGAGAAAACTAGAAAACTAACTCAAAAAGCAAAAAAAAAAACCATAAAAAACATACACATTTTTTTTTACAATTTTTTTATAAAAAATCGCTGGATTTTATGTATAAAAAACTTTTTTTCCAAAAAAAAAAACTTGTACTGCACATGTGCACTATATGTGTAGTACACATGTGCATTATATGTTTTTTTTATTTTTTTTAAAAAGATTTTTTTATATAATATATATAGCGAATTTTAATAAAAAAAATAAAAATAAATTGATATGTTTTTTTTGGCTTTTTTAGTTAGTTTTTTGGTTTTCTCATTTAAACTAGTTTCTCATGATCCATTCTCTCTCTCTCTCTCTCTCTATATATATATATATATATATATATATATATATATATACATACTGAATCGAAAGATGACACAAACAAACTCTTGTCCGGGTGGTTATTGCCTTGCTTAAAACACAAGGAGAAGCGAGTTCTAATTCTGACGTCTCTAAATTCTCTACTTTAGCTACATATCATATTTAATGTCTAATTTTATCAACTATATCTTTCCATTTAATTAATAAATTATAACAAAACTTAGTTAAAAAGAACTATTTAATTTACTTTCACATACATTCGAATGATTAAATAATTGATGAGTTTATTAAACATGGAAGCTTTGTGAATAAGGTTCAAAATTTTTATTTTGCACTAGGCCAATTTTTTTTTTCAATATTCGGCGACGACCCTCCTTTAAACTATATATAAAATATTTACATTACAATATTCCAATATAAATGTGCTCATAAATTCCACCAAGAAATTTCCACCAAATAAATCATTAACATCACAATGAAATTACACATCAACAATAATTACAAAACACGACTTAAACAACGACCTTTTCCTATATAAATAACACCTGCAAAGCACCTTCGGCACCACGCTATTCCGCTGCACCACCTCTCATTCGGTAAACCATCTCTTTGCCCATTCAATTCTAAAATCTCTTAAGGGCTTTCATGATCTGAAATTGTCATACTATAAACTTTTTTCTAATCTAAATGATATGGTATGCTGAATTTAGGTTTTCAAGAACGTGTGTTTGATCAATTTCATACTCAATTCACATGATTAATTTCGTTTTATGTGATGTTGGGGTTCTTTAATTTCAATTTGGGATGGTGGGTTTGGTTGTAATTGTGTAAATTTGTTGTGAGATTACTGTAGGCAAGCTGTTCGATAAAATATCTCTGTGAACAGAGTCACTGGTAACGACAGTAAATTGTCTGTTTGAGTTGGGTTTTCTTGATCTGAGATTATTATACTGTAAACTTGTGTTTGATCTTATTGTGAATGATATGGTTTTGCATGCTGAATTTAGTTTGAAGTTAGGTTTTCAAGAATGTGTGTTTGATCAATTTCACACTCAATCACATGTTTAATTTTGTTTTATGTGATCTTGGGGTTCTATAATTTTAATTTGGGATGGTGGGTTTGGTTGGGATTGTGTGATTTGTTGTGAGATTAGTGTAGCCAAGGTGTTTGATGAAATGACTCTGTGAAGGAAGACATGTTAATGAGTTTGGTTGTGTTGGTTTTAGTGTGATATTATGGGGAACTTGCTCTGTTTGGTTCAAGTAGATCAGTCTACTGTTGCTATAAAGGAGACTTTTGGGAAGTTTGATGATGTTCTTGAGCCGGGCTGTCATTGTGTGTGCCTTGGATATTCGGAAGTCGGCTTGCTGGACATCTTACTCTCAGGGTTCAGCAGTTGGATGTCAAGTGTGAGACCAAAACAAAGGTTTTTCTTTCTCTTTGAATGGCCCTTTAATTATGTTGATGATTCATGTGAATTTATGTTGGCTGAACAAATATAAACTCCTTGAGTGTCGAGTGGTAGTGATTGCTGAACAAGTATAAGATTGAGATCTTTGTTGAGGAGTGACTTAAAGAAGTGAGTTGTTTGGAATTCTATATTGGCGTATCATAACAAAAAAATTCGATAAATTGTGTAGTATCTTACAAAGTTGCAACTAATCTTTTCTTACTTTTTAAAAACTCTGTTCTAACAAATTTGCGACTGATCTTTTACTTTTTAAAAACTCTGTTCTAACAAATTTGCGACTAATCTTTTACTTTTTAAAAACTCTGTTCTAACAAAATCTCTTTCCTCTCAACTTCTTTTCAATTTTTATATGAATTTTACTTGACCCGTGCCATCGTCAGATACATGCTCAATTTGGGGATGATTTAAATTTGGGTATATTAGCGTTAAGTGATGAGTTTTCAATGTTTAAAATGCATGTATATACGTATTATCAAATGCAAATCTGAACCATAAAGACTTACATGGAGGAACATGCATTATTTTGGTTGAACAAGAGTCATATAAACAACCCTTGGTTGAATATTAATATTTCTCACTGTAACGCGGCATGTTTTATATTGTTTTTTCAGGACAATGTTTTTGTCAATGTTGTAGCTTCGATACAATATCGTGCTCTGACTGATAAGGCGAGTGATGCGTTCTACAAACTTAGCAACACAAGGGCCCAAATCCAGGCCTATGTTTTTGATGGTATATATCCTTTTTTGTTTTAAACTTTATATGTTATCGGTAATATGAACGTTTATTCTCAACTTCTAGTTATACGAGCTAGTGTTCCAAAGCTTAATCTTGATGATGTATTTGAGCAAAAAAATGAGATTGCCAAGGCTGTGGAAGAAGAACTTGAAAAGGTAAATTATCAAATCAACGAGTCACTATATGTATATGAAGAGCAACTTGCAAAACACTAACAGTTGCCAAGGCTGTGGAAGAAGAACTTGCACAACACTAAATTATCCTACTTGCTATAATTGTTATGTGTTTTGCAAGTTGCAAAAGGTTAATTTATTAATGGTAGGAGAGTATACTGAATTATTAGTGGTAAATCGCTATATATATAAATTTAGCATGATATTAAAATTACCGATATCCCACCGCGATAACCGATATCTCAAATATAGGTCCTTGACCGATATCCGATATTTTACCTTTACTTAGATCTTGAATTGCTTGTGACATGATTCTGTTATAGGCAATGTCTGCATATGGTTTTGAGATTGTTCAGACTTTGATTGTTGATATCGAACCAGATGAACATGTGAAGAGAGCAATGAACGAGATCAATGCAGGTAAAGCTTGTTATCTACGCATCTCCTGATTATCATCCCATCTTCAGTTGTCGCATTTATATCATTTATATCGTAGGGAAATGGGTCAAAAACTGGTCGAAAGTCACCCAAAATGTATTTTTAACAAATAAGACGCACTTTTTTCATTCATTAAAAAAATGTTATTAAAATAATATAACTATTGTAAGCATATTTACACACTAATGATACTATATATTTAACTTCTAGCTACATGTAACACTTTTGTTTTACAATTTTACCATAATATTTTTTATTTATATATTTAAGTTTCTTAATTTGCAAAGAGGCCTTTTCTGCTTCTTCAAAATCATTTATTTTTATATTAAACTTTATTTTCTTCTATTTCCCAAACTTCGGTTTTTTTTTTGCTTGTTTTTTTTTATCCGAACACGTTAATTTTTATTCACGCGTACGGTAGTTTTGCTTTTTATCTACAGTTACGAGGATTATCAACGACGTCTAGGTTTCGTTTTTCTTATATAAAAGTACGTATGTACGTTTCGCGAAAGACATTAATTTTTTCGCGCATACGGCATTTGAAGTTATGGAGGTTATCAACAACGTCCATGGTTTGCTTTTCTCCTATAAAGTTATGTATGGTAACGTGTCGACGTTATTCTTTTCATGGTTTTACAGTACTATTTTTTCTGTTGCTATACCGTAATAAAAACGGATCATTACCAACCAAGTGCTCGCCGCAAAGCACGGAGTAAAAATACTAGTTTAATAAATAACTAAAAAACTTGGACAAAATTGTTTTTGGTCAAACCCAATTTGACCATAACCAAAACTACCCATTTGATGGACTCGGTTATTTTGCAGCTGCAAGGCTAAGGGTGGCGGCTACTGAGAAAGCCGAGGCTGAAAAAATTCTACAAATCAAGAGAGCCGAGGGTGAGGCTGAGTCCAAATACCTGTCTGGTTTGGGTATTGCGCGCCAACGACAAGCGATTGTGGATGGATTAAGAGATAGCGTGTTGGGTTTCTCGGTCAATGTGCCAGGGACCACGGCTAAAGACGTAATGGACATGGTTCTAGTGACTCAGTATTTTGACACCATGAAAGAAATTGGGGCTGCATCAAAATCGTCTGCTGTGTTTATTCCTCATGGACCTGGTGCTGTTCGTGATGTGGCTACTCAGATACGCGATGGTCTTCTTCAAGGCGGTGCTGCTGCTAGTTGATTTTCGGAGTTTGATGGCAAGATCCGTTCAATGCAATCGTAAGAGTACAGTTTCATGCTTTCTTAAGTAATCGTGGTTTTTGTTTTCAACTATGTGAAGCTTTTGAGTTTGTGCTATGTCTGTGTATATGGGGTTATGAAATGAGGTCTAGATGGATATTTCCCGCTTGAATATGGTTTTCTAATTCAGTTTTAAAAAGTGTGGGGTTCTGAAACCAGTAGGAATCGAAATATAATGTATTATGATCTCACAATATGAAACCACTACAAGCGTTCATTTGCGGGGAACGAAGTCGCTTGATGGAATCGCATAGATTCATATCCTCCAAAGTTTAACAAAATAGAAGCCCTGTTTTCTTTTACAAGTATATCGATCTAGCTTTTTGGGTAGAAAATCTTCAAAGGGGTAACATTTTAGAAAAAAGGGGAAACGAAATCGAAAGAACGTCAAAAACCGTCAAATTTTTCAAAATTTACATTACCGCAGAGCGCCAAGGGGTAGCGTAGGCTACCCCTTATAAGGTAGGTCCGCCCCTGTATATGTCCATGATTATGATTACACTCAGGTTGTTCACGAGCCAAGCTGAGGCTGACACAGGCTTAGCTTGAGCTTGCCTCAAATCAATGAGCTGGCCTGGCTAGTTTGGTAGTCTGATCCGCTGTTTTTACACCAAAGACAGCTCACAAAAGGCTAACTCATGGTTGCACTCGATTGCCTGTAACCTAGTGAATAAAGTTCTTGTTGGATAGTTATTAAACAACGAATTTGCAGAAAAATATTCCCATATAGCTGACTCGGAAACCATAAATCATGCTATGCTATCAGATCGAATTCCTGTCAACTTTTGATCGGATTGGAGTCTAATCATTATACATAGCTGGTTCATAGGAATTCAATAAAATTGGAATCTAAATTCCATCTCTTAAGTTGTTTGGTTCACATAATTTGTTAGAATTGGAATCTCAATTTCAATCTTTATGTGTTTGGTTGACAATGGAATTTGAATTGGAATTTAGCATGAATTCCTTCAAATGCCTTCAACTAAAGGAATTCAAAATCTTTCCTATATGTGAAGGAATTAAAGTAAATTCATGGGAATCTTTGACCGTTTCGACTCACGTTTCGACACGAATTGTTTTGATTCGACCCGTACTCTTTCCGTCCGTACCGTTCCGATTCGAACCGTTCTGATTCAAGTTGTTTCAACCTGTAACGTTTCGATTTGAACCGTTTTGACGCGATGCGTACTGTTTCCATTTGTACGGTACTGTTTCGTTTCGAACCGTTTCGACTTGAATCGTTTTGACCGAATAGTTTCGACACGAGCCGTTTTGGCCGGAACCTTTTCGGCCTTTTACCCGTACAATTTTGACACGAACCATTTCGACCTGAATCGTTTCAACTCGTACTGTTTGGCCCGAACCTTTTTGACCCATACCATTTCAACATGAACCGGGGGTGGTGGGGGCGGGGTATAGATTCTAATTCATTTGACGACCAAACACATCAAAAATGGAATTAAGATTCCAATTCCAACAATTTCTAATTCTTATTGGTCATTTTGGTCCCGTAGACCTTTACACTATTTAGAGTAAATTGTCAAAATCGTCCCTGAGGTTTAGGCATGTTTGTCAATTTCATCCAAAACAACTTTTTTGTACCATATTGTCCTTCACTTTTGAGATTTTTTGCTATTTTCATCCAAACGTCTAACTTTTTGGCCAAAATTGTCTCTGAGATTTGGTATTTTTTTGTCATTTTCATCCAAATATTTGACAAAAAAATAAAGAAAATTAGACTTTTGGATGAAAATAGCAAAAAATCTCAAAAGTGAAGGACTATCTAGTACAAAAAAGTTGTTTTAGATGATACTGGCAAGCATGCCCAAACCTTACGGACGATTTTGGCAATTTAATCCACTATTTATGACCCGAAGTAGATTATCCATTTACTCGTGGTATTCTTTAAATGTATTTGGTGTCAATGCACCCATTTTATCTTTGAAAGAAAAATTATTTACCTTGTCTTTTCTTTTATCTGCCAATCATGGCCCTTTTAATCATGACGCTAATTTATTTCTATTTCAACTATGGCCCTTAGACCATGTTTGATCTGCGTTGGCAATATTTCCGTTTCTATGACCCCGTGAGTCATTTATGTGCCACATTCACTTGCCATTCATTTATGATCTGCGTTGGCAATATTTCCGTTTATCCCAACTGGGTGATGGTCACTTGTGCCTAAGCCTGGCGCAAGGGTCAAATGGCACTGATCACTCGTCACCACCCAGTCACAACTACCATCTTTAGTAGAAACCACCGCATTTTGTGTCTGTTGCCTAAAACACCCATTCTCATACACAGATGAGACATCATCTGATGGTATCCGCGTGCGCATCCGTGTGATCGTAGTCCATGACTAGATCGTTTTCCGTTCGGACAACTCTTTCGCTTCTATGACTTCGCATGTCATTTATGCGTCGGTTTGTCTCACGCTTCCCGTTACCCGGATTTGCGTCTACATTTCGTTACAACCCATTACCCGGGTTCTTTATCCTAATGTATTAACGCTCTCGTTACCTGGTTTGCGTTTTCATTTATATTCACTCACGTCCCATTAGCCGGGCTCGTTATCTTAATGCTTTAACGCTCCCGTTACCTGGTTTGCGTTTACATTTATTTTCAAACATTATACTTCATTTGACTCATTTGACTCGTCTGTGAAATCCATCACTTATGAACAATCAAACCTGATTCCTTATTTGACCCGTTTGACTTGTTCGTGTGAAATCCATCACCTAACAATCAAACCTCATTCCTTATTTGACCTGTTTGACTTGTTCATGTAAAATCCATCACTTATGAACAGTCAAACATTATTCTTTATTTGACCCGTTTAACTTGTTCGTGTGAAATCCATCACTTATGAACAGTCAAACCTTATCCTTTATTTGACCCGAATTACTCCTTTTTAACTCATCCCATTAGCCTCATCTTTACTATATCGGACGTATATGTGCTCATTATAAGAAGTTCATGGTATCATGTGTTTACTACTTACTTGGCCAGGGTAAGCAATTAACACATGGTACGCGTGACCTTATTATAACTATCACATTACTTCCTATGTAAGTAAATCCTCGATTCATGTCCATATTTCTGATTTTATTTGGAAAACCTTGTTTAATTGTTATTTAAAAATTATTAGTTGCCAAACATATAGCATGTTTTCCTTTTTATAAAACTTTTATGCAATCACATTCTTTATATGATCATTACTTTTCCTCAATAGAATCTTATTGATAATGTCTACTTGGATGGTCACCCCATTTGAGTTTCTAAATCTGAACTTTTTTATTGTTTTGTTATTCACGATTGTGAATAACGCGTATTCCCCACCCAATTTCTCTTGGAAACATCATCCTGGATAGGTATCCTATCCAGGTTTCCCAAGTTTTATATTCCCATATGTAACTGTCATTCATTACTTGAATGTTGCATAATACCGTTCATATAATAATATAAAGTGTGCACCTGGGTGATACTCGCCCTGATGGGCTTTCATTGTCGTTCGAGCTTTATTCGGTATCATCACTTGGTTTAGGTCCTTGATGAGCATGCTCTACTTGTCATACTTTGGACTATTCTGTCATCACATTGATCATTTATCGAACTCTCGTCATATTTAGATGTGAGCGTCATTCAACTAAAACGTTCACAAAGTTAGTAACGTTGAAATTAATAAGCGCCCGCACTAAATACAAGGCTTTCTACAATAATTGTTAACACAAGTAATTCGCTAAGTATACCGGTCTTTTACCAATTTATTTGAGGTAATGTGTGTTCAGACGATGGCCCTATGTGTTATTTACAACACTTTTAACCATTCTAGACCGTTAATATTCATAATAACTTACTGGATCATGCGACCAAACCTCGAACCGAACACATTTAATCTTTAACCTTAAGCTCTGATTACCAACTTGTAAGACCCTTACTTAATTAACCAAAATTTTATAACAGATTTGCAATTATATATTCATAATGCAAATACAAAACCATACGTCATTGTATGGTCATTAAAAATTTAGACCATTTTAAAAAGGATCACTACATGTTAACGATGTTCGGTTTGATAAACGTCTAAACCAAAATGCGGAAGCTTGAACTTTGATCATGTTCGGTTCTTCGCTAAGCTTGATCGTCATCCGGTGCTTCAAACCATTACCTATATTTTATAAATCTGAAATTCGTTAGTTATAAGGAGTTTATAACGTATCTAATTAAGTCTGAATGCCAAAAATAACAAAACAACAAATATTCCAAACTAACCCGCCGTAAGCTACGGCTCTCTACCGTAGCTTATGGCTATTGATTTCTGTTTAAACAGCAGACGCCTACCGTAGCTTACGGCAGGCTGCCATAACTTACGGCAGGCTGAGCTGCAACTTTTCCAACATTGCCTTTTTTACGTAAAACTCCGTAACTTCTCGGATATTCAATCTGATTCACTTCAAACTTGTTTCTAAATGATCGTAAAACATTTTCATACGTAATTAACCTAAAATCCTTAAACCGAGTTCATAACTTTATGAATTACGCAACCATTACCCGGTTTATGCGCATTTTTATTTTGACCCTTATGATTTAAGCACTTAAGCTTAATTTATCTGCATCTCTTCATATCTCCTATTCCCACTATAAGACCTTCATTCATCTATCATCACAACTTCAATTGTGATGGGATATGATAGGAAAGTCATTATATTCCTATTCTACCATCGAGTTTGACACTTTTACGAAAATGACCCCTTATGTAGCATTAAGCCGAAATGGTTTAAACCTTCCAGTTTATACTACCGAAAAGATTGACCACATTATAAAAGTCATATTTAAACTACCCTTAAGGGTCGTTTGCCCGTTTGTCATTCGAGAGCGTTTTGGTCAATGTTAGTCCTTTTAACCACGAAGGACATTTAAAAGCTTGTTTTGACCAAGTGGGAACTTTTAACCCATGTTCTATTTAAAATCATTGTGTTCCTAAGAACATAATATTTCCAATTTAAATTATTAGATATATCTTACTTTAGGTAATCCAATGTCCACCCATGACTCGTTTAACTCTCATCGGACCCTATGTCCTCATTGAGAGTATGATCCATTACACATACCTAGCTCGGGTCATAGCATTGACCCATTTAATACCTTATATTGTTAATTTCTAATTAAAAGAAATGCAAGCCATATGCTATTCTTCATGTGAGCACAAAACTCGACAAGCAACCATTTAACCCGTTTGGCCTAAATGACCATTTTACCCGCCTCTTGACTTATCCTTATTGCATTGGGACAACCAAAGAATATGTATTGTGAGATGGTATTTATTTACCATCTCACCCATTTAGCCCGATTCGGTTTCCACCATATGATCATATTACTTAAAAGTGTTTCTTTATTTTGTTTGACCCATTATGGCCTACGCCATAGGGTGTTGTTTCAAAACTCATTATTTATCTGTCAACTCGTGACCAGATTACCATTTTACCCTTTTTACCCGTTATGGTTTACACTATAAGGTAACTTTTCAAAACTCCTTGTTTATTCGTCAACACGTGACCAAATTACCGCTTTACCCTTTTTACCATCAAATATGGTTTCTTACCATTTCACTTGTTCTGACCCGTATCGATTCGCGTCAGGAATGTCATATTTCAAAGACTCATTTCAAATACTAGATCACTTTATTCTTACCCAATACCTAAGTAGATGTTCTACTTAAAAGATGTAAGCTTTACTTACCTTGCATTCGATTATGCTTTTCCCGCGTTTTTTATTCGTTTGACCCACTTCTTCCCAAGCTTCCACCTAGCTTGTCAAGCGTCAACCTACCATTTATCATTCGCAAGATGGTTAGATTAGTCATCATTTATTACTATTCCACCTTACGGACTTTATATCAAATTTACCGTCTGATCCTATATAGGTCAGTTTGACTTTTATAAGTCAACTACCTATTAACATATGTAAATGCACAATTAAGTTCAACAAACTCATTTAGGTATTCCATCAAATACCCGGTAGTCATTATTTTTAGGCCACCATTTAACCACATTCCTAACCAAGTTCATGCAATCGTTAACATCAAGTGAACATAGTTTCAAGCATTGTACAATAACTTAGGATTGTTTCATCACCATGAAACAACCCATTGCATCATATGTATGAAATTTACTCAAACATCAAACTTAGCCAAATACTTTAAACATTCATAAACACATGATGAGTTCAAGTATCTATTAACATGAATATAACATCAATTTCATCATATTATCAAAACCCACTAAATTATCTACTTGTTAATTACTTACAAGTAATTTCACATCAAACATTTCAGAGTTCCATTATGTCTAACGAAATTAAGCATACATATACACTCAGTTTCATCTTTGGATCATAATCCAACAATCTAATTGCAAGTATTCTACTTGTCTCAAGTTATGACTTTCACCAAATCTAGGTTTTTAAACATATCTTATGATCCCATAGTCTAGGTGATCGATAATTCATGTTCATGCACGAATTTGAGGTCTAATTTCCCTTCAATTTGATGATCTTTGATGAACAAGGGTTTTGCTCCCTTGTTCTTCTCCTGGTCGGTACACACACACACACTTAGTGTGTGTTATGCTTTGTTTCATTTTTATTATCCAAGTTTCAGCTTTTTCCCTTTTGGTCCCTCCTTTTTGAGATTTTAATTATAAATGGATATCATCCAATATTTATTACTAACAATACAAACAATCAACTAGGTTAATTATTTCTCGTTATATTTATATATACACACACACTTTATATGGCTCAGTATTTTTGGGGTGTTACAATCAGTATACCCATTAGTGTTATAAAAATAATCCATGGGATTTTCATGTATATATATTTTTTAATTTTCTTTGTAATTTTATGTTCTAAAATCTATACAATATATTAAACTATGACAAATAACATACATATCATCATCAACATAATAGTATTTGAAATTTTGAAAAATGTAATATGTCATAATATTAATCTCAATAAATAATTGTGTTTCATAGCATATAAATGTGAATAATTTCATCAAAATTATATTACAAAAGAAAGTTTATATGTCAAATAATGAATCTAGTAGAATAATACATTGCTAAAAAAAGAAAGTTTTTTGGGTGTATGATTCGGGTAAATGGGTATATTGTTTGGGTAATCGGATCAGGTATCTTCTAATCCCATACCTGTGATTTTTTTTCCAATCCCATAACCGGCTCAATGCTCTTCAGGTATCAGTATACTCGTCCCAAATGCTTCAGTTTCTGGTATAACCTAGGTTACGGAGAAAACTGATGTAATACATGCAAAAAATATGGGAGTCTAGCACGACTCCCTCCTCCCTAACCTAGGTTTAGAGATCCAAGTCCAATAAAAAAATCAGAGGGTAGAGGATTCGATAATCCATACGATTGATCAATCTGCAATGTCGTGACGTTTTGGGTTCCAAAATCGAATCCACCATCCACACATCAATTTTTCTGGTTTGCAATTTGATTTATCAATCAGTTGATGGATCTGGGGTTTGGATGAAGGTGTAGAAGTTAGGTTCCAAAGATTTTTAATGGGTTTTAATGGTGAAAGGGGAGATGAAGGGGTTTTAATGGTGCAAGGTGTAGAAGACGGTCGTAAATGATAAAGAAGGTAAAATAGTGGGCATGTATTGATATATATTGAAGATGAAGATGGTGATGTCTGCAATGTGTAGCCTAGGAACGAGAAAAGAAAGTCAAACTGCCTTTTAATTAATATGGAGTCTGTACGTAGCTTTTAAAATCCGGCTCAATTCTTCAGAATTCTTTTAGGGTGCGGGTACCCCTTACCCGCTCGGAATATAATAATGTGGTTCAGCGGGTGGTGTTTGGTGGGTAGGGTGGTTGCCGAAGGAGAAATGGATGTGAAGTGCTATTTTTCAACGGGCTTTTGACCATTTATAATTTAAAAAAAAATTACATATCGTTTAATAAATTAAAATTTTATCATGTCACCTTCTCTATTTAAACCAACTCAATTCACCTTCTACACCATCTCAATATCTCTTCCATTTCACCACTTTTTTTTCTCTACATCCTTTTTCACCATATTTGATTAACATGGGTGGTGGTTATCCGTTTCCTACTAAATCGGTGGAATCTTCACACCGCCGACGATCAACACACTGTCGTAAACCCACAACCTTCAAAGCAACAACCTGTAAACCCATAGCCTTAAAACAATCGACAATCAACACATCACGCATACCCTCAACCTTCAAACCCACCACATTCAAACCCACCACCTTCAAACTCAGCGCCTACAAGCCAACCTCCTCCAATTTTTTAACACTGCCGTCTATAACGCATAGCGATTCGACTATGGAAGAGTTGAACTGGGGATATGACTATACTTTTAGTCAACTATAACTTGCAGGAATAAGAATTGGGGAGGCGTCTCATCCTACATAAGCAAACACTCTACCAACAAGCCCCAATACGACACAAGAAGTCCCAATTTGGGCTAAAGGCTACGAATTTAACTCCGGGGGAAATAAATAGGAAATACGTGGTCGAACGCTCAAAAAGCTCACCCTATCTAAATCCCGACGATAGGTTTGATGGTCATGATAGTGATCGTTTCATCTCGTCACCCGAATCCTTATTGGGTGATTCGGATTGAGTTTTATTTTTAGGAATGTATTAGTTTAAAATTGTGTGTTGAATGTTTATTTTTTATAAATGTATTAGTTTTAATTTTTAGGAATGTATTATTTTTATTACTTTTAGGAATGTATGATTTTTTTACTTTTATGAATGTATTAATTATTTGTGTGTAATTTTTTGTAATAAAAAAAGAAAAAAAAAGAAAGAGGGTAGGAAGTGTAAGTAGGGCCACCAATGAGGGTAGTTTTAAGTAGTGCGTGAATTAAGTGACACGGTGCACCAAGATTGGAGGGTGTTAGGGTTGGAAGGGCCAAATGACCCTTCCCGAATATGGTTTTCTTTGATAAAAAGGATATGAATAACCTTTTTTGTCCTCTATGCAGCGTGATTTCACTTCATGTTAGGCTTTATGCTATGGAGTCATGACCACTTCATGTGGCAAGGTGGCTGGCGTGTGTAGGTGTGAAACACCACCGGAGGCGGCGTTATGGGTTGCGTTAGGAGGGGACATGTGGAGCTGAGCGCGACGTGAAGGAGGAGATTTTTGATGGTGGGGATCACCTCCAATGATCACATGACCGTTCAACTAAAAATTAATTTTTTAAAAAGCTATTTTATATATATATATATATATATATATATATATAAGGGGAAGGATAAAATTAAAACTCACTTGAGTTGAAAAAACTCAAGAAACCCTTCTAAAAACCCCATGTAACATTTTTATTTTTTTTTCTTAAAAAATAAGGAATGTAAGATACATGTATTTTAACATTTTTATAAAAGAAAAACAAAAAAACACCGAGTAGGTTTTTTTTAAAAAAGCGTTAAAAATTCCATGTTATATAATATATATGTCTATAAAAATGTAGCATACAAATTTTGATCTTTTTTAAACAAGTAGGCGTTTTTTACACTTTTTTTAATAAAAATCTTCAAGTACATTTATGTTACATTCCTTATTTTTTTTAGAAAAAAAAATATTACATAGGGTTTTCTTGAGTTTTCTCAACTCAAATGGGTTTTCGTTTTATCTTCCACCTATATATATATATATAGGATAAGGATCCGTTATGAACCACCCTTTATTGCGAGAACCACGAGAACCAGTTTGAATACAACCAAAAATACCTAAAAAATTAAAAACACACAAAATTATTATTATTTTTATTCTTTTTTTTATTAAAAATGCTAAATTTTGTAACTTAAAAAATTGAACAACGGTGTTGTTGCACATGTGTATATTGTAACATCCGTCAAAAAACCGGATTTACCAAACCCGCTTCGTTTATTAACCGAACAATCAGTTAAAATTTTCGTTGCGTATTTAATGCTCAAATTAATTTTAAACGATACATAATTAATAAGTATATTAGAATATAAAATTTATATTTGAAAATGTATTAAAAATAGCGAAATAAAAATAAAACAAGGCTTCCGGGATTCGAACCCGGGTCAGCCGGGTCAACCGGGTCAGCAAAGCTTTAACTCCCACACGCTCAACCACTCCGCCACTTGTGTTGTTTGTTTACATATTGAAACAATTAATACATAACATAAATCTCGAATTCAAACTGACGCGCCCAATCGCAGTCGTCGGAAATCCCGACGATTTCGCCGATAATTGACGGTTTCTTCTGATTTAACCGAAGCATTAACCTCAACATCGGTTATAACCGATGTCCAGTCCGCGACATCAGTCATAACCGCCGGAGAAATTATTGACCGACGAATCAAGACGGTAATCAGACCAAATTCGTCGATGTTCTTCCCTATAAATACACCCTCTAACCTCTGATAACCTTTTCGCTCACAATCACACTCATTCTCGACGTAATTTCACTCGCCGGAAACTTTCTACAACTCGCCGGAAAACCGAACCCCTTCACCTCTGTGCTTTACTCTAAAAACAGAACATCTAGAGCTCATACCGAAGTCACCCACACTCACCTCAAACTTCTTGAAGAACCTCTGCCGCAAGATACACGTCGCCGGAATAACCTGCTGTCATCGGAAACTCGCCGGCGAAACAGGGGATCTCTGTTCGGTATATCTTACACCTAATCTCTCTCGTTTTTATTAATCTCATATGTAGCTAATCACAACTTACTAAAGAAATTGATTAAATTGTCGAAACAGTCGGACATTGGTTCTGGGTTAAGTTTAATGAAGAAGATGAAGTTTTCGGTTATATATATATTTAATTTAAATCAAGTTATATCTCGGGTTAGACACACAGTCCAGCGGTGGACTGTGTGCAAATAAACACGCATACGTCCCGAGTTCGATCCTTGACACACGCACACTCGCCTTAATAAAAATGTTCATTTTTTTTAAACTGAACCGGATCCACTCGCAAATAGATGTTAAGTTTAATGAAAACCGGAATAATAACCAAGATAGACACACAGTCCAGTGGTGGACTGTGTGCGCGTTTAAATCATACGTCGCGGGTTCGAGTCCAGGCTACCGCACCGGTTCTGGCAATTATCAAACTTTTTATATAAGGACAGAAATGAATTTATCTAGTTTGTATATAAGTATAATAAAAACCAGAATAATTACCAAGTTAGACACACAGTCCAGCGGTGGACTGTGTGCCAAACTAAACCACAGGTCCCGGGTTCGAGACCTGTGGCGAGTACCGAGCGATGCAATTAAATCGTTTTAAAATAAATGATTTTCGGATTAATTTAATTAGTATATAAATATAATTAAAAACAGAAATATTTCAGGTTAGACACGTAGCTCAGTTGGTAGAGCTGCGTGCACGCGAACGGGAGGTCTCGGGTTCGAGTCATGCCAGGCGCATACATTTACACAATAAAACCGGTCAACAAGTCAACTGTCAAAAAGTCAATATTTTTTTTATTATTTTATTTATTTATTTTATTTAAAAATCAATTAAAAATACTTAAAAATAACATTTTTAAAGTTATAAAATAGCCTTAAACTCACAAAAATATATCCAATAATCCTACGAAAAATTGATTAATAAAATCCGCTTATTTACCGAACCATTATGTTATTATCTAGGTTAGTTTCACTCGTGGTTAAATCCAACTTCGTACGCATTCAACATCATCAACCGAACGCACCCAATGTGAGTGAATCTTACAAATCCCCTTTTTAATTACACGTTTTGGGGTGTGTCATGTGTCACTAAAATTAACTCGTTTATTTAAACTCGTGCCATACCATATTATGATCTAAACTTAGAATGTAAATATTGTTTGTAGTTATGTATTACATATTGTCAAGTTGTATGCAAATCATTCATTAGGCCCATCAGTTCGTAGAACAACGCGTGCCTCAAAACTCATCCATTAGGCCCATCAGTTCCTCGTGGGAGACGAGTTGAGCAACGCGTGCCTCAAAACAATCTATTATTGTATGTGTGTGCATTATTTAATATTAAGTGTTTTGTGAATAAGTTTACATCTATATTTACTCATATGTGGTTATGCATTTTATTTTATAATCAGTTCAATAAACTTGTTCAAATGTTTTTCATAGGATTCACTCGCCAACTTTTTGTTGATCCAAAAAAACCATTTTTACACATGATACAGGTGAACAGGATGAAGCAAGGAAAACATAGGAAATGCCTTAGAAGAAAATAATGAAGTCTAGAATGATATGTAGAACATGATGTAATTATGATTGTATGTTTCCCTTTAAATTGTAATAATAAATATGAAACGTTATAATAAATGTCATGAGCTTTGATGATACATGCCCCGATCACTTTTTCCGCTGCGGGTCGGGGTGTGACATATATGTCGTAGTTTTTTTGGTGACGATATTTAACGATTTTTAATAAAAAAACCTTTTTAGCATTTGGTTGCGAGTTTAGGTTTATGGTTTAGTTTCTAGCATTTAGCTTAGGTGAGGTGTGGGGGGGGGGGTGGTTTAGGTTTCTGAGGGGTAGGGTGGTTTCGGTTTCTGAGGGTGGGGTGGGGTTAGGTTTTGTAAAATACATCGTTTGTTCGTGTATAGTTTGTTTAATCTTTGTTAGTTTTAGTTTCGTTTTCCGTAGAAGAGTTAGTCTTTTGATCCAATTGCGTTTTGCAGGTCGTATGAGTTTAAAGTAGCTGAAAAGCGTGAAAATTGAGTAGAAATACGAATTGGTTAAGTCCTGGAACGAATTGGAGAGCTCGGGAGCTGAAACGAACTAAAATTCTGGAAAAATGAGCTTCTGGCGGGCCGCGACTAGCTAGGCTAGTGTTTCTCGCCACCCGCGAGAAACCTATAAAGTGATGACGTCATGAAGATGGTCGCGGGCCGCGACTTGATGGCCAGGACCCTCTCGCGGCCGGCAAGAGGGTATTATCTGCAGATGGGTTCGAAATTAGCTGAGATTTGGGGTATAAAAGCAATTTTTATCATTATGAAACCCCAACTACGAATTGGGGAACAATTTGGGCGATTTTAGAGAATTCTTGGAGTAATTGGTAGCAGCTGAAGCGTTTGGGTGAAGATAAATCAAGCGTAGCAACTTCGGGTCGTCATTCTGTTGTCCGGGTGTTCTCGTTTGTGCTATCTGATCTTTATTATGTTTTGCATACTTGAAGTTACTTTGTTTGCGATGTTATCTATGACTTTGATTGGCTAATTTTTATAAACTACCTAGATTGGATGAATGATTGTGTTAAAGTTTTGATTTTTATGTGATTTCTGGATGCTATGGATTGTTTATAAGTTTTGAAGCAACTTGTTCTTTCGTTTAGATGTGTATGTATGCTTGATAGTATTAGTTGATTGTTTATCACTTCGCTTGATTCTTGGTGACGGTCTTTATCACATAATAGAGTCTTGCTAGATTTAAGGTTTTGGTGAGTGTCCATATCACATAATAAATCTTTAATCTTTGAGGTTGAGTTACGTAATAACCTTAGGAGTAATATTTGATAAACTTATAAAATCAAGTGTTATACTAATCATCAATAGCTGTGAGGTGCGAGATTATTACTTAGTCTAAGTCATTAAACCGCAAGGTAGGATATTTCCCTAGGGAGTAACCCATTGGCTATTGTCTAGTAAGTCTAACCGAAAGCCCAGGTTTACCTTTGATTCAGATCCTGTGAGGGAGTGAGTTTTGCAAGGTACTTCCATAAACCCATTAGAGGTCCTGTGAGGGAGTCTAATAACCGGTAGTTTAAACAACCTCTAGGATGTCACTGTGTGCTCATGAGAAGGGTCAGGGGTCCTTTAGATATCCCGAAAGGCGAGAATTTTATGTTCCCGGTTCCGTAGTTGACAATTTCTAATTAAAAATCATTACTTGAAACAATCAGGATTCCAGTCTAGGTAGTGGTTTCTCTCCATCAGAGTTTAAGTCCAACGTAATTCATTTAGTTAACTTAGTTAATCTTAGTTAGTTTTTAAATTGTTTTCTTAGGAATTTGTTAGAAACCCCCCCATCAAACAACAACATTTTAGTCCGTGTCTGTCAGAGTCTAAATAAAGTAGTCAATTCAACCAGCAGAGCCTCGTGGGTTTGATATCCGGACTTACTTTAGCTATACTAGAGTCGATCGGTACATTTACCAGTTAGTAGTTTAGTTCGTTTTAGTGAGTCTAGAGTTAGGTTAATTTTAGTTGTTTTTATTAAACTACTTTTAGCACATCAAGTTTTTGGCGCCGTTGCCGGGGATTCTTGGCGATTGCGTTAATTACTTTGTTTTGACTTTCTTGATATCATACATGCTATTTGTCGTGTTTGAGTCGTAGGAGTCCATTCTAGTATTAATTTTTTTGTTCTTGTCTAGTAGTTTTTAGAGTCTTCTTACTTGTTTGTTTGGTTTTTCAGTGGATGCCCTTTACACGTTCACAAGGTCCTCCGCCGAAGCCACCTACAGACAAGTCTTCCTTCCCATCCTCTTCGTTCAAGGTTAGTACTCCATTACCTTCATCTTCCACCCGTTCTGACTCTACACTCCACTCTAAACCATCGAACTTTGACTTCACACCGAAGTCTTCACCCCACAACTCCCCACCACCTTCCCGTCCCAAAGCCCACCACCCATTGTCCAAATGGCCAACCGAAACGTTTACCAACAAGCCAACACCGGCTTCACCTGTGCAAACTCACCCATCACCCTACCCGAGATCACCAACGAAAAATCTTGGCAAATCCCATCCTATATCATGACCGCTATCACTAACTCTTGTCAATTCCATGGTCGTGAGGATGAGGACGCGCCGGCTCACATCAATCGCATCACTCGTCTCTGTGGCACTTTTTCAATTGAAGGTGTCAACCTTGATGCTCGTTACTTGTATGTCTTCCCTTTCTCACTTGCTGGCCACACGGGCGTCTGGTTCGATTCGCAACCAGCAGGGTCTTTCACCACTTGGGCAAGTTTACGGGATGCTTTTCTTGCCAAATATTACCACACACCTCGCATACGCGATCAGATTCATTCCTTCCGAATGGAGCCTGATGAGCCGTACCACCTAGCCGGGGAGAGGTTCCAAACCCTACTTGCTCGTTATTCACAGCATGGCCTGTCAGATTGGGCGCTTGTGGAGAAGTTCTACAACGGTCTCACCCCTGAGATTCGAGCCCGGTTTGACACTTCAGCTGGAGGGCAACTCATGGGCAAGAAAACGACAGCTGAGTGTAACGACATGTTTGAAAGTTTTGCCCATTCCGATATGGACTATAGCGTCGCCGGCAAGAATTTCATTCCTGTTACTAGCACCTCTTCGACTACTCGAGGGGTGAACCAAGTTGGCTTGGACTCAACAGTGGCTGCTGCGTTAGATCAGATGGAGAGAACTTTCACTAAGGAGCTTTATGAACTTAAGAAAAAGGTCGATAAGTGCGAGGTTTGCAGAGTGGGTCACGATACCATAGATTGTCAAACCATTACGTTAGAGCAGGTAGAGTACATAGCCGGTCAGAATAGGGGTCAGTTTAACAACAATTCAAATTATAATCCTAACTGGCGTAATAATAATAATAATAATACTAACTTCCGCTCTTCCGGTAATCCCCCCGGTTTTCCATCTGGTCAGTATCAAAACAGGGGGCAGGGTTTGTTCACTAGTTCAGGTTCAGGGCAGCAGGGTCAGTTTAATCATTCGGGGTCGAGCCAAGAGGGTCAGGGTAGTGAAAAGAGTTCAGATATTAGTAGGATCGAAGAGATATTTGCTCAAATCATGGTTAAGGACCAAGCCACTCAGAAGGCCTTAACTGATCTTAATGGTTTCGTGAAAAATTAAGAACACTTAAATAAAAATCAAGAACTTCACAATAAAAACAAACAGGCTGCACTCTTAGATCTTCAAAGACAGTTAGGTGGTCTTTCCAAACAGTTGCAAGAACACCCTCCCGGTCAGTTCTCGGGCAACACCTACCAGAACCCGGCTAATCATTCAGCCAAGGCCATCACTACTATGAGTGGTAGGAATTTAGGAGAGGTAGTTAGGGAGAGTATAGAAGTAGAGAGTGAGGAGGAGGTAGACTAGGAGATAGAGATGGAAGCTCCCGGTAAGGTGCACGATAGGTTAATCCCAACAAGTACCGCATAAACCGAGGAGCCTCAAGTAGAAAAGAGAGTAGAGAAACAGCCAGTAGGAGTCAAGCCATCCCCTTTGGTTGATCATTCGCGTGTTCCGTATCCCGCCCGTTTCAAGCATTAGAAATATGCTAGGGAATACGGGCACTTCTTAGAGATGTTTAAGCCGTTAAAGATAAATCTTCCCTTCATCGAGGCCTTGCAATCCATGCCTAAGTATGCGAAATTCCTCAAAGATCTTCTCAAGCGAAAAGATAGGCTAGGTGAGTTATCTAACATTTTATTGACCGGCGGGTGGTTTTGAACAAGCTTCCGGAGAAGCTAACCGATCCGGGCACTTTCACCATTCCATGCTTTTTCGGGGGCGCCGTTGCTCCCGCTCATGCTCTAGCCGATTTAGGAGCAAGCATCAACTTGATGCCATTCTTACTGTATGAGTGTTTAGGTCTAGGAGAGCTTACACCCACATGTATGTCGTTATCATTGGCCAATCGTTCGGTCAAGTATCCTAGGGGTATCATCGAGAATCTTTTAGTTAAAGTCGATAAGTTCGTTTTTCCGGTTGACTTTGTTGTGCTCGACATGGAGGCTGATGAAAAGGTTCCAATCATTTTAGGTCGTCCATTCCTTCGAACCGCCAAGGCAATCATTGTTGTCTATGATGGTAAGATCTCACTTCATGTGGGTGACGAGATTGTCACATTCGAGATAGATAGAGCCATGCAACACCCTAGTGGTAGCGATGATCATAGCGGTCCATGTCATTCCGTTTATTTTTTAGAGTCCTTCATGTCATGTGTTGATCAGTGTGTTAGTTACATTAGTGGGAGTGATCTAGTGGGTGGAAATGAGATTGAGTTTGAAAGTGAGGGTGAGGAAGTTGGGAACGATCCGGAGTGGATTCCGGAAACTTTAGAGTTGTGTGAGGTTAGGGAAGAGGTAGAGAGTAAACCCTTGGAGTTGGCACCTTTACAGCTTAAGGTTCTTCCATCCCATCTAGAGTATGCGTTCTTAGGAGAGGAGTCTAGTTTGCCCGTATCATCTCGTCTAAGTTGACGGGGAGGAGAAAGGTAGGTTAGTTGAGGTGCTTCGGGAGAACAAAGATGCCATAGCTTGGAGATTGTCCGATATCAAGGGGATTAGCCCCATGTTTTGCACACACCGGATTCTCATGGAAGACGAATTCAAACGGTTGCAACCTCAAAGGCATCTAATCCTAACATGAAAGGTGGTTAGGAAGGAGGTTTTAAAGTTGATGGAGGCCGGGCTAATTTATCCTATATCCATTCCTCATGGGTTAGTCCCACTCAAGTCGTCCCTAAGAAGGGTGGGATGACTGTTGTCATGAATGAGAAAAACGAGCTTATTCCTTCCCGAACGGTCACCGGTTGGCGTGTGTGTATTGACTACCGCAAGCTCAATGATGCCACCCGGAAGACCACTTTCCTCTACCGTTCATCGATCAAATGCACGAGCGTCTCGCGGGTCGTCAATTCTATTGTTTTCTAGATGGTTTTTCCGGTTACTTCCAAATCCCAATCGCTCCGGAGGACCAAGAGAAAACTACTTTTACATGTCCTTATGGCACATAAGCGTACCGACGCATGCCCTTCGAATTATGTAATGCACCGGCAACTTTTCAGCGGTGCATGGTCGCGATCTTCCAAGACATGGTTGAGAGTTCTATGGAGGTCTTCATGGATGACTTCTAGGTCTATGGTGATTCCTTTGACCATTGTCTAGGTAACTTAGAGCGGATGATGAAAAGGTGCATAGAGATAAAGTTAATGTTGAATTGGGAGAAGTGTCACTTTATGGTGACGGAAGGGATTGTGTTGGGACATAAAATCTCGAGAGTAGGGATAGAGGTCGATAGGGCCAAGATAGATACCATTAGTCGTTTACCTCCACCTACCAATGTTAAATCGATTGTGAGTTTTCTTGGTCATGCGGATTTCTAAGGATTTCTCTAAGATCACACGCCCCATGACCCGTCTTTTGGAGAAAGATGTTCCTTTCGTCTTCGACGAGGAGTGTCTTAAAGCTTTTACCTTTTTGAAGGAGAAGCTTGTAAGTGCCCCCATTCTTATCTCGCCCGATGGAGTTTACCGTTCGAGCTCATGTGCGATGCGAGTGACTATGCCGTAGGTGCGGTTTTAGGACAAAGAAGGGATAAGCATTTTCATCCAATTTACTACGCGAGCAAAACATTAAATGATGCTTAAGAGACTATACCACCATGGAGAAAGAGCTCTTAGCCGTAGTATTCGCTTTCGATAAATTCCGATCTTATCTCGTGCTTTCCAAAACCGTTGTTTTCACCGACCACTCCGCCTTGCGTTTTCTCTTCCAAAAGAAAGACGCTAAGCCCCGACTTATTTGTTGGATATTATTGCTTTCCGAGTTTGACATCGAGATTAAAGATAAAAAGGGGGCCGAGAATTTGGCGGCCGATCACTTGTCGCGTTTAGAGGATCCGAATAGAGAAGAGATTCGTGATGAAGCAATAGGAGATAGATTCCCTCATGAGACCATAGATTTTGTAGAGGCGGAGTGAGGGGGTTGCCTTGGTTTAGTGACTTAGCGAATTATTTGGCTAATGGGTATGTCGTGGGGGATATGAATGCCCAACAAAAGAAGAAATTGTTTAGGGACGTAAGAAAGTACATATGGGATGATCCATTCCTTTTTAGGATAGAGGTGATCGAGTCCTTAGGAGATGTTGCACGAGAGAGGAGGGTAGAGAGATCCTTAGGCATGTTCATGAAGGATTAACCGGTGGTCATCATGGTGCACACGCTACTGCACAAAAGGTTTTTGATTGCGGGTTCTATTGGCCCACGATAGTGGATGACGCTCTAGAGTTGTTAAGAATTGCGATGCTTGCCAACGTACCGGCAATATTTCATCCAGGAATGAAATGCCCCAACATCCAATCCAAGTCCTAGAGATATTTGACGTTTAGGGAATTGACTTCATGGGACCTTTCCCCCGTCTAGTGGGAATCGGTACATCCTCGTGGCAATCGATTACGTCTCGAAGTGGGTTGAGGCTCAAGCTTTGCCTACAAACGATGCCCGAGTAGTGATGAAATTTCTTAAGAAGTTGTTTACTCGGTTCGGTACACCTAGAGCTCTCATTAGTGACCGCGGTTCACATTTTTGTAATGCCGTGATGGAGAAGGCATTGGAGCGATATGGAGTTACCCACCGTTTTGCAACCACATATCATCCGCAAACGAGTGGGCAAGTTGAGAATGCAAATAGGGGAGTGAAGAGAATTCTAGAAAAGACGGTAGGGAAGTCTAGAAAGGATTGGTCCGACAAGCTTGATGACGCTTTGTGGGCATTTCGTACCGCTTACAAGACACCTTTAGGGACCACTCCGTTTATGATCGTGTACGGAAAAGCATGCCATTTTCCCGTCGAGTTGGAGCATAGGGCACTTTGGGCCCTTAAGACCATGAACTTAGATTTGACCGAAGCGGCTTGGCGAAGATATTTTCAAATCCGTGAGTTGGAAGCGCTTCGAGATGCGTCCTATGAACGATCATGGAGTATTAAGGAAAAGTCAAAAGCTTTGCATGATCGAAGGTTGAAAAAGTTGAAGGAATTCTCGGTTGGCGACAAGGTACTTCTTAATAATTCGAGGTTGAAATTGTTTCCCAGGAAGTTGAAGTCGAGATGGACGGGACCATATATAGTTAGAGAAGTTTTCCCACATGGAGCGGTCGAGTTGCTAAACGAAGTCGATGGTTGTATTTGGAAGGTAAATGGCCATAGGTTGAAGCACTATTTAGGTGGCCCGATAGATAACACAGAGAAGGAGGTAACTCCACTCGAAGACATGCCTAGCACCACCACTTAGTGTCTTGAGCATAGGCTCAAGTGTAGAGTTTGTACCGGTTGTATTCTCGTCTATTTTTGTTTATTTTTCGTAACTAACAGTTTTCTTTGGTAGTTCGTCGGTCTTTGTTTGTGTTTCTGAGTCATTTTGCAGGAATTCTATACCAAGGATGTGCAGGGAATGAGGAGAAAAACGAGTTCCAGGTAAGTTCCAGAGTTAGAAAAATTTTAGGTTGTGTTTTGGGAGATTTGGTTAATTGTTGAAAATTTTTCGAAGGCATGAACTTGAAAATTTACGAAACTTTTGTGAAAATTGACTACTCGCGGGGCCGAGTACCACAGTCTAATCCACTCGCGGCCCGCGAGTCCTTGATATATGCGAACTTCATAAAGGGCTCGCGGGCGCGACTCTCCTGTACCTTACCCACTTGCGGGCCGCCAGTGAGTATATCTGCAGCCGGATAGGTTTTTAACCCTAGTTTTCACCTTTTTGCTTCACTTCTTTCTTCTCCACCCGCCGAAACCCACCAAACACCACCTTAGACCTCCGAATTTCAGCCATTTTTACTCAAATCAACCACCCACATTCACCCATAACCGCTAATCCACTTATTTCCACCATCAATCTGCAACCATTCACCATCCATTTGGGATTTTCACGAGGGTTTCAAGCTTCAACCGTATTCATCTTACTCTTTCTTCTCTAATCCGACTCCAAGGTATGTTTTCTTGTAATTTTTGTACCATGAGTCCGTTATTTCAGTTTTTGTTTAGAATAAAGTTAGATTTAGTGTTGGGCTTTAGTTTAATCTTATGTTTGGTCATGATTAGTGTTAGGATGAGGTTGTGGGTGGTTTTGTTTGGATTGATTTGTGTTTTGCGACCGTCGTAGGGTTGAGGTGTAGTAGCATTGAGTGTGGGGATTCGGTTTGGTCATTCTTGGGCTAAACTTCCGTTTATAACTTAGATTTTGACCCGTTTCACTGATTATGACAAAAAGATTTTAACTTTAACACTCAATGTTAGTTTGTTTGCCACTTGGGATTTAATTGAGGACAATTAAAGTGCCGGAAGGGGGTAGTGTACATTGAGTCGTATATATTGAGTCTAGTAGTCTTAATTTAAGTTGGTCATGGGTTTACTTATATGCACGTACAGGTTTAAAACACTTCACGCGTACTCAATCTCCATTCGGGCGAGGTTGTTCATGACTTATGCTTTTGTAAACGGTAACCCGGTCTTTCATTAAATGTTTAGTTTTTCGGTTTCAACCGCGAAAGAAATGCTATACGGTTGATATAAAAAAATATATATTAAAAATTAAAAATATACCAAAAATAGTTTGTGACTTCTAATGATCTGCTTTGCTTTGTCTTGTCAAATTTGATTTGTTTTGCAGATGCCAGGTGAAGGTTCGTCGAGTAAGATGGGCAGGAAAAGAGGCCCAACAGCTCGCCCTCAAGGTGTTCCGGAGGAACCGGTTCAATAGGAAGAGTATGTCCACTATAGGGAAGTGGATTATAGGGGACTGGGAGTCCCACATGGCCAGAGTACAAGGCTTGTGGATAGCCCGTTGTTGCAATTCGAGTTGAACTCAGGGGAGTATGATAGGTTGGGTTCTTTGATTTCAGTTGACTTGTTGAAGTTTAGAAGGATAGCTTGGGGCTTGTTAGATCGTTTGGGGGCAAGGGCCCGGGTTGAGCATTTGTTAGCACCGAGGTTCAGGAGAGTTTTAGATTGTGATGCTAGGTAGTACAAGGAGATTACCCTTGAGTTTCATTCCACATTCGATTACAAACAAGGGAATTTCTTTAAGAAAGATGCGGTATTCTTCGCTGTAGGTAGACAATCTTATGAGATGACCATTCCGCAATTTGCGGTAGCATTGCAGTTCTACACGGAAGAAGAGGTGCAGTCAGTTGATTTTATTACGAGTCTTCATGGGGTTTTCAAGAAAGATCATGATTACAGTGTTAAGTCGACTGAATTGGCTAGGTTTTGGGTACTATCTTGAGGGTTGCTTATGCGCACAACATGGTTGCAAGTGATATTACCGACCCGGTCCTCTGTTTTGTCCACAAAATTCTGGCCGCTACATTGGTTGGGAGAGGTCAAGGTGACAACAAGGTTAATCAGCTTAGTTTGTTTTGCTTGATGTGTATGGTGGAGCAAAGGCCCGCAAACTTGGCTACTATCTTTGCATGGTCGATGAGTAGACCGTGGAGGGGCGGTTCTGGTGCAAGGATATATTGTGGTCCTTACATTACTAGGTTGGCGGAGAGTTTAGGTGTGTTTGGTAGGTACCAGGCTGATAAGATGAGAGAGGGGCCGGCACCAGGGTTTATGAGGATTAAGGATTTACAGGCTGGGGTATTCTGACTTATTCTGACCCGCCAGAATGGGATTATGTGAGTCAGGGTCCACAGGTCCACCACCTCTAGGGTCCGCTGCAGCTGCAACACTTCAGGGAGCCATTCCGCCACGATACAGCAGAGGACCCGACAGCAGATGCCACACCTCAGTATCCTCTTAGGCCACCACGTCAGGATCCACTCACTTTGGATTCTTTGTATGACGGATGGAAACCGGTTATGGCGATTTGCGGGGTTATGTGGATAATCAGTTTGGGAGTGTTAGGCAGGTGATGATGGAGAGTCGTCGGATGCACGAGCAGGGCCAGCAGAGGTTAGAGGATGGTATGAGGTACATGATGGAGGGTATGCATCTTGCGGTTCCCCCGTTCTTTAGGCAGCCACAGGCAGGACCGAGTGATTTGGCAGGGGTTGAGCCGTATCATGTTTACCAGCAGGGATCGGAGGAGTCAGACGATGACGAGTGATTTTAGGCAGCAGCTGTGGTGGTCTATCTAGTATCTTTTATTTTTCTTTTATGTTGTTTTTAATCTAACTTGGTCTGTACCCCTAATTTTGAATACTTTGGTACTTGGTTGGGATGGTTTGGGGTAGGATGTTTGGTTTGTTGATGGTTTGGATGTTGAAAACACTGTTACTTTTATTATGTTATGTTAGTAGGTTTGTTTGCTTATAGGTATGGTGTTTATTTTTGCCGCTTCATTCGCGTGTCCGAGAGTTAGGAATTGTTTGCTGAGCATGTTCAGATTGGAGGGTATATGTGTAATTGACTGGCATTTTGACAGTCTCGCATATTTACAGCTAAGTCGTTTCACTTGTATACTTTATATATATTTATTTCTTTATTTAGTACTTTATTTTCTAGGAAATTTGAGTCGTGTCTCATCTTTACATTAGGGACAATGCAATCTTTAAGTGTGGGGATAGGATACATAGTGTAAATAGGAGTCGTAGTCATAGAGTTAGTTTTATGTTAAAAAAAGTTGAGAAAATGTCTTTTGAAATAAGAAGTTTGCAAAAACAAAATGGAAAATGATAGAAAAGATGGGTTTCTACTCGGGTTCAAATAATAATAATATGAGTTAAAATAATTGAGCTTGTGTCTAGTTTGGGATATGTGAATAGGCCCGGGTTTGGTTCTAGGTTCCTTTGATCTTAATGTACCTAATTGTCGGTTTGCTAGTGGGTGCTTATCTAGGAAAAATGGGAAGTCGAAACCGCCAATAATAGTATAAGGAATGCCGTTATAAGTCAAAATCGTCAGAATTTTTAATCATGAAAAAAATAGAGAAAAAAAATTGAGCAGAAACTAAGAAAAGTAGCGCAGGCCTACTAATCTTCGTTGGGGATGGTGACTCTAACTTAGAATGCCTCTGGGATGTGTGAAATCAAGTTGCTACGGAAAAAAAATTACCGAAGCTTATTGTAATCCGAGTTGGGCATAGCGACTCTACAGCCGGAATACCTCTGGGTTAGGTAAAGCATTATCTAAGCCAATGAAAAAATAAATAATAAAGAAAAAGAAAAAAATTTGGTTTTAAATTCTTTTTATTTTGATATAAAACGGTTAGGAATTGGTCCAGTGATCGTTCCTTTTGTTCTATAAGCTTGAGGCGGGATTAGATGGACTGTGGCTTTTAGTGTGAGACCCTAGGTAAACTGGCTGCACTTGAACTATATTTGCATGATAAGGGCTTGGAACCGGGTTTTGGGTTTAAGAGGACAAACATATTTGCAATCGCGGCTAACACAAGTTTTGATCTTAATAAGTATGAGTATTTTTGTCCCGAGTAATTGCTTGTCTCTGATTCCGTTTGCATAGATTCTTTTTCGAGGACGAAAAAAGAGTAAGTGTGGGGATATTTGATGTATTGTAAAATACATCGTTTATTCTTGTATAGTATGTTTAATCTTTGTTAGTTTTAGTTTCGGTTTTCCGTAGAATAGTTAGTCTTTTGATCCAATTGCGTTTTGCAGGTCGTATGAGTTTAAAGTAGCTGAAAAGCGTGAAAATTGAGTAGAAATACGAATTGGTTAAGTCCTGGAACGAATTGGAGAGCTCGGGAGCTGAAACGAACTAAAATTCTGGAAAAATGAGCTTCTGGCGGGCCGCGACTAGCTAGGCTAGTGTTTCTCGCCACCCGCGAGAAAGCTATAAAGTGATGACATCAGGAAGATGGTCGCGGGCCCGACTTGATGGCAAGGACCTTCTCGCGGCTGGCGAGAGGGTATTATCTACAGATGGGTTCGAAATTAGCTGAGATTTGGGGGTATAAAAGCAATTTTATCATTATGAAACCCTAACTACGAATTGGGGAACAATTTGGGCGATTTTAAAGCATTCTTGGAGTAATTGGTAGCTGCTGAAGCGTTCGAGTGAAGATAAATCAAGCGTAGCAACTTCGGGTCGTCATTCTATTGTCTGGGTGTTCTCGTTTGTGCTATCTAATCTTTATTATGTTTTGCATACTGAAGTTACTTTGTTTGCGATGTTATCTATGACTTTGATTGGCTATTTTTTATAGACTACCTAGATTGGATGAATGATTGTGCTAAAGTTTTGATTTTTATGTGATTTCTGGATGCTATGGATTGTGTATAAGTTTGTAAGCGACTTGTTCTTTCGTTGATGTGTATGCATGCTTGATAGTATTAGTTGATTGTTTATCACTTTACTCGATTCTTGGTGACGGTCTTTATCACATAATAGAGTCTTGCTAGATTTAAGGTTTTGGTGAGTGTCTATATCACATAATAAATCTTTAATCTTTGAGGTTGAGTTACGTAATAAACCTTAGGAGTAATATTTGATAAACTTATAAAATCAAGTGTTCTACTAATCATTAATAGCTGTGAGGTGCGAGATTACTACTAGGTCTAAGTCATTAAACCGTAAGGTAGGATATTTCCCTAGGGAGTAACCCATTGGCTATTGTCTAGTAAGTCTAACCTAAAGCCCAGGTTTACTTTGATTCAGATCCTGTGAGGGAGTGAGTTTTGCAAGGTACTTCCATAAACCCATTAGAGGTCGTGTGAGAGAGTCTAATAACCGGTAGTTTAAACAACCTCTAGGGTGTCACTGTGTGCTCTTGAGAAGGGTCAGGGGTCGTTTAGATATCCCGAAAGGCGAGAATTTTATGTTCTCGGTTCCATAGTTGACAATTTCTAATTAAAAATCATTACTTGAAACAATCAGGATTCCAGTCTAGTTAGTGTTTTCTCTCCATCAGAGTTTAAGTCTGAAGTAATTCGTTTAGTTAACTTAGTTAATCTTAGTTAGTTTTTAAATTGTTTTCTTAGGAATTTGTTAGAAACCCCCCCCCCCCTCAATCAAACAACAACATTTTAGTCCGTGTCTGTCAGAGTCTAAATAAAGTAGTCAATTCAATCAGTAGAGTCTTGTGGGTTCGAAATCCGGACTTACTTTAGCTATACTAGAGTCGATCGGTACACTTGCCGGTTAGTAGTTTAGTTCGTTTTAGTGAGTCTAGAGTATTACTTTGAGTCTAGAGTTAGGTTAATTTTAGTTGTTTTTATTAAACTACTTTTAGCACATCAGGGGGGTTAGGTTTTTCGGTGAGGTATAGTTTTTTAGGGGGGGGGGGGTGGGTGTCTAGGTTTTAGGGTTGTGGTGGGGTGGAAGTGGCTGTTTAGGTTTTCATGTGGTTGGGCAGGTTTATTTTGTTGTGTTCCCATTGGTTCTCGTGGTTCTCACAATAACGGTGGTTCTTGCATGAATCTTACCATAAATATTTAGGTAAGGGTTCCTGTAAAAAAAACATATTTCGTACAAAGTGTAAGAAGTCTATGTCGGGATGGTGTTTTAAATTTTTGGTATGATTTTTATATTCTTTTGACATGGTATTATAGAGAAAAACACCAAATTTAAAATACAACTAAATGTATTCCAGGCATGAAATCTAAAACATCATACAAAGAACTGAATCAGTGTATTTTAAATTAAATGCTTAGAATGCATATGATTGTTTTATAAATTATTGTGTTTGATGTTTTTCTATGTTATACCATATCAAAAGAATATAAAACACAATATCTAAAATTTAAAAAACTATGCCGACATAGGCTTTTTACACTTTGTAGGAAAAATGTCCCTTTTACACCAACCTTATCCTATATAATTGAGAAACTTGAGAAGCATTCTGGACTACACATTTTCTCTAAGCAAAATTGAAAAAAAAAGCAATTTTTTTTGAAAAAAATCGGAGCTTTTTCTGTATTGTTTTTTGTAAGGGATTTATACACATGTGTATATTGTCAATCTTTTAACTATACATATATCTGTATACACGTTTAAAATTAAAAATAAGTGTTGTAAATCTATGATTGAGGTGAACGACTTAGTTTTAGCTTTAGGTTTTAGCATTAGTATTTAGGGTTTAGCATTATGGGTTAGTTTTAGTGTTTAGCATTAGTATTTATGGTTTAGCTTTAGGGTTTAGTTTTAGTGTTTAGCATTAGTATTTAGGGTTTAGCTTTAGGGTTTCGGCATAGGGTTTAGCTTTAGGGTTTAGAGATTTTTGGTTAGTGTTCAATAAGTCGGTCCCAATGCCGCTGGAATGAGCTCAACCAGCATTCGTTTGACCCGGTTTCCTACACTTCTTAGGTTAAGAAAATATATTTTTCATAATATACACATATGTATAGTTTAAAAATTACCTACATACATATGTGTATGATTCAAAATTGACAATATATATATATATGTATGTATGCAAAAAGAAACTTTTTCTTGGCCTTGAGAAATGTATGGTTTAGAATACTTCTCAAGTTTCTCAAATATGGTGCTCTTCTCTTAGGATCCCTACTCTCTCTCTCTCTATATATATATATATGTGTGTGTGTATGTATTATATATATATATATAGAGGGAAATTATAGAGAGAAACCCACTTAAGTTAAGAAAAACTCAAGAAAACCTTATGTAACAAACTTTTTTTTCTAAAAAATTTTTAGGAAATGCAAGTTACATGTTATCGAAAATTTTATAACAAAATAAAAAAAGCGTTGAGGGTTTTTTTTTTATAAATTCAGTGTTTTATATGCTAAAAACTGAATTTTTAAAATTTTTACAAAAACATCCTCTCGACGCTTTTTTTTGTTTCAAAACGTTCGATAACATGTAACTTATATATATACATATGTATATATATATAATATGTATGTATATATATATATATATAGAGGGAAATTATAGAGAGAAAACCCACTTAAGGTAAGAAAAACTCAAGAAAACCTTATGTAACAAACTTTTTTTTTCTAAAAAAATTTTAGGGAATGCAAGTTACATGTTATCGAAAATTTTGTAACAAAATAAAAAAAGCGTTGAGGGTTTTTTTTTATAAATTCAGTGTTTTATATGCTAAAAACTGAATTTTTAAAATTTTTACAAAAACATCCTCTCGACGCTTTTTTTTGTTTCAAAACGTTAGATAACATGTAACTTACATTCTCTATAAGATTTTCTTGATTTTTCTTAACTCAATTGAGTTTCTTTCTATCCCTCCCTTATATATATATATATATATATATATATATATTTATATATATATATATAGGGAAGGATAAAACAAAAACCCAGTTGAGTTGAGAAAACTTAAAAAACCTTTGTAAAAACCCCATGTAACATTTTTATTTTTTTTCTAAAAAAACACCAAGTAGTTTATTTTTTTTAAAATGTTAAAATTTCATGTTACATAATATATATGTCAAAAAAAATGTAAAATACAAATTTTGAACATTTTTTTTAAAACAAGTAGGTGTTTTTTACATTTTTTTTATAAAAATATTCAAGTACATTAATGTTACATTGCCCTATATTTTTAGAAAAAAATAAAAATGTTACATAGGGTTTTCTTAAGTTTTCTTAGCTCAAGTGAGTTTTCGTTTTATCTTTCACCTAATTATATATATATATATATATATATATATATTATATATATATATATATATATATATATATAGAGGAAGGTTCATTGGGAAACACGAAAAAAGTGGGGAACAGTGGGGAACCCGATTGGACCCATTCCAGCGGCGTGAAACCGGCTGGTCGAACCCTAACTAGGATCTCTTAACCCTAAATCCTAACCCCTAAACCATAAACCCTAAAACTAAAAAATAAGGCTAAAACCTAAGCTAAATCGTAAAATCTAAGCTATAAACCCTAAAAGCTAAACCCTAAAGCCTAAAGCTAAACCCTAAATACTAATGATTAGCCTTAAAACTAAACCTTAAAGCTAAACCCTAAGGCTAAACCCTAATATAAGACCCTAAATCCAAACCCTAATATATTTAGGGTTTATGGATTAGGATTTAGGGTTAAGAGATCCTAGTTAGGGTTCGATGAGCCGGTTTCAATGCCGCTGGAATAAGTCCAATCGGAGTTCGTTTGAGTCGGTTCCCCACTGTTCCCCACCTTTTTAGTGTTCCCAATGAACCTCACACTTTAAATCATATAATTTTATAATAGTGTGCTAGAACTTTCTAAGTCTACTTAATATAGTGTACTTTCTTAGATCTACTATATATATATATGGTAGGGATCCTAAGAGAAGTCTACCCTATTTAAGAAACTTGAGAAGCATTCTGAGCCAACATTTTCCCAAAACTTTTCGTAATATACATATATGTATAGGTTAAAATTGACAATATACATATATGTATTTGAATTATACACATATGTATATAGTCAATTCTAAACTATACATATGTGTATATTACGAAAAGCTTTTGAAAATGTGTGGTCCAGAATGCATCTCAAGTTTATCAATTAGCCTAGTGCTTCTCACATGATCCTAACCATATATATATATATATATATATATAGAGTGTTCATTGAGAATCCTAAAAAAGTGGGGAACCAGCTAACACTCTTAAAAAGGTATACTTAACATGTTAAAAATAATTTTTTCTAATTTTTTTCGGCGCTTTTCCTTATAAATACATGTAGAAACACTTTTAATAAAAAAAGTATCAAAAACTAAAAATATAAAAAAAATCTTTAAAAAACAGTTAAAAATATATATCTTATAAAATTAACTTAAGATGTTAAAATAAATTAAAAAAAAAGTTCAGCCTTTTCCTTATAAAAATGAGTAGAAACCATTCGAAATAATAAAAAAATATTAAATTAGCCTTTTTAACTATTTTTAGTTTTTGATATTTTTTATTAAAAATGCTTCTACAAGTATTTATAAGGAGAAACACCGATTTTTTTTAAAAAATAAAAAATGATTTTTAACATGTTAACTTAAATTTTTAAAAGTGTTCCCCCGGTTCTCCACTTTTTTAGTGTTTGTCAATGAGCCTCACACATTATATGTATATACATGTATCTATATATTTATATATCGATGAATTCAAATTAAAACCATTAAATAATAATGAATAATCTTAGATTACAAATTAAGTATCTTATTGGCATCTTATCCTCATCCTTTTACCGTGGAGCACGGGAAGGATGGGAAGACACAAATCGATGGACGTCAAGAAAGATAATTATCTTAGATTTAACTCATATATATTTATGCCTAATTATTTCATGTGTTTCATAGAGAGGTGGGTAAACTTTATATAGTGAAAAAGACATAACAACTAAAAAGCAGTGGATTCATAGGCTCGACGAAGAGAAAGTGGCTGAGATAGCGTGCGAGGACGCCTGTGTGTCAAGCTTGACCTTTCTCTCTATCTTGTCCGCTCGATCTATCCATTCGTTGTCCGGAGTTAGGTTTTCTTGGCGGTTCATATCCATCCTTGCTGTCAGTTCGATCTTGATTGCTTAGCGGGTCTACTGGTCGCGGCTATCTCTTATAGTATCAGCTTGATCGGTACGAATCCCGTTAACCTCTTAAAGATACGTTGTTGGCTTGGGTGTGATGGGTGAAGCTGTCTTCGAGCTCTCGAAATTTTTGTATCCAATCTTCCGGAGCGATGTTCTTCCCTGGAGTTAGGAGACTTCTTTGGCTCTTTTGGGGACGTTATGGGTGTTTATGTGGCCAGGAAGAGGGATAAGAAGGGTAACAAGTTTGGCTTCGTTACTTTTAAGGTGTTAGGGATAAGAAAGAGTTGGAAGGAAGGTTGAAAGGGGCTAACTTGGGTGAGTCAAAGCTCTGGATTAATGTTGCTCGTTTGCGGTCGAGAATGCTAGTTCAGCTGCCCAGCCCGGGGTCTATTTCAATCATTCCGCCCCTTCTGGGCCGCCGGAGAGGAACAAAGCCTTTAACTTCAAGGACAGCAGGTCGTACAGTGATGTCCTAGGCAAGGCCAAAGGTCATGGAGCATCTATGTTCGAGGTGGGGGGTGTTTCAGGAGTGGGGAATGTAGTGTCCGAGAAAATGGTTATTGTGCCGGATAGGACGTCGGCTTTTAAAGATCTGCATTGGCTTGCGGTGGTGGGGAGAACGACGGACTTGGAAACTCTTGTCGACTTCAACAGGCTTATGAGTATTGCTAAGTTTAAGTATTCTATATTACAGTATTTGGGTGGCCTGTCTATTTTGATTTCCTTCTCCGATGAGGCCTCGGCCACCAGGTTTTTGGAGTCCGGTAATATTTGGGGCCCTTGGTTCATCAAGATGGAAGCGTGGTCCGGTCAGTCTCTCCCGTTGGAGAGGTGGCTGGTTAAACGTACATGGTGTGTCGTTGCATCTGTTGGATGTTGATATTTTCTCACAGATCGGTGCCATCTTTGGTAAAGTTCTGCATGTTCCTACTATCTCGGAAGGGGATCTTGACTTATCCGTTGTTAGGATTGGGGTGTTGGCAGGGGAGGCTCTTAGAATCAGAGAAATGGTGAATTTAAAATGGAAAAACAAGAGCTTTAGAGTGTGGGTGGAGGAGGAACATGAGGATTGGGTTCCGGACTGTCTCAGTGGTAATGATGAGGTGTTCAGCGATGGGAGTTCTCACCTGCAATCGTCGCCGGTTGTCCGGCCTATGGGTTCCGGCGAAGAGAATGACCAGGGGTAACGAAAAGGTGCATGATTATGGTGGCGTGAATCCCAATGTTGATATTCCCATGCTAGAGGCGGCTGTTAATTCCGAGGTTAGGGATTTCGAAGAGTCTGTGGGGTTACCTAGGGAGCATGTGGGTTCGCAGTCTGGAAGCCGGCGGGTGGACCCAGTTTATCTTCTATTAATGGTGGGCCTAAGATTTATGCTTTTTGTTCTTTGGGTGGTAAAAAGTCTTGTAGTGCCCAAAGGAGACGTGGGGTGGGCTTGATACATGGTAATAATCGGGCCCAAAGCTGTATTCGGGGTTTCTCCAGTGGATAGTAGACCCAAGAAAAGGTCCAAAATTCTGATTTGGAGGATGAACCCGGGTTCGGTTATGTGGGGTTCAGCTTCTAAACCTTCTTCTGACGAAGTTAAAGGGGTTCTGACAGGGATGGTTATTCTAGGGGTTTCGACCTGAACGCCGATGAAACTCCGGGTGTACAGGTCATTGGTAGGAGAGAGGATTCTACGTTAGGCGTTCCAGGAAGTGGTAGGCAAGAGGGGTTTGACACGGAGTGCAAAACCCAAACGGATAAAGAGATCGAGATGACGACGTCTATCAGGGCCGCGCTCGGGGTTATCTTCAAAATCACTCTGATCTGGTTAGAAATTCAGTTTTGGCTTCAGGTATTCAATTGGTTCCTAAATGAATTGGTTATCTATTAACATTAGAGGTATAGGGGGTGTCCACAAAGCGGGTTGGATTAAGTCTATTATTCGCTAGTTTGGCATAAATTTTTTAGCTATTCAGGAGACGAAGCACATTAATATTTCTAGAATGGAAATGTCTAAATTCTGGGGAAGCTCTAAATTTGGTATGGAGTCTGTCGATGTTGCAGGTCTCTCGGGGGGTTTGGTTTATATGTGGGACAATTCCCTTTTCCATATGGAGGAATCGTTCAAGAACAGGCACTATCTCCTAAGGCAGGATGGTTGGCTGTAACTCGTATTTTATTTTCTCAATGTTTACGCTCCTAAAGGGTTGCAGCTAAAAAAGCCGTCTGGGATGAGCTGTCTAGTATTATTGAAGGTTGTGAAGGGTTTTGGGTAGTCGGTGGAGATTTTAATTCGGTGAGAACAGGCACTTTCCTTATTAAGGCAGGATGGTTGGCTGTAACTCGTATTTTAGTTTTCTCAATGTTTACGCTCCTCAAGGGTTGCAGCTAAAAAAGCCGTCTGGGATGAGCTGTCTAGTATTATTGAAGGTTGTGAAGGGTTTTGGGTAGTTGGTGGAGATTTTAATTCGGTGATGAACAGCACTGTCTCCTTATTAAGGCAGGATGGCTGGCTGTAACTCGTATTTTAGTTTTCTCAATGTTTACGCTCCTCAAGGGTTGCAGCTAAAAAAGCCATCTGGGATGAGCTGTCTAGTATTATTGAAGGTTGTGAAGGGTTTTGGGTAGTCGGTGGAGATTTTAATTCGGTGAGATTTAAGGAAGAAAAAAGAAACTGCGCGTTCAAAAGCACGTGTGCAGGCAATTTCAACTCATTCATCTTTGACGCTCGGCTGCTTGAATTTGACATGAGTGGAGCTCAGTTCACTTGGTGGTCCGAAAACGGGAAGAAGCTTAGTAAGTTGGACAGTTTTTTTGTTAATTCGGAGTTCTTTAATAACTGCCAGACGCTCGTGTGTTTTGATTTCTAAGTCTGTCAACTATGGGGCTCGTCCTTTTCGTTTATTCAATTCTTGGATGGGGAAAGAGGGATTTTCAGCAGTGGTTGAGGAAGCTTGTAATAACTTCTCTACTTCTGGTTGTCGACCTGATGTTTTCTTAATCAGAAAATTGGGTTTTGTCCGTGGAAGGATAAAAGTGTGGAGAGATAAGATGATTCGTAGGGATGGCGAGGTTCGTTGTATGGCCGAAGAAGAAGTGGCAGATTTGGAGTCCATTCTGGAGTATAGAGATCTTACGGAAGAAGAGGAGTGGGTTTTGGCTGAGAATAACAAATATTATTGAGAGCTAGAGCTTGCTAAAGTGATGGACCTGAAACAAAGATCTCGGGTTAAATGGGCTAAAGAGGGGGATGAAAATTCTAAATTCTTTCACTGATTTTAATTGTCGGAAAGCTAGTAACACGATCCATGGTTTGACGGTTGAGGGTGAATGGGTTTCGAAACCGTCCTTGGTCAAAAAAGAGGTTTTCAATTACTTCAGCGCTAAATTTGTAGAGGAGTGTGAAAATCGGCCCATCTTGTCTTGTCCGCCGTTGAAGAAAATCTCAGGCCCTGATGCGGATTGGTTGGAGTCTCAGTTTGCGGTTGAGAGATTAAAGCGGCTGTCTTCGAGTGTGGGGATGATCGGGCCCCTGGGCCTGACGGTTTAAACTTTAGGTTTTTTAAGCGGTTCTGGTACCTCTTTGAGGGTGACTTTGTGTCTTTGATGACTGCCTTCTTTGAGTCAGGTACTATTAATCATGGTTGCGGCTCCTCTTTTAATGCTCTTGTTCCTAAAAGGAAAGATCCACGGGCCTTGGGGATTACCAGCCCATTAGCCTTGTGGAGTTGTTAACAAGGTGATCTCCAAAATTTTAGCGAATAGAATCAAGAGAGTTTTGGATTCAGTTGTCTCGGATCGCCAATCTGATTTTTTGAGGAATAGATTTATCCTGGATGGGCCTCTTATTATCAACAAGGTCTGGTCTTGGATGAAGAAATGCAAGAAGAAAGCTTTTCTGTTCAAGATTGATTTTGAGAAAGCTTATGACAATATTAATTGGAGATTTGTGGTGGATGCCTTTCGCCAATTGGGTTTTGGGGATAATGGTGTAAATGGTTATGGGGTATTTTGTCGTCGGCTCGAGCTTCTGTCTTGGTGAACGGGTCACCAACCTTCGAATTAAGTGTGGTAAAGGGATGAGGCAAGGGGACCCTATCTCTCCGTTCCTTTTTATAGTGGTCATGGAGGCGTTGTCTCGTCTAATCGAGAAGGCTGGGGAGGTGGGTCTTTCCGTGAGAATTCAGCTTCCTAACGATGGCCCGAAGTTGTCCCATCTTTTCTTTGCGGATGATGCTTTGATTATCGGCGAGTGGGAAGATAGTAATGCTATCAATATTATAAGAATTCTTAGATGCTTCCACATGTGTTCTGGGTTAAAAATTAACTTGGGGAAATCCAGTTTATTTGGTATTAGGGTAGAAGCTGGGGAGGTGGAGTCTATGGCAGGTATTGTGGGGTGTAGACCAGAAGTCTTCCCTTTTAAGTATCTTGGGTTGTTAGTTGGGACTAACATGAACCGTGTCAATAACTGGAGGCCTGTGTATGGTAGTTTTGAATCTAGACTTGCTCTATGGAAATCGGCTTTATTGTCTTTTGGAGGGAGAATCACGCTTATTCGGTCAGTTCTTGAGAGCTTACCTAATTACTATTTCTCTTTGTATAAGGCTCCAGCGAAGGTCGATAGAGATTTGGAGTGTTTAATGAGAAAATTTATGTGGGTAGGGTCGAGTGAGGCCAAAAAGACTCATTGGGTGGCCTGGGATACTATTACGTTACATAAGAAGCTTGGGGGCCTGGGTATTAATAAACTCAGTAATATTAATAAAGCTTTGTTATGTAAGTGGGGATGGAGATTTAAAAAAGAGAAGGATAGTCTTTGGGTGAAGGTTATTGAAGCTATCCATGCCGGCGGCTCTGCTTGGTCGTTTCTCTCGGTCAAAAAGTCGATAGGAAGTGTTTGGAATAATATTGTTTCTGTTATCAACATGCCTGTGGATGGTTCCTTGCGTATCCGTGACTTTTTTAGGGGCTCGGTGGGTAGGGGAGATGGCATTTTATTTTGGTTGGACCCTTGGTTGAAGGATATTCCGTTAAAAGATGCATTTCCTCTTTTGTTCTCTCTTGAAGCAGTGAAGACGTGTTCGGTGAGGGATCGAATCTTAGGAGTTTTTTTTGTGGAAACATGATCCTGATTTGCCTGAGGAATTGACGGAATTGGCTGCTCTCAACGAGGCAGTGGCCTCAGTTTCTTTAAACGACCGAAAGGATGACTGGAAGTGGCTGCCGGACAAAGCCGGGATTTTTTCTGTAATGTCTGTCAAGCAGGTTTTGGACGGGGTCAATGTTAGCAGCAGCGGCTTTGTGTTACAATGGTGCAAGTGGGTCCCGATTAAGTGTAATGCTTTCGTTTGGAGAGCGGGCTTAAATAGAATTCCTACTATTGATGCTTTACGTCAGAGGGGGGTCGGTGTGGGTGATGATTTATGCCCCTTATGCAAGACGGTGGCTGAATCAGTGGAGCATCTCTTTACTTCTTGTGAGACGTCCGCGGTTTCGTGGCAATGGTGTCGTATTCCTCCTATTTTCGCCTTTTCTTTCAAAGATTTGGTGGAGATTCATAACGGGACCTCTATTAACCTGAAGGAAAAATATATCATTCAAGGCATTACATTCATCTCTTGTTGGTGTCTGTGGTCGGCTCGGAATAAGGTCGTGTTTTTGGATTGTGATGTCAAGGTGGATAGCTTGTTTAGCGAAGTTCGGTCTTTAGGTTTCTTGTGGTTCAAGTATAGATCTAAGTGTAGTTCTATTTCTTGGTCGGATTGGTGTAAATTTGTAAATATGTAAGGTGTGTTTGTGTTTGGCCCCCCGGTCTTCGGGTGTGATTCGTTTCTAATGAAGTTAGCTTTTAAAAAAAAACTAAAAAGCTGTGTTATTGATTTCAAATTATTTAATTAATAATCCTTATTTAAGCATTCCTTTCTATATACATCACACCGTTTTTAGCGAGAAGTGTAGAGAGAAATGCAAGAGAATTTGTTGTATGGACAATAAGAATGTAATTGATATCGATATATCTAACTTATAATAAAAATAAAAGACTCTAAATAATGTTACATGTCATTTTCTCCTTCAACTTCACAAATTTTATTTATATGTGTTAATTTCTTTTAATATTATTAATTAATAACTCATACATAGGTATCAGTTATCATTATCCTTATTTTTATCTAATATAATAATCTAAATTCTAATAAAAAATCCCAAATAATGTCATATGGCATTATCTTCAATCTCATAATTTTTATTTATATATTTTAATAATATTAGGATGATATTTAATTTTATTTAATAATAGTTAGGATAATATTTAAAATTTTCGGTACAAATTAAATTGAACATGATTTGCCTCAAGTATTTAACCGATGAGACAAAAATATTTATATTCTAAAGTATATTAAAAGTTAAAAAATACTTTAAAAATTAGAGTTACATTTTAAGTTTTTGAAACAAATTAAAACATGATTCATATATTAAAATTCTCTAATATATATAATAATTTGAAACATGTTAAGTAATAGTAACATCTTTTTATCTTTTGTGTTTTTTACAACCTAAAATTTATGGTTTTTCATTTTTGTAATAAAACTTTGGTTAAAAGTTAAAGAAGTTTATTTTTATTAGCTATTGTTTTACAAGTTTTTTTTTGTGTGTGTTTGATAGTTAAATTTGGTCTCTCAAGTATTTTTTTTCGTAAAAAAGTAAAAAAATTGTGTTTTTGCTTTACGATTTTTCTCAATTTTAACTGTCGTTCGATTGCTACTTAAAACAGTTTTACGTCTCTGCCCTGCAATACAGGGATCTTAAGACTAGTGATTAATAAAGTGAAATATACATAATTGTTTTTTTTATTTTACGTGCCTACTGAAAATGAAATTCATTGATTAAATACTTACCTTTACCATAAGGGGGAATAGTGTCATGTAGCTGTTTGGTACCCCTTAATTGGTTGTGGTTTTTTGTATTTTACTTCGAACTTTCAATTTCGCTAAAATATGTGTTTAGCCCGTTTGCTTTTAAGAAAAGTATTCTTTTTATTGGTTAACTTTGTTTATATACATTTTTAGTCCCTCTACTATAACTTTTGTAGAGTACATGTTTAATCCTTCTACTTTTATTCCTTTTAGTGACTGATCGTGACTTTTTGTATCTTGCTTTTAAACCTTCAACGTTGCTAATACACATGTTTAGCCCCCTCTGTTTAAAAAAAATTAATTTGATTGATTAGCTTTGTTCATATGTCTGTTAGTGTATTTCCTTTAACTTTGACTATGTACATGTTTAGTATATCTACTTTTATTTCTTTTGGTATTTCATCTTTTAGTCTTTTCTCCTTTCTATTGTGACGAACCAACCCAGAAGAATAGTAGCGTTTGCTATTGGTGGACGCTATACTTATAGACTTTAATAAAGTTACTCTATGACGCGCGTATTTTTACCTATGTCTCGATGTAATTTTCATTGAGGTTGTGTTATGAGTAGTATGTTCAAGTAACTGAAACACAGACATACATGTTATCAAATTAGATATATTATGCTTACCGCCCCGCAAAGCGGGCGGGGCATAACACTAGTATACTACAAAACCAATGTGGGGGAATAGTGCCAAGTTTTGTCTGCCATTTCCCCATTGGTCCGGGTATATTACGATTTTGCCCCACAGTTCAAAATTACGAACTTGCCCCCTATTCAAAGTTGAGATTTTGCCTCTAGTTAAAAATTACAGTATTGTCATCGCTTTAGCTTTTGGCAAATTACTATTTTACCCTAGCCCAAATTAGAATTTTGCCCCCGGTTAAAGTTTACGGTATTGTCGCCGTTTTAGGTTTTTTTATAAAGGTGTGTGGGGAATAGTGCTAGGTTGGCCTGTCACTTCCCAATTGGCCGGGGTGTGATACGATTTTACCCCCAGTTAAAAATTACGAATTTGCCCCTGTTCAAAGCTATGATTTTTCCCTGGTTAAAAATTACAGTATTGCTGTCACTTTAACTTTTGACAAATTACGATTTACCCCAGCCAAAAATTACAATTTTGCCCCCAGTTCAAAATTATAGTATTGCCATCGTTTTCATTTTTTTTAGACAAAACTATAGAAGTGTTTTCTTTTAATAGGTTGACTCGGTTTATTTTATTTTTTCGTATCAAGCAGCTGTTTAACAATCGCTCATTGGTCCTGACAAATTATAGTTTTGCCCCGAGCTTAAAAATACGGTCTTGTTATCGTTTTAGTTTTTGTTTCTAGCAAAAACTATGTTAATATTATTAATTGGTTGAGAAATATTCGAGCTATCGCCCGGCAACACATACGACATCAACTGGTATCTAACATCAAACAAAAAGATTTATGTTTTCATTTATTAAATACAAGTGGCCCCTTGTTTCTATCCAATAACAATACGTGAGTGCAATATGACGGACTGGCAAATCAAATTACAAGGAAATCAACAATATTGCTGATTAATATTATTTGTGACATCATATTTTTAAAGTCAATATTAGTATCTATTTATTTAATATGCTTTATTATTTCTACATATGACTGAAAATATAATATATTCTTTTAAAATTCAAATCTTATCCAATAAAACACCGAAACTTAAATGAAATTCACAATTTTCAAGTAGAATGTTAGCACATATATAATTCTTTTCAAATGTGTATAATACTAGTTTTTACCTGATGCATTGCAAGACACTAAGCGAATATTTCTCTTTCACAACATATACGTCTATGTTTCAGTTATTTGTACATACTACTCATAACAAGATTCAAAAAAAAATTAAGTTGAGTCAACCAATGAAAACAAAACACTACCGTACTTTTGTTAAAAAAATAAAACGATGGAAAAACTACCGCTTGACACGAATAAAAATTACACCGGCTAACCAATTAAAACAAAACACCCTAGTTTTCTGAAAAAAATGATAGCATGTCTGTAATTTTACAACGGGGCAAAATCGTAATTTGACAGAAAAAAAACAAAAACAATGAGAAAACTATATTTTTTAGTTAAGGGCAATTGGCTGGAAGGGGAAAAACAAAACCAACGGCAAAACTGTAAATTTAACGGAGAGAAATCGTAATTTGATTGGACCAATGGGAAAGTGTCATGCAGCTGCCTGGCACTATTCCCCCATCTTATGTTTTATATATAGTAAATATATATATATAATAATAATGTTTGTATATATAGTAAATTAGTTCATAATACTTTTTAACTGTAAAACCTCATGTATGAAACAAATTATATGATACCACTAATTTTTTATATTTTTATTTTATTTTCCCTTTATCTATTGTTAAGTATTGTTTCATTCTAGTAGCTTTAATATTTGGAAAATAAAATTTTTGTTAGAAATATACATTTTAAAGATATTATTTATATCTATATGTTATGAAATTATCTTTTAAGATTTATATCAGCATGTAATTTATAACTTTAAATATTTCATGTACTAGGTTAGAACTCTGTTATTACACGGGCTGATTAAATATAATTTTTATACTAAGTAATAAAAAAGTTACATCTTAATAACCCGTGTGTGACATGAGTTGAATAAACATGGATAAACCGTCAAGATATGTTTTTGAGAAAAAAAGAACTTTGATGTAAAAGTTATATATTATAACATTTTATTTTTTATTTACTTATTTATTATTAGGTTTTAATCACGCTTCTATTACAATTTTTTAGAATTTATTAACAGGTTAGAAACATGTGTGTTACACGTGGTTGGAACTTGGATCAATAAATATTATACATAGTTATTATTAATAAACGAAATATATAAAAGAAACAGTTAAGAAAAGAAATAATAAAAAAAAATAAATAATATTATAAAGGTTATATATTAATAATATTAGTTGAATCTTTTATTAGTAGATAAATATAAATATATATTAAACATATTTATATATACCAAGTAATAAAAAAGTTACATCTTTAAAACCCGTGTGTTGCATGAGTTGAATAAATATATGTATTACACGCTTGAATAAATATAAGTAATCAGTTAACACACACAGTCATCAACATTACGTTTTTTGGAAAAATAAACTTTGATGTACTATTTAATATTATAACAATTTCTTTGTTTATTTATTTATATTATTAAGTTATTATTAGGTTCTAAACTTGTGTATTGCAATTTTTTTAATTTATTAATAGATTAGAAACGTGTGTGTTACACGTGATTGAAACTTGGATCAATAACATATTATATAGTTATTATTAATAAACGAAATAAATAAAAGAAATAGTTAAGAAAAAAATATTAAATAAATAAGAGATAAACAAAATAAATAAAGATAAAGTTATATATTAATAATATTAGCTGAATCTTTTATTAGAAGATAAATATAAATATATATTTCGATATAGATAAATGTCAACTTAAAATATGGATAACTTGATAAATTGTTTTACAATTGTAATTTTTAAGATAAAAATACACATATATATGGCATGAAAACTAAAAAGAAGATGTCCTCAATAAATGACATGTGTTCTCAATTAGTTTAGTTTATTATATATCGCAGATACAGATATAGAAGATGTGGTGATGATTATGTATTTAAGTTATCAATACTTTAATTTATTATATAACAATAAAAAAACATAAAATTATAATAGAAAAAAAATTGTAATAGCAAATCCCAATGGTTATTTTTTAAAAACACAAATGGATATACCCTGATACTAGTGGTTATGCTTAATACCCGATGAGAAGTTATCTGATGGGTATGAACCAGGTATAAGACCGAGACTAGCTATACTTGACCCATTATCATCCCTAAGTATACCCACTTAATTATATATACTACAACGGGTTGATTGAAGAGTGTTTATGACTAACAAATATTTTTTAGTTAATTGTTAGTAACACTTTAGAATTTCATTATTTTTTTTTCTTTTATACATATATGATATATGTAATAAGGTTAGATAATTTTTTGTTTTTGGTGATAATTATATTCAAAAAACAAAGAAAAACCTTCTTGTAGGTACATATATCACTAGATCAAATATAATAATTACACACTAACAAAAATTTCTCAACCGCCTCTTCTAATCTTAGCAGGGTTATCAGGTAGTGAGTGCTGTAAAAAAACTTTTTTGAGGTCACACTATTTGTGTGTTTTTCTTTATAGATGTCTCTTTTAAATAAACGTTGTTCCTTATTTTAAAATTTTATTGACGTTTGGAGGGTTTTGGTTTGATTTTCACAATTTAATTACGTAGAACATTCTTAATCTGACTACAACATGATTTGTATATAAATTAAAGCATATAAGATTTCATCATATTTGAAATAGTCTATTATTATTATTTAGGATTATTATTATTTAGCAAAATGGAGCTATTGAGTATCAACCAAGATATTACCGTCATCTCCATATGGGATCTTGTTTGAATCGATCTTAACAGTGTTTGGTAGTGATTAAAATTCTTAGCGTATATATATTCATACAAAGAATTTATTTTAACTTTATAAAAGAATAATTAAAATATTTGGTATTGGTTTTATAAATTAAATAGTTAGATGTTTTAAACACCAAATTTAGAAAGAAAAAAAAATATATTCATTGCATACACAATAATTAAAACCGTAACCACTTGAAATTCTAGTGAGACTTTCCGGCAACAGTTACACGTCTCTGTCTCAATAAAAAATATTCGAACGTCCATTTATGATATACACAAATTTTTAAGAGAAAAAAACAAAATAAGCAAACTTAGTATAAGAGGCAATTTGATGTATTCTTTTGAACAATATCTTTTTCATATTAATTTAACTTAAAAGGGGAAAGGGGCGTCCTGGTACCCTAGCTTCCGTCAATCATATCGCGCCACGTCATTTAAACTATTCACTACGCTAAACTATTTGATTTAGTGGCTTCACTACCCTAAAATATGAATCCCATTATTTTACTTTATTTTCTCTCTCCATACACACAACTCTCTCTATCTTTCTTTCCTATCTTCACACAAAAACCATCGGCAAACACAAAGACCACCCATGCCTGCAGGACCGGTGGCGGTGTGCAGCCTGTGGGTAAAAGGTACCCGAAGGCAAGAGTCCAGCTGCCCTGTCCCCCTAATGTACAATATCGTTTTAGTTTCTCAAAATATTTAATGTTTCATTATTACAGAACCAATTTTGAGTGAAGCTGGAAATTAATTAAGGAGTGAATAAGCATTTTAGACTTTCGACATAAAGGGAGTGATTGTGATTTATGGAGTATAAGAGACAGAAGAAAGACGAATGTCATTGTTGTATATTAAAGTAGAGTTAATTACACGGATGATTCATATGTTATGTGATAATAATGTTAGATTAGTGTTTAAATTTAACTAATAAAAAATTACACTTATAACTCCCTACTACGAAGAATCACATGCAATCACTACCTATCTAGGCCCCTTAGTTGTATGGAGAGATGCACTCCCCGATTTTTTATTTACGTATCAAGTAATGTGTCATACCTCAATTCGCAACGAAATAGGCTATCGGGGCATGATTGATTGTTCATAGCTTATGACAAAATATTAAAAAGTTGAAGTATTGTGTATAATCAAATTTATACCATGGTACAAAACAATTAATCTAAATAATCCTTGACATACAAACATAACATCACAATATCCATTTTATTCTCTAAGACCTCATCCTTACGTGTCATCGTCAACTTCTTCAAACCGATTCACCTATATCATGCGTAAAATAGTTTTTGGGTCAACATAACTTGGTGGGTAAGTCTTATTGTTTTTAAATAAAACTGTTTTTGTTTATTTGTTTTAAGAAAAATGTAACATGCGAATCCAAAGGTAATTAAATGATAACAACAATTGTTAATAATAAATAAATAACTCATGACCAATCAACCAACATGATAATATAAATGTAACAACTGAACTGAATATGATAACCCTGTAAATATGAGACTGAAGCCCACTGACGAGCGAATCTAAATGATGTGACGATACTAGTACAAGCCATGGCCGTTGGGAACCAAGTCAGCCTGATGGATCCATGTGAATAATGATTAGCGACAATAGTTAGTGACTGAAACGATTAACAAATAACAACCATCACATAATCACATATTGAACTTTGCATGTATTGATAACTACAAAAATTGAAGTAAATGAATAATGTATAAATGACACATAATGCACCATAAAACATTTAAATGAAAAAAGGGGAATTAGGAAAGATCTACTCATGGGCTGTGTTTTGTGATTTCTCGAGTTACCGCACGAACAAGAGAACTCCGAATGATAAAAATAACCTATAAATATAATACAAACACACTATATATACACACACACAAAACCTCAACTAATTATGTTGATTAATTAATTAATTAATTTTTTATATTTGCAAGGTGTGTCTTGTATCATTTTGGTTTCCAAGACCCCGAGATATCCGGGTGAGATCAGATAACATCATCTCGTGGAAGGTTGAGAATTGTCCAACAATATACCTTTGCGAATGTTTATAATTAACCCATGGTTTGAAATCTATTAAATATTAAAAATGAGTTTGATAGATTATTACTTGTAAAATTTTGAAATTGAATTATGTAACCCATTTTAATATCATATATATGTGTGTGTATTTTATTAGTTAATATATATATATATATATATATATAATTATTTTAGTTTTGTTTTTATAAACCAATTAATTAGTTTAACAATTATTCTGGTTTAATACAACCATCTAATAACCAATTTAAGTAGTTTATTAATTAAGTAAAAAATCAATTTTTTAATAAAAATAATTAAACGAAGAACATGGAGCTTTCAGGATCGTACTCGTGATCTCCGGTTCCCTAACTCAACCAAAAACCACTAGAGCACTTGACAATTGATGATGATATCTTTCCTGTTAAAACTTTTAAACATTGAAAAACATATTTAAATTAAGAAAACATAGATGAAAGACAAGGGGAAGGAGGGTCGAACTTGCGACCTCCCTTGTTTTCATGTTTTTAACTATGCATCCCAACCACCAAGGTCCGGTTCCCTAACTCAACCAACAACCACTAGAGCACTTGACAACTGATGATCAAAGCCTTGGAACCGCTGTTCAAGAAGAAACAAGGTCTGTTGAAGCCTAAAGTCTGTTGAAGCAAAGGTCTGATGAAGAAGACCAAACTTCTGTCTGGCCAAATAGATGTTTGAATCAAAGTAACAGAGGATAGTCCAAATAGATGTTTCCCAATGCAATACTTGTTTTGTATCAGTGTTTAACATAGTTAGATCAGATGTTAGATTTCTACAGATGTTTGCAACATTTGTGGAATCCTTTATGTTAGGAATGTTAGATGTCACTATCAGGGTGATGTCAGCCAATCACAAACAGAGCTTTCGTACTTAATATAAATAAATTTCACCTGTTAGAGATCTATTAATCACTCCACAACACCTTTTCTTTTGTACGAACAATCTTGGTTAAGTGATCGGTCTGAAGGGAGAGTCTGTAAAGTCAACATTCTGTAAAACATTTGAATCATCGTGATTAATGAAAAAATCATTGATGATAGTTTCTCATTTGTGATTACTTATCTTTATTACAATACAAAATTCTTTTGAGCTTAACTGTTAGTTTTTCACAAACCTTGTAAACTTAGATTTAACCTTTGGTATCAGAGCTTAGTCACGTTAAACTTGCTTTCACAATCAGTTTAACATATAAAGATCAGCTCAACAAAGATCTAATATTGTTCGTAGCTCAGAGTTGAAAAGTGAAGAACTCAAAACTGTCTATCACAAACTTTGTTTTTCTCTAAAAGAACAAAAGAAAATGGCACAAAATGATCCTCATAACATTGGCTTCAATAATAAATCCAAAAACTTTACCAGATCCAAATTTATCATTTGGCAACGTAGGATGAGTCATATACTTGCTTAGAAAAATACAGGGTGTTGGAAGTCCACTGTATTTGGGCCGCATATTCCAATGATATCTAGTGCCGAGAACCCAAATGTGTTTGAGCCAAAGAAGCCGAGAATTACTCTAAGCAAGATTATCAAAAATTTGAGCTGGATGCCAAAGCCTTTTGTATTGTGGCTATGGCTCTGCCTAATATATCTATGTTGGCATGTTGCATTCTAACAACACCATAGAGTTATGGGATGCACTCAAAGAACAATTCGGTGGAACGAGGATGTTATCGAGAACACTCGAGAAATCCTTAACCATCAATATGAAACTTTCACTCATGTCAAGAGAGAAACCCTGACCCAACAGTTTGAACGATTTTCATGTCTAATCAGTGAATTAAAGTTAGTTACTAAAGAATTTACTAAAAAAAACTTTAAGTAACCGATTTATAAGATCTTTGTCTGAGAAATAGGATATCCCCAATTTCAAGGACACCAGCTTAACTCAGCTTCATGGAAAGCTCCTAACATCTGAAAAGAAGCTTGTCCAAAAAAAGAAGCTCCATGAAATTGGACAAGTGTCCGACAGTTATGTTTTCGGTACACGACACTTCTGAGTCAAGTGGGATCATCTGCTAGAGTGGGAAATGATCAGAGTCTTGATCATTTTATGAATATATCGACTGGAATCAACTCTGATCAACATTCCACAAGTTATGGATATATTGCTGATCTTAACTGATGATCTTAAGAACAAATAATTTTTACAAAGACTAGTATGATATATCTAGGATTAAATGGGAGGTCAAAATTGGGGTTGGATAAATCTAAAATCAAATGTTTCAAGTGTAATAAATTAGGTCACTTTGAAAGAGAGTGAAGAGTCAGTCAAACAACTCTGCACCATTGATCACATATCCTAATCAAAGACCCCAATCTAATACACAACAACAGTTTTATCCCCAAAATATTCCAGGGACAAATATGTAAAACACAGCCCACTTTGCACAAAACATGAATCCTCTGCTGGTGCATTATGTTCAAGCACCACAAGTCCCTCAGGTTTCATATGTTCAGATGCCAATTGCACATGTTCAAACACCACAAGTTGCTCCTGCTCCTCCACCAGCAGAGCCTAATCAACAAAGATTTTTTTCACACAAGGCTATGTTGACTAGAGTAGCTTGCCAAAAAACTTTAAAGATGAAAACTTTGCTTTGATAGGAGATGATAGTGATGAACATACAAATTTCTGTTTATGGCTCTTGAACATGTCTCAGGTGAAGAAGATCATGTTTATGCAACTGTTAGTGAAGGAGTTGCTGATGAAACTGCTGAATAGCCCAGGTCAAACATCTGTTGATGACCAGGAGCTTGCAGGAAGGATGGATGAAAACTATCCAAAAAGTTCCACTGATTGCATCAGTGTGGATCAAGTTGAAATGGATGCCTATAAGGTATCACCTCAAACTCTCAAATAGTTATGTTATGATAAATGTTATAACTTTTGCTAATATCAAAGTGGTGAACGAAAATCTCAGAGAAAAGGTATAAATCAGTGAATTAGTTCTTGAAAAATTGAAAAGAGATTTTAAAACAAGAATTGCTGAAAAAGACCTTGAAATAAGTAGTCTAAAACATGAAGCGACCATAACCAAGGATAAACTCCAAACAATGAGAAAAATATTTAAATTGTAAAAAAGAGTTGGAATCCACACAGATCACCTGTGAAAGATAGGATGAATCATGTAATGATTATGAGATAATTTTGGAAAAACAAAGAAAAAACAATGTGAAGTTTGGTGTTGGGTTTCGAAAATCAAGAACAATTTACCAACATGTCCACTGACTCTGAAATGGTTGAGATCATACCAACCACCTCAAATGGTGAAGAAGTCAAGTTCACTTAACCTAGTGGCAAGAAAAACATTCTTGAAAAGCCACAATGTTCCATTCAATCTAAAACACAAAAGTATGAGTTTAAACGAACTTGGTCAGTTGAATGTGATGTTCTTGAAAACTTCAAACCAATTGATTTCACCAACCCAGATGGTCTTAAGCCACCCAAGATAAAAATTGTTCCCATTACCAACTCTCAAACATATGTTAAAACATTTGTTGTTGGAAAGAGAGACAAATGTAACAGGAAGGATAAGACTCCAGATCTGCTGTGCGAGTTTTGTGGAAAGAAAAATCATTGGGCAAAAGATTGTTTCAACTTAAAAGCCTATGATATTAAAAGAGGAAACACCATATGTAAGTCATCATCTGGGTGCACCATTTGTGGCAAAATCAATCATGTGACCTAACAAGGCTCCTTTTTTAAACCTTATGATATTAACAAAAATAGGTCAAGAGGAAAAATGAGTTTCATAAGGATGATAACCCTATCAACAAGGATCCACATTCATTTCCCAAAAGAGTTGAGTCCAGTCAATCATCTATCACACTAACCAATACCCTACACACAGGGATGGTTAAGTATCTGTTGCACCACACACACTTCCAAGAGGCTATGAGCAACCACCATGCACTAGGGTTCCTTATAGGTATGAAGAACCCGTGAAAATGCCCCAAAAGCCAAGAGTCAATAGACACCCTCATGGATACAATCACCTCATTAGGAATGGTCAACCAACAATTGACCCAAGTGTGAAAATACATGCAGAAGGTCAAAACAACTGTTTGAGATGGTACAAAGTTCTTTTTACAAGTGACTAATCCAAAAGAGCTTATGTAGTGGAAGAAAATACCAGGTCAAAAGTAGAAAAAGCTATGGATCATCTACAAAAATGACCCATTTTCCACTGTCTATAGGGAACATCTGTTGGCAATTTAAAAGTGCAAACAAAGGTTATCCTAGCACATATCTATATCTTAATAAAAGAAAGAAAATGTTTCAAAAATATACCAAAAAGGTTCTTGCAACATTAATACGTTGTCTTTAAAACAAGAAAATAAAAAAAATGTAATTTTAAAACCAAGAAAAGATTGTGAAAAATCACTAAAAACTGAACTATGTTGAAAGGAGTAAAATATCTATTTCTGTGGTTCAAAACTCCATTTAACCTTGGTTAACCGTTGTTTGAGACAAAGAACCACTAATTCAAAACCCACCGCTTGACTACATAGAGTCAAACAGATCCACTGTTTAACAAAAAAGTACCACTGTTTTCACTTAAAACTCTGTTTAACCCAACAAAGGTTGCAAATATGGGTTTCCATCCATCTGATTGACCAAAAGTCAAACAAATGTACCAACCAGTGATTTGGTCTTTCTAACATATGTTGAGACCCAACAGAGGTTTTAGACAAATTTTTTGAAAACATATCTTATCTTCCTTCTTCAATATTAATGTACCCACAAATACCTATTCATGTAACAACTTTCTACAAACTAAATCATTAACATCACATTGAAATTACTCAATTACACATCAACAATAATTACCAAACATGACTTCAACATTGAGTTTTATCTAGGTAGTGACCTAGTCCGTCAACAATTTTAAAGAAAACTCATAATTTAAAGACCACTATAGTAAAATCCCCTACTTGTACATGACATTGACGTGGTCGGAGCTTGGGTATAATTTTTATTATATTTCAAGCACTTTTACTCGTTTATCAATCTTTAGATTTGTAAAACATGATACAACACAATCACTCTCCACAACACGCTAGGGCAAGTGCACCCATCGTTGGTGTAGTATAGAGATGGTAAGATATCGAGGTCGTCTAAGGATACAAGAGCTTTTAAGACCGAAATATATTCAACGTCTAATCTAACCAAATTTTTGAGAAAATATTAATAAATAGATATTAAAAGAAATTAAAATATTAAAAAGGAACAATAGACAAGATGGAATCACTTGGTTCTGACTTATCTTTTAAGTATCCTTTGATCATTTCCGTACTTTAGGTTTTTTAATAGATTATCATAGTTATAGGCATTTCCCTCTTTTGGAGGCAACGCTACCCTTGACCATATTGGTCTGAGTCAGCAGGAATACAGTCTCACAAGGCCGGAATATTGAAAGATAATTAAGTAAGTTATTAATGCAAAATGTGGCATGTCCCTCTTTTTGAGGCAACGCTACCCTCGGCCATATTGGTCCGAGTTAGCAGGGATACAGTCCCGCAAGGCCGGTTTAAAGTTATAATAGTATTTATTTATAAGGGACTCAAGCCGTTATTACTTCTCTCGATTTGATGTTATCTGCCTCAAGAGAAGTCCTAATAAGCTTGAATCAAGTCCTTGTAGGATCTATACACTGAACGAGGAAAGAACTTTACCCAAACCACCCTTCTAACCCCTTTCCAGGCAGTTAACGTGCTTTATATACACCGTAAAGACACGAATGAGTGAATCAACAATATACGACCGATTCTCTCTTTAGCAAAGGTACCTAATTTGTATCTAGTACATAACAGCGAAATATTACAGATTAGTGATAATAACACGTGATTTACTGTTTATATGTCTGATTTCATTGATATATTCAACTTGAACAAGCCTGAAATCCAGCAGAGCTTCGCTGCTTGGTCTGACAAAATGTTACAAATGACAATCACCAAAGATCTATTTATAGGCAAACCAATTCGCATCAATGGTAACCAGTTGGTATGAATAGTCACTTCGTACGAACTGGTACTTCATACGAATTGTGCCTTAACCATAAACTTACATAACAAAACACCTTAACGTATACATTTCATCTAGACCTAAGACATAGACAATATACATCGTGCATCAACAAACAAAATATGAAGAGATGATAGAATTGATGGAGAGGGTGAAACCCGAGCCTTAAAGTGTCTAATGTATGAGTATTATGTGTGTTTTATGTGGTTATTTTCTTGGAATGAGATAACTACGAGAATTTGGTGTATTGCAGGTAAAGTACGTAAAATGGCGAAGTTATAAGAGTTAAAGTAGAAGTGGAACGAGTTGGAAAGGATAGCATAGATCGCCGCTTGAGTGTGGAACGCGTTCGGTTGATAACAATATTCGAGAATGCAAGGTATGAGAAAGAATGAAGTCAGGGGCCAATTGGTAATTATTAGAAAATATTTTGGGGCTCATATGTGTAGGAGAGTTGAAGAAATAAAGTTAAGGGGGCTAAATTGCTATTTGATGAAAGTGAAGTGAAGAGAGGAAAGAGGAAGTAGCTTCGACCGCCGGTTACGGTCACCCAACCGTAACTTACGGTTGGGTGTTGCTGGCAAATATCAAACAGAGAGTCTGAACCGTAACCGACGGTCCAGAACCGTCTGTTACGATTGGTTTCAGTAATTCAAACAGGAAGTCTGGACCGTAACCGACGGTCCATAACCTCAGTTACGGTACCTTTTTCGAAAAAAATGTGAATTTAGGGATGTTGGAGTATATTATTAGGGTTCCAGAAAGCCTCTATTCATTATCATCACTTCTAAGAACGAAAGGTACTTCCAAGGCTCAAAATTTCAAGGCTTTTTCACCGGATTCATCACAATTCTTCATCAAATCATCACACCGATCATAAATTCATCCTTCTTTCAAGTTTTGTTGATCTTGTTTGCGAGGTAGCGGCTAAAACTCTTATGGTTTCCTCCGGATGGAGGGTTTGCGTATGTTAGTTCAGTTTATGTGTTTATAACTTATTTGAATCCGGCAATCTAAGCATTCGATGCTTTTTGCCGGTAACTTGATTCATTGATTGTAAACGGTTACTTTCATTTAACTTTAATTCTTAATCATTCAGTTCCTGAGAGTTCTAGTAATTGGGATTTATTTGACAAAGGATTAGGGTTGGTAATTGTAATTGATATTTGTTTGATAACCTCCCGTTACGTATTGACCAGAGTACTTAGTCTGCAACTATCACAATTGATGATTTAGGGTTTCACTCATGTCTATGTGAGTGTTAAGTGAGACACATAGTTGAATTTAACTGTAAACCTGAATTCCGGAGGAACCATTCTTCCTCCATTTGATGACAATCTCGTTTTAATTTGTTAATGTAGATAACTTTTATAAACAATCAATCAAACAGATTTTCCATTTCAGTAGTAGTTAATTAATACTTTTCATTATAACGCTTTCCACAATCCTCCTCTGGTTCGATACCTGACTTACCCTACTTATAGAGTTAGTTGGTTTTTGTATAACACTGACGACAGTCATCAAGAATAAAGTTCACATTTAATATAAAAAAAGCTAGTTATTAAAGTCATTAATACATATCCAATTAAAAAGTTAACTAAAGCTTGGAAATAAAAAGTAACACATAAAAGAGTTGTCTTTACAAATGATGTAAGAGTTTAGCCAAGCATGGCCTTTGTTTGAGAAAAACACTTACAATCAATCTTGGATCCCGAGAATACTACACACACTCTAAATATGGATGATGCAGGAATGTGGCGGATGATGGTGGTATTGTGGTGGTGGAATGGTGGCAGGTGTGAGAGAAGTGGTTTGCCAATGGATGAATTGCAATTGAACCAAGAATCCCTATTTATAGATGGAAATAGGCCTCTCACACGGCTTTGTGTTCGGAGGGCACGCCCCGTGTCTTCTTCTTCTTTTTCCCTGTCTTCATTTAATAAGCTGTGTTAGTCCGTATGCACACACGACCCAGTGTTGTCAGAGGCACGGCCCCATGGTCTTGTACTTGCTGTACTATAGGAGATTTTTCATATCTGGAAGTTGACCATGACCCGTGTCCATGGGACACGGTCACGTGTCTCTTGTCTGCTTCTGTTTGTCTTTTCTTCATGGACTCTGGAATGGGGCACGACCATGTACTTGTGTTCTGATATGTTGTTTTGGTTTTGGGGTGTAGCTCGGAGGGTCGGTATGAAGTGTCAACTTCTTTTTTTTGTAGTTATGTTGTTTCTGTCATCAGTTTGTTCCTTTTGTAAATTTAAGCTCTTTTATTCCTGAAAATTCAAAGTATACAAAGAAACACATTTTTTCCTAAATTAGTACGTAAAAGGTTGATTTTATACCTTATTTGATATAGTTTATATGTTGCATTTGGCACATATCAACATTTTGTTATGAACGAGACTATAATCAATGATCCCCCTACAGAAAATCATCTGAGTATCACTAAAGTACTTCTCTTTTAGATACTCTCAAATTGACTATTAAGTACTTCGTATTTCATATAATAACTTTCTTAAAATAAATCACTACGATCACAATCAAATTACACATTAGACAATGAGATATATCTTAATTGGTATTGTAGGGAAAGTGAAGATTTGTGTTTGAGATGTCTAGTCACAAGTTTGAATCCAATCTCATTGCGTTTTATTGTAGTGCGCCCTTCGAGAGGTGGGTTTTTCCTTGAAAGACTGTATGACTTGCTTATTGGCTGTAGTGTTACTCGTTCCTTGTGGATTGCCATTGGTATTTATCCTAAGTATGTCGAGTACTTTTGATTTCGTAGTCAGACCGTTCGTGAAAAAAATTACACAACAATAATAAGTGAAAGGATCATGTATAAGAGGCATAATTCGTACGAAGTGTAGGAGAAAGTTTTGGCTTTCGATCAAGCAAATCGAATGGTTGAGATCGAGTGATCCCCAAATCTATAAATCACGAAAGAGAAAACAAGTGAAACAAGTGGGGAATGAAAAATAGGAAGATCCAATATTGGTGACTAATAAACCCACTTCTTTCACGATTTTCAAACGACTATAACTTTTTTACTTTAATATTTAAAAAAAATTATAACGTATTAACGAGCATTTCATTCTATTTAATTTGAGGAGACTATTGCAATAGGTTTCTCAATTTTAGAACTTTTTTTTACAAGCTATAACGTTATGTGGTTTTGTAACGTTACGTGATTATTTCCAATACGTAATTACATAATATATATTTTTATCATGAAAAAGTGTAACGTTACGTGATTATGTATCAGTACGTTAATTACGTAACAATAGTTGACATATATAATTATTACTACATGATATTTTATACGCATTACTGATTATCGTTATATTTGTTTTTTATATGATAACTGACTAAGGTGGTGTTTTTTTTTCTAAAAAAGATATATGCAGCTATTCTGTCTGCGCTGCGCAGACCACATGCAGACATTGTCATCTGCAGAGTATTTGTTTGTCCAAGACGTTTCATTAAAAAACGTTTTGCGAGCTCTTCTAGGTGCAGACTTGGCCCAACCACTTCTAAGATCTTCTAAGGTCTGTAGAGGGTTAAACACCACCACTGTCCACCACCGTCTACCACAACCACCGTCCACCACCACCATCCACCACTACCGTCCGTACACCACAACCAGTTTATTTTAGAAGTCTACGTACGTTAAAAAACAAACATCCTTTTTCTTCTAGACTGCAGAGGTTTGGTCCACATCTTCTTCTATAGATGTCTGTAATGTGGTCTGCGGACTCATACATTTTACCTCTTAAAAACAAACAACACCTAAGTAATTACGTACTAACCATAATTGTAATAAAAAACAAAACATTAATATATAGGCTAATATTTTAGGTCTAATCATGAATGAAGCGTAAATGCAATACAAAAAATTAACCAATCAACCTATAATGACAAACGTAATGTCTTATTATATAGATTTAATCACGTAATAAAAATATAAAAAAACAATTAAGTTCTCATTATTAAATGTGTACTCAATTACATAGTTTAATCACGTAATAAACATAAGTGTAATAACATCAAGTATAAAAAAATCATATTAAATGTCTAATCACGTAATAATTTATATTGAATATTTAATCACGTAATCTTTAAAAAAAATTAAAAAATTAAGAAAACTATAAGAATAACATACTCAAATTAAAGGGAATGAAATGGTCATTAATTCATGTAATTTTTAAAAGAATATTGCCATATGAAAAAGTTCTAGCCCGTTTAAAATTTGTGAGAAAAATGAGTTTATCAATCAACAATCAACAATATTGAATCTTATTAAAATACTCCTCCACTTCTACACTTTTTCTTTGAAACGACGACTTTCTTGTATTAGGCTACCGCACTCCTCAAACAGGAGAGCCTCGTTGCCCCTCTTCGAGCAGATTATGTTGTCTTAACCGATCCACGCTGACTTCAGAGTTTGGCTTGAGCATTCTCTCGGGAAATCATACTAACGGCTACCACATGAACAGTGGTTGTGCCATCACAAGAGCAGAACTCTCTGACACCTCTGCATCCATGATTATCTTAATCCACCAAAGTGACAGAAATGAGAATTAAACTTAAGTATTCATTGAAAAACCTTGCCTCTCTACCATTAGGCCACAAGTGCTATTTTTCTCCACTTCTAAGGGGTTGTTTGGCTAAGCTTATTTTAGCGACTTATTTACTTATTGACTTCTTAAAAAGTTAAAAGTGTTTGGGTTAGCTTATTATGTGAGAGAAATAATCAATAAGTCACTCTATTCTAATTTTACTTATTTTTCAAAAGTCAATAAATCATAAGTCACTTCAAAAAAGCTTAACCAAACAATAGTACAAGATTAATGTATTCTCCACTCTCAACAATAATTACTAAAGACAACTTATTCTTTTTTTCTTTTTAACGGCAAAACTTATTTCTTATTAACGTCCACAAAAAGACGACTTAAACAATGACCCTTTCCTATATAAATAACACCTGCAAAGCACCTTCGACACCACGCTATTCCGCTGCAACACCTCTCAGTCGGTAAACCATCTCTTTGCCCATTCAATTCTGAATCTCTTAAGGGTTTTCATGATCTGATATTCTCATGCTACAAACTTGTTTTTGTTCTGAATTATATGGTATTTCAAGAACGAATGTTTGATCAATTTCACATGATTATTTTGTTTTACGTGATGTTGGGGCTCTATAATTTCAATTTGGGATGGTGGGTTTGGTTGGAACTGTGTGATTATTTTTTGTGAGATTAGTGTAGGCAAGGTGTTTCATGTGAGTTTGTTTGTGTTGGTTTTAGTGTGATATTATGGGGAACTTGCTCTGTTTGGTTCAATTAGACCAATCAACTGTTGCTATTAAGGAGACTTTTGGGAAGTTTGATGATGTTCTTGAGCCGGGTTGTCATTGCGTGCCTTGGATATTCGGAAGTCGGCTTGCTGGACATCTTACTCTCAGGGTTCAGCAGTTGGATGTCAAGTGTGAGACCAAAACAAAGGTTTTTTTCTTTCCCTTCATATAATATGTTCAATTTGTGGATGATTTATATTTGAGTAAATAAGTGTTGAATCATGAGTTCTCAATGTTTAAAGTACATGTATAAATGTATTTATGACTTATTAAAAGACAATCTGAACCATAAAGACTCATCTCATAGTTGTCAATGGCGAATATAGCGCGTAACGTAGCGTTGCGCGTGTGCCCATATGGGTTTATAGCGACATACAACAACCTTTTCTGTATTTGTTTATTTATTGATGACCTTGGTTTTAAAATATGTGTAGCAATCCGATGCGTTTTGATCCCAAAATCCGATGCGTGATGCGCAATGCGTGAAGCCGATGCATCACATATGCGAGGTGTTCTTTATTTAAAAATACTAAAAATATATAAATAAATAGCTAATATTTTAACTTGTGAACCTTTAAACATTAAAATATAATATATTCTCATCATCTAAAGGCAAATTTGTTAAATTAAAGATCTAATTTGTTCAAATACCGGTCAACTGCATAAGGCACTACGCCACTACATTAGACCACATCATGTGATGCGCGCATCATGGAACCGCAACACGCGATGCGATCTCATCACTACATCATGTGATGCGTGCATTTTAAAACCAAGTTGATGACTATAAATTGTGATGCCCATTAGTTTTTTTTTTTTTCACGAAAATGAAGCGTATTTAGATGAAACACACATGTAAAAATAGCGTATTTTGATAAAATATACATGTAAAATATTTATTAAATTTTATATTACTTTATCGCAAAAAAAGTGTTCTAACGTGCTTTTGAGCGTTTCTCGGAATTGTAATTCAAAACATGTTATATTGTTTTTTCAGGACAACGTCTTTGTCGATGTTGTAGCTTCGATACAATATCGTGCTCTGACTGATAAGGCGAGTGATGCGTTCTACAAACTCAGCAACACATGGGCCCAAATCCAGGCCTATGTTATTGATGGTATAAACCTTGAACCGTCACCGACTACAGATCAAGAATTTTTTTCCTTTTCTGTTTTAAATCTTTATATGTTGTCGATTTGTCGATATCCTAACATGAACATTTATTCTCATCTTCTAGTTATAAGAGCTAGTGTTCCAAAGCTTAATCTTGATGATGTGTTTTGAGCAAAAGAATGAAATTGCTAAGGCTGTGGAAGAAGAACTTGAAAAGGTAAATTATTAAATCAAGGAGTAGTCAATTCGTTATATCATATATGTATATGAACAGCAGAATCTTTAATTGGTCGTGACATGTTTGATGTTTGAACTTACTTTTAGGCAATGTCGGCTTACGGTTTTGAGATTGTTCAAACATTGATTGTTGATATAGAACCCGATGTGCATGTGAAAAGAGCAATGAATGAGATCAACGCAGGTAAAGTTTTCTTATTACGCATCTCCCTATTATCATCCCGTCTTAATTGACACATTTTTTTCGAAGGAAATGGTTCAAAAGCGTCGAAAGTCATCCAAAATGTATTTTTAACAAATAAAAACATCCTTTTTTATTCATCAAAAAGATCGTTATTCAAATAATATAACTAATGTAAGCATATCTACACACTAGTTTTTTTTTTCTCTGATACTACAATATTTGGACATCATTGTTTTGGGTCAACCCAATTTGACCAGAACCAAAACTTGACCCATTTGATGGAACCCGTCTGACTCAGTTATTTTGCAGCTGCAAGGCTAAGGGTGGCGGCTACTGAGAAAGCCGAGGCTGAAAAAATTCTACAAATCAAGAGAGCCGAGGGTGAGGCTGAGTCCAAATACCTGTCTGGTTTGGGTATTGCGCGCCAACGACAAGCGATTGTGGATGGGTTAAGAGACAGCGTGTTGGGTTTCTCGGTCAATGTGCCAGGGACCACGGCTAAAGACGTAATGGACATGGTTCTAGAGACTCAGTATTTTGACACCATGAAGGAAATTGGCGCTGCATCCAAATCGTCTGCTGTGTTTATTCCTCATGGACCTGGTGCTGTTCGTGATGTGGCTACTCAGATACGCGATGGTCTTCTTCAAGGCAGTGCTGCTGCTAGTTGATTTCCGGAGTTTGATGGCAAGATCCGCTCAATGCAATCGTAAAGAGTACAATATTATGTTTCTTTAGTAATCATGGTTTATGTTTTCAACTTCGTGTGTGAAGCTCATGTGCGGACGCTATGTTTGTGTATATAGGGTTATGAAATGACGTCTATATGGATATTTACCGTTTGAATTTGGTCGTCTAAACACGTTTAAATAGCACAAGGCGCTATAAGAGTATATGCAGTTCCCTTGGCATTACCCTTTTGAAATATATCATATAAATCAACTACAAGTTACAACAACTTGTGTGGCATGTGACAAGCATAACAAGATATACAAACATTAATTGATAAGTAAACAACACTTGTCCGTACAGAAATTTTTCGTGACTTCATTTTTTTTGTAAGACGATATATTTTGGTACGACTCATTATCTTGTTACTTAACGAAAATTCTTGTAATCGCCACTGTCTGAAATCCAAAATCCGTTTGTTATATGTTTGACGAGTAACTTTTGAGTTTATGTGTTTGTATTGTGTGCAGAATTATATGTATGCTATGTAATAATATTATAGGTTTGTGAACTATAAACATTTTTATCTGTTATAAAATTAAACAAATCACAATTAGCCTCATCCCATATATGAATTCCATGACCACCGTAAGAATGATGTTTTGGATGAGCTGATCTGCCATGAGAGAGTCTCTTATTTTTAATCTGAGTTGGAGAATTAGTTACACGTAATGTAGCAAGTATGGCCTTCTGACTAAGGATGATTTATATTGGGGCATTTACAAGTAATATTATACTAATATGTCAAGTTACATTTAACAACATTGACGGAGCTTTAACTTAGTATTCGGTAAAATCAAGGGGAACCGGACTCTCAAAATCCAATATTTTACACTACATAATTCTTTTTTTCTGGTAAAATTTACACTACGAAAAGTTCGTATAGAGGCACAGCATTATGTAAACAGTCTAGTATGACATTATTCATTTGTGTTGTGGTAGCATCACTTGTTACTTTTCTTTATGTGATCATAGGAGATAATCAAGGTGAACGCTTAGTGAAACGCCATTCGTTGTAATAGCTAATTGTGAGTGGACTGGCTTAGACAAATTCCGTAACTCAAAATAGGAGCTTGGCTATGGGGTGTGGTGGGGCTTGGGTTGGGGACATGGGTTGACATGTGGCGGAGGTGAGGTCCAGCTGGGGATAGCTGGCGTGGGTTTTTTGTGGGTGTGGCTGGGTGGCCAGCCATGTTATATTTATATTTTTTTAAGTAAATAAAATATCTCGGTGATTTTCAATTTGGGGTCGGTATTCCTAGCGGGGCGGAGGCTGTGCTCCATAGTGCAAACATGTTTTTAAATGTGTTCCACTCGGATGGGTCGTTAGCCATGATTACTGTTGATTTCTCTAATGCTTTCAACTTAGTGGATAGAACCGCCCTTTTGTCAGAAGTTCGAACCCGATGCCCCTCCATTTCCTTATGGGTGGATTTTCTATATGGACAGCCGGCTAGATTATATGTCGGAAACGATCATATTTGGTCCACCACTGGGGTTCAACAGGGAGACCCCTTGGGGCCTCTTCTCTTTGCCTTAGTTTTGCATCCCCTCATTCATCAGTTACGAGATAGATGCAAGCTACTTTTCCATGCTTGGTACTTAGATGATGGTACAATTATAGGTGATGCTAAAGAGGTGGCTAAAGCTTTAGAAATCATCAGGTCTATGGGGCCCTGTTTGGGGCTTCAACTTAACGTTAAGAAAACAGAAGTTTTTTGGTCATCGTGCAATGGAGTTAAGAAGCAAAAGAGTTTGTTTCCTAGTGGGATTGGGAGGCCGGTGTCGGGTGTCAAACTCCTCGGGGGCGCTGTTAGTCGCGATGCGGGTTTCATCAGTAGGTTGGCCGTGAAAAGGGTATCTTGTGCAGTGGATCTGATGAGCTATCTTCCACATCTGCGGGACCCTCAATGCGAGCTTCTCTTGCTGCGCTCTTGCATGGGTGTTGCTAAGTTGTTGGTTGGCCTCGTAACGTGCCAACCCACATTTGTTGGGGAGGCTGTTTCGGTTTTTGACAAAGGCCTTCGGAGAGCTATCGAGGATATCGTGGTTTGCGGGGGTCCGTTTTTTGGGGATCTTCAATGGAGGCTTGCATCCCTCCCGGCCCGTTTTGGGGGTTTGGGTTTATGTTCGGCTGAGGATGTATCCACGTATACTTTTGTGGCCTCGAGGGCGCAATCTTGGAGTTTACAGGACCACATTCTTCGAGACTGTGGTATTGTTGGGTTAGATTCTGATTATGTGTGCGCGTTGGATTGCATGCACATGTCCCTTCTGGATTTTGATCTTGATGGTTTCTCTAATAAGGACACCACCCCCCTAAAGCCCAAAATGCTTTGGCGAGTGCCCTATTTAGTAGAACTGTCCAGTGTTTGGGAGAGAAGTTTAGTCTATCCCCTCGTCAGAAAGCTGTGTTTGATTGTCTCCGGGCACCTCATTCTCAGGATTTTCTTACAGTTATCCCCATTGAAGGACTAGGCCAACACATGTCAGCAGTGGAATACCGGGCAATTCTTAAGTACCGGCAAATGATCCCTCTGTTTCCGGTTGATGAGCCCTGCCCAGTTTGTCGCAAGGCTTGTTTAGATACTTTTGGCGACCATGCGGTCCATTGTAAGGAGTTACCTGGTTTTAAATACCGACATGATTTGGTAAGGGATATTCTCTATGATGTTCTAAAGCGGGCATGGATTTCGGCGAAAAAGGAGGCTCCGGTGAACTTTCTGACGGATCCGCTCGATGGGAGGTCTACTCTTTGGCCAGCTGATATTCTTGTGTTTGGGTGGGCTAGGGGAAAACACGCTTGTGTGGACCTTACAGGAGTGTCCCTCTTGTTGGACTCAGGGATAATGGGTTTGTTGCTGGCCAGGCTGCGTTAAAGGCGGAATTAGGCAAGGTCGCTAAACACGAGAAGGCTTGTTTAGAGAATCAACACGTGTTTATCCCATTCGCTTTTGATACATTTGGGTCCCTAGCCCCAGAGGCTGTGGAATTTCTAAACAGGGTCCAACAGGTTGTGAATAGTAATCTTTCAACCTTTAAGGGCCGTTTCGTCTTTAGTAGGATTGGTTTTGCAATTCAAAAGGGGGTTGTGGCGCAGCTTGTTGCCCGTTTACCTGCCCCTTGTTTGTAATTTGTTACTTTGGTATTCTTAAATCTAGTTAGATGACTGGATTTGGAAGGAATTAAAAAAAATTCGTATGACATCAATAAAATTTCATTTAAATAATAAACTAAATAAAAATAATAATAAAACGTACACTAAAATATAAAATAAAAACACATCATTTTTTCATGTTATACTTTTACAAGATCTCGTTTTTCATTGTCAAAGTGGTTTCCAATGCGTCGCCTGAAAGGTGAGCAACGTTTGTGGCTAGAAACTTCATATTTTGCTTCTTATAAGCTTTTTTTTTTCTTTTTCTAATGCCTTTTCACTTCCAATTTTTTCACAAGATGCTTGAATTTTTCTCTTCTCCTCAATCCTTTGTTATTGGAGGAAGTTGAACGTGTCAATTTTCGAGGCGATTTCCTCCAATTGATTGGTGTATAGCCCTTTAGTCGAAGCCGAAGTGGGGGTCGAACCTTATGGGGAAGTCGAACCGACCTTCCTCTTTGAGCGCGCCTTTTTGAGGTGTCTCTACCGGGTGGGCGGGAAGGAGAATCATCAAAATCATCCAATGTAAGATCAACCTCTTGATCACGAGCATCGGATTGAACTTGTGACGATGGTGTTCTTGCCCTTTTGGATGAGGTAACGATGGTGTTCTTGCCCTTTTGGTGAGCAACGTTTGTGGCTAGAAACTTCATATCCGCAAGTTTTGCTTCTTATAAGCTTTTTTTTTCTTTTTCTAATGCCTTTTCACTTCCAATTTTTTCACAAGATGCTTGAATTTTTCTCTTCTCCTTAATCCTTTGTTGTTGGAGGAAGTTGAACGTGTCAATTTTCGAGGCGATTTCCTCCAATTGATTGGTGTATAGCCCTTTAGTCGAAGCCGAAGTGGGGGTCGAACCCGATGGGGAAGTCGAACCGACCTTCGTCTTTGAGCGCGCCTTTTTGAGGTGTCTCTACCGGGTGGGCGGGAAGGAGAATCATCAAAATCATCCAATGTAAGATCAACCTCTTGATCACGAGCATCGGATTGAACTTGTGACGATGGTGTTCTTGCCCTTTTGGATGAGGTAGATTCGCTACCGTTAGGGACTGTCGCCCATTTAGAGGCGTACCTAGCAATGTTCCAACAGTGCATGTACTTGAAATCCGACTTCTTCGAGTCTCTACGAAGCCAATGCGTCTGTTATGAAGTCGACTTCGGTTCACCGCTCCTTGGCGAGTTCTTCGGCTGATGAAAACATCCATTGAAGTGGGTGACGACATTATTAATCTCCCCCACTTCGACGAGAGGCTATCATTTTCACGATACCACTCGTCGCTTTGCATTTGTTGATGGAAGGTTTTTTTAATAGAATCCCAAAAATCCGTACGGTGTCGTGAATTTTCTGTTAAAAAAACATTAGCCAACCAAAAAATAATAATAAAACACCTAATAATATTGTTAAATATAAAATACCTTCAATTGAATCTTGGAATTCATCGATATAACACTTCGTCAACATAATCTCCTCTTGAGTCGTCCACTTTCTTTGGACTCGTTGAGCGTCCATTATTGCTTTTTCTTCTTCTGTTTTTTTTTGTGATTTTGTTTTTTTTTTTCCGGTTTGGATGACAAACTACCAATGTTTTGAAGTTGTGTTTCGGGCACGGATTCGGGTTGAGAAAGGTTGTTTGGAATAGATGATTCGTCAAATGGAAAGTTCATGAACACTCTCCCTCTAGATACGACGCATAACCGGCTAGCTCAGGAATAGGTGAGTATACGAGCAGTTGGGGTTGGCCGCGGTTGGGTATTTGGGTCGGGCTAGGTGACGGGCTCTCTTGGAAAGCGTAGGGGTTGTTCGGGTCGAACGTTCGGTTGAATGGGTTCATTATAAAAATATAGAGGTTATAACTTAAGTGGTAGAGAATATAAAAATATGGAAATTGGAATGTAATATTTTTTACAAAAAGTTAGTATTTATAAGGTAAAATTATTATTATTATTTTTTTAAAACTAATAGCTACCATCAACGGATACATCAAGCCAGCCAATGCTAGCTGGCCACGTCATAGCCCAAGACCGCCCCACGCCAGGCCAAAATACCACGCTAGCGTGGCAATGCCGCTGGCCACGCTGGCTCGGTGTGGCTGCAGCGGTTTGCTTAGCTAGCCACGCCACAATCCGCCACCCACACCCAAAAGTCTAACTCAAAATATAAACAAATATTCTGAAATGACTTTTGGAATGTCATTGTATTTAAGTATTTATTTAGCTTAATAGGCTTCGGATAGAACCGTTTGTATTCCACATGCCTGTTACCTATATTGTTTTCGAACTTTGAAACCCAAATAATCACACGTAAAATTAATGTTAATTTTGCATGTGAACTATAAACTTGCATAAAAAAAAAACAAAGATTTACCTTAAAAACCTTGCATAGAACATATAATAACACACAACCGATACACAAATAAATAACCTTGCAATTGGTGGTTTAATAGATTTCTTTTCAACTTCTTCCATGGATTTCTTAAAGATTTTTTTTTAACGGTCAACAAAATCTATTCCGAGAACTATCGGACACCCACTAGACAAAATTGAGTACTCTGAGAGTAACCCGAGTCCACCACTAATTTCGGGGAAAACCCGGTAACCCACCCGCCAGTAGGCACGACGGTGAAATTACTGGTAAAACTCGTTTGGCTCAAAGATCGAACCCAAGTTTCCCTGTGTCTCCTATCATTGCCCACCAGTGCCTCACTTTACATCAAGTGAGAGTTAAACCTGCATCTCACAAGAGAAATGCAAGCATTCCATCACTTGATCTAGAGATGACTGGCGAATTCTGAAGATTGATTACCAACATAGCAATTATTATGTTATATATGAAAGATGAGAAGGTCTATAGTGAATTTTCCATGGCCCAATCAGGAGCTGTCAAGTGCAGCCCTATTTTTTTTTTAAGATTGTGTTTTGTGATAAACAATATACGTAACTAGGTAGATAAAAAGATAAGTTGGTTGAGTGGTAAGGGTTTTTGTATTTTTCTCCTACACCCCTACGTTCGAATCCTATTCCGCTATCTTTTATTAAGCTTTGTTTCTTTCAAAAATCATTCTTCTTTTTAAGGGCATTTTTAAATGTTTTTCTAAGGCCATGTAAGGTTAACACTAAAACATCGAAAGTTTGTGGGTTTAGTTTAGAACAATTAGACATATATTAAAAAGCAAAGCTAATGAATAGTATATTATAATAATATATAGCTTTTTTTTATCACTTTTATTATTATAATATTATAATAATAATTGTTTTCTTTATTGTTTTTTTATATTAGACATATATTAAAAGCAAAGCTAATGAATAGTATATTATAATAATATATAGTTTTTTTTATCACTTTTATTATTATAATATTATAATAATAATGGGTTGGGATAAATGCTACGCGGTACCATTTTCTCATCCCTGATCATGGGTACCGTACGAACAATAACGGTATTACACATTTTTTTTTTGATTTTCTTCAGTTTTTAGTGATTTCTTTTTTTAGTTTCAGGGGTGGGGATGAGCTCTGTGTCAGCCGATTCTCGTACCGAAAATACCGGTTACGGCCGGTATATGAAGGTAAAAACCTATAGCGAACCGGTATAGGAAAGCCAAAAGTCGGTACCGAATTGGTACGTAAGATCTTTCGTTTTTGGAAAATTCTGTACCGGTACCCAGTACTATTTGCTCATCTCTGACCATGAGTTTCGCACGAACAACAACATTACCATGCAACTTTTTTTGTTGATTTTCTTTCGGTTATCTTTTAGTGTTTTTTTTACATTTTCTTTTTATTCTTGTTAGTGGTTCTGTGCGCAACGCGCTCGTAGTTATTACAAAACACATGTAAACACAAACTAAAGAACAAAAGAAGCTCGTCGCAACGTGGAGAATGATGATAAACCTAGTTATTATTTAATTTTATTTTGACCTTTTTAATTTATTATTATTTAAGCTGTTCGCTCTTTATTATATATATATATATATATATTTAACGAATGGACCGATACCTTAATTTCTTGACGAGATAATATTGGTGGTTGTGGGATTTGAATATACCATTATTATTTACCTTAATTTGATACATTTTTTTATTGTTATCCGTATTATACCGAGTGCCGAAATTAGTTAGATTTATATATTTATTCACATTTCAACTTTTTTTTGTATTAGATTTTATTTTAGATATGCTTTGTATCAATAAAATAATATAATTATAAAAAATAAATACATTCTAAATAAATAGTTTTACAATTGGTTGCTCTTTTAGGTTTAGTTTATTTAACGAACCGTTACGAAACCGTCACAGGTTTAAGCGCAACATACATTTCCCGCCTTACTAAGCGTTGCTACTATTGCACAATTTTGCAAAGCAAATGTTGCCTACAGCAAAGCACGGGACCTTAGTTGTAATAAAACAACAAAATCTACTTAAAACTTCAAGATTGATACCAATTTTAGGTTGGCAAAGTCGCAATTAAAAGCTTAAAGAGTTCATCTATCACCTAAACGCAAGATGTAAAACGACGCATGCTAGAGAAAGAACACACAACCATCAAAGAGTTTCAAAAATTATGTGTGTGTATATATATATATATATAATAAGGGAGAGTTTGTGTACCTAAAACTAAAAGTGTGCGAAGTGTAGGACTGTAGGAGACCACAAAATCAGCCACATTTCCTTTAAGCCGGGGGTATAATTGTCCATGTGAATATGCAGTACGTAATTACAAACTGATACATAATTTCGTAACATTATACAAAAAATCATGTAACGTTATACAAAAATAGGTAATCACATAGCTTGTATAATATTTTTTTTTCAAAAGGATAGCAATAGCGTATTTAAATTAAAGAGAATAAACTATTGTTTTTATAGTGTAGTTTTTTTAAGTTATGAGTATTTAAAATATCGTTATATAACTGAGTTTAAAAATTAACAATAGTTGCTTTTCTTATTTTATCATTTATCCGCTTGTTTATGAATGTGAATCAATTATTTAGGAACAACTTAAAATCTTAAAAATTATATTCAGATCAATGACCTATATTGTCTTCTTTAATTTCTACGATTCAACTTTCCTATAATAAACTTTCATGTATAACTTTTTATGTTACTATATTAATTCTTTTAATTTTCAATTTCATTCATTATACTTTAAATAATATATGTTTTTAACCTATTTCGTTTTTTTAATTTGATTTTTTTTCGATAACTCGTATTGATCTTTTTTTTAAAGTTAAATACTCGACTGTGTTTAATTTTTTTTTTCTCTTGATGTTCCTAAATAAACTTTGTTGAAAAAAAGTTTTATTAAAATAGTACCGTGATGAAACGAACTGATACTGATATCACTACCAGTTATTTTATAATCAGAACCGGTACCGGCATTGATATTATCAGAATCGGTAACCGTATTTATTTTTAAGGTTTTCAATGTACAACATTTTTTTTATGCATATCATGACTTTAAATCAAGTGCAAGTATCATATCAATACCGATACCCACATAAATACTGCTACGTCACGCGCAAAAATCTTGCTAATGTTATATTAAACATATCTAATATAAATACTTGAATACTACATAATTCTATGGAACTAAATAATTCCGTTCTATAATAATACAATAAAAAGTATGGTCTACGGTAGTAGCCACCGGACCACTCTTTTTTGTCTTTTAGTGTCTTTTTGTTTTTTCAGTCTTTAGTATTTTTATAATTTCTTAGCTTTCTAAAGACTTTGTAATCAATTTTTATATGATTATTTTTATGTACCTAACGTATCGGTATATATGATTTAGGTTTCAGTGTAATTTTTTTTGGAAATGGCTAGACTTAAATATAATGTTTTTGTGATTTTTTTTGCATCTTTTCAGTTGTTTACATTTTAACATAAATTTTGTTTTAAAATAAGTCGGGTCAAATATAATACGTTTTCATTAAATGGTAAAATTTCGAGTTATTTTACATTTCGATGATGCCGCAAGATGGCATACCATTCTTTAACATAAAAAAACTTAATTTTCTTATACTTGTTTTTATGTACGTGTCGGTATAAGTTAAAATTGGTTAACGTTTCAACGTAATTTTCTTTCGCAAATAAGTCAGATCAAATATAATACGTTTTCGTGCTTATTTTTATGCATGTTTTTAGTTTGTCTACGTTTTGACATAACTTTTGTTCAGAAACAAGTCAGGTCAAATATAACACGTTTTCATCAGACGGTACAAATTCGAGTTACTTTACATTTCGAACCCGCCGCATATTTACTAGTCTACAAACAAAAGAGTAAGGGAAGAAAAACCAAAACAGAGAATAAGAAAATCCATAACAACGAAAAAAGAAAACCGATAAATAAAGACATAAGAAAGCCCATACTCTATTTGTTGGATATAGGTCGCTAAGAAGAAAGAACAGAACTATATAAAAAAATCACTAATCAAGTATCTAAGTATTTTAAAATCATTCAATCTTTCCTCCTAAATTACTTAAATTCAATTAGGTGTTCTATTCTATTGAATTTCTAGACGATATAATATAAATTCTTGTTACGGTTTGGTATTAACGAAAAAAATAATTATAAAATAGTAACCAACCTATAAATCCTTTTGTCAAGTTTGAGTGGAAGTAGAAGGTATTAATGAAAAAATAATCACAAAACAGTAACCAAGATTATATATGTTTTCATTTAGGTATGTATGTTATTTATTATAATATAATATATTATATAGTTTTTAAAACGTAAAATTATAAAAGAAAGTAAATTATATATATATATATATATAGAGAGAGAGAGAGAGATGGGGTAAAATAGGAACCACATTGAGTTGTGAGAACTATAAGAACCATTATTCACTCTAGATCTCTTATGTATAGTGGTTTTGATTGAATTGTTTAAGTTTAATTTGTCTTATAGTGATTTTATTGATTAAAAAAGTATAAATAATACAAGAAGGGTATTTTGGAAAATTTAACTTGTGTACGATTCATGTCAACTTGTCAAATTGACAATCAAACATCATAGACTACATTACTCTTCATGTCAACATTAAATACGTTTATCTATTTAAAAAAAAGAATTAATTATAACACATTATTTTTATATAAAAAAATTACACTATATGTATAAAAAGAAAACGTATTCAATACCTGACATTGATCTTCTTCTTCTTTTTTTTGCTATCATTATCATTAGAACGTAAAAGTCCCAACACCTACGAAAATCAAAGAAAATAAGACCGTTTACATTACACAAACATTTAGAGGAGCTCAGGTTGGCGACCAGGAGCGTAAAAAAACATTTTTTTATCGTGTGTATTTAAAAACATTTTTGTACATTCGGCACCCTGCGGGAATTTTTTTTACATTCGACACCGTGCGTGATTTTTTTTACATTTGACAACGTACGAGAAACAATTTTTAAACACATGTAAAACTAAACATTTACGTGTGCCGTTTTTACATATGTTTGAAAAAATAGATTTACGCGTGACATTTAGAGGAGCTCAGACCGACGATCATGAGCGTAAAAAACATTTTTTTCATTTGACACCGTGCGCAAAAAAAAAATATTTTACATTCGACAACTTACGTAACGTACGTAAAAACTATTTTACGCCTTTCGTTTTACATACATTTGAAAATTGGATTTATGTGTGACGTTAGAGGAGCTCGAGTCGGCGATTAGGGGCGTAAAAAATATTTTTTACGCACGTTTTCGAAACATTTTTTTTCCTAGTGGTGTTCTCATACTCAGTTCGTGTAAATGTTTACGCACATTGTCGAAACTTTAATTTTACGCATGTTGTCGAAGCTTTTTTACGCATATTGTCAAAACTTTTTTGCGCAGTTGTCGAATGATTTTTTTTAAAAGTTGTAGTGGAAAGTTAGCAAACGTTAACGGATGAAATATAAATTCTCAAAACATATAAGACAAATATAGCTTGCATTTTATAAAAAAATATTATGTCAGAAACTGGGGAAATAGTAGCAAAAAGAAATAGATATCATTTTCGATAATTTTGTATTTTCTAATAAAAATATAAGACAAATATAGCTTGCATTTTATAAAGAACATTATGTCTTTGAGGAAACATAAAAGTTAATATCTTGTATCGTGATGTTTAGGTCGAATTCACAAAGGCTTATGCCCAACATCAAGTAAATATGGATGGTCAAAATTTGGTTTATGTTATAAATAGTACTACCCTTCATTCAATGGCTATAACTATTAAATTATGACTTAATGAGTAATGATTATGCAAAAACGTAAGCAATCAAATGACTCAAGGTCTCTACGTCCACAAAAGCTTCAAAACATAAAGGTTCAAGAAATAATACACAACAATCTGATCAGAAGCAGGTATGTGAAGCAAGAAATCTGATCAACCACATTAGTCTGATCGGAAGCATGCAGCTAATCAAGCAAGAAGAAGGGATCAAAGTAATGAGATTATGTTGTTAATCTATATGACGACGAAACGCACTACTTCACGGTTATTTGTTCCTACGTTAATTTGGTTCGGAGACTTAAATTGCACGCTCGAAATAATTACGATAATTTCGTGAACTTGTCAAATGAATTACGTGTTATGTGTATTAAACGTTTATGAGTTGGTGAATATGTGATGTTCGAAATTTCGTGATTGTTTTAGTTATAAAATATTTATGGTAAATATGTACACGAACCGAACCGAACCGCGACACGAACCAACCTCGATTCCTTGTGACTCTAGGAGTGAACCAAGTTTTAAACACAAACCCCTCGCCGCGAATGAACCCAAACCTTAAATCCAAGTCCCTTGTGGCCGCGATCAACCCAAACCTTGAACCCATCTCTTTGCGCTATATATAACACACATGCATGATCCTTCTTCACAAATCAAAAACAAAACACAACCCTAATATCTAACAGCCGTCGGCAGCCCTTCACTAGTTCCATCGATCGCGTGTAGCCTCCTATCATCTCTCGGTCGCGCGGCAGCCCCTCGCCATCTTCATCCTCGGTCGCAATTATCTTTGATCATCGGTTCCTCATCTCACTCACGGTTCATTTACCTTGTCATTAAAGGTTAGGATTTATCATTGTTACAAGATCATATTCGGATATATGTGTTTGAATGTAGTGATTGTGTTGTTTTCGGATTGATTATGCTAGTTTGAAAGTTTGATGTTTTCGGAAATCATGTAACATAGGCTGCGTTTTGATCGAGAAAAACTAGAGATTATGATTAGGGTTTGCATGGATATGATATATATAATGATATATGATTGGAAAAATCTGTTCTTGATCGCATATGTTCAATATATAAACGGTTTTAAGCGAGTTAGTTTGTGATAAAGTGCTGAATCAGGTGCTGAATGATGGTTACAGCCGACTTCAACTGGCTGTAACTCGGTCATTAGTTGTTGAAAAACGGATTTTCTGAAGTCTAAAACGTAGAGTTTTAAATAAGAATCTAATGGCACTGCATTCATATTTTTCTGAAGTCGTTTGATATTTTTAAGTGGCCAATTAAGTTCAGTAACTAAAGCTGTGAAAATCCTGGAAATTTTGTTAGTTGTTTATCGAGTTGGATTAATAATCTGTAGGGAGTCGAATAATGAAATTTGTACAGAAACTAGGTATGGAAATTTCCGGGCAACTCCCACTGGAATTTTGTTAATTGGACGAACAGTGATTTTTAAATAAATTCTTCCGTGGACTGCAGTCAGAAAGTGACGAATCTGACTGCAGCCTAGTATATTAATATTTATGGATAATTGGTAAAGTATTAGGACTTGAAAAATTTATATAAATTTCTACAGTATAGTTGTCACCTGCTGTAAAATAATTGGAATTTTTGGAACGTTGGAACTATTATATAAAAATCCTAGAAAACAGCCGAATTATGAGTATGTAAGCTGAAACTTGATAACTTGTGAATGTGTGCACCAAAGTGTTGCATGGATTGGATTATGTTCATGATAAATTGTTTTGATTACTATGTTCACATGAGGATACTTTCATGCATGTTTGAGTGTTAGGAATTTTGATTGTGTGTATCACTTTGTGCGTAAATTATGTGTAGAATTTGTATTGGTGTGTTCACACACTGACTTGAAATCAATTGGTTTATTAGGACGCAATTAGCGGTCCATCATTTGCAACTTCTGTGTTACACTAACCGAGCAACTAAAGGTGAGTTCACGGCCCCTAATTTTATCCGGTTTTAAACAACAGGGGGAGAAACATGTATACACTCTTCAACCCAATCTCTTTACGTTATACGAAATCAACGTCACATAACTATTCGGTAACTAAGTTAATGTTAATGTAACGTTATGGTCACTAAGCAGCTATATCACATAAGTCCTCGACAATCTCTCGGATCGTTAGTATTGGGTTTAAATAGCGGGGAAATTATAAGTAGTACTACTGGGCCCGACAAGCCCCATCCGAGCTAGTCGCGCTAGCCGACCGGGTATGGTCAACGGGTGAATAATTTGGCCTAACTTCGCCATGGTCAGTGATAGGCCTGGCAACACGGAGGCACAACAGTCAGCTTCGATCGCGAACATTTACGTGACATAACTTTAGGCTAGCTACCTATATATGTTAACATTGAACTTAATTACGAATCAACAATATTATTCCGGGTTAGGAATAATGGAACAATCAACAAATTATTCCGGGTTAGGAATAATGGAACCATCAGCAATATTATCCCAGGTTAGGGATAATGGAACCAACAACGTTATTATTCCGGGTTAGGAATAATGGAACTATCGGTATTATTCCGGGTAAGGAATAATGGAACTATCAGTATTATTCCGGGTTGGGAATAATGGAACTAAATCGTTATCCCGGGTTAGGGATAACGGGGGAAACAAACTCATAACCGAACAAACGAATTTATGAAAACCTGTGAACTCACTCATCTTTAATGTTGACACTTGTTTCTTTACATGTTTCTCAGGACGCTAGGAGCTCTAGGTGCACTCACTTGCATTGATCAAGACATCTTTTATCGAGTCTCATTTACAAACATTGTTTTGGGTTTTTCTTTGGTTTTGGCGTTTATGTTGGCGCCCGTTCCGTTACTTTACTTTATGCTTCCGCTCAACTTTAAAAACTAATGCTTCCGCTAAACATTGGTAACTAACTAAAACAATATAAAATCTACGACGAATGGTTAAACAAATGATTTTTGGAAAACGTATTATTAAATCATATAGATTCGTTGACGTACTAGTGTTTCAGATTCTGGTTTGTTCACACGCCTCACGGTTAAAACTCGCAAGTGGAAATTGAGGGTGTGACAGATTGGTATCAGAGCCACTGTTATAGAGAACCAGGGTTGCATTAAAAGTAGACCTAAACTATAGCTGATTACACAACACTAGACGTAGTTTAGGCACCGAACTGATTATATCTTATTATGTGATGTACCACAACTGTGTATGTAGATTATGACTTCATAATAAGAAATGAAAACAACTCGTAACTAACTACACGACCTAACAGGCAATGTCATCATCATCATCATCATCCGATAAACTTTCGCACCCAAGGGCGCCAGAAAGGCACCTATGGTGGAACCCTTACCATCTTTGGCGTGGAGACACGTTCAGCTGCGAGAAAAAGGCTCGCTCTGGGGGAGGAGTCGTCATCACGCCCAACCATCGCTGTGCCGGTTGAACCGGTTAACTCGGTAGAAGTAGGGAATGACCTACTTAGAAATATGATACAGAAACAACAAGAACAATTAGAAAGAATGCAGGAAACCATCCTAGCACAGGGATGGATGATACGACAATTGACAGGTAAAACCGACTCGCTCGAGGAAGAGCAACATACGAGTAAGATAGCTCGTAACACCTTAGCCAGAGATCTGCGTGCTGAGCAGATAAGAGCCGACTGGCTCGAAGACAGAGTCCTGGAATCTAGTTGGAGAATTCAGGAGCTAGAGTAAAATCAAGCACCTGCACCAGCACCGGCCCCTCCAGTGCCGGTAGAGGAGGATCCGGAAGAGGATCCAGAGGAGGATCCTGAAGAGGATCCAGAGGAGGATCCAGAAGAGGATCCAGAGGAGGATCCGGAGGAGGACCCAGCTGCAGAAGCCGGGAATGCCGCGCAGGATGACGGCAACGATAGTGATTTGGGGGATGGAGACGTAGACGACTAACACGTCTCGCCTATTTTATTTACTTTCCTTCAGTCTATTTATTTTCCCACTTATGTTCAAACTTGAGACTTTGTAGTAAACTGATACGTTTGGTTGGCACTTTGTAAGACGTTGAAACTTTATTTAATCAAGTACTTCTTTTGACTATTCAATATATTTGAGCTGACATAACTTGAGAATTATTTAAGTACGAAGTAGGATAACTATATTGGATATATAGACTTATCGGGGTGTGTTTATGTTGTCTTTCGAAGATCTAAATGGCAACTGGACGACGCGGAAACCTTAACATGACGCCCGAAGAACTAGCTGCAATGATTCAAGAGCACGTGAACGCAGCTCTAGCGGGTGTTCAGAACCAACCGGCAGGTAACCATTATTAAATTTTCAGGAGAAAATCTAATAGTTGGGCTAGTAAATTCCTCGCTGACTACCTGTCCTCTGTCAGCAGGAGGGGGTTTTAACCCCTACAAGATGTTCCTCGACGCGAAACCAAGCAAATTCTCGGGGGCAGAAGGACCCATAGGACTTGTCCGCTGGATCGAAAAATCTGAATCGGTATTTGAAATGTGCAACTGTCTGGAGGCCAACAAGGTCAAGTATGCAGCCTCAACACTGGAAGATGGGGCACTAACTTGGTGGAATGCACAAGTCCAAACGCGTGGACTTATTGCTGCAAATGCAATGGCCTGGGTCGAGTTTAAGGCCCTAATCAAAGAGGAGTACTGTCCACGAGACAGAGTGCAACAGTTGGAGCAAGCATTATGGAACCACAAGATGGTGGGATCTGAAATCGAAGCATACACAGCAAAACATCACGACTTGGTATTTCTATGTCCCGATCTGGCCAACACTGTGGAGAAACGACTCGAGTTTTACCTTGGGGGTCTGGTTCCGGAGATTCAGGGTATGGTAATGGCTAGTAACCCTGCAACGGAGCATCAAGCAATCAGGTTGGCGCACAAACTCACCGATAAGGCGGTGGAACAAAGAAAGTTGCCAACTAGGGGTACAACTGAAGTTGCCCCTGATAATAAAAGAAAGTTTGAAGACTCGTCGTTCGACAGTCTTCGTCATCCCAGCCACAACAGGGGAACCAGAAAGGTTCAATAATTACAACAGCCACCGGGGTCACCAAAATCAGCCCGCCAACAACAACAACAACCAGAACGCAAGCGGCTATGTAGGTCGAAAGCCGCAGTGCAATCGCTGTAATCTTCATCATCACGGCCCTTGTGCGGGAATCGCTTGCCAACGATGTGGCAAGGTGGGACATGCGGCAAAGGATTGTCGTGGGGAAATCATGTCCCGACAGAACCAAAATCAACCCCAAGGCCCAAGCAGGGTGTTAACCGGGGATGCTATCAGTGTGGTAGCACTGCCCACTTCAAAAGAGACTGCCCACAGCTGCGTAACAACAACAACAATGGTGGGAACAACCACAACCACAATAACCACAACAACAATAATAACAACAATAATGGAAATGGTGGCACATGGAGGTGCCAAAGGTCGCGCATTTACATTGGGCCGCGGAGAGGCCAGAAACGACTCGAACGTGGTCACCGGTAAGTTTCCCCTTAATGAACATTTTGCTACTGTGCTTTTTGATACGTGTGCGGATAGGAGCTTTATATCTGAGTCTTTTAGGAAGAACCTAAATCTCACGCCTAAACCCTTAGAGACCCCTTATGTCATAGAACTAGCAGATGGTAAATCCGTAGATGTGACCCATATAGTATCCGGCTGTCAACTCAAACTCGCGGGTCACACCTTTACCATTGATCTGATGACAACTACCTGGGTAGTTTTGACGTGGTAGTCGGAATGGACTGGCTATCCGACGTCCGAGCTGAAGTTCTCTGCTTCGAAAAATCTATCCGTATTCCGCTCTCTAACGACGAAATCTTGACGGTGCAAGGCGAGAAGGCAGGCGCCGTCACAAACATCATCTCTTACATGCAAGCGCAGAAGTATCTTCGGAGAAAGAACTCCTTCGCTTTACTCGCACTGGTTACCGAACAGCCTAAGGACGAGAAACGTATAGAAGACATCCCTGTCGTCCGTGATTTTTCTGATGTATTCCCAGAGGAATTACCTGGTCTTCCACCCCATCGACAATTGGAGTTTGAAATCGAATTGGCGAACCATGCAACTCCTATCGCCAAGGCTCCATACCGCCTAGCTCCAGCTGAGCTGCAGGAGCTGTCTACCCAACTTCAGGAGCTGTTAGAAAAGGGATTTATCCGACCAAGCGCTTCGCCATGGGGAGCTCCAGTCCTTTTTGTCAAGAAGAAGGACAGGACCTTCCGCATGTGCATCGACTACAGGGAACTCAACAAGGTTACTGTCAAGAACCGATACCCGTTACCTCGCATCGACGATCTCTTCGACCAACTCCAAGGGTCAAGCTACTATTCCAAGATTGATCTACGGTCCGGTTACCATCAGCTACGCGTCAGGGAGGAGGATATCGCTAAGACGGCATTTCGTACTCGGTATGGCCATTATGAGTTCTTGGTCATGCCCTTCGGTCTCACCAACGCACCCGCGGTGTTCATGGACCTCATGAACCGTGTGTGTAAACCATACCTCGACAAGTTTGTCATTGTATTCATCGATGACATACTCATCTACTCTAAAAGTGAAGAAGAATATGCTGAACATCTACGATTACTGCTGGGATTACTTCAACAGGAGAAACTATATGCCAAGCTTTCGAAGTGTGATTTCTGGATTCGGGAAGTTCAGTTCCTCGGGCATATCGTAAATGAAAAGGGTATCCACGTCGACCCTGCCAAGATTGAAGCTATCAAAAACTGGGAAGCACCCAGGACACCGACGGAGATCCGCCAATTTTTGGGTTTGGCTGGTTACTACAGACGTTTCATTGAGGGATTTTCAAAGATCGCACAACCGCTTACTACCCTCACCCAGAAAGGCATCAAGTATGCTTGGGGTGACAAGCAGGAAGCAGCATTTAAATTGCTGAAGCAGAAACTTTGCAGTGCACCCATTCTGTCCTTGCCGGAAGGGACAGATGATTTGTAGTATATTGTGATCTTCCATTCAGGGATTGGGATGCGTACTCATGCAGCGCGACAAGGTCATCGCGTATGCGTCCCGACAATTGAAGGTTCACGAGAAAAACTACACAACGCATGACCTGGAATTGGGAGCAGTAGTGTTTGCACTTAAGATTTGGAGACACTACCTCCATGGAACGAAGTGCACAATCTTTACAGACCACAAGAGCCTCCAACACATCTTTGATCAGAAGGAGTTGAACATGCGACAGCGTCGCTGGGTCGAACTCTTGAACGATTATGAGTGTGCCATTCGGTATCACCCGGGTAAAGCTAACGTGGTAGCTGATGCCCTCAGTAGGAAGGAACACTTGAAACCTCGTCGAGTACGAGCACTACAGCTCACTATTCATTCGGGGTTACCCGAACAGATACGCGACGCGCAGTTAGAAGCAGTTAAGGAAGAAAACATCAAGGCCGAATCGGTGAAAAAATGGAACGCGATTGGGAAGTAAAACCCAATGGAGCCCGGTATTTCATGAATCGCATATGGGTACCTCTCTACGGAAACCTCAGAGAGCTAGTCATGGACGAAGCTCACAAATCCCGATACTCTGTCCATCCTGGTTCGGATAAGATGTATCAAGACCTTAAAGCTGCGTATTGGTGGCCCAACATGAAAGCTGATATAGCCACCTACGTGAGTAAGTGTTTGACTTGTGCAAAAGTCAAGGTAGAGTATCAAAAGCCATCGGGGCTACTTCAACAACCTGAGATCCCAGTGTGGAAATGGGATCAGATCTCGATGGATTTCATCACTAAACTCCCGCGAACTTTGGGTGGTTGCGATACCATCTGGGTGATTGTGGATCGTTTAACTAAGTCCGCACACTTCCTAGCTATTAAAGAAACAGATAAGATGGAGAAGTTGACTCGCATCTACATTAAGGAAGTAGTTTCTCGGCACGGAGTGCCAACGTCCATCATCTCAGACAGAGATGCTCGCTTCACGTCCAACTTTTGGCAGTCACTTCAGAAAGCGTTGGGAACACGCTTAGATATGAGCACAGCCTATCACCCTCAGACTGATGGTCAAAGCGAAAGGACCATACAGACCTTGGAAGACATGCTTCAGGGCATGCGTAGTAGACTTTGGAAATAGTTGGGAAATCCACCTGCCTTTAGTGGAATTCTCGTATAACAACAGTTACCATACAAGTATATCGGCAGCACCGTTTGAGGCATTATACGGTCGTAAATGTAGATCACCGGTCTGTTGGGCAGAAGTCGGTAACAGCCAACTTACAGGCCCTGAGTTGATACTTGAGGCTACTGAAAAGATTGTACAAATCAGAAACCGCATGGCGGCGGCACGAGATCGACAGAAAAGCTACGCTGATCAACGACGCAAACCGCTCGAATTTCAAGTAGGCGACCGCGTCCTACTAAAGGTGTCACCCTGGAAGGGTGTAATCCGCTTTGGAAAACGAGGCAAACTAAACCCACGGTACGTAGGTCCGTTTGTGATCTTGAAACGTATTGGACCCGTAGCTTATCAATTAGACCTTCCTGCCGAACTCAGTGGAGTTCACAACGTGTTTCGCGTGTCAAATCTGAAGAAGTGTCTATCAGATGAAACTCTAGTCATTCCATTGGATGAGATTCAAGTGGATGAACAACTGCACTTTGTGGAACAGCCTATCGAGATCATGGATCGTGAGATCAAGACTCGAAGGCACAGCAAGATTCCAATCGTTAAGGTTCGTTGGGACTCTAAGCGTGGACCGGAGTTCACGTGGGAAAGAGAGGACCAAATGAAAAGAAAATACCCACAGCTCTTCGCAACAGAGCAGCAAACTAACGATACCAGTAACTAAATTTTCGGGACGAAAATTCTTTCAACATGGGGATGATGTGACAACCTGGAAATTTCTCATACTTTCGCATACCATTGTTAACTAAACCCTTGTGCATGGCACTTGGGAATCTTTGTGCATGGCACTTGGAACTTCTTGTAACTTCGCGTACCATCGTTAACGAACTAACTCTTTGTGCGTGGCACTCTAAACATGTACGCTGCATTCTAAACCGCGTTTACTCAATTTTCGGGACGAAAATTCTTTCAACATGGGGATAATGTGACATCCCGGTTTTTCAGATATCTTAAACGCACTACTTCACGGTTATTTGTTCCTACGTTAATTTGGTTCGGAGACTTAAATTGCACGCTCGAAATAATTACGATAATTTCGTGAACTTGTCAAATGAATTACGTGCTATGTGTATTAAACGTTATGAGTTGGTGAATATGTGATGTTCGATTACGTGATTGTTTTAGTTATAAAATATTTATGGTAAATATGTACACGAACCGAACCGAACCGCGACACGAACCAACCTCGATTCCTTGTGACTCTAGGAGTGAACCAAGTTTTAAACACAAACCCCTCAGCCGCGAATGAACCCAAACCTTAAACCCAAGTCCCTTGTGGCCGCGATCAACCCAAACCTTGAACCCATCTCTTTGCGCTATATAACACACACATGCATGATCCTTCTTCACAAATCAAAAACAAAACACAAACCCTAATATCTAACAGCCGTCGGCAGCCCTTCACTAGTTCCATCGATCGCGTGTAGCCTCCTACATCATCTCTCGGTCGCGCGGCAGCCCCTCGCCATCTTCATCCTCGGTCGCAATTATCTTTGATCATCGGTTCCTCATCTCACTCACGGTTCATTTACCTTGTCATTAAAGGTTAGGATTTATCATTGTTACAAGATCATATTCGGATATATGTGTTTGAATGTAGTGATTGTGTTGTTTTCGGTTTGATTATGCTAGTTTGAAAGTTTGATGTTTTCGGAAATCATGTAACATAGGCTGCGTTTTGATCGAGAAAAACTAGAGATTATGATTAGGGTTTGCATGGATATGATATATATAATGATATAAGATTGGAAAAATCTGTTCTTGATCGCATATGTTCAATATATAAACGGTTTAAGCGAGTTAGTTTGTGATAAGTGCTGAATCAGGCTGCTGAATGATGGTTACAGCCGACTTCAACTGGCTGTAACTCGGTCATTAGTTGTCGAAAAACGGATTTTCTGAAGTCGAAAACTTTAGATTTTTAAATAACGAATCTAAGGCACTGGATTCATATTTTCTGAAGTCGTTTGATATTTTTAAGTGTGCCAATTAAGTTCAGTAACTAAAGCTGTGAAAATCCTGAAATTTTGTTAGTTGTTTATCGAGTTGGATTAATAATCTGTAGGGAGTCGAATCATGAAATTTGTAAGAAAACTAGGTATGGAAATTTCCGGGCAACTCCCACTGGAATTTTGTTAATTGGACGAACAGTGATTTTTAAATAAATTCTTCCGTGGACTGCAGTCAGAAAGTGACGAATCTGACTGCAGCCTAGTATATTAATATTTATGGATAATTGGTAAAGTATTAGGACTTGCAAAATTTATATAAATTTCTACAGTATAGTTGTCACCTGCTGTAAAATAATTGGAATTTTTGGAACGTTGGAACTATTATATAAAAATCCTAGAAAACAGCCGAATTATGAGTATGTAAGCTGAAACTTGATAACTTGTGAATGTGTGCACCAAAGTGTTGCATGGATTGGATTATGTTCATGATAAATTGTTTTGATAACTATGTTCACATGAGGATACTTGCATGCATGTTTGAGTGTTAGGAATTTTGATTGTGTGTATCACTTTGTGCGTAAATTATGTGTAGAATTTGTATTGGTGTGTTCACACACTGACTTGAAATCAATTGGTTTATTAGGACGCAATTAGCGGTCCCATCATTTGCAACTTCTGTGTTACACTAACCGAGCAACTAAAGGTGAGTTCACGGCCCCTTATTTTATCCGGTTTTAAACAACAGGGGGAGAAACATGTATACACTCTTCAACCCAATCTCTTTACGTTATACGAAATCAACGTCACATAACTATTCGGTAACTAAGTTAATGTTAATGTAACGTTATGGTCACTAAGCAGCTATATCACATAAGTCCTCGACAATCTCTCGGATCGTTAGTATTGGGTTTAAATAGCGGGGAAATTATAAGTAGTACTACTAGGCCCGACAAGCCCCATCCGAGCTAGTCGCGCTAGCCGACCGGGTATGGTCAACGGGTGAATAATTTGGCCTAACTTCGCCATGGTCAGTGATAGGCCTGGCAACACGGAGGCACAACAGTCAGCTTCGATCGCGAACACTTACGTGACATAACTTTAGGCTAGCTACCTATATATGTTAACATTGAACTTAATTACGAATCAACAATATTATTCCGGGTTAGGAATAATGGAACGAATCAACAATATTATTCCGGGTTAGGAATAATGGAACAAACAACAATATTATTCCGGTTAGAATAATGGAACCATAGCAATATTATCCCAGGTTAGGGATAATGGAACCAACAACGTTATTATTCCGGGTTAGGAATAATGGAACTATCGGTATTATTCCGGGTAAGGAATAATGGAACTATCAGTATTATTCCGGGTTGGGAATAATGGAACTAAATCGTTATCCCGGGTTAGGGATAACGGGGGAAACAAACTCATAACCGAACAAACGAATTTATGAAAACCTGTGAACTCACTCATCTTTAATGTTGACACTTGTTTCTTTACATGTTTCTCAGGACGCTAGGAGCTCTAGGTGCACTCACTTGCATTGATCAAGACATCTTTTATCGAGTCTCATTTACAAACATTGTTTTGGGTTTTTCTTTGGTTTTGGCGTTTATGTTGGCGCCCGTTCCGTTACTTTACTTTATGCTTCCGCTCAACTTTAAAAACTAATGCTTCCGCTAAACATTGGTAACTAACTAAGACAATATAAAATCTACGACGAATGGTTAAACAAATGATTTTGGGAAAATGTATTATCAAATCATATAGAGTCGTTCGACGTACTAGTGTTTCAGATTCTGGTTTGTTCACACGCCTCGCGGTAAAACTCCGCAAGTGGAAATTGAGGGTGTGACAACGACCCAATATCGAAGCAAGGAAAGCAAGACAAGAAATAAGCATGAATAACAAGAAAAGAAAGAAGAAAGATTGGCAAGAGTGAAGCAATAACCATGAGAACAATAGCAAGAGCAAGAAGCAAGAAGATCACAACTTGTGTGGTGTGCTAAAATAAAGAAAGAAAGGAAGGAAGCAAGAATAGAGAGGCAAGTACGAATCAGGGTAGTGCGTATAGGGCCGGCATGTGCCCGGCAAGGCCCGACGCCGGTCTCCCACACCGCCCCCTTAGGCCCATCCTCGGCAAGGCCGGCTTCCCACTGCCGCTAATGCCGTGCCTCACTCCCTCACACACACCTATACATACATACATATATATAAAGGGGTTCATCCCCCACCCCTTAGGTCCATCTCTTTTAGACACATCCTCACACCCGCTTACATGGCGGTCTACGTGACGGCCCATCCCCATAGGTATGACCCTAACCATACTCACTAGTCTCAGGATATCTTGAGAGGCGGGGGGTTGAGTTGTAAAGATGTTAACATATATGATTGTAAAAGGTGGATGATGGAAGTCCAAATTATTAATTATTTTCTATACCATATATACTCTATAAAATAAGTGTATTTTTAAGATACTCAGAGTTAAAGAACTTTTTTTTGTTTTATAAGGTACAACCTAAAATTAGGGTAAATTACTCTTTAAAACATTAATTACATTTTAGTTCCTTCTTGACCTTAAAACATTAATTACATTTTAGTTCCTTCTTAATTACAATTTAACATCATCATTTTTAACAAAATTATAGATAATTAGTCAGTAGTTACATATTATTCCCTTATAAAAACTAACCACCCCACATTTTTAAAACGGCCATAACTTTTTGTACATTAATATTTCTTTAAGAAAATTTCACCACAGAAACGAGTATATTATTCTCTTTAATTTGAGTATAGTATTGCTATGTTTTTTCTAGTTAAAAATTTGATATGTTACGTGATTAATAATGTCAAGGGTGAGCAATAACCGAATTGTTAATTGAAACCAAACCGAAAACAAATGAAATAGAACCAAAATCAACCAAAGCTTGAATTAACTGAAATTGATTAACCGAAACCCGGATTAATCCAAACCGGTTGACGATTTTTTTGTACCCCCGTCTAACCAAAATTAACCGAACCTAACCTAACCAAACCATCCATATTTTCATATATTTCTAGCTTTTATACTTTGGGTTCATGTATCTCATATTTTGTAGCTCCATTTATGTATTTATACATCCATTTCATGTATTTATACATTAATTTCATGTTTTTCCTAGCAAAAGTTTTAGCCTAAGTTTGGTTTTGGCTATTAACTGAAATTAAATGAATCAAACCAAAAATCGTCAATCTATCCGGATAAAACCAGGCCGATTAACTGAAAATTGATTGGTTAATAAAGTAGACTAACTAACTACTTTAGTTTCCGTTGAGGATAATAACCGAACCACTGAATAATGCACCCCCTGATAATGTTTGTGTTTGCAACCGCATTGCACGAGCACCCTTCTAGAATATATATATATATTATATATATATATATATATATATGGGGACCGCTAAAATGAAAATCACTATTAGTTGTGAGAACCGTGAGAACTATACCATACGAGGCGAGTTGGGCCAAATTTTTTTTTCATAAATGTAGATGAATATATTATAAACACATCTGTAAAAAAATTAAAAAGAAATTGTCGTGTATGTAGTTTTGACCACCACAAGTTTTTTTTACGGTTTACGCTACGTAAAAAAAACTTGTGGTGGTCCAAACTACATACACGACAATTTTTTTTGCAAATTTTTTACAGATGTGTTTATAATATATTCATCTACGTTTATGAAAATTTTTTTTGGCCCAACTCGCCCCAGAATAAAAAGTTCTCACGGTTCTCGCAACTCGTGGTGGTTTTCAGTTTAGCGGTCCCCTATATATATATACACCATCCTTACAACCTATAACTCTTATGTTTTCGTTACGTGGTTAATTGTGTGTATTAATAGATACCATTGTTTATTGTATATGTTTAAATGAAATGAATCGGAGATCAGTTAGGTTTCCATTGTGTTTTCTACTGTTTACAAAAGAAATTGTTCAATAAATGATATGGCTGGAAGAGGGATAGGGAGAGAAGATCAGGGAGGCAAGATGTGCTTCCCCGCTGGAGAAACAACAAGAATCACGAAGACAAATCTAAAGAGAAAAACTTCACTAAGTATTACATGATGAATCTCCATAAGGCTCACACCATGGGTGGTCTCTAGCTTCATGGGGAGTGTTGGATCTGAGAGTGGGTGTAGTTTGTGTTTTCTAAGATAAAACAGTTAATCAAATTGAAAATTCAATCAAACAGTGATAAAAAAACATAACAATCTAAACTACTGGATTTGGGATGATTGCAGGATGATTTCATTGAATTCATTATGATGTAATACAATCACAAGGCACAACAGTACTCCCCTCACCAGGTGAATATGCTCCCATTTAGTTTTTATGTTCATTGCTCTAAGTGTTAACTATTACAATGAACAAGCTAACTATATAGGAGAATGAATTGCTGGTGACGTCATCATGAAAGCAATGCTTAATAGCTTTATTAAATGATTTAATTATCAGCAACTGTGAAACTGCTGGATAACTACATTGTTGCATTGAACTGCTGGATAACTACATTGTTGCATTGAACTGCTGGATAACTACATTGTTGCATTGAACTGCTTCTCTTTTGTAAGTTTAGTATGAACTGTTGGATTTCACAGAAATGTTGGTTAAGGACCACCATTTCTTGAAATCCAGAACTTCTGTCTTTTACTTGTTGACTTGCTCTTCTAGTCTTTACCCTTTGACTTTGGTTGACTTTGACTGTTGACTTGTTGACCAGCACTTTGACAATCAGCATTTGTTCTTCTAAACTATGCTTCTTTGAAGACAATAGTTTGATGCAGTTGTAGTTGGGGCAACAGTTTTGTGAAGCTTTCAAAGGGAGAGAAACAGTTGGACTTGTGACTATACTTTAACTTGTTTCATAAGGCGGGGATGATGGTTCCCTTTGGATTTGGATTTCATCATCAATAGATCTTATATAACACAATAGGATGGGGGTATCATATGTTGATTTGGTGGATGGGAACATGAGTTCGGGTGCTGGTATGAGTAGGTTAGGTAGAGCAACAACAAGTAGAGTCATTGATATCCTGGTGGATGTAGATGCTTTTAGTGAGTTACATGAGATTGCCTTGATAGGAAGGACGATCGATCTTAGAACTTTAACAAAACTCGACAAACTTCTCGGTGAAGTGGGCTACGTGGGTGTGGAGATCACTACATTGGGGTTTATTGGTCATTTGAAGATTCAATGATGCGGCTGACACGGATTTCCTGGTTGCTAAACGTGTTGTCTAGGGTTGTTGGTTCACAGTCCTAGACAAGTGGAAGGGTCAATCCTTGCCATTCGAAAGAGTGGCATGGCTTAAAATCATTGGAGTGCCTCTCCATCTTGCAAACAACAAAGTGTTCGATCAAGTGGCAAGTCAGTTAGGGATTGTGGTGCACCTTTCTTAGTTTAATTGTAAGTATGGGGGTTTGTCGGTTGAGTGTGTAGGGATCCTCATTGGTGATGGAGACAAGATCAAGGAGGAAGTCACTCTAAAATGGAAGGATAAGAAATATAGGAATGGATAATGAAAGAAACTAGAGATTGGAAACCAGAATTCTTGGGGGTGGTAGAAAGCCAGACGTTGGTCACAAGAACTCATGGGGAAGACGAACGGTTATATGAAGAATAAATGGAACCGATTCTCGAGAAGGAAAATAGAAAGGCAAATCTGCATGGGAATGATCAATCTCAAACAGTAGCGTTAGTTAATGATGGTATTCCTAATGAAAATGAGAATGAGGAAAGCGGCGATGGGACTTACATGTTCTGTTAAGCTGATAAAAGCCCCATACCTAAAAAGAAGTGTATTTTACAAGCCAAAAGAAAAGCCCGAAATCAAAGTTAAAGCCTAGTGGGAGATAGTAGGCCGAGAAAGAGGATTAGATAAGACAAGACCTTGACGACCCATTTGACCTTAACAAGCTACTGGGCCTGGGTAAAGTGGGCCAAGATCGTTTGGAAAGTTTTAATGAGGGAAGAGGTCATTATAGCATTGAAGACTCAGTAGATCTAAACAAAAGTGCATCACTAAACACCCTGGAGACAACATCATTGGCTGAAAGCTCTATCGCTATGGATATAGAGGAAGGTTGACATATTGAATTAGGCAGGAGGATCGATGCCTGTGTCGATTTAGAGGTGGCAGCGGTGGTGGAGATTGGAGTTAAGTTGGGTGCTCAATTGTCTGAAACCATGAATTTTATGTTTCCAAATGTCAGAGGTCTCTTGGGGGGGGGGGGTTAATAACGCGCCATGGATTAAGGAGATTAAGGATAGGTAGGGTATCAATTTCATTTTGTTGCAAGAGTCAAAAATTCAAAACATCTACGGTAATAATATGGATAGATGCTGTGGTGGTAACAGTTTCGGTTTGTATGCGCGATACTAGGGTTTTCACCTGTACCAGTGTGGTTAAGAACATAAATAATTTGGTTAATAAGGGGTATTAGAGGGAACTAATGAAGATTTGAATGTATAGACGTGTACGTGCCACAAGGTTTAGAGGGTAAGAAGATGGCATGGGAAAGCATTCAGGTTGAGGTTGGATATTCAAAAGGGTTCTACTTTATTGCAGGCGATTTTAACGCCAGTTGATTTCTAGAAGAGAGGAAAAATAGTGTGTTCAAACCATCTTGTGCTAGGAACTTCAATTATTTCATTCATAGTGTTGGCCTGCAGGAGTAGTGTATGAAAGGACGGCAGTTTACTTGTATTCGGAGGGGTGTGCATGAGTTGGTTTGCTTTGGTTTTAACAAGGTAATTCTCAAAACAAAAAAAATAACGGTCATAACACCTCAGTTCTTCATCATAATAAAGGGCATCTACACCAACATCATTTTGTTACTAATTATTAGGAACCGAGTTTGATACTTGCAAATTAATTCAGATAAAACAAGCAAAAATGATTGTAATAACTAATAAAATTCACAAGTAGGAAGATATTATCAACAACTGTTTTTCATTTATCAAAAGATTCAAATGTTTTACAGAATGATTCTACAATCTCCCCCTCAGCCATATTGTAACATCCGTAAAAAAACGTGTTCTAGAAAACTGACTCGTGTTGTAAACTGGATCTATTAAGATTAAATAAAATGAGAATATTTATTTTTATTTGTTCATACGTATTCTTTAAAAACTGGACTAAAAATGATTATTCTATAAGCAATTAATAGTTTGTTTTGTTAGTTTTATAAAAGGAATAACTAACAGAAGTCAAAGCATAAAATTTATCCTAGTTAGAAAATCTAGTTAGTGTAGTTAAAGGTACAAGGGCTAAATGTATTATATGTTGAAACTTTATTAAATTAGAAAAATAATTTACTTTAATCATAAGTTCATATGAGATTCAAATTGGATTTTAATCAATTTTTTGTTGTTGTTTGTGATTAATTTGTTTTAATGAGTTGAAAATGCAACATGAAACCAAAAGTTGCAAGAAACTAATAAATTCAAGTGCATTTATGGACTAATTTAATTAAATTAATGAAATTGAATGCAATAGGGTAATGAAAGATTAAAAGAAACATATTATAGATAAGTGGAGTAAAAAGAGAATTCATTATTAATTATTTATATATTAACTAGTTTATGAGTTATTCTCATCACCCCATAATAAACTCTACCAGTTTACTTAAACATGAGTGGTTTTATTGTGCTTTTTCCATGATAAATCCCCACTCACAATCAAAATTCGCCTTTCATATTGACACTTATGTTAATAGAACCAACCCACCATCAATTTCACAAAACTCTATAATTCAAGAATTCAGAAGGCTAGATATTTGGAACTTCCTTCTTCGATTGTCATCTCATTTCAACTCCTTGTTAGGTAATTACTAAGCCTAACCTTATTTTTCTATCATCTACAAAATTCTCAATCAGATTCAGTTGATAGAAGGTAATTGCTTTTCAATTAAATTCCATGAATTCTAGGGTTCAAAAGTAATTGGAGATTTTTATATTTTTTGAAATTAAAACAATTAATTTGTTCCATAATGATTCAAGACTTATGTTATGATGTAATTTTTAGTAGTAATCATACTAGTCATGTTTGCTTATTTTTCTAGTATTTATTTTGTTATACTCTAAATACTTATTCTTATATTTTTGTTGGATTACTCATACTAGAAATTCTTGTTAATGAAATTGGAATGGTAGAAGTATGAATTTTCAGAATATGAAGTATGAAATTGTTGGGTATAATTTTTATAAAGTTCATTATATTGAATTGTATTTGTTTGCAAACTATATATTATGCTATAAATCTATATTGTATTAATCTCAAATTTGTGCCGTTAATTATAAACAATTTAGACATGTTATTTTAACCATGTGTTCAATCAATTTAATTTGAACCTTAGGTTAAAATAATTCTTTTAGAGATAAGTATATTTTTGACACAAATTGACTATAAGTATATATGTATGCCTTAGACAATGTCATGGGCTATTATATATATATTTTATCACTAAATTAAGTCACATATATTAAAAATATTTATTTGACTAAAATATGTATTTCTCGTCACAAGGTACCGTATATATAGATAAATTATATATATATATATATATATTATTATCTAGTCGCTAAAACTTAACATCATAAACCTATAAGTTTATATTTTTAGTTATTTTAAACTTATATTCTTGATCAAAATCAGTAAATATACGTTTAGACTAAATCATTATTTGTAGTTATTTTTACTTGAAATATATATTTGTTTTAACAAATGTAATATATTTTATTATATCGAACTTGAAGATGTTATATATTTGTTTTTAGAAAAATACAATATCTTTTTACTCGATATGTACAACTTCGTCATATTTTTACTGTTATATATAAATAAGAATTGTATTATTGGTACTTATATCTTTTAGTCATATAAAACGTTTTATCATTTATACGATAGAATCCTCAAATCGTGTGAATCTAGAAATAATCATCTCACCATATTCGTTATTTGTTCGATTTGTTATTCACACTTGTTTTCATATTTATGTTGTTAGGATAACTTTTGGAATATTATTTTCTAAAACGCTACAACTTATCTTAAGTTGTATTTGGACGCTTCGCAACTCGTGAGTAATATATTCCACTTTTCCCCCTGTTTAATTTCACAAACTTTGGGTGCATCATGTTATTCTAATTTTCGATTTATTAAGCATGCTATACTCAAAGGTTAATATGTGGATGTATTTATGTGTTACCTTCATTCTATATGCTAAGTCTTGTCAGCCTATTGCATGCTATTATGTCATGTGGATCCACGGCTGACTAGGTTCCCCACAACCATGGGTTGTAGTCTAGTATTGCCAACAATATTAGACTCGCTCTTCGGGGCTTGAGACTAATGCGTACTGTTGTCATGAGTCTTATATTTAATTTGTTTCGTATTGTTAATTTATTACGTATTCTTGTTTGGTGTATAGGGATATGTTGACTATGTTAATATTATGGGAAAATCATCATACTAACCTTGAAAGACATGTTAATTTTTTTTTAAAATTAAATACAAAATGTTTTCCTATAAAATGAGAAAATTACTCACCAACATGTTTGTTGACAAAAAAATATATTTTTCTGACGTGAAATGCAGGTAATCAAGGTTGATGATCAAGGGATGAGCACACACAACATGGGCCTTAGAAAAATAATTTGGAAAACTTATGTTATGTTTTTCTTTGAATATTGTATGAATAATTTCCGATTATTATATGTTATGTGGAAAATTAATTGGATGTGCTTTAAATATTGTAACATTGATTACTGTCATGAGCTATGGCAATCATCATGACTCGTATCATATCCGCTGCAGGTTGGGGGTGACACTGATCACTCACAGAAGTATTCGTACAAAAGAGAATGTGTGAATTGATGAAATATATCTCTAACAGGTGAGATATATTTATACTAACTACGAAATCTCTGTTCGTGATTGATTGAATCACCCTAATAGTGACATCTAACATTCTTAGTTTCAACACTTCTATTAAACTGAATTAATCAAACTTGATACATTGTTTCATAAAACAAACCAACATTATTCTTTATTTTGTATTTTGGTCCAGAATTAATGATCCAAAACAAGCACAAAAATATCTAAAACAAGCACCTAAATTAAAAATCAAACCGCACAAAATTAATACTCTAATTTCTACCTTAAAATCTTAAAAATCAAGAAAAAAGTTCGATGGATTTAGATATGGACCAACAATTCAGGTTTGATCTTCGTTCATCATATTACACATATTTTTTTTCACACACACAACTATGTGTGAGAGAGTAGAGAGAGAAACATGGGTTGAAAATCCAGATCAACTTCAATCTTTGTTAGATATGTGAATCTGATGAGGAGTGTCTACTTTTTTTTGAACGACAAAAGTTACATAATTTCTACTTTTAAATTACACCAAGTTTACTCCATGCCAGGAGTTGAACCATGGTCTTTCCCAAGATGCAAAAAGCCTCTACCACCCCACTAAAGTGGTGATGTCGAGAAGTGTCTAATATTGCGGCGATGAGACATATTGGAATTGTTGTGGCCGACGGGGACTTGTTTATGATTTGTGATGGAGATAGAAAAATTCACAGGTTGTTGGATTTGTTGGTTGGTTGTTGGTAGATTTCAGTAACCAGGTGAAGGTGGTAGTATCTGCAATTTCAAATCTGAGAGAGAAAGAGATGGTCAGATCTACAACTGCTATAGCGGTTTTTTTAGACGGTAGTGGTTTTTTTTGGTTGGATTTAGTTGTGATGGTGGAGAAGGAGGTGGTGGAAGTGGAACAGAGAGAAGAGATGGAGTAAAGAGAGAAAATGGGCTTTTTAGAGAGAGACATTGAGTTAATATATAATATCTTTTTTTATTTTAAATAATATGGTAAAAAGACAATTATACCCTTATATGCCTTACACATGATTTGACTTGACAGAAACAATTAACTGGGTTAGGGCCAAAGGATGAACCGTATAAGATTTTGAAACAATAAGTATAAAACTCTCAATTTTAAAGACAAATGATACCGTCTGAATTTGATATATATAGATACAGGATAAAACTTCTAATTCACTATAAACCTAATTACCTTACTAACTAATAATGGGTTTTCCCTTCGGTGTATATAAGGGAGATAATAAAGAGATAAAGGTTTAGACTCACATAATTAACATCAATCATAACTGATACATCCCCCACTCTCTCCCATCTCACTAGTTCATCAAGAACTCATCACATCATCATTAATTGTACACTTTAAATGAGAACTCGACCAATCTGACAAGTATGTCGTCTACATCAACATCATCACGTTACTGATCTCTCTGCTGCGGTTGCTAGCTTACAAGGTACACAATTATATTTGTTTTACATTACATACTTAGATAACGGATAACAATTATTTTTAGGGAGAGGTTCGGCTAAAAAGTCCAAATTACCTAAAAAGTGCAAAAAGTCAAAAAATATTATAATATCAGCCATAAAACACATTTAAAACCCAATAATAACAGGGTGAAAACTACTAAAACAAAATATTCAAACCATAACAGTCCATAAAAACTTCAAACACATAATCGTAGAATATAAAACACAATAATGTTTGCTATTCATCCAAACACAAAACACAACAACACGTATATGATGCTTTAATATTCTTTATTTTGTTATTTTTGGGTTTTGGGTGTGTTTTATAGCTAACATTTTTGTGTTTTATGACGTTTTACACTTGTTAGTAAATTTGGACTTTGTAGCCAATCTCTAGCCTTATGTTTATCATATTTGGAAGAAGATGATAGTGATTATTGCAAATATATATAAATTGCCACTAGCTCTAAAAATTTGTGGAGTAGATTGTTGTTAAATTGTGTTCCGCATCTGAATACATATATCGGTGTTCCTTCGACCCTTTGTTGAAGTTCATTAATGCAAAGTCTTTGTTTGTAAAAGATAATGTCAACGCTCATGATCCAAGAAAAGAGGTCTATATTTGTTTTAAACATTAAATAAGAAAAAAATTGTTATACATTGTATTTATTATTAGTTAATTACATGTTGAAAATTTTTTCATTAATTTATTATAGTTTAATTACCCTTACCGAGATTGCAGTAGCAAACAGATTATCATATTTACTACTAGCTACCAGCAACTCCAAGTTAATTAATTGTAATCAATAATACTAGAAAAAAATAGTAAAAGTAGTTAGTATATATTGAATTAATCGGTTCTACCTTGTCTACAATAAGTTATGACATATTTAGGGAGGGTAAACTAATGACCATTTCTTTAAAAAAACAAATTTATGCAAGTTGATTCAACTGTGAATTTTTCGTAGTCTTGGTATGAATTTTTCTTGATATACGTTCAAATACATACAATTTAGTCGCTTTTAATTTCTAGGTGACGTATAATACTTTGAACCACTTGTTAAAATAAAGATTTTCAAATTCTAAAATAATAGTTTTGTTAGTCTGAAAAACTAACTTCTCTTATCAAAGAACACCAAACTAATTGATTATTTTTAGGCTAAACTACACTGCTTCAAATTTGTCAACAGAATTTCACCCTTATACTTAATAATTACCTCTAACTGGTCATGTATTCATCGTATATATATTCTTTAGTTTTACCTCCATTACACTAACTAAAAGTCATATGTTACGCATCATTATTTCTCATATCGACTTTATATTAATTCTTGCACAAATGGATATCATTTAAATCGTTTACATATATGCAGAGGCGGACCTACCTTACGGGAAGGGGTAGCCTCCACTACCGCTTGGCGCTCCGACGGTAGTGTAAATTTTGAAAAAATTGTCCTTTTTTCGATTTCGTTACTTTTTTTTATAAAACGTTACCGCTACGAAGAGTTTTTAGATCCGCCATATATGCATGTTACATATTTACCATTTTTGATGCTTCTTTAGTTCTACATATTGTTCATTTTTCTTGCTTTTCATCTTCAAAATTTCATACCAAATATAGCCCAAAAATATAGAAACAGCTAATCAATTTCACAAACATTATAAGATAATATAATGTAAGATATCTTTTGTATCTCTACAACGTAAAATGAAATAATATTTATTTGTAAGTGGCTTTTTATTAGATAATTGGAGGCCTCCAAAACGCAATATGGGATCTCCAACACATGAAACATTAAAATTCGACAACTGTAAAATGAATAACCAACATGTTAAATTATAAATAATAAATGGTAGAATCTCCTAAGTTTCAATAAACAGAAAATATACATAAACACACATTCATACACGTACAAATACATATACATGTAAATACACAAACACACGCTACATGTAAAGAAACAAGTTCTAGAGTTCAGTTAAGATTTCTTACCAATTTTAGATTAATTAACTTTTGAAACCCTGAAATCAGTCATATAACATCAAACTGACAAATAATCCATACCTATATCCAAGAAAAATAAATTAAAACTATGTGCCGACTACACATTGTCACAATACCTAAAACCTATTCAAGGATTGGTATTTACCCCCGAGTCGATTTACCGGAGCTCATTTCATGTTTGTGGTCCTTGCTCCTTGACCTCAGTGATGAGATTTCTCGCCGGATTACTCAACCTCACGGGTCGTTTATGTCCCCAAATATCATAATTTTGTCAACAATCGCGGATGTGGCTGGATTCCTCGACCTTAGCTCAGAATGTTGGTGGACCTTTTTCTCGTCAGATTCCACAACCTTGCCGGTAGTATATGTTGTGACAAGGTGTCGTCATTACATGGTTTCAACAAATGATGCCGTTTCGATTTTCCTTTTTTTCCGAAACAAAGATTAATATATTAATAACAATATTACCCTATAGCGATGGCATATCGTCAGTACATGAACTCAACAAACAATGTCGCTTTGATTTTCTTTTATACTAGAAGTTATTAAAAATAACAATATTATGTTGTAGCAATGATGTGTCGACGCTACAACTGTAGCTATGCCGACAGCAATTAGTCGTCGTTATAGGGTTCACGATTCTTTAAGTGTTAGGTAGTTAGTTACGTAAGTGGTATGTGAGTGGGTTCATGTGTATGTATGAATATATGCTGGTATGGAAGAATTTGTGTATGTGTAAGGTATGTATGTATAAGGTATGCAAATAGTTGTACAAGTATATATGTAGATCCGTAGGTGCGTATATATGATACTAACTTTAATTACTTTATTCAACGTCCTTGTTTTTGAGGGGACATATAGTGCTTAACTATTATACCTTGGAACTAGGTTCAATGTTTTTGAAACATAATAATCACAAAATAGGTCACGTTTTTCTTATTCTTGATACATATATTTTGACATGACATATTTTGTATGTACGTAGCAATGCATCTACATCGATAATTACAAACATCATGTCATCTCATCTACGATCCAAATTGTAAACACTATAATCTAGTCTTAGGTTTTTAGTGGGTAATGAAAGAAAAAGAAGCAAAAGAGGTGTAAATGAATATAAAATAAGTAAAAAACAAAGACCAAGGAATGAAAAACGAGGCAGTGTTTAACTTTACTTGGCTTTGTAGCCGAAACCCTAAACGTTGAAATTTTATTCATTTTTAAATTGTTGGTAGGTTTGACTTTGTATGTATTCAACTTCAACCATGTGGTATTTAGAGGCAATTGGCTATAAAAAAGTATATTATATTAAATGGATTGGCAGTCAGCAAATAGGCCCGTTTCTTGCGGGTCTAACCTCTGCATATGACCATGGGTTCACAACCTAGTGGTCATGGCAATAAACAGGTAGAGGTTTGGTCACAAGTTTGAAACCCGGGAGCCACTCCGAGTTTTCTATTACAGCGCATTTACTCCAGAGAGTTGGCTTTCACAATAGGGTCGACTCTTGTGCAGGGTGCAACTCCTGTCAAGTGGCAGGGGGCTGGAAATTTTCTCGGGGATAGTCAAGCCACACTCGACCAAGGCGTGAGCCCGGTTTAGACAACATAGTCCTTGGTAATGAGTGGGGTGACGGGCCTGCGACTAGCAGGTGTGAATTAACCGTCTGTTGTGAAGTTCACCTATCTAAAAAAAAAAAAAAAAAAAACCTCCGTATATAATCTAAAAGACCTAAACGTTGAAGTTGAATTCTTCAAGTTCTTCATCTCATTTTGTCTATATCTTATTATAAAAATTATAGAACACTTTAAAAAGATTCTGTACAGAATAAAAAGTTTTATTACTATCAAGCATATTATTATTTTGATTAAATTGTATGATAAATGATATATTAATCAGTTATATACATAATAAGGTGAATTCACCTCCCTTTGTTGATATGATTTAATGCTCTCATAAATTCAAAATTTAACTATAAATACTTAGTAATGGTTCTAGCAGGTTTGTGACAATTCGGAGCCACAAATTTGTTTGGAACATTATCTGCGCATTAAAAAAATATATTTATTTTATTTTTTGGTGTAGGAATTTGCATATAGAGGATAAAAAATTATTAATAGTAACTTACAATTGGGTGCAATACAATGTTTGTATGTTAATTGGTGATCTGATCATTAGTATAATCAATTACAACAAGAGCTTATGTGAATCACTAATAATTGAGGGATTAAACTTAGTGATTCGAGATATTTGTAAGAACAGTAAATACAACAAATTACTCAAGCTTCAAAATATATTACTTTCAAATTACAATGTTAAGAAATAAAACCAACACACACTTTACAATTAGAGAATTGAGATACTTGTAGAATGAGGTTCAATTGACAGCTCAAATATTTCATGGTAATTTAAAAAAGAAACCAAAAAAGAATGGAGTTCTTACAAGTTCTCTCAACTCGAATGATCGTAACCGATCAATCCCTTGTATATACACTCTTTTGGCTTATATTCTTAATTTTTATTATTTTAGCTTAAATAAATGAAGTCTTGTATCTAAATAAAATAAAGGACACTAGTAGTAGTAAAATAATTCGTAGGTGATGGCATGCAACTGGGGCAATGACATTTTTCCATATTTGATTAGATGAAATGTTGAACAAAAGAAAACGTATATACATACAAGTCAAACATTGATGGCCCCCTCATTATAAGAACAGATCTAAGGTGCTATCTATATTGGTCTCATTTATAACCTATGAAATTCATTCAAAAGCAGAAGTTGAATACTTTTGACTTTTGACACAGAAGGCAGCCATGGAAGTTGATGAGGGAAAAACAACACAAATCAAGCAGGAAGACAAGAGAGATGATCGCCAGGACAGTGTAAAGAGGTTGGTCTTTATAATATCCGTTAAACTTAAAGAAAAATCCTGTTTGTCTTGCTTAATTTTTTTATGGTTGCTATTTTCTATGAAATAGATAAGTTTATCCTAACATGGTGCATGAAGATTTTAGTTTCTTTTGTCTTCATTTTCGCGTTTAAGTATGATTATTTGTTATTTTCTATACAAGAAAGAAGCTATTCGGTTGTTCTTATCTAAGCTTTATTCAATTATATATCTTTCCAAATTTCTATAATAATATGTGAAAATATGTGTGTTGTTTGAATAAGTTATTATATTCTTTCTTTTTTTTTAAAAACTTTTGTTTATGAATTCGGTTGATAATACTAAGGTCTGTGTTTTCTTTGAAATGTTTTAATTTCTAGTCGAGATAAGATTATTATCTTTCATAAAAAGAGAGAAAATTTCGTCTGTAGAGAATCTTGTGTATGAAGTTCCAGAACAAAAAAAACTATCATTTTAAACCACAAAATTGATTTGTCTTAATACATAACTCCTGTGGGCTATGTTTTAAACCACAAAAATTATTTGTGTTAATACACATGAAATCTTTAGGTTTTTGACAAATGAATTTCTTGTTGATGGAAAATCGCAAATTTTCAAGATATCTTTATTTTGTTTACCAAATATTTTAAAATAAAAAACATGTTGCGACTTTTACGTAGTTTATAAATCTCTGAATATTTAATTAGAGATAGAACACTTTATTTGAAAATATTGATTCTTTTATACGTTAAGAAAAGATAGTAAGAACAACATAAAAATAAGTAAAAAAGAATTAACAGAAACAACAATTTAAACCCTATTTTTCTCGTACAAAAAAATAAAAACGTTTATTTGTTGGCGTGCTCAAAATAAATCTGTAAACTAAGGCTAAAGGGTATGGTTAGGCTCATCTTTGGGAGGATGTGCCGCCACGTCAGCGCCACGTAGGATAGGTAGGAGGATGGGGTTAAAGGGGATGGACCTAGGGGGTGGGGGGATGAACCCCTTTATATATATGTTTGTATGTATGTATAGATGTGTGTGAGAGGTGGAGGGGCGGCACCTGCGGCAGGGAGGAGCCGGAGTTGTCGGACCAAGCAAGTTGCCGGAGCAAGGGGGTGGGGGAGGATGGGGCGGTAGTGCCTGACCGGGCCAAAGCCGTGCCCCATACCGACCGGTCTAACAGCCCATACCCCATAAAAAAAGCTTACTGAATTTATAACCATTAAGTTATTCAGTCATTAAGACAAAACCTAACAACTAGGAAAATCTATAACAAAAAGATGAGATTTTATTACTCGTTGATCATTAGATGTATTAATATTAACTTGTTCTTTTTTTTTTTACAAAAATTAATTCAATTGAGAACTTTCACTATGTTGAGAAATTATGTGTACCAAGGATAATTAAAGAGGCGTGTAATTACTCTCAAATCAAATTATTTCGGTGATTCTACCGAACAATACAGTCGGATAAAGCTCGACCTCTATTTATTCATTTTCCTCTCAACCTACAAAATATATAAAACACAAACAAAAAAGTGCTTTTATAAATTATACCAATATTGGTACATTTAATAAACAATTAATTTACAATAACGTATCTGTCAAAAGCATCCATCATGTATCATAACAGTAGACGATTATTCTATAACTTAGATTTCTGTCATTTTAAAGAACATGGTCCATATTCAACGTCCGAATATGTTTATGGTTTTATATTCAACAGTATCGGTACGTTAAGTAAACAGGTCCATTAACACAATATCTTCATACGTACGTATTTTTTGTTATTTTAAATGTTTGTCGTTATATTATAATCATGTGAATCTTTCTTAAAAATTGTTGCTGATTTAAATGTGTGCCGTAATTTTTAAGGCATGAATCAAAGGGATCCCAATAGTATAAGCATATATAGCAAGAGCAACACAATAATTTAACTATAACGTATGTGTTTAAGTTTATGTGTATGCAGCTAAAATTAAACTGGTTCAAATTAATTCAGGATGATAAGCAGTTTCAGTTAACTGAAGCTGAAATGGGTGCGGTGAGAGAAGAAAACCAAAGGCTAAGGGTGAGCTTGGACCAGATCATGAAGGAATACGAAACCCTTCAACAAAAGTTCAAGGAAATTCTTCATCAACAACAAGAAGGTGCAACTGCAGTCACCATTGCAATCAACCAACTACCTAACCACGACGAGTCCGAGCTTGTTTCCCTTAGTCTTGGACGGACCACATCAACCGACATGACCAAGAAAGATAAGAGATGTTCAACACCTCCTACCAAAAGTGTAGAAGGGTTAGATCTTGGGCTAGAGTGTGGGAAATATGAAATATTATCCGCCACACAAGCCGAATCTTCGGTCAACCCAAGCCAAGATAATAGTCTGGAAGAAGCTAAAGATGAAGACGGAGAGACTTGGACGCCACATAAAGCGCAAACTCTGAAGAGAAGTGGAGATGATCCTGAAGTCTCGCAACAAAACCCTGCGAAGAAAACAAGGGTTTCTGTTAGGGTTCATTGTGAGACCCCAACGGTAATCATTTACTTCCAACATATGTTATAACAAAAGCTTCTATATATGCGTGTATAATATGTATATGAAGTTACTAGACAACTTAAATTTAGGGTTTTAATTCTCAGATGAATGATGGATGTCAATGGAGAAAATATGGACAAAAAATTGCGAAAGGAAACCCTTGTCCACGGGCGTATTATCGTTGCACCGTCTCTTCGAATTGCCCAGTGAGAAAACAGGTAAAATGTGGTAGTGTTCGTTTCACAGAATGGAATGGAATCTTGAGGGAATTGGAATGTTGATTTCATTCCGTATTTTGTTGGTTTCAACAAGTAAATGAATTGGAAGTGAACAACATTATATGGAATGGAATCTACATTCTAATTCCAAACAAATTTCATTATATTTTACAAAATAAACACACCTAAATTACAAATCAAAATTCAATTTCTGTAAGAATTCTCATTCCAATTGAATTACATCCATAAAACGAACACTACAAAACAAATGTAGTGATATTCTGTCGATAAATTTTGTAATTACTCTATTGTTAGTAAATGTGCCATACTCTATTGTTTTTTTCTAGACTAGTTAAAAGTAATATAAACTATTAAGGGGTGATAACATGTGCTGCTATTAAATTTGTTTATCTAAAACATTTATGTTGATACAATTGTGTAGGTACAAAGATGTCCTCAAGATATGTCGATTTTGATAACGACCTATGAAGGAACACACAACCATCCGCTGCCTGCGTTGCCACTGCTATGGCCTCCACCACTTCCGCAGCGGCCAGTATGTTAACATCGGGCTCTTCGACCTCAGGATCAAACTCAAACCCTAACCCCAGCACGTCTTCACACTTAAACTTCTATCTCAACGAGAACTCAAAACTAAAGCCGATTTACTTGCCACATTCTTCAATATCCCCCTCTCCCTCGTGCCCAACCGTCACACTTGATCTTACGTCAAACACACTTTCGACGTCATCACCATTCAACTACCGATCGACACCAGTAGCAACCATTTTCCCTCCAAGATATTCATCCACAAATCTGAATTTTAGCTCTTTGGAATCTAATGCCTTGCCAATTTCTTGGAGTAATGGGTCCCTCAACTATGGCAAAAGTCAAATGGGGTCCCTCAACTTTGGATTAACACAACCTCAAGAAAACATTCCCCATTCTTTCATGCAAAACAAGACTATGATGGCAACTCTAGCCACTACTCAACATTCTCTACAGCCAGACACCATTGAAGCTGCAACAAGAGCAATCACATCAGACCCTAATTTTAAGTCAGTTTTACAAGCTGCATTGATGTCAATAATCGGTGGTGGTGCAGTGGGAAGTCAAGGCGGTGGTGGCAAATCCAGCCATATTGTGAAACCGGGAGATACATTTCCAGTGTTTTCGAGTTTACCTTTAACGTCAAGCGCGAATACAAGTTCATCAAACTTCTACAACAAATATGTGGCTACAACAACGATAAATTCTCAAGCTGCAGGTTCGAGTTCATTGCTCATTCCTAGCTCAAGGAGTAAATCTACTTCTCCGGAAACTAGTCGAGACCATGTGGTATAAATGTGGATATACTTAGGATACACTTGATTATTATTTTTTTGTATTTTTTCTTAGTTTTAATGTTTTTATTGTCAATGATTGATGATCGTAAAAGAGTAAATTGTAATTAATTTATAAATTTATGTATTGTTGATAGTTTATCGGTTTCACTATTTTTCTGGTGGCCATCACTAACCAATTTTTTCAATGCACATAATTAAGGAATAAAAATGGCTCAATTTCTCATATTAGACTCTTAAATATCATTATTATTCTATTTATTTTACTTGTTCATGTTGTAAATAACTGATTTTATTTAAGGATAAATTCACTGACGGATCACTGGAGTATTATCGTGTTACCAACAGAACCCCCCGATCATATTCATCTCCACTAGGCATAATGCCTATACACCAATTCAGGAGGAAACCCAATAAATATGGAAAAACTCCCTTATAGGAATCGAACTCATGACCTATTAGTCCTAAAGCCTTATCACACCTCCAAAGATGCCACTAGACTATAAAGCCATCAGCAAAACTCTGTCTCTTTCATGTCCCAAAGCTTGTAAATAACTGAATTACTCCGTACACCTTTCATAAAAATATCAATCTTTTTTAATGGCTAATGTTACTCTCTCCAAACTTCTATATTTACAAATAAATCACCCTTGCTTGTGATTGAATTAAGGCCTCCCACTAACAGGTAAGAGCTTCTACCAAGTGAGCTAGCCTAGCCTCACTTGATAAAAAATATTAACTTGATAAATACTTTTATGTAAAGGCTAAACCTGATAAACAATTTTATTTTATCAATGGCTCAATTTAAATTGATGACAAGACTAGTTACAAAAAAGTCATACATAAAATTTGTTACAACCTGAAAATCCACTTCTAAAACCTGATTAGGTTTCAGTTAAAAATTCTTAAATCGGGTAAAGTGGCGAAGCTTGAGATTTCCGAACGGGGGTCGAAAAACGTATATATAAAAAAATTCTATAAAACCGGGGGTCAAAAATGTATATACCCAAAATTTCTATACGAAAACTAAATACTCTTCACTACTAATCGAAAAGTTTGGAGGGTCGGCCGCCCCCACAAAGCTACGCCCTTGGTCGGGTATATACGTTTACCTCAAATAGCCAATATAGTTATATCTAAGCTACGCCCTTGGTCGGGTATATACCTTGATCTGGTGTTTCTTCAGTAATACAATACTAGAAATAACAACAACGCAAATAGCGACAAAACGGTGGAGAAAAATCTTATTTAACCCAAATCGAAAACAACCCCCAGAACCCTTAGATCTTACAAATAGTAAGATCACAATGATACAAGATCAAGAACATAGCCGTTGATGATCATACAACAATGATCATCATCACATACATGATACAGATCTCGTAGACACACAGAGATCAACAAAAAAATACAATTGAAAGATAACAGACTAACAACACTATTTACAGAGGAAAAACGAGAGAGACTTAGTGAAGTGTGTGCATAACAGTAACTCATCCTCTTATATACCACTTCAAGCCAATGTTACACTTTACACCTTCAACAATGACCAAAGATGATCGGGGTCCATGAGACTTTACACATCAGCCCTCCTGAAGTTCCAAATGATCAGAACAACCCTTTAACTTTCCTGAAACAACTTGTAACCCACTGTAAGAATATGTCACAATAAATAACTATAACATATGAATGATTATTTGAAATATAACCATAGGTATTATACTTTTAACACTCCCCCTTCATTCATCTGTTATATAAATCCTTTAACCCCAAATGTTCACAAAAAAATTCATGCTGTACTGAATTTAATCCTTTTATGAAAACATCAGCAAGCTGTTGCTCAGTATCTACCTTTTCAGGTATCACCAAACCTTCAGCTATCTTTTCTCTCAAAAAATGTAAGTCTATCTCAAAATGCTTAGTCCGTTCATGATATACCGGATTCAATGAAATATATATTGTAGACTTACTATCATAACACAACTTTAATGCAATCCACATTTCACATTAAGTTCACTCAAAACATTTCTTATCCACAACATTTCACACACCGTAGAACATATTGCCCTGTACTCAGCTTTTGCTAAAGACCTAGACACAACAGATTGTTTTTAACTTTTCCAGGAAATTAGAGACTTTCCTAAGAAAATACAGAATCCGGTTATAGATTTACGATCATTAACACTTTTTGCCCGGTCAAAATCAACATAGCTAATCAAATAAAAAGTTTCACTTTTCTTAAAACACAAACCTTTACCAGGAGATGATTTTAAATACCTCAACAATCTTAATGCAATTTTTAGATGCAAGTCTAAAGGTTTAGACATGTATTGACTAAGATATTGAACAACATAACATATGTCAGGTCTAGTGAAAGATAGATAGATCAACTTGCCTATTAACTTTTGATTACCAGTAACATCTTTTAACTCAGTTTGATTATGTTTATCTTTAGAATTAGCATGACTTAATTCTATTGGTGTAGATACAGGTTTACACCCGAAGTATCCAAATTCGTTCAATAACTCCAAACAATATTTTCTTTGATTTAGACAATATCTTGTTTATCATATAAGGCTTCTATACAAAGAAAGTATTTAAAAATTCCTAAATCTTTAATTTTAAAATTTTCACTTAAAACATATTTAACTCTTTTAATTTCCTTCTCATTATTACCTGTAACAACTATATCATCCACATAAACAAGTAACACAACAAAACTACCATACTTATTCATAACAAACAAGAAAGCATTGTTAATATGCAACTGAAATAGTTTCCAATTATTTATAACAACCAAACTAATAACAATTTTAACAGTCACCTTTACAACTAGTGAAAAAGTTTCACCAAAATCAATGCCTTCCCTTTGACTATAACCCTTACTAAGTCTAGATTTAAATATTTCAATATCCCCATTAGACTTATACTTAACCTTATATACCCATTTACATCCTATTGCTTTTCTATTAGCAGGTAATTCAGTTAAAACCCATGTATCATTTTTAAATAATGCTTCCATTTCAGCATTCATGCTTCAACCAACCTTGGGTCCTTAAAAGCCTCAAAATATGAATTTGGCAATGACTTTATTTAGACTACTTACAAAACTATAATTTTCAGCAGAAAAACAAGAATAGTTCACAACTCTATCTATACCATATTTTACTTTACCATCTAACACAAACCCATTAATTTTTTAGGTAAAGTCACAGTTCTACTAGACTTTCTAATATTTGGAATGTAGCCCTCAGATGGGATGGTCTCAACATTTGACATCTCACTGTCCCCAACCAAACCAGAATTCCCACTACTACTACCTATCTCCCTATCTATAGTTGACACATCTTGGTTAACTTGACTAGTAGTGGCAGATGTAGAAAGGTCAACTGGTCTGTAATCATCACTAAGACTGTTATGAGAACCTTATACCCTTTCTTCATCATTGGGACTTTGAGAAAATTAGGTGTAATTGTTTCATAACAGTCAAAAAAAGTTAATGTGATTTAATTCATTATTAACATTAGAATTTATGTTATCCCAGTTTTTAGTTTCGAAAGGATACACACTTGCAAAAATTTTAACATCCCTTGAATATAAAACTTTTTTCTCATCAAGGTTCCACAATTTGTATCCTTTCTTAACATTTGAATACCCAATTAAAACACACTTATCAGCATGATAAGCAAACTTATCAGTCTCTTTCAAGACTGTACTAAAACACAAACACCCAAAATTTCTTAAATGGGAAAGGGTTGGCTTAAAGCCAAATACAACCTCATATGGATTTTAACCAACTAACACACACGAAGGAATCCTATTAATAATCTAAACAGCAGTTAGAACATAGTCAGTCAAAACCTTACAGGTAACCCTCCTGATACATCAAAGCCCTGGCTATGTTAAGTAAATGTCTATGCTTCCTTTCCACCACACCAGTCTGCTGTGGTGTATAAGGACAACTAGTTTGATGTAAAATACCTTTTTCTTTACAAAACATACTCATTTTATTATTAACAAACTTAGTCCCATTACCACCTCGAAATAATTTTATTTTTACTTTGAATTGTGTTAACACTAACTCATAGAAACTAGTTTTGTTTTCAAACACTTCAATTTTATTTTTAAGAAAATAACACCAAACAGTTCTAGAGAAGTCATCAACAACTGTAAGAAAATATTTATAACCTTCATAACTAGTGATTTTATAAGGACCCCAAACATCTAAGTGAATTAAGTGACCTATACCTTTGGATTTGTGTTCACTTAACGGAAATGGACTCTAACTTGTTTAGCCCTTTGACAGATTTCACATGGACCATATTCAGCATATTTTATACCAAAACGATTTTTTAACACAACCAAGACTTGATCAGAAGGATGACCCAACCTACTATGCCACATATCAGACAACACACTACTATTGAAACAAGTATTAATATTATTACCATTTAAACCTAAAAAATACAACCCATTTTCCTGTCTACCAGTCACCAGGACTTTCCTTAACTTGGAATCCTATTAAACACAACTTCCTTCATTAAACAAGACAGTTATCTCAATTCTTTTCCTAACCTATAAACTGATAATAGATTCACACTGTAGTCAGAAACAAAAAAAAGACAACTCTTATAACAACATTATCTAAAAGTTTTAAATCTCCAACTTTAACTACTTTAACACTTGTTCCATTTGGGTGACAAACTTTTAAATCAAATTCAGACATACCTATACAATTAAAAATATCTTTGTCAGTTTTAACCATATGTGGTGTTGCACCAGAATCCACTATCCAATTATAATTGCAACAAAGTGAATTAACAGCAGAACAACTAACAAAACAAGACTGACCCCCGACATTCATCTTTAATTGATCAGACTCAGCCTTTCCATCAACAAGACTAATAGTTTGGATATCTGCTCAGATGTAAAAGGTAAAGAACCACTAGAACCAGATGACCCAACAACAACATCAGATTTATTAGACAATTATTTTTCACAAACTGTCATCCTGTCCTTTTTTCCATTCTAGGAGGATAACCAATTATCTCAAAACATCTATCAACACTATGCCTTATCATACTACAATAGGTACATTTGAAGTTAGGATTAGGTCCCCTAGGAATTTTTTTTATTATCAAAAGGTTGATTAGATTTAGACACAAAGGAAACATTTTGTCCTTTTGAACTATTACCAACATTCCTATGTGATTCTTCCCTAAATATGATAGAAAAAGCTACTTTAACAGATGGAAGTGGCTCTCTTGTTAATAGATTAAATCTAACAGGCTGATAACATCATCAAGACCCATTAGAAACTGCATTAGTCTTATTAAAGTTGAAAACTCATTATAGTCCTGTGCTGTTTAACAAGAACATGAAGGCAAATGAACCATAGCATCAAATTTTTTTCCACATTGTTGTCAACTTATTATAATACTCACCAATAGAACTACCATTTTGAGAAACATAATTAATTTTGCTATATAAATCGTATACAACAAAGCCATCTACCTTATCATATGTTTCTTTTAAATCAGTCCACACCTCAGAAGCTAATTTAGAGAACACTTATCCTAAAAACAACTCCTCTAACACAGAATTTAACAACCAAGTAAGGACCACAAAGTTACATCTATCCCACTAACTAGCCAAAACAGGATCATCTTCAGATTTTTTACATTTACCATCTACGAAACCATATTTATTTTTAGCCTCTAATGCTAATTTCATAGCACTTGACCAGACAAAATAGTTCTCAGTTCCTTTTAGTTTAATACTAACTATAGTCAAAGCACTAGAGTCACTAGGGTGCAAATAAAGAGGGTCCCCTATATCTAGTTTACTTATAAGTGTCACAGAAGAACTACCAGTATCACCCCCACTCAAATTTGCAAACAAACAAGCAACAAATTCAAGAAAGAACAATCAGACGGATAATACCACCATAAACAAGGAATGTGCAACAATAATAACCAGAGCTAACTGTGTCAGTGTCCAGATTCCTGGTTCATCACTCAATAGGTGTCAGGACAAGTCTTTACACAGTAGCTATACCACTAGATTAACCTAACAATAAAAAACAAACAACGCACAAAACCATGACAACACAACAGACTCGATCAAGTGCCGGTCCGACTAGCCCGGTAACAGCAATGCCTATGACTCACAATGCAATGATGAACAACAAAAAAATAATAAGAGATAAAGATTAGAAAAATCTCACAAAAGCGTTTAACTCCCTCCAAGCAGATCTATTTTATAACCTTCTAGGGTTACAAAATAGATTCAAGAAGAAAACATAGTAAACCTGGTTGGTTTGCCCTGAAACCTTCTAGGGTTTCAGAGACCAACGCAGCGTTTACACCGAACGAAAAGAAAATCTCCCCCTCTGCAATTGAACACCCTAGCTAGGGTTTCTACCACACCAGATCTGATTGAATCTCACCAGATATATTGCCTACGTACACTTCAAGAAAACATTAAAACAATTCTACAACAAAATAAACGGAATATTGCACAAAACAAGATCCAAAACCTAACTCAACGCAGCGGAAAACTCAGACTCAAAAAACTTTAAGAAGTAATCAAGAGCAATTGGTCTAACACCATGAAAACTTTTGACAATCACACTATGTAATACAAAACTAGAAATAACAACAACGCAGATAGCAAATGCATAACGCAAATACAAAACTAGAGCGATTGCCCTATGATGCCCTCAATTGATAAAATGCATCCCCTCCTCCATAATGGTTAGAGTTGAATGCATACCCGAGCCACCAATCCACCAGTTCCAGGGGAAACCGCCGCCCGAAGGCGCATTGCAGTAAAACCTGGTTCGGCTCGGTGTTGAATTGTCAACCTCCATAGAGGCTTAGTTCTAAACTTCATTGCCACAACCAATGTCCTTCAAAATGACGCTAGTGGGAGTTGAACTTGGGACCTCAAGAAGAGAAACCAAGTGACTAACCACTAGACAACTTGAGAGGACAGGATTTGGTTTTAATTTGTAATAACAAAACAGATTAAATAAATGAAGTCTAAAACAATGAGTAAAATAATCTAGTGGTACGTTACACATATGAGTGTAATTTGATCTTATGAATCATTGAGTTGGCATAAAAAAATTATCATTCATATTTAGCAAACTCGTTTACCATTTATACTGAAAATTAGACATAGCTAATTTGAAAATTCCCTAACCAAAATATTTGATTAAACACAAAACTGATAAAATTTTTTCTAAATTATTGACTAGAAGCCATAATCAACAACTAGAGTACGAACCCACATAAAATATAAGATCTATAATAAATATCGAGAAAAAAACTAACTAAAAGTTTTAAGATGCGGGAATATAAAAATAACAAATAGTAGGGGTTTTTACCAATTGTAATCCCCGTAAATTAAGAAATTATAATTAGAACAACTTCACACATAAATATGAAGTATAATGACAATTCTCGGGTTCTCATCAACCCTAAAAAATATGTGCACTGACTCTTCTGCCGGCCCCGCCCAGACATTGCGATCTGCAGATTGTTTGTTTTGCCAAAGACGTTTGATTAAAAAATGTCTATGCAAGCTCTTCTTAATGCAGACTTGGCCCAACCACTTTTAAGATCTTTAGGGTCTACAAAGGGTTAAACATCACCACCCACCACCACGTCCACCACCACCACCGTCCACCACCATTACCCACCACCACCGTCAAGCACCACCGTGAACGATGGTAAAAAGAAAGAAAGAAGTGAAAGAGATATAAATAAAAATGTTAAAATTTCAGGTGTTGTTGCCACAATGAAAAGAAGAATTCTAAAGTTTGATGATGAAAAGATGATCTTCCCCTCCTTTTATAGTCAAAATCCTAAAAGAAACGCCCATATGAATGGTGTTTTGAAGTCTCATAACCTACAACTTCAATAGAGATTTTAAGACTTTTCTCAAACTTCGTATTCAATAGTGTTTTAAGTCTTATCAAAACATTCTAAGACTTAAACATCAACTTTTAGCCTTTTAGGTGTTTGATTTGAGTGTGTGTTTTCTTGGTAAAACAGTTAATTAAATTGAGAAATTCAATCAAGCAAGCTTTAAGTGGTTGTAACGGGGTCTAAATTTATCAAAAACTGATTTTTCTTGAGTCTACGATGAACTTCTAGGAAAAACCTTTCAAACCCAAATGGAATCACATTTTTTTGACGAAAGTTGAATGTTTGTGAATTTTTCGTATCGAAGGTTCAGGCTGCATTTTTTGGCAGAATTTGCAACCCATTACGAATGTCATAACTCAATGTAGGAATTGAGTTATGATCTGAAATTTTTACTGTAAGTACTTCCAAGTGATTCCAAAGAGCTCCAACTGGAATTACGTCAATCGGATAAAGAGTATTTTTAAATGAATTTTTCCGTGAGTTGCAGTCAGAAAGTGACGAATCTAATTGTTGCTTAGTAAATGATTTTTTATAAATTTTTGTTAAAGAATTAGACTCTAAAATTTTAACACAAATCTAACTCCGAGGGGCACGTCATATAAAAATATCATAATTTTTGCAGCTTAGTAAGTATGGTAAACGAACACCTCAAAACAACCCATTTTCAGTGAATTGAGTTATGCATTTTTGTAAGTTTATAAAGTGCCGAATCTGCTATTTTTAGTACTCGTACATGCTTAATGACTGTATAAATGGTGTGTCGCGCGTCGTAGTGTATACTACAAACATGTGCCTAAAAACTACTCGGTAACATTGTGACAACTTGTTTGCATGTTAATTGTTAGATGCGTCTAAGACTTGCGTGATTTACATAAACGACCCCTAATGTTCTTGGTAACCATAACAGGACGTGGTTGACCATACTAGATCGCATAACTTAATCTGCCAAGCTAAACTAAGGTGAGTTCACTACTCTTACACAGGCATGCGTCCCCGGGGGACAAACTACTATTCCTTAGAGGAATACTCTTACAAAACTACTATTCTTTGGAAGAATACTTTTTACAACTGTTGTAGTTTATTTCGATGTTGGTTAATAAACTCAACACTATTAAGCTTGACAACCTCACACCGTACTTGGGAGGAAGGACATGAACTAAGGACCTTAAACACATGGAAAATGTTGATAGGCGTTGATGAGGGCAAACAAACATACATCACTCCAGTATCGAGTTATTAACAACATGTCTTTAAATTAAACACCTACTTGTTTTATGTTAAACAAAACTGTGAACTCGCTGGCTTAATCGCTGATACACTTTTTCTGAATACTTGCAGGTCGTTAGATAATTATTGCTATGGGAACTTGCAGTCTGAGGAGCGAGAGCTGTCATGGTTCGTATCATTTGATGAAACGCTTAATGTTACGTTTATGTTTTGAACAAAAATGGTTTTTATTGTTTAAACAATTGTTTATGCTTCCGCTGAATACTTAATATGTTTGAAACGTTTAACTTGAAATTCACTATTCATGTTGGACATGATGACTTGTTTTATATTATCTACTATAGTTCGACATGATTAGTGGCTAGATCCTGGTACGTCACACGCCTCGCGGTAAAACTCTGCAAGTGGAAATTTGGGGGTGTGACACACTCAACTCTCAGCCGAAGATATTTAAGTGAAATCACTCGGACCCGATTGTGGCGCTCACTCCTACCATAGGCTTGACAAACAATCAAACCTCCTCCTTTTTGACGTTTTAATCCTTGTAAATATTAAGAGACTTTAAAAGGGTAGGTTTTCGCTTGGGTATGTGTTTCTGGTAAAAATTAGTGAAAAATATGTAAAAAGTGTCGGTTCTTTAAACCCTTTTGCGGCTTGGAATTTTTTTTTAATTATTTTGTTTTTTTAACTAAAGTTGAACCTAAGCCATAATTTTATAATTTTTGTAACTGCAATTTTTACTAAAATAAGGGGTGTCAAAATAAAAAGGTTTTGAGGATACGGGTAGTTATCTTTGCAAAAGTTTATATTTTTGTGGGTTTTAGAAGTGAAAAGGTTTAGGCTCAAAGGGGTTTACTAGGGGGTTGATTTTGGTAAGGGATTAAAAGAATATAAGGGTTTAAAATTAAAAACGAGTTATAGTCCTAATGCCTCCATCATTTACTTACCTGGATTTGCGTTGGTAAGGATTTGGAATGTATTGCTTTGCCAAGTTTTAGATTTGTAAGAACCAAACGGGCTATTCACACAAGTAATGAAAAATTGAGCAATTAGTATAGATATGTATTTGTGTGCTCGGTAAAGGCTCAAAACTCAATTTTTGTGGGAAAAGGGTATAGTGTAAAAGTGTATATATAATCAAATTTTACAAAGATTTGTTATGCCTGTTTTTATAATTTTCTTAATGGGTTCTTTTTATCACGACGCTATCAGTTGTAAATTAGCTAAAAATTCATTTTTAAAACTTATTTTTCCAAAACTAGACCAAGATAAGTAAAAAAATATGGCAAAAATTGAAAAATATTTGGGGTGATTAGCGGTTTCCAAGGCGAGTTTTGTGTAAAGCTTATTCTTAGGACCAAAGATTCAAGGTTTTTAACATCTCTCCCACACTTAAATTACACATTGTTCTCAATGTTCCCAAAAAGGATTTGTTTTGATTAAACGTGTAAAAAGCGGGTTAAAACAACAAAAATATAAAGTTACTGGGCACTGGGCACGTGGTCGTGTCGAGTGGGCACGACCCGTGGCTAAAGTGCCAGTAACGAATATAAAATAGAAACTTACAGTAGGGAGGACACGGGGGCATGCCGGCTGGGCACGGCCCGTGCCTCCTTGTCTGCAGAAAATTTTTGCATCAAACTTGTGGGCACGGAGGCATGCCTGTTGGGCACGGCCCCGTGCTGCAGATCCTGAATTGCAGTTTGTGAAGCGGGAAGTTCTGTTTTACGTGCATGGGGTCCCTTTTCATCAGTCTTTCATAATAATCCATCAATTAGAGTGTGCTTTCATTCCTACAAAAGAAAAGCTTGAAACAAAACATATTAAATTTAAACTACATCTTAAACTATTTTAACTAAGGATGGTTCCATGAAATGCCTTCATGGTGCGCCACATTTATAAAGGTCCTTGGCTAGACCCAAAGTTGTACAAATGTTACCCGAGCGGAATGACTCGCATCCCGATTTGCACCGTTGGAGGGCATAGTCTAGGCTCGAGTCTATTGCTATGATGTAGTTGACTGGATCATCCTCTGCTCTTTGTCCCATTTCAAACTTGACTTCCTTGTCACCAACCCTCAATGTTAATATCTCATCACTCATATCCACCATGGCCCTTGCGGTGGCAAGAAAAGGTCTTCCTACCATGAGCGGGATTTTGATGTCTTCCTCCATATCTAGGATTACAAAGTTGGCCGGAGAAACAAATTCCCAAGCTTTACCAACAAATTTTCTATGACATTTGAGGGTATTTTACCGACCTATACGCAAGTTGTATGCTCATTCTTGTCGGATGTGGCTTGCCTAGCCCAAGTCGATTGAACATAGAGGCGGACATTAGATTAATGCTAGCCCTTAAGTCGGCTAGTGCATTGCTTATTGATGATCCCCAATAGAGCAAGGAATGGTGAAGCGTCCGAGATCAATCTTCTTTTAGGGGACCTTGTTGAGGAGTGTCGCCGAGCACTCTTCACATAGGTTGACTTGTTGAATGGACTCGGTCTTCTTTTTGTGAGTGAGAAATCTCTCATGAATTTGGAGTATTTTGGCATTTGAGTGAGGACTTTCACAAAAGGGGAAATTAATGTGAAGTTGTTTTAGCAAGCTTTTGAACTTAGTGAATTGCTCGTTGGTCTTTACCGTAGTAAACGACCGGGTCCGGGCGATTTTGTAGAGAGTGAATCAGGTTGTTGTGGGGTTGGTTCGGGTCCGGGCCCTACCTTCCGGTTTCTTAGGTTGACTACATTTACTTGGGCTTTTGGGTTTATTTCTGTGTTACTAGGTAAGGCTCATTGCGGTCACTCGGAGAAAATTTGGGCGAGTTGGCTTATTTGTTTTTCGATATTTTGCATGCTAGCCCGTTGGTTCCTGATTTCAGCCTCGGTTTGTATGAACCTTTCTGAGTACTTTTTATCGGATTCGGAGAACAGGCGAGTGATGAGGTCCTCAAGCCTTTCCCTTCCTCCTTCTTGTGGTGGTTAGTACCTTGTTGCTTATTTCGGGGTTGTTGAAAGTTGGATCATTGGTTTTGGTTTTGTTGGCTATTACCCTGAGTCCCTCCAACCGAAGTTGGATTTGTATTGCCATTCGGGGTTGAAGGTGTTACCTTGGCTACCAGATGAAAGAGGGCGATTATTAAGGTAATTTACCATTTCTGTTTGGTTTTCCTTATCTTTCATACAATTCCAGTTTTCATGTGGCCCACCGCACCCTTCACAAGCCATAACCTAAGCACTTTTTGACATTTCTAATTTTTTTATTTTTGTAGAGAGAGCTTCGATTTGGGCTTGCAAAGAGGTGTTTTCGTTTACCTTTTGGGTTCCTGGAGCTAGACTTTGAGCCCCTTGGGGTGTGCCACTGAAAACAGTTTTGAGCAATCTCTTCAATTTGGTTGTAATTTTCAGTGGGCCGACGATTTCCAAGGAGACACCCAAAGTTTGAGTCAAGGATTTTTCTTGTGTGTGGCAAAAGTTCATTATAGAATGTGGAGACTTGCTGCCACACTTCTAAACCGTGGTGACGACATTTCCTTAACAACTCCTTGAACTTTTCCCAAGTTTCATACAAAGATTCCCCATCCTCTTGCATATATGAATTAATTTCAGTCACTAGTTTAGCCGTTTCAGCGGGAGGGAAATATTTGTATAGAAATTTTTGGGCAAGTTCATCCCAAGTGTGGACGGATCCACATGGGAGGTATTGAGCCAGACCTTAGCTCGGTCTTTTAATGAAAATGGGAACATAGGAGCCAGATGGCATTGTTGGGAGGCTCTATTGATCCAAAAAGTGTCACATATTTCCATGAAATTCGTAATATGTAGATGGGGATCTTCGTCAGGCAGGCTGTGAAAAGTGGCGGAATTTTGGAGCATTTAAATTAGGTGGGGTCGAAGCTCAAAGTTGTTGGCATCGACATTTGGCAGATTAATAGCCGCTCCAAGATTACCGACCGTAGACCAGTAATCCAACAAAGTACGTTGATTCGCCATGGGAGGGCCTTCTTCCGAGGCTCTTTGTTGATTTTTGGCTTTTAGTCTTTTTCTTAAAAAGCGCTCGGGTTCCTCCAGTGGCTCCTTTATGTCTTTTCCAGAGTTGGAGCTCATGCACCAGACTCTTTGCAATCTATGTGATTGAGTCTTCGCCCTGCAGTCAAAATCACAAAATTTCGTTGATAAGAAGGTTCAACACGTCCTCGTGTTCAGTGGACACGGCCCCGTGTTGGATTAAAGTTATCTATTTTCTGGATGCCCAACTACTGTGAGTAGGGCATGACCCGTGTTGCAGCACCACGGCCTCGTGTCTGTCCTTAGGTAGCTTCAATAAATGAAATATTTTGGGGTAAATTACACTTTTCGTCCTTTATGTTTGTATCGGATTGCAATGGATAGCCTTTAACTTTAATAATTACAGTCATAGTCCTTTATTTGTAAAATACATTACATGTTACATCCTTTGACCATAACCTAGTTAAAATTTTCAGTTAACTATGGCATGTGCAAGACACACGAGGGTACCTTTGTAATTTTACCATCATGTTTAATAATATTTTTAAACAAATAAACACCTCTATCTCCCAATCTCAGATCTCAGTTCTCTGTTTTTCTCCAATGAACCCCCACCACCACCACCACGATCAAATCTGCCGCCACCGCTATGACAGCCACCGCCGCCACAACCACCAAATCCCATCTACACTTTTAATATCCGATTGCTCATCATATTCATCAATTACCTGCAATGTGCATCACAAGACCATTTCCATTAGTTTGTGTACAAAATCTGGAAGTTTGAAAGCAAATTGTTTGAGTTTGACTATTAAAAGTCAACTCAGGGCACAGTGATTAAAAAACACTGTTGAGTATTTTATACAAAAAAAGGAATATCAAATGACCAGAACTCACATTATGCTTTAGAAAGATGACTGCAACCTCTTCATCACTAGACCCTTTGTACAATTTAGCAAAACCCTGTTCTACATATTTGCAACTATCACACGAAGTGTGATAGAAATCAACCAGTGTATTATCGTTTTTTTGCTTTTTACAAGCAATGCGAGCAGTTCCTCGCCCCTTTTTATTTCTCTAACACATTCAACTGGAAAGAGTTCATCATCTTCATCAGATAACTCTAGAGGTCCCCATTAGCCGTACAGTTGACAGGCTGGCCGTGGATCCCTAGCCTATGATATTGAAGACAGACTCCGGCGAGGTTCCGGGCAAGGAGTCCATTTCGGGAAAGTCCTGGACAGCTTCGGTAAGAACCAACAAGTTCATGAAGTTAATGATTCCGTTTCCGGCAAAGTTACTTCTGTGGCCCCAAGTTTGAAACCACCACAACAAATCTGACTGAGAACGACCATCGTCTAGAATCCGCCAAACAAACTGTCGCCACACCGATCTGCCGTCGCCATGAAGCTTGGACTGTCGTTGCTAGCCGGAGTTCGCCGGTGTTGGTTGAATATGATGAGGTCCAGGTTTGATTGAAAACCGAAAGAGTGAGAGAGAAGAGTAGAGGCACAAGATGTTATATTTATGTTTTTTAGTTTTAAAATTTTGTATTAAATGAGTAAAATTACAAAGGTGCCCTCATGTGCCTTGCACATGCCATAGCTAACTGAAAATTTTAACCAGGTTATGGTCAAAGGACCTAGCGTGTAATGAGTTTTACAAATAAAGGACTGTGACTGTAATTATTGAAGCTAAAGGCTATCCATTGCAATTTGATACAAACATAAAGGACAAAAAATGTAATTTCCCAATCTTTTGTTTTAAAGCTTCGGCACGGCCCGTGTCTTATCAAGCACGGCCTTGTCTGATCAGACATGACCCCTCTGCTGTAGCCTGCAGAGAAGTGAAGAAAATGCAAAAACGAAGAAAAATCCTAAAAATTAAAAAGAAAAGGTAAAAATGATTAGGTCATTGATTTTAAGCTTTCTTAAAATCCGTGTGTCCCCGGAAACGGCCCAAAAACTTGTCGTGTTTGCGAGTGTTTATATTTTTAGTTATATTTTAAGCACCTTCACTCATAAATAAAGCTTTACATTTCTAAAACACGATACAATACTATCACTCTATATACATTAGGGTAATTGAACCCATCGTAGATGTATATAGTGATGTAAGATACCGAGGTCCTCCAAGGACACAAGAGCTTTTAGTATCGGCTTATCGTCAACGTCTAATCTAATCAAATTTTAATAAAAGTTTTGAAAGATAAAATAAAGATAAAAGTAAAAAATGAAAATAAAAAGAGAGAACAAATAGATAAGAAAGAATCACTTGGTTCCGACTCCTCTTTTATATTTCCTTTGATGATTTTCAAACTTTGGCTTTTTAAGAGATTATCTTTAGTTTATAGTAGTAGGCCCCCTTCCAGGTAGCATTACCCTCAACCTATTGGTCTGAGTCTGCAGGGATACATTCCCGCACGGTCGGAATATTAAAAGATAATTAAATAAGTTATTAATGTAAAATATGGTAGGCCCCCTTCCAGGAGACGTTACCCTCGGCCATATGGGTCTGAGTCAGCAGGGATACAGTCCTGCAAGGCCGGATAAAGTTTTAACAGTAGTTTATTTATAAGGGTTCAGGCTGTTTTTACTTCCCCTGATTTGATGCTATCTGCGTCAAGGGAAGTCCTAATATGCTTGAACCAAGTCCTCATAGGATCTACACACTGAACGGGACAAGAATTTTACCTAAACACCCTTCTAACCCCTTCTAGGTAGTTAACGTGCTTTATATAGACCGTAAAGACACGAATGAATGAATCAACAAGACATAAAGGAATGTTTAACTAAAAATTCACTTTCAATATAAAAAACTAGTTAGTAAGTTATTAATACATACTCAAATAAAAAGTTGCCAATGATTGGAAGTCAAAAGTAAAACATAAAAGATTCATCTTCACCAAGTGATGTAAGAGATTTAGCCAAGCATGGCCTTTGTTTGACAAGTACTCTTACCATGAATCTTGGATCCCGAGACTACTACACACTCTAAAAGATGAAAGATGGATGGTGGTGGTGGGTGTTGGTGTTGTAGTGGTGGTGGACTGATGGCAAGTGTGAGAGAAGTGGTTTGCCAAGGGATGTTTTTTCTCCAAAGCCAAGCACTCCTATTTATAGCTGGAAACAGGAGGTGGCCTCGGCCCCATGGTGGACTAATTCTCTCTCTTCATTAACTTCGGATGTCAGTTCCGTATACCAACACACCCCGTGGTGATAGAGCATGACCCCCTGGTCAGTGTACTTGCTGCACTATCAAGATTCTGTGAATATTAGAGTTGACCACGGCCCGTGTTGTCTAGGTACAACACCTTGTTGTTTATCTTTTTTTTGTTTGTCTTCATCTGCAGAGAATCTTCATTGGGCACAGCCCCATGCCTGGTGGGCACGGCCCCATGCCAATGCTTCTGTCTTTTCCATTTTTGTTGCTCTGGATGTATATTTGGGGTCCGGCAAGTTGTGTCAATCCTTCTTCATTGCATTTGTGTTGATTTTTGCTGTTAATTTGTTTCTTTGTTCATTTAAGCTCTTTTGATCCTGTATTTTAATAGTAAACAGAAGAAACATGCTTTTTCCAATATTAGTACCGAAAAAGGGTTGATTTTATGCCTTGTTTGATGTAATTTATATGTTGAATTTCGCGCACATCAGTTATAATTATATAAGAGAAGCATTGGCGACGTTAATTATGGTAGTTATAAGCCAAAGGGTTAATTGTTTAATTACTAGAAACTACATTATTATTTGAATCAACTAAGTTAATTTACAACACATAATATAACCACTAGGCTATGCGCCTTTTGGTGATGCAAATCAGAACGGAATGATACTTAACCCAACCCAAACCACTCGACCACAAAATTGTATGCAATATTTAATCACATCGCTTTGGTTTAAACTCAACCTAAACTCGAGGCTGCAACCCTTTCTTTCCGCTCAGCCATGACCCGGACCCTATACCACCTAACGCGACGAGATCTGATGCTTTACTTGACGATTTGACTTCCCAATTGTCTCATTTGACTCGGGTATCTAGCGAGTAGGGTTTATGACCTCAAAACATATCATTAACGCATGTAAGTAAAGCGAAATTTATAACACAATTTAAGCTTCTCTGATTATCATTTGGGTTTTAATCTTCACATAAGAATTGCTAACAATTTTCACACCATGAGGATCCTCAGGTTATTCCATGTAAAACAACACCAAGAATTCCGTATTCCATCTGTTATACATCGCGAATTTATTTAAAGAACGTTCCCGGGTTCATAACTTCCAATGATGATTTCTCACTCAATATTTAACTTTTTGAGGTAATTCCGAAGCCCCTGGTACTTGGTTTTTCATTTTCTACGAAAGCCCCATATTCATTTCTATGATAGAGGCACACAAAATCCAAATTTGATTTCATATTAGTGTAAGGTTTCTTGGAATCTAGAATTTGGGGATTTTCGACCTTAGAGTTTTGTTTAAATGAAATTGATGATGTGTTATTGTTTATGATGAGCTTGTAGAGATTTCGACAATATTTGAATATTACATATAGAATTATCACAAATATACTCATGTAGATATTATATTGAAAAACATGTAAAAATACTAATTTAGAAAAATAATATGCATCAAGTATAATTACTAAAAATTAAAAATATATATACGTGTTATAAAATTGTTACAATAAATATATTGTTGGTAGTCTATTTGTCACAAACGGGACTAAAACAAATAAATTTGTGATTTTACGAATTCCATTATTTTTGCAAGATAATAATAATCATTAACTCAATCAGGTGAACTATTATCTATATATATATATATATATATATATCGGTTCAAGAGAGAACCAAACCGAGTTGCGAGAACCACTCTCCACCAATAAGATAATGACAACCAAAAGAGTATTATAGTCATTTAATCAAAACCATCAAATCATCTCTCTCTCCTCATTAAAGTCACTTTTAAAGTATTTTCAATTTCTCTCTCTTCAATTTCTCGCACCTCTTTTTATTTATTTGTAAAAAAAATTATAAAAAAGTTTTTGTAAAAAAAAAAAGTTTAAAAACGGGGCGAAAAAAACGGGTGAAAAAAAAACGGGCGTAAAAAACGAGACGTAAAGACCGGCGTAAAAAAAGTTTAAAATGCACGTGTAAAAACCGGCGTAAAAAAGTTTTAAAATGCACGCGTAAAAACCGATTTAAAAAGGTTTTAAAACGGCGCGTAAAAAAAGTTTATAACCTGCGCGTAAATAAAATTTAAAATGCACACGTAAAACTGCACGCAAAAAAAGGTTTTATACCAGCGCGTAAAAAAAGTTTAAAACCACTGGTAAAAAAATTTTAAAACGGCGCGTAAAAAAGTTTCTTTACCAGCGTGTAAAAAAAGTTTAAACCCGCGCGTAAAAAATTTTTTAAACCGGCGCGTGTAAAAAAAGGTTTAAACCGGCGTGTAAAAAAGTGTAAACCGGCTAGTAAAAAAAGTTTAAACCGGCGCGTAAAAAAAGTTTTAAATCGTGCGTAAAAAAAGTTTCTTTATCGGCGTGTAAAAAAGTTTCTTTATCGGCGTGTAAAAAAAGTTTTAAACCGGGTCGTAAAAAAAGTTTATAACCGCGCGTAAAAAAGTGTAAACCGGCGCGTAAAAAAAGTTTTTTGAACTGCCGCGTAAAAAAAGTTTTCAAACCGGCATGTAAAAAAAGTTTAAAATCGCGCGTAAAAAAGTTTATATACCGGCGTGTAAAAAAGTTTAAACCCGCGCGTAAAAACGGCGCGTAAAAAACGGTGCTAAAAAAACGGCGCGAAAAAACGGGTCGTAAAAACGACGCGTAAAAAAATTCGGCGCGTAATAAACGGCGCGCAAAAAAACTGAACGTAAAAAAAACGGCTCGTAAAAATCTTTTTTGTAAAAAAAAATCTTGAAAAACTTCGTTTTTTGTTTAAAAAAACCGATTTCAAAATGTTTTTTAATAAAAAAATTCTGATTTTAATAAAAAACAATAAATATAATAAAACAAAAAAGTAATAAAAAACAATAAATACAATAAGACAAAAAAACAAATTTACCAAACTACCCCTTTGGCATTAAAATATAAAATACATAATAAGACAAAATGATTTAATATTACTTTTAATCTCATCCATCCATCATCGAAGATCAAATGGTTAGAAAGTGGTTCTCACGGTTCTCGCAACTGGAGGTGGTTCTCATTTTACCCATCACCTATATATGGGATGGATCATGAGAAAACTAGTTTAAATTAGAAAACCAAAAAACTAACTAAAAAAGAAAAAAAACATATCAAATTTTTTTGATTTTTTTTATTAAAATTCGCTATATATATTATGTAAAAAAAACTTTAGAAAAATAAAAAAAAGCATATAATGCACATGTGCAACATAAACATATAATGCACATGTGTAGTACACATATAGTGCACATTTGCAGTACAAGTTTTTTTTATACATAAAATGCAGTGATTTTTTTATAAAAAATTGTAAAAAAAATTGTATATTTTTATGTTCTTTTGGCCCTTTTAGTTAGTTTTCTAGTTTTCTCATTTATATATATATTTTTTATGATTCTCTCCCTATATATTTAAATATGACATTTTTTTTACAAACATAACACATTACAAATAGTGAGGTGTTGTATTTACAATGTCGTTACATCGCAGAACTTATATGACCATTTACTATTTTGCGGGTTTTTATAAATGTTGTATTATAAAAAGAGATGAAATTGTCTAGAGATTTAGTTATGCTACCAAATTAAATGTGCACAAAAAGGGGATATGATGACATAAGTAAGGTGATAGGTGCTGGATCTACAAACAGAAGATATTGAAGGGTCTATTTTGTAATTTGTAAAAGTATTCAAGTTAGTATGATAGTCCGAATGTATACGGTCTGTAGTTCTGAATTTAAGTGTTAAATTAGGATGGGTTTTATATAGTTTTGTTTGTCCGAATTTGTTATTAGATGTCATATGTATTCCAAATTTGTTTGTAAATTCGGAAAGTATGTTTTGTGGACTTCGTTGTCTGAGTTTGTGTCAAGAATCCGGAACTCATGTGTTCCAGGTTTAGTCTTGTATGTATATATATATATATATATATATATATATATCTACTGTGTCGTATGAAATGACAAGAGACTTTTTGGGAAACACTTTCTATGCAAGATATATTTCTAGAGAGAGAAACAAACCCTAGCTTGTGTGTGTGTGCTCATTGTGTGTGATCCATTGTTGTGTAATTTGTGAATACTCAGTTTATTTACAGATTGGTTTCTCCTCTACTTCTCTACACCTTCTGTTACTAGACTTACAGAGCGGTACGTGTCACATGGTGGTTTCCGCACATCGCGAGTGTCGAGTGAGTGATCAGGGTTCCAGTCTTCAAGGTACGTAGGCGGCCTTAGAAGTGGTATCAGAGCAGGCTCTGTATAGAGAGTGCTCTTACCGCTGTTGGTTTCGTGTTTAGGAGGTTCGATTTTAGATTTTTGATGTTTTAGAAGGTTTTCTCTTTTCTAGTTTTTCATCTAATATGAGTGTTCTTCATTAATTTTTCATCTATTTCCGTTGGTGCATATTATGTATGTCCGCCACTGTGCGAATAGGCTAGAAAAAGCGTGTGTTGAATATTGTATAGTTGAGAGTTAGATACAAACACATGATAGTTTGAAGCGCAGGAGTGGTTAGTAAGGATGAGAACTCATCCGCACGGATGAGTAATCCACTCCAAAGGATCTCTCATGTCTATATATAGTGAGTCATGTGTTCAGAGTTGATAAGGTTTAGAAAGTTTTGAAAAAAGGCTGGAGAGACCTCAGATTTCTCTCTAGCTTTTAAATGTTGTATGTTCTCTCAGTATGAAATGGAATCTTGTACTTATGCTTCCTCTTAATTAATTTCTATCGAGCTAGCTCTATGTTATACAAACTTCCGTCTAAACCTGCTGATCCGGAACTTTCAATTGGTATCAGAGCTAAGGTACCGATTCAATCGATCTAACTGTTGATTGAATCACCTACGCTCATGATTTTTGGGTTTTTATGGTATTTAGACGTAAAACATCAAATTGAAGGTCAATCCATAGATGAAAAGTCAAATTGAAGCCATATGATTGATCAGAAATGATTTTCGACTATGTCTATGGAAAAATCAACATCAAATTCGAAGAAATAAAGATTTTGGATCGAAATATGAGAACAGCGACGTTCAAACGGATGAGATAGTTTCGTGCGCAGGAGTGTTTAATCGTGCGCATGAGTCATTCATCCGCATGAATGAGCCTGATCTGTAACACACCGACCGTGTAAAACAACAAACCGTAGCGGAAACGTTGGGGAGTCATGTCAGAGAACTATTATTTCACAAAACATGGTACATAAAGTTTTGTATTATTCAATTAATTGTTTACATTGTCTTGGAAACAAAACAACAAAGTACAATAATTGTGTTGCAAATTTTAAAATCACTAAGGCCCAAGTCCGCCCTATGTGAAGCGTGCTCAAAGTCAAACATTAGCTCCTGAAACATATGTGAAAATAAAACATCAGCATAAAAATGCCTGTGAGTAGCATAGGTTTTGTGATGAAGATTCATGGCTTTGAATTTTAAAAGGAATATTTAACTATTACAAAAGTAGCCATGAACCTTTACAAAAATGTTTCTTTTATGAAATCAAATGAAAATCAAATGATTTTAAAGAAATGATGCATGGTTAACTTAATAACCAAAATATGTCATACCTTGTAAATAAAATATATCATGTCTTGTATTTTGTTTGAAGTGGTTTAGATAACGCTACGATATGTATTATAATAAAAGCACTTATATATAGGAAGTACCAGCGGTGTATCCACCATGCTTTTATCATATTACACGCGTCTCGTTATTTAAATCACTTACCATAAACCAACAAATGAAATGTCTTCTTTAAACCAATGTCATGTGTAAACCAATGTCATGTTAAAACCAAATGTCTTGTATAAACAAATGTCTATGTATAAACCAATGGAATAATGTCTTGTATAACCAGAATGTCTTGTACAAAACAATGTTTTTGAATGAACAAAGGTCTTGTTTAATCAAAGGTTTTGTTTTATAAAATCATTGCTTTTATTGTGTAGACATATAAATATGGATTGTTGACGAATACATACAAAACTTGTTGATTGTCGGATAAACCCTTATAAGGACAAAGGTTTATCAAATGTTCATCAGATTCTGTCATTCCCTAAGGTCACTTCCAAACAAACCTAGGAAGCGGGAACAACGTGATCAATGTTAATGAATGTATCTGTGTCGAGTTCAACGCACCCAGATGTCTAAAACAATGTAAGCATGTCGTGAAAATGTTTTGAAACCATGTACTATGTATGCTAGGTCAACATACGAAGCAAAAAAGTCTTTGAAAACCATGTACTAGGTATGCCAGGTCAACATACGAAGCAAAATGTCTTTGAAAATCATGTACTATATGTACTAGATAAACAAAGCATGTATAATGTCATGAAAACAAGAAAGTAGTGATAGGCGCATATGAATCACCCTAAAACATTTGAAAACGTAAAAGAGGGGACTATGTACTCACTTGGGATTGCGTATAAGTCTTGTTCAAATGATCAAACAAAGCTCAAGAGACCAAGGATTTAAGTGTGTCCTAATATCATATGTTAGTGCGTTGGGACTTTAATCGGAGTATTGCATAGAATGAAGTCTTATAAACGAAAAGAGTGTTGGAACTTATATGATATGGTTTAATAAACTTAAAATTCTTATTTCGAAAGGATCCTAGGTGCTTTTGACCCGTTATGACTCGTTAAGGTAGTTTACGCTACTTTAACGGGTCATTAGCATAATTATAAGTTCGGATGGTCAAATATGTCATATGATGAGTCTTACATGCCAAAATATGTTTGATTATGTTATAACATCAGTTTAGATGTCAAAACTTTAGTTACATATGCTTAAAACCAATTTATGCGCAAAAGGGTATTTTGGTTAATTTAAAAGATCATAAAGTTACTCATCATATAACTAACCAAAATACAAGACCATAAGGTATAACCTCAGAGGGTTAATCCCTGTACAACTATGGTCCTAAAAATGCGTTTGGTCAAATTCTAAGATTGACCAAACGGGTCGGATTCGAAAGTCAAAGCGATGGTCAAACCGCTCAAATTACGACCCAAATAAAAGCACAAAACTAGAAGTGATGTGTTAGACATGTTAAAACATGTCTAACTAAGTTATAAAACTGATTTGGTATAAATACTTGGAGTTTTGATACCTGAAAATAGTTTCGTCGTAAAATACACATTATGCGCATCTTTGACTTTTTATAAATAAAATTTTGACTCGTCACTTCGCCTAGTAAACGTGGTAATCAGAAGGTGCAATCGCAAGGGATTAATACCTTCGTGATTACGATCACGTTTCAAAGTTCAATTAAACATTGACTTGACCAAATATGGTCAGAACCGAAACTGTTTGACTTTTAGCTCAAAGATATCTAAATAAATGAAATAGACTAAGGAAGAGTACTTACTTGTGTTTTGAACACTATAATAACTCATATAGGAGGTCTCCAATTGCTAGAAACAAGCTCCAAGAGAGTGCGAGAAAGAATTTGTGAATGAGCAAGTGAAAATGGAGGAACATCAAGGCTACTTATAGTGTTCATGAGCTCTTCAGATCATCACAAGTGTCCATAGAGGTGTCATGATCTAAGGAAAGCCTGAACACATGTCCAAAGGTGGCACAAAGCTGGAAAATTCATGAACTTGGAGGCCAAGGCTTTGAACAAGAAGCTGCCAACAAGTCTTCTGATCTGGGGGGGTCCTTACGAACGTATGGGCTATATGAGTACTGTCCGTAAGCCCTTGAGCTGGAACAAAGTTTGAAATTTCGACAGATTTGGCCCCTGGAATTGTATAATCGTGTTTTGTCATTTCTAACCCCTTTAACCTAATATTTAGGTTATATAAAGGTGCTAAGGAATGTGTAACTTGGATCTTGTCCGGAAATGTCGTGGATGTCGGTTTGTTTGGTTGTACGGTTACGCGTTTCGCAAATAACGTACAACATCGAACATAAAAATGATCGAAATTGCGCAACGATTGACATTTTTTCATTCTTATAAATAAAATAGAAGATTTTATTGAATACAAAAATATTTGGTTGGTACACATGGTTCGTATCTTGAATATGGACCAACAGACTTTCGCATTTTATCAAAAATAGTCCCTGGACTTGGCGTGTTTTTGTCATACCTAACCCTTCAAACTTATATCTAAGTTATGTAAAGGGTGTTTAGGGTACATGTAGCTTGTGTCCTTTTTCCGAAGTGTACATTGCGTTAAACTGATTACGTTTGAGTAACAGTTTACGTATTACTCTACGAAAAGTTTTTTTTTTTGAGAGTTCGAAATCGTGCAAGGATTGAAAATGTGCAAATGTCATTGATAATTATACAAATCCCGGAAATACAACACAAGGTTTCATTAAATACGAAATTGTTCGGAATTGTATAATTATTGGAAAGGCGCCAATGTCACATGATCCATTTGAAAAATCGTGTTCATCCGCACGAACTAGTCTTTCATCCGCACGGACCAGTTTAATCCGTTCTAGATTCAATTAGTTTATACGCACGAATGAGCCATTCACACGGATGACTTTTACGTGCGAATTTGTTAAAAATGTCTAAAAAATTGGTATTGAAAATTTAATCGTTGTGATGAGACGAGTGTCCAGAAAAAAATGTTAATTGATTTTTTCGAGATTTTAACGTCAAATACGGAATGACCCGGGACACCGTCGGAGCTTCGGAGAATAGTTATGATGATGAGATCACATATTATCGAAGTTAGTGGGATAGTTACTGATACCTATGCAGAATGATTTTCAGTTAGTGTAGTGACTATTAGTAGGCCAAGACGTAAAATCTGCATTTGATGAAAAACAGACTTTTGTGGAGCAAAATGTCATATCTTAGTTTTTCGGAAAACATAGTTAACTGAATTTGCTTACATTCAGGGGGAAATTCAGTAATAATTTTAGAGAGTTCAAAATTTGCAAAAAAATGAGGGGGCATAAAAATTTTCAAATATGAGGACATTTTTGGAAATTCAGACAAAAAGACATGCAATAGTATTCGGGTGGTTCCGACTTCAAATTGACTGGGAATGCATAAGATATTAGATGCGTTAATCCGTGTTCATAGGAAGTTCGAATTCTTTATCGTGATTAGATTGATGTCTGAAGGTTTGAGTCCAGAGTCTTCATATAAGTCGATTAGCAGGATTAGCGTCAGGAGGATGCATCAGTATTGTCAATACTTAAAAGATATTAGATTGCTTTCAAAACTTTACCTGATAGTTTTGTGATAGTCTAAAGTGTCAGAATGGTTAATCTTGGAGCATATGGTGGTTTTCTAGACTAATCGCCAGGGAATGATGATGTTTGTTGATTAAGTTGCTCCCAGGACTTACGGAGAAGGCAATACATTTGTTATTGTGACCGAAGAGGAAGAATGTGAATTTGATCGTTAAAGAATATTTCTTAGATCACAATGTGTTACCAGATTATTTGTTATCTGATGAAGATTTCTGATTGTGGAGATTACCATTTACACTGACCAGTATTTTAAGATTGGTTGTGCATAGAGATGATTAAGGAAGACAAAATTTCAGATTTTCATGGGTATTCACAGTCTAGAAGTTTACCAGTGTGGTGTTCGAAGTTTCTATGAATTTCCGATGGGTTTTTGAAGATTAAGAGATTGAGCTAGTCTGGTAAATAAAAAACCAAACGAGGATGTGGTTAACGTTGAAATGGAGATGCTGCATCGACTAGTTTAATGTTGGTGAATGTTCGTGAAGATTGCAGTAAGCAAATCAGAGGAGGTCAGGATCCGTGCAAACAAAGAACTGAAGTGTCATTCTAGGGGAAATCATTTCAGGGGGAATATGCTATTGAAAATGCAAACCCGAATCATCAATCAAGGGGCAATTAATTGAAGATATCATATGCTTGATTGAAGTTGCAGAATATTCAAACACGACTTACATATTTGAAGATCAAGATTCGAAAGTGACGTCCATGGGGTAATCTTTTGGTGCATATTGTGTATGTCCACCACCGTACGAATTGGCTAGATAATGCGTGTGTTGAATATTGCATAGTTGAGAGTCAGATACAAACACATGACAATTTGGAGCGCAGGAGTGGTTAGTACGGATGAGAACTTATCAGCACGGATGAGTCATCCGCGTAGATGAAGCTCATCCGCACGGATGAGTAATCCGCTCCAAAGGATCTCTCATGTCTATATATAGTGAGTCATGTGTTCATAGTTGATAAGTTTTGGGGAAAGGCTGGAGAGACCTCAGATTTCTCTCCAGCTTGTAAAATGATGTATGCTCTTTAGGTATGAAATGGAATCTTCTACTTATGATTCTTCTTAATAAATTTCTACCAAACTAGCTTTATGTTATCCAAACTTCCGTCTAATCCCGCCGATCTAGAACTTTCAATTTCATTGAGTTTTCAGTCATGGATGGTGATTAGTTTGGATTTTCTTCTAGATTAGATTGCATAGATCTTGTTTAGGTTATGTCAGATCTGTAAAATCTTTTGCAATTCTTGTTAGGATCGATTCAGGTCAACTTTGACGTCTCGGTGATAGCTAAACTTAGGTATGATGCACGAAATTCATGATATGTAAGCAGAAACACAAGAATTTGTCTGTTTTCTAAGTTTTCATTAACTTTTACGAGTTTTACATTTACTGGCCAAATTTGACAGAGCTTCACTTCTGAATACAAAAGTTACAAATGACTGACATCCTCCCACTATATATCGACATCACTAGACACCTTGGGAAGGATTAGGCTTGTCCATGCGGATGAGCTTTATTGGAGTTTCAGTTCAAAGTATGACATTCGAGTTTGATAAGTTGCAGGAGCCCACTTCATGTATTTGTATCTTGATATCGAAGCTTTCGTAGTTCTTTCAGCAATTCTTTCTTCATTTCTAACATCTTTCAAGAATTCTTTTCTTTCCAATTCTTTGTACTTCGACTCCCGCATCCGGCTTGAGTGAATAACATATGCATAGCAAACTTTGATCACCCTCTAATATTCCATTGTTTGCACTATGTTTTCAACTGCATACCAGATCTTGTTAGATAATAACATCTTAATATCCTTCTGTGACATATTCATAATCCACACTGGATCGTAAATCCTTATCAACCTCCAATTTCCATCTCTGCACAACACGATAACAAGTTCACTAGTATGTTTTTCATAGTGCCACCACCTGAAATCTTCATAAAAATCTTGCTCCATCCTCATCAGTGGCATATTCTTCATCGCTTTAGGTCGTTTGTAAATCAATGACACTTTAGGCTTTTTCATTTCAGGATCAATCTCAGTTTTTGAAACAACCTTCTTTGGCTTTTGTGGTTTCCATGTTGGAAAGTCGTGTCTTGCTTCATATCTTATAAATCTCCACATTTTATGATCATACAGCTTCATTTGATAATTGATCAGCTTCATTCTGCATAGTTCTTGAACGTCCCACCATATAAGACCCTTTATGTCATTCAAATGTTAAAAGTAATGAACTCTGTATTCCCTCTTGATAGCAAAAACATTTAACTCCGGAATCAGCCCCAAATGATAATATTTCCCAACGAAATATCCTGATTTCTTGTAAAGAATGCTAGTGGTCTTCTGAATTTGTGTTCTGCTGGCAAAAACTTAAAATCATTTCTTTCTAGCTCCTTTGATTTTGTGTTGATCTTACGTTGGTGATTCACCATCTTTGATTCTCTCCTCGATCTTTCTCAAAACTATATCATCAGCTTCATGTGCAAATATTTCCGTGAATGTTGGAAAATCATCTGTATCTTGACTTGCATGATGAGTTGGCACTTCATCAGAATCATCCTCTACTATCACTTCATCATAATCATTCGCATCTGGAATAAAAGTGAATTCATATTCATCTGGGTTGTAATCTCTATATTCATCAGCTTTTCTTCAGAGTCAAATTCAAGCATCTCTTCATCAAGACCACACGTTTTAGCTAACTCTTACTTGGTGTAGTTATGAATAAACTCGTCTTCCTCAACATCATGACATAAGTAAATAATCTTCTGACTTCCAGGAACAGGTGTGATATGCACAACCTCTGTGAAGATTCCTGAAGTATCATCACTAAAACTTTTATCATCCTGCTACCCCCACCTTTAAATACTTTTTGATTCATGTCATCTTGAAGATGTTCATTTTCCATGTGAGTTTCCGTTGCTTTAGTCTTATTAACATTCTTTTCAGTAACAATAATCCCCGACCCCCTTTATCATCATCATATTTACCATCATCATCATCATCATCATCATGATCTAACCCATCGCAATAAACTTTCTCTCTGTCCTCCATGTCTTCCTCTTCCTCAGGTTTGTTTTCAGGACCGAAGAATACTTCATTTTCACCTTCAGCTTGTTTTTCTGGTTCAGCTCCAGAAACAACATCTGCTTGAATATCCAACGATGTTGATTCATGAATCGCACAAATCGGTGGAATATCAACATTTAAAGCTTCCGTTTCAATCACTTTCTCTGGAGACTTCACTTGTTCAACTTCCGGTAATAACTCATGTATAGCATCTGTCAGCTTCTTACCTTTATCAACAACCACTGTTCTGATTCAGAAACTTTTTCAGCATTTGCAGCTGTAGTTTCAGCTTCCTTATCTTCCATCTTTTGGTATATTTCATCAAAACTTATGTACTTGAACCAGTTTATGTACTTGATGATCATACTTGCTTGAATTCTTTTACTAGCTTCAAGATCTTTTGTCACCTTCAATGGTCTTTCATTCTCTGTAACAAGACTCTCTATGATTACTGTCATGTTTGCTACTTTAACTTCAAGATCTTTTATATTCCTTTCATTTGGATCATGAAATAAATCATAATCCATGGAACCTACATTCAGGAATGATGGACCTTCTTCATGTATAAACCTTGTGCTTGTTGAAGGACCTGCTTGTACAGGTTTTCGTTGTTATGGTGGAGATAGTTGTGGTCATTGTTGTGACGCTGTTGAAGTAAGAGTTTTCATTGGAATATTCATTGTCTTTTCAAGATCAACTACCTCCTCTTCAACCACCGGAGTACCATCCTTCACTTTGACAGTCTTTGGATCAATTTCCATCTTGTCACCTCCAGGTTTTGTACCTACAGATTCAGCTTCAGTAGTTTTTCTTGATTTCTTAGCCAATGGAGAACCAATTTCCTTAACATTCTAAATAGTTGAACTTTTCTTTTTCCCTCCATCTTTCTTCACTGGTTTATCTTTCTCAACTTCAGGTGCATAAGTTTTATCTTTTTCTTCTTTGTACGTGTTGGTTTATCACTCTTAATCTTTCCACTTTTAGGAATTGATATTTAAGCGTTAAAATATCATGTTCACTCTCTATCGACTCATCTTCTGCGCCGACACCAACATCATCTTTCTGAATCTCTTTTTCTATATCTTTTGTGATTTCCGCAGTGTCTTTTTCAGAAGTTGCAAAAATAACCTCTTCATCAATTTCATCTTTCAACTAAGTTTGTGATGCTCGCTTTCACTTCTGTGTTTGCCTTTTAACTTTATTCTTTTCTTCTTTCACAAACCATTTGTTGCGTGTTGTTCAAAGTTCTCCATCAAACGTTCCTCATTATCAGAATTACTATCGTCTTTCCTCCATTTTCCATCAGGTGGAGCAACATATTCTACTTTTGTAGTAATTGGCATCATTAACATACCCCTTGTACCCCATTCTCATAAAACACCCTTTCACCAAGCGTTCTGGATATCCTGTTGAATCATCTTTGTTATCTCCAAATTCTACCAGCTTTCGTATAAGATCTTCTATGATTATCACTTCTTTCTCCACCTCTTTCTCTTTTACAATCGAGTGAATTGCCGGTGGATCCTTGATGTCTACGAAATGCAACATATAAATAACGTCAAATGAGGCGAAAAACCAACCCCTTTTCAATACTAATATTGGAAAAAGCATGTTTCTTTGTTCCTTTTGAATTGACAGGACCAAATGCGCTTAAAAGAAAAAAAGAAGCAAATAAGCAGCCAAAACCAACATAAATACAAGAAGAAGGAATAACGTGACGTGCCCGACCCCTCAACAGCACCCCAAAAAGATAAAAACAATAAAACAGAAGCTGCCCACGGGGCGTACCCAGCCAGACATGGGCCATGTTCAGACCTCACACAAAAAGACAAGACATGCAGAAGCTTCTACGCCCACCACAGGGCCGTGCCCACATGACCACGAGGCGTGGTCAACTCTCAGATTTGCAGAATCTTGATAGTACACTGAAGAGTTGACCACAGGGGCGTGTGGAGCCTTCTCCTGACAGCTGCAATTAATGAAGGAAGAGAAGATGCCGACCCCAGGCCATGCTCAATAGACACGGGGCCATGGTCGGGGCACTGTTCTGACTATAAATAGGGGTGCTTGGTTCAATTCAAAGGCATCCCTTGGCAAACTACTTCTCTCTCACATTGCCACCACTCCACCACCACTACAATACCAACACCCACCACCAACATCCATCTTTAATCTTTAGAGTGTTTAGTAGTCTCGGGATCCAAGATTGATCGTAAGAGTTATAGTCAAACAAAGGCCATGCTTGGCTAATCTCTTACATCATTTGGTGAAGACGAGTCTTTAATGTATTACTTTTCATTTTTAATCTTTCGGCACTTTTTAATTGAGTATGTATTAATGACTTTAATTACTATTTCTGATGTTGAAAGTGAATTTTCCTAACCATTTCTTCATGATGTCATTGATTTGCTCATCCGTGTCTTTACGGTCTATATAAAGCGCGTTAACTACTTAGAAGGGGGTTAGAAGGGTGGTTTGGTAAAGTTATTGTCTCGTTCAGTGTATAGATCTTGGGAGGACTTGGTTCAAGCTTACTAAGATCTCCTTCAATACCTTATGGTATTGGATGGCGGGGGAGCGAATAGCTTGAACCCATCATATGTTAACTACTATTAAAACATTAAACCGCCCTCTTGGGATTGTATCTTTGCTGATTAAAACCACTTGGCCGAGGGTAACGTCACCTTCAAAAGAGGGGCCTACCACTTTTCGCATTAATAACTTACTTAATTATTTTACAATATTCCGATCTTTTAGGATTGTATCCCTGCTGACTCAAACCACTAGGTCGAGGGTAACGTCACCTTCAAAAGAGGGGCCTACTACTATAACTAAGATAATCTCATAAAAAGTCCGAAAGTACGAAAATCATCAAAGGGTACATTACAGATGAGTCAGATCCAAGAGATTATCTCTTGTGTATTTGTATTTCATTTTATTTATCTTTTCATTTTTATGTTTATTTTCATATCTCAAAACTTTTATCAAAAATTTGGATCGATTAGACGTTTACGCTACACTGGTATTAAAAGCCTTGTATCCTTGGATGACCTTGGTATCTTACCAACAATATACTACGCTCGCGATGGGTGCACTTACCATAGTGTGTGTTTAGTGTTAGTACAATATCGTGTTTTATAAATTTAAAACTTGACTAATGCGTTAAATGAATTTAAAATATTAATAAAATCATATAACGCTCGACACGCACCAAGTTTTTTTGGCGTCGCTGCCGGGGACACAAGAATTTTAAGAAAGCTTAAAATCGACGGCCTAATCATTTTTCAAAACCTTTTAAAAATTGCACGGGGTCGTGCCTTCTAGACACGCCCCCATGCTTCAAGCTTTCAGTAACACTTTTAAAAACACCCAGATACAGAATTTGACCACATGGCCGTGCTTCAAGCTCTTGTTTTCTGATCCCAAGACACTGTGATCTGCTTACTATCTTCCTATGGATCAACACTCAGTAGATTACATTCGCTACTACGTAGAGGGTGATTACGAGGAAGAATATTGTACCATTTGTGGTGAATCCCACTCGGTACAATATTGTGACCTTTTCCAAACATCCACCTCAAACACTTGATATGAGGAACCAAGGTTTGAACTCCCGAAGTCAAGGTTTGATTGGGACACGTATCCCTCTAAACTTCACAATACACCACCAACGATCATCCTCAAAGCCGAAAGCCTTATACAAAGTCTCAAAAATCTTGAACACTTAATAAGAAATTCCCGCGAGATGGAAGAGGCTGTTTGTACTAAGGAACGATAATCGAAGAAGTAAAAATGGAAGAACAATTAAGTGAAAAACCAACGCATGAACCAAACGGCGAAAGAGGTAAGTCCGAAAATGATAAATTTGAAAATAAGTCAAGTTTTCAAGAAATCAACATTTTGCCACCTTCTTTTGAAAATCATTGTTTGGTGCCTACACATGCTAAGTTTTTAAAAGAGTTATACACTAATACTAAAATTGACGAAATAGTTAGCATTAAATTAACAAACGATCAAACCACGCTAATAAAAGATGAGCAATTTGAAATTAACATAACACCGGTTCCATGTTTTTTTTTTCAAAACACCTTTAATAGTAATATTACAATTGATAAAGATCTTTGTGTTAATATAATGGTTAACTGTATTTTCAAAAAATTAAATATTAGTAATTTTTATCTACTTCAAATCCCATTTTTCTTTCTAATCGGAAGATAATAAAGTCAACGGGAATAGCTGAAGATGTGTTAGTGCAAACAAAACAAGCGGTAGTCCCAACCGACTTCGTCATTCTCAGTGATGCTCCACTTGTGTTGGGACAACCTTTTGTGAAGACCCATCAAGCATTGATCAATCAGAAGCAAAACAACCTACCACTTCAATTAGGGGCCGACAAAAGGTATGTCAATCTTCACCAATCCATGAAGTATCCATTCGGCAACGACGACCCCATTATTGAAGATGAAGATGAACCACCCGATACGGAGGAAGAACTCGACCAACTTGTCGAGGAAGAGAACGCCATTGAACAAACCTTTTTGGTTCTCGGCCAAAATAAAGAGCAAACAAATAAGGAATCTTTGAAAGATCCAACTCTTGAGCTCAAAGAACTCCCTAAAGGTTTGGAATATGCTTTTCTAGACAAGTGTGGTAAGTTACCGATAATTGTTTCTTCAAAATTTACTAGTGTAGAAAAATAAAAATTAATTAAACTTTTGAAAAAACGTAAAGACGCGATTGCATGGAAACTTGTAGATATAAAAGGCATAAGCCCATGCATGTGCACGTACAAAATTCTAATGGAATATAACTATAAATTAGTAATACAACCATAACGTAGAGTAAATCCAAATGTTCAAGAAGTGGTTAAAAATGAAGCCATCAAACTACTTGATGCCGGACTCATCTACCCAATTTTCGATAGCCCCTGGGTGAGTCCCGTTCAAGTAGTTCCCAAAAAAGGAGGTATGATGGTAATCACTAATGAAAAAAATGAATTAATACCAACAAGAACCGTCACCGGATGGAGAGTTTGTTTATGTTATCGTAGATTAAATGAGGCAACGAGGAAAGACCACTTCCCTTTGCCTTTTATTGATCAAATGTTAGAATGATTATCCGGTCATAAATTTACTGTTTTTTAAATGGTTTTTCAGGTTACTTTCAAATACCGATAGCTCCAAAAGACCAAGAAAAACAACTTTTACATGTCCCTATGGAACTTATGCTTATCGACGCATGCCTTTTGGTCTATGTAATGCCCCCGCAACTTTTCAACGTTGCATGGTGGCCATTTTCCATGATGTGATAGAAAACAATCATGGAAGTTTTCATGGATGATTTTTCTATCTTTGGAGATTCATATGACCAATGCCTCGATAACCTTGAACAATGTTATCTCGATGTGAGGAAACTAACCTCGCCCTTAATTGAGAAAATTGCCATTTCATGGTAACGGAGGGAATAATGCTCGATTAAAAAAATCTCAAACGAAGGATTGGAGGTTGGTCGAGCCAAATTAGACACCCTTTCTCGATTACCACCTCCATCCTCCGTTAGAGCCATTAGAAGTTTCTTAGGGCATGCCGGATTTTATAGACGATTTATCAAAGAATTTTCTAAAATTTCAAAACCTTTAACAAAATTACTTGAAAAAGATGCACCATTTATCTTTGACAAGGATTGCAACCAAGCATTTTTAACATTAAAAGAAATGCTAGTCAATGCACCAATCATGATAGCACCTGATTGCAACTTACCTTTCGAAATCATGTGCGATGCAAGTGACTTTGCGGTTGGAGCTGTCTTGGGACAACGAAAAGACCATGCAGCCATTCGTTATCTCTTTAAAAAGCAGGATGCCAAACCACGTTTAATAAGGTGGATTCTACTCCTCCAAGAATTTGAATAGAAAATCAAAGACAAAAAAGGAGCTGAAAACACCTCTGCAGATCATCTATCTCACTTGGAAGATCCAACTTTGGAATCAACTGGGACGAGCTCATCAACGAAAAATTCCCAACGGAATCTTTAGAGATGGTGGAATATTAAGAAGAAAAATTCTTTGCCGATGTCAAGCATTATTTTTGGGAAGATCCATATCTTTTCAAAATTTTTGTCAACCAACTAATCCGACGTTGTGTACATGGTAATGAAGCAAGGAAGATTCTTCGCCATTATTATGAAGGTACTAACGAGACAAAGAACATCGGAAAAGCATAAAAAAAAGTAAGGTAACTAAAGGAACCTTTTCCGGGAAACGGTCACATACACGTACACTAAAAAATAGCCGCTCACGGGGGCGTGGTCGGTGTGCAGACGAGTATAAACCCCGTTTCTTCACAGTTCCTTCATTTCACCATGACCCGTTTCCCCGAAAAACCTTTGGTTCCTCGGCAATTTTCTGCTGTTTTTCACGTTTCCTTCCGTCCAACGTCTGCAAGGTATGATTCTAACATCTCTTCTAGTTAGTTTAACGATTTGCATGTAGTATAACACCAAATATTTGGGGAAAATCTAGGATTCTTGAACTAGATCCATACCAAACCCAAATTTTTGTTTAGATCTAGTCATAGTAGTTTACATACATGTTGTAGGAAGTAAATAAACCATTATTGTGTAAAGAATCCTTGTTTTCAAACCGAAAAAGTTAAAATTGAAGGGGGTAAAAGGTTTGTTTTCGGGAAAACAACACTTGGGGTTTCATTGTCGGGGAAAATCACCCCTACTCAACCAAAAATTATCAACTTTTCAAAACTGGGTCGAAATTTGGAAGTTTGCAGTAACAGTAGCCTGACCACGGGGCATGGTCAGGGAAGATCCATGAACACAGCATGGTTAGTGACTACGGGGCCGTGTCCAGTCTTCTGTTTTCAGTTTTTTTTCCGAAATGTAATCATAATATATTGATTGTATCTGTGGTTCTCTTGTGCAGAAATGGCCAACAAATTTCTGAGGTTCAAGTCATCGAAATAGAATACCAAACCCGTTACGAGATCCTACAAACAAGGCATGAGGAAGCACCGATGCAAACATGTTTTGATACCCTTGAGGTTGTTGGACAACGAGGTCGTTACGAGATGCTAGTTACGGGACCACTACGCGCCGCTCTTGATACTAAGCTCTATTCCGTTTACGAGTATAACATGGAGTTCTATATCACCTTCAAGTTCAAAGGCAAGGCGAACCCGTTTGACTCAGATGGAGTTGAGTTCAGATGTGGCGAGACACTATTCTCCACCTCCATGGTCCAATTCAGTGTAAATGTGGGTTTATACATCAAAGAAGAATCTGTTGACGAAGAATTCACGGGTGGTCTCCGTGAAATTCCAGTCAACATGCACCAAACAACATGGGCTCAGCTTGGAGACGGAGCATATGATCCTAGCATAACCAAGAGCTTGCAGTTGCGGGACCCACTTTACCGATACATCCATCGGGTCCTAAGCAACTCCCTCTGTCAAAGGCCTGAGAGTTCAGGTGTGGTAAACCTACGTGAGCTAACTTGCCTCTACTGCATCCAAAACCGCCAACCTCTTGATATCACCTACCTACTCCTCAAAAACACGCATTTGAACCAAATGGCCTCTCGCCCCACACTGATCTTCTTTGGTGTATGGATCTACATGCTATTAAAAAACCGTGTCAACCGCGTCCCAAAGGCGTTTCATCGGGGTGCGAAATCGAGGAAGGTAGATCTCACCCAATGCCGATCCATGGGCATCATCTAAGACATGGATGATGGCTCCGCCCGCTTCTGAAATGCCTAAGGAAACACATGGGGCCCGGAAGAAGTCCTAGCTCTCCAAGACGATCCAAACCGCCCTCCTCCTTAATATCATAGCTACTAACCGGGATCCACCTCTCAAAGGGGAGGTTTTCCTAACTTTCAAAGTTTAACTGATCTTTTGCAGGAAAACCTACTATGCACCCAGAACACCTACAACGTGACTAACAACACCAACATCCGGATAGGTGCGGTGGAACGAAACCTCGCCACTATGCAAGATGACATCACGTACATCCGGGGACTTATGGTGTATCGTGATTATGACGAGGACGAGGATGAGGACATGGATTGATCGGAGGCAATGGCGATGGTGTGGTAGGTGACATATGCAGCTCCTAGGTTAACCCCACTTACTCTTTGAACAATTTGCCGGCCTGCGTACCGTGGTTAAAACAATTTACTTTCTAGACAATTTTATTTTCTGCATTTTCTTTAGTTTTAGGTTTATGATGATGATGGATTTGAAATGATCATAATTTAGGACTTGGGTATTATGTTATGTTTTGTGTGGTGTGAATAAGCGAAACAGGTACAAAGGAGGCTTGATTGCACTAAGCATTAGTGCCCTCTAAGCCCAGAAACCAGAAGCCAAAGCCAGAAAACCTGAAATTTAACAATTGCAGACTACCACCACGGGGTCGTGTCATTGACCACGCCCCCGTGGCCAACCCCTGACCTGCTGTTTTGACAGCAACACACTAACCACAGGTCGTGACCACTAGGCATGCCCTGTGGCCAACTTTCTGTAAGTTCTGTTACTGGCAATCTGATCATGGGGCCGTGGTTAGGCAACATGTGCCCGTGGTCAGATGCCCAGTAACATAAAATCTTTTTTTAACATGCTTTTACACATTCGAATCAATCGAAAAACCTATTTTTGGACACTTTGAGGATAATGTGTAATTTAAGTGTAGGGGGTTGCTAAAACCTTGATCTTGAAAATCCTAAAAATAAGCCTTACACAAAACTCGCATTGGAACCGCTAATCACCTAAATCTTTTCAAAAAAAAATCATTTTTTACTTGTCTTGGTTTAATATGGGAATAACAAGTTCTAAAAAGTTATGTTATTACAAATTTACAACCGATAGCGTCGTGATAAAAAGAACCGATTAAGAAAATTATAAAAAAGACATGACAAATCCTTTTAAAATTTGATTATATATACATATAAACCTATTCCCCACAACAAGTGAGTTTTGACCCTTACCGAGCATACATGCATATATCTCTAAACTAAATGTTCATTTTTTTCGTTTCTTGTGTGAATAGCCGCTTGGTTCTTACGACTCTAGAACTTGCCAAAGCAATACATTCCCGGTCCTTACCGACTTAAACCCAAATAAATAAATGATGGAGGCATTAGGACTAACCCAATTTTATTCAAAACCATTATTTTTCATCTTTTTACTCCCCTACCAAAAATCCCCTAGTTAACCCCATTGATCCTAAACCTTTTCGTTTCCAAACCCGCAAAATATTTGCCCACTACCCACCAAAGACCTTTTTCATTCAAACCCATTTGTTTTAGTAAAAAGCTCGTTCTCCTTCAAAACTTGTGACATAAAGTGAAAAAAAAACATAGTTCTTGCATTAACCAAACAAGTCCGCTAAAGATCTTGTTTGAAAATTCGTTATTCTAAATAAATGTCACAAAAACAAAAGTTTTACCACAACCGATGCTTTTTACGCCTTTCGCCATTTTACTAACTTCTAACCATAAGATCACCTACCCTTAGCCCAAGCCTAACCCTTTTCAAAGTTCTCTTGATATTTAGAAAGGTTTCTAGTTTAAAAGGAGGAGGTTTGATCGTTTGGCAAGCATATGTTAGAAATAAGTTCCATGCCGGAATCGAGGGTTATCACAAAACTACATCTTCGGCCGAGTGTTGAGTGATCTCTTGTGAGGTACGTGGACTTGTATATAACTAAATAGAATTTTAAAAGGGCATGTTATGCCTAAATAAGTAATTTTTCTTAAAAATTGTTCTAAATAAATCATGACGAATAGGATTGTAAATAAAATAAAAACAAAATTAAAATAAAGATCTTGGATTCCCGACACTCAAGATAAGCCACAAACTTCTTCTCTACCTATTCCATTTGGGTGTGTAAGCCACATTTTAGAGTTTTGCTTGAGGACAAGCAAAGATTCAAGTGTGGAGATATTTGATGTGCACGAAATGCAACATATAAATAACGTCAAATAAGGCGAAAAACCAACCCGTTTTTTTTCAATACTAATGTTGGTAAAAGCACGTTTCTTGGTTCCTTTTGAATTTACAGGACCAAATGCGCTTAAAAGAACAAAAGAAGCAAATAAGCAGCCAAAACCAACATAAATACAAAAAGAAGGAATAACGTGACCATGGGGCCGTGCCTAGCCAGGCATGGGCTGTGGTCAAACCTCACATAAAAAGACAAGATATACAGAAGCTTCTACTCCCACCATCGGGCCGTGCCCATATGACCATGGGGCGTGGTCAACTCTTAGATTTATAGAATAGTGATAGTACAGTGAATAGTTGACCATGAGGCCGTGTCCAGAAGCCACGGGGCCGTGTGGGGCCCTCTGAGGACTGCTGCAATTAATGTAGGAAGAGAAGAAGCCGGCCACGGGTCGTGCCCAATGGACACAGGGCCGTGGTCGGGGCATTGTTCTGACTAGAAATAGGGGTGCTTGGTACACTTCAAAGGCATCCCTTGGCAAACCATTTCCCTCTCACTTTGCCACCACTACAACACCAACACCCACCCACCATCATCCATCTTTCATCTTTAGGGTGTGTAGTAGTCTCGGGATCCAAGATTGATCGTAAGAGTTCTTGTTAAACAAACGCCATACTTGGCTAATCTCTTACATCACTTGGTGAAGGTGAGTCTTTAATGTATTACTTTTGATTTTTAATCTTTCATCAATTTTTAATTGGGTATGCATTAATGACTTTAATTACTAGTTTCTTATGTTGAAAGTGAATATTCCTAATGTTAGTGCACTATCCGTGTGGCCATAGATAGAAATCTAATTGTACGTGTAAAGTCAAGAGTCTTGAGTCTGTATTATACCGGCTAGAGGTTTCGCTAGGATGTGTTAAGATTGTTTAGGTCTGGTTAGGATTTGGTACGGCACGATACGTAAAGAGCAAAATGGATCGGAAGTGATGTCATCATACAACATGATGACATCATATACATGACATCACTAGTCAACTTTTAGATATTAGAAAAGCATGCATGGAATTTAAATTGGAAATTCTTGTTCGTACGAACTCAGACGATCGTCTTCATCCGAGGTGGCCCATCTATATATATATATATACATGTTCAGCTTCGTACGAACATCACCATAATCATCTATATAAAGGTCATGAGCCTCGTACAAGGAGACAACGACACCGCATAAGAGAGCAACATCAAGTTCTTCATAGATTTAGATCTAGATTAGGTGTTTTCGAGTCGATTAGTGTCAAAACTCTATCTGGTTTACGATTGATATGTAATAAACGATTGATTATATACTTTCGTGTGCATGATTACGGTTTGGTTTAACGGAATCTGCACGTTAAACCGGATTAAACGCAAATCTTGTGTTCTTCAGTGAACCAATTCAGACCTACAATTGGTATCAAAGCTCGGTAAGCTTTGTGCGGAATCGTGTGAAAGATCAGACGAGTTTCAATCAAATTGGATGTGTTTTGGTTTGATTATGTGAAATTGTGGATCATTTCAGACGAAGTTCCGTACGTTTCTGATATTATACATTGTTCGCTGATTGTTGTGAAAGCTAAAAGTAGTTACAAACTCAAAGTTTTTGTATTAAAACTCAAATATACAAAGTTGTAACAGAATACTATCATTTTTAGTACAAACAAGAAAAAGATGAAGTTGATCGAAATCATAATTTAAACGCATCAGGTGTACGCGCGTGTTTTGGTCAAAAATTACCGAAGCAATTTAGTGATCAAACTTAGTGTGTGAGGTAGCGTGCTATTGTGGTTTGTAAAAATATGTTGAGTTGATTTATTATAAAAACAGTTTCAGGATATAGTTCCAAGATAATGAACTATATCAAAATGACAAGTAAATACAGTAAAAGTAAATGTTGAGGCATGATGTACGAGGAAAGCCCTTGATCAATCTAGATCTCCGGCATAAAACCTGGGGAGCTGACAACCGTTGGCTGCCTTGTTGTTCTTATTACTTGAATACCTAGGATACAGTGCAGGATAATGCCCAGATCGCTACTAAGTGTTACAAAGATTGCTAGTTGTGAGTGTGAATGTGTGATTGCTAGAGAAATGTGTACGAGTTTGAGAGCTCAAAAGTGAAGTGAGTTTCAGTGTTGTGTCCTACGATCTGGCTTATCATTTATATAGTTACAATAACAAACAAATTCTCCTATAAAGTTGGGATACTTTGGAATATTCCCTCTTGAACGTTGGAGACCTATTCTTTCGGTTTCAACGTATATTTCCCAACTAAATTGAGCGAGTCTTCAGGAGAAAAGGTCCTTGTGAACGTTGTGTTCCTACAACCATGACCTGCAATCAAACCATTAGTAACTACCAGGATACTGCCTCAGGATGTTACTAATATCATGGTTAGGTATCCTGATCGTAATCAGCGACTATAAGTTCAAGATATATCATCAGGATATGGGCTCAAAATTTCACCCATAACAATTGTCCTAAAAAACGTTACTGTTGAGGATCTTGGATCCCAACGGTAATGTTTTTACGTATACCGAGGCCATAAAGAGATAAGATTTTCTGATTTGACATGATGTACCACGTAGGCTAAATCTACTCATTACCCCCTATTTCTTCTCAAGTTGATCTCCATTTAATCATCATCAAGAAACTAAAAAGGTAAACTTCTCTCTCTTCTCTTCATCTTTTTTCCCTTCTATTCTTCAGTTCCGGTCAAGAGATGGCGAGGCAAACCAGGTCTAGTTCAGGCGACTCAGCCCCTACCTTCATACCGCAAAATCTTCTCCAATATCCGAAGAAGGAATGGTGTACTTTTGATAATGCCCATTTGTCAGACCTTCAATCTTTCGGTATCTTCCTGGACAGCGTAATATTTCGGCCATACGATCGGGAACTCCGATCGGACATGTCATCCACTGAATGGCTCTGTTTTAATGCCTACCCTTTCACATTGGGTCTTCGATTCCCATTTTCCAAATTTATCTCCGATTTCTTTCGTATCACCGGTCTTAGCTTTAGCAGAACCATGCCCATGCTTTGGAGAGTTTTAGTAGTTCTTGATCGCATCAAGAAAGAACACGTTCCTGACCTTTGTGTCAACGATCTCCCCATCGCATACCGGATAAGATCCGACGGCTCAAGCAGGTTCCTGTTTTACTCCACCACCAATAATCCTCTCATTCTTCGAGCCACCAAAACTGAGGATGATGAATGGAAAACAAAGTTCTTCTTTGTTAAAAGGAGTTCCATCCCAGATGAGAAGGATTATCCTGTGAAGTGGTTAACTAAGGGTAGGAATCAGGGTTTTAGGGTTATCCTCAAACATATCCTGTTCAATATCATGTTTAATATCCTGCTCTGATATCCTTATTTTCTCTTGTGCAACGGATTTCAGGAAACTAGCACCTCCTCTTACCGACTTAGCGGAGAGGATTGAAGCCATTTACAAGCTACCAGAGATCGAAAGAAGTTTCATACCAAATCCAGCAGCCTTAAGTCAACACTCTAGTTACAACATCTCTGGTAAGCCCCTTTTTGTTTAAAAATTCCTATATCCTACTAGTATATACTGGATTGATATCCTGGTTAGTTATACTGATATTCGTACCTTGCATTGTAGGGCCTAAATCGTCTGCTGGTTGCGTATGAGGAAGCTTTTGGAACTACGTCTTCCATGAGGCTAGGGCAAAGAATCCATAGGCACTCGCCAAGCAGCTGAAAACAGCTGCCTCCACCAGGACCCGACATTATGAGTACAAAGTAAAGAAGGTCACCCAAGACTCTAAGGCTGCTGTAGAGAAGGCTGCTCAAGAAGCTCAGGCCAAATTGGATGTTGCTCAGCTCCAACACGAGCAGGATTTGGTCTCCTACCGGAAAGGCCTCAAGGTTCCGTCATCATTTCCCTCGTTCAGGCTAGGCTAAAGATGGCTTACGAAGCTAGAGCCGTGGGCTTTGAATGCCCAGCCTGGAACACCAAAGCCTGGGAGGCGAAATTGAAGGACCTTGGTGGCAAGCCCGTGGAGTGCCCTGCCAACCAGCGGTTGCAGAGCCTCCGAAGGCGGTTGAGGTGGCGTTGACGCGGGCAGCAAGGCTGGTGAGGATCCTGGGGCTGATGCTGGTGGTGATGGTGAAGGCATGGCTGGTGATGCTGGCGGTGATACTACCAAGGATGCTGCTGAAGGTGTTGCAGCATTAGGGCAGCGAAGTGGGCGATGATGGATATTGTTGCTTAGGCCTGAGCCCCTTTTTAAATTTGATGGTCTGTAACCCTCAAACAATTTACTTTTCCTGCACTTAAACAATTTATATTTCCTGCACGTAGATACAATATGATGGCCAAAGGTGGAGGGATCCTGGGTTCCAGGACGAAGCCCTTGGTCATCAACGTTTATATGTTTAAAAACTTAACCGTGTTCTTGGTGGATGGGTCTCGTTTTGAGATGAAACCAAGAACACAATCTTCTGGGATGTTAATAAACTAACCTTTCTGCCTTATCTGTTGTTGTTATGTTATTCTTTTAAAAGACATGTTTTGAATATCTTGATCAAATATCCTGGTCCGGATACTGATGTAATGTTCAATACTTTTGTTATTAAAATGTTAGATATAAAAACTTAGATAATTTAGATAAGGCCTTCAAAAATTGAATAAAAAATCATGCCAGAAGCACTTAGGAAATAATTTCCATCTTCAATCTTTGAAGCATTTGCGATGTCCCCAGCATAGATGTCCCCTGTCTATGCAGGATACCATATCAACATACTTGAGTACTTCTTCCCTTAGTAATTGAACTTTGTAACCTTTAATCAACAGAGGAATGTGTGTAAAGAGAATCATAGTTTGTCATATCCTTGGAACCTGTCCAAAAATTCCAGTTTTACTGGGGTCAAACCCTTAATATACTAGGGATAAACCCTTAATTCGTGCGCTACAAGCGGGAGTGTATAAACTCCAAGACTTAGAAAGGTGAAAACCTTTAAACCTTATAGAGTATGAAAATACCCTTTCATGAGAGAGGGTGATCAATCCTCATATACCGTAAGGATCCAGGAAATAGCCAATAAAAACGAAATTGTTAGCCACTGTTACATGAACTGGTCCCGCCATCTTGAACTATACCCGGATAACTTGCGTTCCAGTCGGGGTGTTTAAACCCAATTCGGAAGAAAGGTGAATACCTTTAAACCTGTGAAGGGATTTGAATCCCTTAAACATGAGAGGGGGGCCAATCCTCTAGTCTTTCGATCCATCTTGAGAAAATATCATGGAGTATTATCCTGAAGCACATCCTACAAAACACCTTTAAACTAAGGTGGGTGTTAGCTTGGCTAACACCCCTCCGATGCTTAAGTCAGGTTGGGTTTCAAAGAATAATAACTTAAATTAAATATATTTAAAAGAGATAGGATTCATACCATCCGGAGTTAGAATTCAAATTCTGAACTCACTTGTAATAGGCCTTAAGGTGTATGGAGGATCTTGGCAACATCTCCCCTTCCATGGGTTTAGTCGGTATGCTCCTTTCAATATTTTGATTCAATTTCATATGGTTCTTCCTATTTTGGAGCTAACTTCCCATTAGCAGGATTAGTGGTATTCCGAAACGCTTTCCTCAAAACCCAATCCCCAACTTGGAATCTTCTGGTCCTTCAATTCTTGCTGTGTGACTTGCCTATCCTCTGCTGATATGCTGCCATCCTTAGCTTTGCGGCATCCCTTGTTTCATCAACAGTATCCAGTTCTTGACATAAGGCTTCAGGATTTGATTCAGGATCCCGTAGGCTTGATCTTGCTGTAGGTATCACTATTTTTGTCGGAATCACCTCTTCCCGAACACCAAAGAAAATGGGGTTTGCCTAGTAGCATTTTTTACAATTGTTCTATCAACCCATAGGACAAATGGTAGTTCTTCTTCCCATCTTCCTTTTTTGGCACCTAACCTCTTTTTCAAGTTATTGACAATTATCTTGTTTGAGGATTCTGCTTGTCCATTTGCTTGAGGATGCACTATTGTTGTCGTAATCATCTTGATTCCGCAACTCTTACAAAAGACAGTAGTTCTTTTGCTATGAATTGGGAGCCATTATCACAAATTATCTCAGCCGGTATCCCGAATCTTGTCAGGATATTCCTCTTTATGAAGGATACCACTTCTTGATCCCTGACTTGGACGAAGGCTTCTGCTTCAACCCATTTGGAGAAATAATCCGTCATTGTCAACATGAAAACCTTTCCTCCAGCAGCCTTCGGGAGTTTTCCCACTATATCCATTCCCTATTTCATAAACGGCCAAGGGGATATGATAGGGTATAATGGTTCAGCAGGCTGATGCAGTATATTGTTGTGTCTCTGGCATGCATCACACTTTCGAACATATTCTGCAGCATCCTTTCTCATGGTCGGCTAGTAATACTCTGTTCTCAACACCTTCGAGAATAAAGACCTGCCCTAGTATGGTTGCCACAATCTCCTTCGTATATGTCCTGAAGTACCTCCTTGGTTTTAGGATCTTCCAAGCACCTTAGGTATGGTCCTACGAGGGATTTCTTGTACAAAACATTATTTATAATAGTAAAACGGGATACCTTCATTCTGAACGCCGTTGGATTCTCACCTTTAGGATATCTCCTCTTTCAAGGTACTTCACGATCGGAGCCATCCAAGATTCAAGATCCTCCTGAAGACATCCATTACCAAGATCCTGGATACTTGCTACTTCCTTATCCTGAGGCTTGAAAAGTTCCATTGCAGGATACTGGATATGTAGTATTGGTATCTGAGTTCCTTCCGTATCCTGACAGTAGATCCTAAATTTGCTAGAGCGTCTGCTTCAGCATTTTCTTCTCTGGGTACATGTTCAAGTGTAAAATTTCGAGATATCCTGCTAATTTTTTAACAATTTCAAGATATTAAGCTAACTTTTCACCTTTGACTGCATTAGATCCATTGAAATGGTTAGTAATCAACAGGGAATCAACATACACTTGTAAACATTTAAGATTCATATTCTTAGCCAATTCTAATCCTGTTATCAGGGCTTCATACTCAGCTTCATTATTAGTAGCAGGAAATTCACATATAATAGCCTAGGGTAATATGTCCCCCTGTGGCGATTTTAGTAGTATACCTAATCCTACACCTCTTATGTTAGATACACAAAAGTATACAATATCCAGGATCCTGAATTCTCACCTAATTGTTGTACTTCTAGGTCAGCTTCGTTTTGAATATCACTACTAAAATCTGCCACAAAGTCTGCTAGAACCTGAGATTTTATGGCATTTCTAGGTTCATACACTAAATCATATGCACTTAGTTTACGGACCACTTAGCCAGTCTACCAGACATTTCAGGTTGCCTAAGCACATTTTTAACAGGATAATTTGTTTTAACATGAATCCTATGTGATTCAAATTAATGTTTAAGCTTAGTTGATGCCATGATTAGAGCTAATATCAATTTTTCTAAGTGTGAGTATCTAGTCTCAACATCTAATAAACTTTTACTAACAAAATAAACAGGATACCGCTAACCTTCGTGATCCTTTACCAAAACCGCACTTTGGCATTTCTGATACTGCAAGATATAGGGATAAGGGTTCACCATCCTAAGGCTTCATCAGCAGGGTGCACTTGAAAGATATTGCTTCAACGCTTGTAAGGCAGCTTCATGTCTTTCTCCCCACTCAAACTTTTTGTTCTTCTTCGGGATATTATAGAATTCCTTGCATTTTTCTGAGGATCTTGATATAAACCTATTCAACGCTGTTACTCTTCCAGTTAATCTTTGCACATCCTTCATGTTGGATGGGATTTGTGATCAAGGATAGCTTTAATCTGCTCTGGGCTTGCTTCTATCCCCCTTTTGGTCACCATGTATCCTAAAAACTTTCCTGCCCCCACTCTGAAATGGCACTTGGCAGGATTTAGCTTTGAAGCATATTACTGGTCCAGGATATTGAAGGCACACTCTAGATCCTGGAGGTGGTCCTTCGCTTTCTTGGATTTCACCACCATATCATCAATATATACCTCCATTGTGTCCCCCAGTTTGTCTTTAAACATCATATTGACAAGCCTCTGATATGTCGCCCTTGCATTTTTAGACCAAAAGGCATGGCAATATAATAGTATATACCTGTGGGTGTCATGAATGCCGTGTCTTCTTGGTCGGATGTGTCACACCCCTAATTTCCACGTGTAATCCGATGGGCCCGGTTGGGGAATATCGTGACGCAAGTTGATATCATCATTACCAAACAATACAATATAGCACAGCGGAAGTCTGGATAATTACTATTACAAACGTGTGAATGTATAAAGTTCAGAAAATAAATACAATGCTTGTAATTAGAACCATAGGCGGATCGAAATGTGATTACAAAAGGAAAATTAACAGACTAAGGCCTTCTAAGCAAAGGGTTGCAATTCCTCTTAAGCTTCGCCGAGCACTTCTAGCCTAACTACGTATACTTGTCACCTGCGCTTAGTCTTTTGAAAATACGCCAGTTTTCACTTGTAAATACATTTAACTGACTCATTTTGAAAACATTTACGAAAACTTTTAGTGTACACAATGGTACTTTGTTTAATAAATAACTTGGGATAAATTATTTTCATGTTATCAGTTTTACATGCTAATAATACATTTAAAGCCCGAAAACTAAGTCGGGAACATGATTAATCGACACACCACTTTATTACCTATAATAGGTACACCCCTAATGGGTTATAATTTATTTTAGCATCTGTCGGGTGTATGCCTACACCCCGTGCTTTGGTCGTGGCCATTTACAACTAAATGAGCCGTGGATATCCAAGACATGGTCGTTTTAACCGCCAAATGTTTAATATTAAGCAATATGAATTAAAATGGATTATTTGAATTCCCGACTCATTGGTCTTTGATCCCATATCCAACCATGCAGTATTATTATACCGTATCCCAAGCCCGTATAAGGGAAAATAAGTTAAAGTATTTACCTGGCTTGCAAAATCTTTAGTAAATAAGAAAATAAGCAAAGCACAACCGTAATCAAAATAACTAGCCCGGAAACAATCTACTGGAAGCCTCTAGTCTGGAATGAATGGCATTATTAACCGATTAGATAGCTAGCGGGTCTTTATTTAGTCGTTGACTCAGACCGGCTAACTTAAAATAAAATAACGGTACGAAATGCTAGATTAAGCGATGACCGGAAAAGAATGTATTTTGGACCCGACAAGTACTAGGACTTGTATAATATGAGTTACCTTTTTACATTCTGGAATTTGAGAATATTTTGATATGGTTAAACCCATTTCGGTTAAATTGCGTAAATTAGTCACGTAGGCTTAACCGTACGCATATAAGCGAAACCGGGTAACCGGGTGAGTCCTATACAAGTTCCATATGCCATTATGTTTAAAATATGTTAAGATATCAGCAATTTATCAATATGTTGGCCCGTTACGGTTTTAAAATCAAACTATGCCTTAAAAGGGCAATTTGGTCATTTTACGACTTATAAAAGAATTTATAAGCAAACTGATGTAATGGCCATAATCTTACTATAAAAATAGTTTAATTATGATGCTAAATCAGTAGGTATCAAGTCTTGGTGTTTAGTTATGGTTTTAAACCATACTATGCGCCTAAACGCGATAAAGTCGCTAAATGACGATTTAGTCGATGTTTAGGGAAAAACTAATGTTATGACTAGCTTTATATGACTAAAATAAGTTATTTAATATATTATAAAGTAGGTAAAAGATTTGGTTATGAAAAGTATCTTTAAAACTATTTTATGCATCGTAAGGGTAATATCGTTATTTATCGGCATTATACAAGGACTTGTGTATAACTCAGTATACAATCTGATTTAACATCCCAAGTAGTCCTAATTATGATATTACATCAGTAGGTAATGAGTTTAGTCGAAGAACTATGTTAAAAACCATTTTAGATGCAGAAAGGGCATTTTAGTCCTTTAAAAGCATAATTTGCGATATTTAAACAAAACTCATGTTCTAACCAGATTATTGTCATCAAAATAAGTTAGTTATGATTACATATCAGTACATAATTCATTTGTATGCTCATTTGTTATTTAAAACATTGTTTTTAAACAAAAGGGCATTTAGGCATATTTAACGGATACTTGCATAATGACTCGGATTACTACATGACCATGTCCTATAACTCCAAAGGGTTATAGTATACTAATACATGGTCATTATGCAACTTAGATATAGAAACTAAAGTTGCTAATTCGGGTCAGAACTTAAAGTCAAAGCAAAAGTGAACTTTTGCGACTTTCGGTTGCGAACCGACTTTAGACCTGGAATTGATGAGCCGAACATGTTCTTATAATTATTACCAAGTTATTAGAGTGTCAAAACAGATTTTATAACACCTACATTCCTAGTTATGATTTTATTTCAAAACTGACCCGTTTGACTTTTTATTAACATAACTTTGACCAGTCAATTGACCAAGCAAACGTGGTAATCAGGAGGTGCCCTCTTGAGGGATTATCACCTACCTTACTACGATCACGTAGCCATGTTCGTTATGAACATTGACTGGACCATAATGGTCTTAGCTCAATGTCAAAGCGTTTTTACGTCAACGCTTTGACATTGGCTTAAAAACTTAATAAACTGAAAGGAGAGAGTTGGAACACTTACTAGTGAACCAAAGATGACTAAGAGACTCAGAGGAAGTCCCCAAAAAGCTCAGGAACCTCCAAGTGAGCAAGATAGAGATGAAATTGAGAATGAGAAAGTTCTAAGCTCACTCAAAGGTGCTATTTATAGCAAAGGATGAAGCATGAGGCCATGACAACTGTCCAGGGGTGCTACAAGGTGTCTACAGGTGTTTTTGGACGTGTCACAACCAGCCAAGAGGGTGGCATTCACGAATAGGTGGCAGGGCAGGAAGCTGGCAAGTAATCTGCCTCTGGCAGTCCCTTACGGACCGTAAGGGTAAAGCCTTGCGGTCCGTAAGGACCATTGGCGCCCACAGATTTTTAATGGTTACGGACCGTAACCAGGATGGCTTGCGGTCCGTAATCGCCTTACTGAAACAATGATTTTTTAGCCTTGCGGTCCGTAACCAGATATGGTTACGGTCCGCAAGGACCTTCAGGAATTTTGAATTTTGGCATTTTTCTACTTTGATCCTGTGACTTTTTCCGATGCTCGCTCAGAGGTTATCAAAATAACATGACGGCGTCTTTGGTCCCTCTCGGCTACACGTTGCAACCAAGAATCTTTGGGACACGTGTCAAATTTTTATTCGACGAAATTTTCGAGGTGTTACATCTTCACCCCTTAATAAAAATCACGACCTCGAGATTTATTCAACTAGGTAAGGGTAGTTCTTTCGCATATTGGACTCGACCTTCAAAGTATATTCAGGACCTCGGCGGGCATCCCATTTAACCTTTGCAATAGGTACGAGCTTCCTACGAAGCTTCTTAACTTGCCGATCCTCGATCGCAATTGGTTTCTCCACGAAACGCAAGTTTTCATAAATTTGAATATCTTCTTGAGGCATTGCTAGCGACTAATCCACTAGACATTTCTTCATTTGCTGATGTGGAAAACATCATGGATTCCACTGAGCTTCTCGGGTAGCTTAAGTCTGTAAGCTACGGATCTGACGCATTCGGTTATTCGAATGGTCCAATGTACCTAGGGCTTAACTTGCCCTTTTTCCCAAAGCGAATTACACCTTTCCAAGTTGACACTTTTAGCATAACCTTGTCCCCAATTTGGAACTGTAAAGGTTTACGCCTTTTGTCGGCATAGCTCTTTTGTCTATCACGAGCTGCCTGTCGATCACGGATTTGCACAATCTTATCCGTGGTTTCAAGAACGATTTCTGGTCCAGATAGTTGAGCTTCTCCAACTTCAGCCCAACATACAAGCGTCCTACACTTTCTTCCGTATAAGGCTTCAAAAGGAGCAGCCTTAATACTTGTGTGATAACTATTGTTATAAAGAAAACTCGACTAGGGGTAGATGATCATCCCAACTTCCGCCTAAGTCGATCACACACGCACGTAACATGTCCTCCAGGGTTTGAATGGTACGCTCACTTTGTCCGTCCGTCTGAGGATGGTAAGCAGTACTAAAGTTTAATCTCATGCCTAGAGATTGCTGAAAGCTTTTCCAGAAGTGAGACGTATATCTTGTATCTCTATCAGATACAACAGATATTGTTACGCCGTGCAAAGATACAATCTCATCGACATAAAGCTTAGCCAGCTTGTCGGAGTTATACGTTTCCTTAATTGGTAGGAATTGAGCGGATTTGGTTAGTCTATCCACAATAACCCAAATCGTGTCATTGCCACGCTTGGTCTTTGGTAACTTGGTGATGAAATCCATCGTTACCATTTCCCATTTCCATACTGGGATTTCGAGCTGTTGTAGGAGTCCTGACGGCTTTTGGTGTTCTGCCTTGATTTGAGAACATGTCAAGCACTTTGCCACATGATTGGCTATATCTTTCTTCATACCCATCCACCAATAATTGGGCTTTAGGTCTTGATACATCTTGTCACTTCCTGGATGAACCGAATATTTATATTTATGTGCTTCTTGGAAGATTACATCTCTAAGTCCTCTAAAGACCGGAACCCAGATTCGATCGTTTAACCTGAACATTCCATCCTTTCCAGAAGCTAATTGATCAATAGTTTCTCCTAATCCTTCCTTAGCAATGTTTTCCTCTGACATGACTTGCTTTTGTGCACTTTGTTTTTCGTTCAAGCTATTTTTCAGTTCAATGCTCTTGGCATTGATTCTTAGAGGTTTAATTCTTTCCTTGAGACTAAGTGCATCAGGGACTACGTTCGCCTTTCCTGGATGGTATCGAATCTCACAATCATAGTCGTTCAGTGTTTCCATCCAACAACGTTGTCTCATGTTCAAGTCCTTCTGATTAAACAAATGTTGAAGACTTTTATGGTCAGTGTAGATGATACACTTTGTTCCATATAAATAATGTCTCCAAAGTTTAAGTGCAAATACTACTGCACCCAGCTCCAAATCATGGGTGGTGTAGTTTCTTTTATGCACTTTTAGTTATCGTGAGGCGTAGGCAATCACTTTGCCTTTTGCATAAGCACACATCCCATGCCCGTGTGCGATGCATCGCAGTAAACCACGTATTCTTCTATGCCTTCTAGCAAAGTTAACACTGGGGCATTGCTTAATCTATGCTTTAAGGTTTCGAATGATTCTTGCTGCTTCGGACCCCAGTTGAACTTAGCTCCTTACGAGTTAAGATTGTCAAAGGAGTGGCTATTCGTGAGAAGTTCTCAATGAACCTTCGATAATAACCAGCCAATCCTAAGAAACTACGTATCTCGGAAGGTGTCTTTGGTGCTTCCAAATTCATTATCGCTTATATCTTTGCAGGATCCACTTGGATACCATGTTCAGTTACTACATGACCAAGGAACTGAACCTCTCAAAGCCAAAATTCACATTTAGAAAATTTCACGTACAACTTTTCTTGACGTAGTATTTCAAGAATGCACCTTAAATGTTTCTCGTGATCAGATTGATTACGAGAATAGATAAGTATGTCGTCTATGAAGGCAATGACAAACTTATCTAAGTATGGCTTGCAGACTCTATTCATGGGATCCATGAATGCTGCTACTGCATTAGTGAGCCCAAAAGGCATCACTAGGAATTCGTAGTGTCCATATCTTGTTCTGAAAGCAGTTTTCGAAACATCTTCATTTCTAACCTTAAGTTGGTGATATCCCGACCTTAAATCAATCTTCGAGAAGTAATTGCACCTTGCAATTGATCAAACAAGTCATCGATCCTGGGCAAAGGGTAACGTTTTTTATCATTATCTTATTGAGTTCACCGTAATCAATGCACATCCGCATTCATCCGTCCTTCTTCTTAACAAATAGGATAGGAGCTCCCCAAGGCGAAGAACTCGGTTGAATAAAACCTTTCTCTAAGAGTTCGTCCAATTGGGTTCTCAATTCTTTCATCTCGGTTGGTGCTAAACGATATGGAGCTTTAGCTATGGGAGATGCTCCAGGTAGGATGTCGATTCGAAACTCTACCTGCCTATCAGGAGGCAGGCCAGGTAATTCTTCTGGGAACACGTCTGGGTATTCAGAGATGATAGGAATATCTTCAATCCTTGGTTTGGGTTTATCGATTGTAACTTGTACCATGTAGATGACACAACCTTTCCGCATACATCTGGATGCCTTAAGCAGAACAACTTTATCGGGCATTCCAAAGTGTTGTCTCCATGAATAGTAAGGATTTTACAAGACGGGGATTTGATTTCAATGAGTTTGTTATCGCAGACAATGCGAGCTTGGTTATGCGATAACCAGTCCATGCCTAAGACTACATCGAATCCCGCTAGTTTAATAGGTAAAAGAGAGACATTGATAGAATGATTCTTGATGGATATGAAGCATCCGTCAAGAATAGAAGAAGCGGTTTCTATAGTTCCATCACCGAGCTCTACTTCATAAGTCATGTTTAGAGTTCTTACGGGCAAGTTTAATAGTTCACTAAACTTATGATCTACAAACGATTTATCAGCGCCCGAATCGAAAAGAACTCTAGCAAAAGCGTCGTTGATAAGGACCGTACCCGTTATAACATTGTTGTCATTCACTGCTTCCTTGGCATTCATTTGAAAGGCTCTAGCAGTGCCTTTCTTTGCCTTAGTGGTTTTGGCCTTACCTTCAGTATTTGATTTAGGGCAGTTCGTCTTGATGCGCCCTTTTTCACCACATCCAAAACAGGTAGCATCCTTTATGTTTCGGCGCTCATGTGGCCGATGCGCTGTTTTCTTACAGATATTGCATTGCTTCGGTTTTTGTTCTAAGCGACACTGTCCATAGTGTTGTTTCCCACATGTCTTACAAATGGGTTTGTCGCTTGACTTTTGAGTATCCTTGCTAAACCCATGTTTACCCTTTTGTTGTTAAACCTCTGGGAGTTGTTATCCTCCTGCTTCCTCTTTCCATTAATGTCAGATTTAACTGACATTTGCCACACATAATCATGTGTGAGAGATAGGGATAGTTCCACAGCAGACTTGTAAGTGCCAGGCTGCACCGCTTTATTTCAGGAGCTAGCCATTGATGAAACATGCAATACGTTTGGGCTCCGGGGTAACCAAATAAGGCACTAGCCTTGAGAGGGAGTTGTAGTCGGTGACAAACTTCCGACAGTCCATGTTCTTCATAGTCAGCTTCAGGAAATCTGACTCAATTTTCTCCACCTCATGAGGTGGGCAGTAGGTATCCTTTACTAAGTCTACAAACTTGGACCAACTCAAGTTGTAGAGATGAACCTTGCCCGTAGACTGGACTAAGGCTTTCCACCAGATAAGGGCATCACCCTTGAATGATTGAGATATATACTTAACAACGTTCTTATCAGCGCATCCGCTGATATCCACTACCATCTCCATTCATCTAGCCATCTTAGCTCCCTTTCCCCGTTAAAATCGCGGGGTCTACAAGACACGATGTACTTGTAGGAGCAACCATCACCATCTACACTTGGTTTCTTATGATGCTCATCACTATTCTCATTCGAAGAGTGTGCCTCACTCTTCATTGGTTTCGAGTGGCTAGGCTGAGATTTAGGTTTAGAAATAGGCTTGGAGCGAGAAGCACTCGACTCAGGTTGCAGTTCAGGCCTATCCTTCAAGGCTTTGCCAACTTCTGCGGCAATAAGGTCTCTCAAGTCATTCTTACTTATGATGATATTCTCATTGGCGTCGTCATCATTGCGCTTACTGTTTACTTCATTAGAGTCCACCATCACTGCAACTTACTTCTAAATATCGATATGAATTTGGTTAGTTATTGTGGTGTACCCTTTTCCACAACATGGTTCTATGACCATACAGAATTTTGATAAAAGATGTAGTGTATATATATATATATATATATATATAGATAACCTAGGTCTCAAAGGACCATCATAGGCATTTATGGATTGGACATTGTCCAAAAATTTATCAAATAGCGCTTCGAGCGTCACTACCGTATTGCCGCACATTGGCTTTACACTACTATTGAGTGTTTGAACATTTTAGCCAGGATCTAACTTGATCATTTAGGCAATAGGGTGTGAACATTGTCATTTACCCAATTGATTAATGTGACATTATTTATCACGAGGATTTAAGAGTTAACTCCCGTTGTGAGTTTGACACAGAGAAATGATAAATTTGGAAGTGGAACATTGTTCACCTTTGCTAGACAGAAGGTTACTTCCAAAATTTTCATTTGCCAATATATTTGATTATAGTCATTGGCTAATAGATCTTTGGATAGTACATCAAATCGATAAAACTCGAAAAAAATCATGATGATTAATCTAACAAAATACATAATAAGGAAAATTTTATTAGAATGAACGATACATAATTGCCTATTATATACAACTTGAAGTAGTTCACGCAGGAACTTAACAGAAATAACAATGTCCTCGCATGGACTAAAAAGAAATAACAATGTCCTTGCAGGGACTTTTTTTGGAATTTAAATTATATATATGAAAATACAAAACTAGTCATCCTTCCTCCCTTTCACAGCTTTATAAAGTTTCTTAATAAATTTGGTTGTTTTCTTCTCCGACTTCTTAACTTGTTGCTACATTTTCCTGACCTGGTCTAAGGCCTCATTAATAGCCACGAGTGGTACTTGCCGTTGGGGTTGAGGCTGAGGTGGTTGCGGCTGAGGCGTAACTGGATACGGATATCCATAAAGTGCCCGGTGGTGGCATAAGGAGGCAGATAATTAGGGTAAAAGGAATGATAAAGGTTATTATGAATGACCGCATCATAATAAGGATCTTGCTCTAAATCATGATGGATGTAGTTATACAAGCCAGGAGGGTTGATTGAGTTAAACCTAGACGCGCCTGTATAAGCAGGTATTGGGTTAGCAAAATCCTGCGGTGGTAGAGGTGGTTGAGGCAGAAGCTCAATAGCTGGTTGTGGTTGGGGTTCCACCACTAGTGATGTGTTTGAGGGCCCACCCATTTGCGGGTCCTTCGGGATAACTAGATAAGATGGTGGCAAAGGTGGTAGCGAACCCGACCTTTGACCAGCATGCACTGACATGCGTGCTCCACGCCTTCGGCGTGGTTGTGATGATGACTCAGGTGGTAGCTGAGGTTGATCCACCTGTTGCATATCTACATCCTCGATTTGAGGATGTGGTGATGGAGCATGATGTTGGGGCGTGCTGTGGTAGGAGGGTGTGTTGACGAACACATATTGTGCCCATCTATGCTCATAATCATCGGACCTCGAAACGGAGATCCCGCCAAAGAGTTCGAGCCACTAGACAGCTCGATGGGATGACCATATGATCCGGTTTGTGGATATTCCTCCGGATCAGAATCCTCCTCCATATGAGTTGGCGAGTCTACTGGAGGGGTTTCTGGGGAAGGTTGATGGACAGGGTTGACAAAATTAAATTGAAAGAATTCTTGGTGAGAATGGGAATGAGAATTGTGTGATTGGTGAGAATGGTGAGAATGGTAGGAATGTTGGGAGTGTGATTGAGGCGGGGAGTATTCGTGTGAAATAGAGTGTCTATAAGGTTCAAATGGAGACAGAGAGTCTCCGGATCCCTCCTATGGATTGTGATCAGGCAAATCAGCTGCTCCGGCTAGAGAGGGTCTGAAAGGTGGCCTAAAAGATGGCCCTGTCATAGAGGGTCCGCCCCTCATGGGTCCCTTGCCTTTGCCCCCGCGCCTAAATTTCGGTGGCATGTTTCCTACGTTAAGAATAAGTTAAACAAAATACAAAGCTAGAATAATAAGATGGAAAAATGATTAAACCTAGGTCAAAGTCTAGACTCGGAAGTCTAAAAGATATGTGTTAATATGTATTCCCGAGATTAAACACAAAAAAGGCTAGTGTTTAATTCACTCGAGAGTTGGCTCTGATACCAACCTATCACACCCCTAATTTCCACGTGTAACCCGGTAGGCCCGGTTGGGGAATATCGTGACGCAAGTTGATATCATCATTACCAAACAATACAATATAGCACAGCGGAAGTTTGGATAATTACTATACAAACGTTTGAATGTTCAAAGTTCAAAAAATAAATACAACGCTTGTAATTAGATCCACAGGCGAAACGAAATGTGATTACAAAAAGAAAATTAGCAGACTAAGGCCTTCTAAGCAAAGGGTTGCAATTCCTCTTAAGCTTCGCCGAGCACTTCCAGCCTAATTACGTATACTTGTCACCTGCGCTTAGTCTTTTGAAAATACATTTAAGCAACTCATTTTTAAAAGATTTCGAAAACATTTAGTGTACACAATGGTACTTTGTTTAATAAATAACTTGGGATAAATTATTTTCATGTTATCAGTTTTACATACTAATAATACATTTAGAGCCCGAAAACTAAGTCGGGAACATGATTAATCGACACACCACTTTATTACCTTTAATAGGTACACCCCTAATGGGTTATAATTTAATTTAGCATCTGTCGGGTGTATGCTTACACCCCGTGCTTTGGTCGTGGCCATTTACAATTAAATGAACCGTGGATATCCAAGACATGGTCGTTTTAACCCCAAATATTTAATATTAAGCAATACGAATTAAAATGGATTATTTGAATTCCTGACTCATTGGACTTTGTTCCCATATCCAACCATGCGGTATTATTATACCGTATCCCAAGCCCGTATAAGGGAAAATAAGTTAAAGTATTTAACTGGCTTGCAAAATCTTTAGTAAATAAGAAAATAAGCAAAGCACAGCCGTAATCAAAATAACTAGCCCGGTAACAATCTACTAGAAGCCTCTAGTCTGGAATGAATGGTATTATTAACTGATTAGATAGATAACGGGTCTTTATTTAGTCATTGACTTAGACCGGCTAACTTAAAATAAAATAACGGTACGAAATGCTAGATTAAGCGATGACTGGAAAAGAATGTATTTTGGACCCGACAAGTACTAGGAGTTGTATAACATGGGTTACCATTTTACATTCTGGAATTTGAGAATATTTTGATATGGTTAAACCCATTTCGTTTAAATTGCGTAAACTAGTCACGTAGGCTTAACCGTCCGCATATAAGCGAAACCGGGTAAACGGGTGAGTCCTATACAAGTTCCATATGCCATTATGTTTAAAATATGTCAAGATATCAGCAAGTTATCAATATGTTGGCCCGTTATGGTTTTAAAATCAAACTATGCCTTAAAAGGGCAATTTGGTCATTTTACGACTTATAAAAGAACTTATAAGCAAACTGATGTAATGGTCATAATCTTACAGTAAAAATAGTTTAATTATGATGCTAAATCAGTAGGTATCAAGTCTTGGTGTTTAGTTATGGTTTTAAACCATACTATACGCCTAAACGGCGATAAAGTCGCTAAATGACGATTTAATCGATGTTTATGGAAAAACTGATGTTATGATCAGGTTTATGTGACCGAAATAAGTTATTTAATATATTATAACAGTATGTAAAAGATTTGGTTATGAAAAGTATCTTTAAAACCATTTTATGCACCGTAAGGGTAATATCGTCATTTATCGGCATTATACAAGGACTTGTGTATAACTCAGTATACAATCTGATTTAACATCCCAAGTAGTCCTAATTATGATATTACATCAGTAGGTAATGATTTTAGTTGAAGAACTATGTTAAAAAGCATTTTAGATGCCGAAAGGGCATTTTAGTCCTTTAAAAGCATAATTTGCGATATTTAAACAAAACTCATGTTATGACCTGATTATTGTCATCAAAATAAGTTAGTTATGATTACATATCAGTACGTATTCATTTGTATGCTCATTTGTTATTTTAAACATTATTTTTAAACAAAAGGGCATCTTAGGCATATTTAACGGATACTTCCATAATGACCCGGATTACTACATGACCATGTCATATAACTCCAAAGGGTTATAGTATACTAATACATGGTCATAATGCAACTTAGATATAGAAACTAAAGTTGCTAATTTGGGTCAGAACTGAAAGTCAAAGCAAAAGTCAACTTTTACGACTTTCGGTTGCGAACCGAACTTAGACCTGGAATTGACGAGCCGAACATGTTCTTACATGTTCTTATGAGTATTATCAAGTTATTAGAGTGTCAAAACAAATTTTATAACACCTACATTGCTAGTTATGATTTTATTTCAAAACTGACCCGTTTGACTTTTTATTAACATAACTTTGACCCGTCAACTGACCAAGCAAACGTGGTAATCAGGAGGTGCCCTCTTGAGGGATTATCACCTACCTTATTACGATCACGTAGCCATGTTCGTTACGAACATTGGCTGGACCATAATGGTCTTAGCTCAAAGTCAAAGTGTTTTTACGTCAATGCTTTGACATTGGCTTAAAAACTTAATAAACTAAAAGGAGAGAGTTGGAACACTTACTAGTGAACCAAAGATGACTAAGAGACTCAGAGGAAGTCCCCAAAAAGCTCAGGAACCTCCAAGTGAGCAAGATAGAGATGAAATGGAGAATGAGCAAGTTCTCAGCTCACTCAAAGGTGCTATTTATAGCAAAGGATGAAGCATGAGGCCATGACAACTGTCCAGGGGTGCTACAAGGAGTCTACATGTGTTTTTGGACGTGTCACAACCAACCAAGAGGGTGGCATTCGTGAATAGGTGACAGGACAGGAAGCTGCCAAGCAATCTGCCTCTGTCAGTCTGTTACGGACCATAAGGGTAAAGCCTTGCGGTCCGTAAGGACCATAGGCTCCCACAGATTTTGAATGGTTACGGACCGTGACCAGGATGTCTTGCGGTCCGTAACTGCCTTACTGAAACAATGATTTGTTTAGCCTTGCAGTCCGTAACCTGATATGGTTACGGTCTGCAAGGACCTTCAGGAATTTTGAATTTTGGCACTTTTCTACTTTGATCCTCCGCCTTTTTCTGATACTCGTTCAGAGGTTATTAAAATATAATGACGGCTTCTTTGGTCCCTCTCGGCTACACGTGGCAACCAAGAATCTTCGGGACACGTGTCGGATTTTTATTCGACAAAATTTTCAAGGTGTTACATGGATGGCTCCATTTAGATTTGCTAAAATCCTGAGGATGCATACATAAAGGTCAGCATTTCGTGGCCAGCAGTCGCATCTACCATCGAATCTATGTGAGGTAATGTGAATGGGTCTTTAGGACAGGCTTTATTGAGGTCTGTGTAGTCTACACAAACTCTCCACTTCCCATTCTTCTTTTGATTCACCACCACGTTTGCTAGGCACTTAGGAAACTTAACTTCCCTAATCATCTTGGACTTAAGCAACCTTTCAACCTCCTCTTGTATAATTGCATTCCTTTCAGGAGCGAATTTCCTTCTCTTTTGTTGAACGGGCTTGAAAGATTTGTCAATTCCAAGTTTGTGAGTTATAATATCTTTCGATATACCTGTCAAGTCTTCGTGTTTCCATGCAAACATGGACATCATGCATTTCAAAAAGTTAGTAAGATGATTCTCAATATCCTGAGGGATATTGGCCCCTATAAGCACCGAGATATCTGGATTATCCTGATCCAGGATAACTTTCTTAACATCCAGCTCCGAAGTTTCCATGATATCCTAGGCTTGTATCTTTAATTGCTATCCTGCCCTGGATTTTGTTGAGGCCTTCATCGAAGAGGAATAACATTCCTTCACCTCCTGTTGGTCGCTTTCTACTTTGACTACCCCCAAGGAGTAGGGATCTTGACACACTAATGATAGGTGGAAGGTACAGCTTTCATATCGTGAATCCATGGCCTGCCTAATATAATATTATAACAGGATAATGAATTCATGACACAAAACCTTTGCATCGAATTCATTCCCTCAACATATACGGGCAGTTTAATTTCTCCAACGGTATTCTTTGCTTCACCACTGAATCCAACGAGCACCGTTGACTTTGAGGTAATTTCGGCTTCCGAAATATTCATCTTTTCAAGGTCTCCAACTGAATAATGTTGACCGAGCTACCGTTGTCTACCAATATCCTGCGTAAAAAAATGGTTAGCAATAAACTAAGTAATTACCAGACCATCATGGTGAGGATCCTAGATGTTATCCCGGTCGTCGCTATCGAACGTGAGCATCGTCATCCAGGTTGGTTTGTCTCCTCTTTATGCCTTTGCTTCCTTTGCATGCCTTTTAGCTGCAAAATAAGAAGTCCCACATATATCGGACCCCCCAGATATAAAATTGATTATCTTGGCATCCGGTGGCGGGGATGCTGCTCTTTCAGGATCCTTGTCAGTATCCGGACCCTTATTCTTCCTCTTGCCAAGAAGTTCCTTCAAGTAACCCTTGCTCAGCAAATAATTTATCTCCTTCCTCGGGGCTATACAGTCTTCTGTCATGTGTCTAAAATCTTCATGGAAGGCACAACATTTGGACTTATCCTTCTAGTCAGCCTTTTGTTGGTTCTTTCTTGGCCATCTTGCCTTGTCTCCTAGACCCTGCATGGCATACATTAGTTCAGGAATGTTAACCGAAAAACAATATTCTGATAACTAAGAATATTCTTCTCCATCTTCATCCTCCATAGCATTCACTCTTTTGTTATCATTTTTGGTATATGGCTTGGAGCGGTATGGTTTATACGAGGATTCTGACTTCCTGTTTGTTGATTCACATGTTGAGGATGCATTCATCATCTCTTGCATTTTCTTGTCGTCCTCAAGCCTTATGTATCTCAAGGCCCTATTCCGAGCCTCGTCCAAGTTCCTACAAGGATTTATTATAAGATCCTGATAAAATTGGGAATCCTTCTATAACCCCATCTTGAATGCTTGTACTGCTGTAGCAACATCCAGATTCGGGATATCCAGGGATTCCCTGCAGAATTTGTTAACATAATCCCTTAGGGATTCTTGTGGTCCCTATGTTATCCTGTAAAGGTCACTTGTTAGTTTCTCAAAGCTCCTTCTACAAGAAAATTGACTGTTAAACAAGTTAACTAAATGGGCAAAAGAAGTAATAGAATAAGGTGGGACATTTAGGAGCCATTTCAAGGCTGATCCTGTTAAAGTGGAACCGAAGCCTTTGCATAGGCATGGTTCCTTGAGATCCGATGTGATAGGACTTATTTCTATCATTTCCCTATATTGGGCAACATGCTCCTCAGGATCCGTCGTTTCATCATATAGCTTCATGTTAGGAGTTTTGAATCTTTTGGGAATTTCAGCATCACAAATATGGCGAGCAAAGCGGGATATGTTGTGACTATCCTGAGATACTTCCGGTATTGGCTGCACTACACCAGGCACACTTGATATCATATCCTTCAATTTCTGGAGTTCTCTGGATAATGCCTATGTTACACTTGTATCCTGCGAAGGTTCAAAGTTGTTAGCAGTAGGCATATTAGTGTTAATGGAAAAGTTACCAGCTTGGTAATTTTGGCCATATCCTGGAGCATATCCTGGATCCCTGACAGTTGATATCCTGGCCGATAAGGGGATTCTTGGATATTTCTTCGGGAGTGACTCGGTATGACGTTGCCTTGATTATCCCCAGCACATACGGCTGAACTAAAGTTCCATATCCTAGGCTGCATGGGGTAACAATATCCTCAGCAGGTCTCTTGGAGTTGGACATCATGAGCTGGTTAGTTTCCTAATGTTTCTTCATTTGATCCTGTATATTACCAAACAAGATAAGATTTCATCATTAGAAGCAAAAATCAGGGTTCTTCCTGAAACTCCGGATCTAGAAGCATTTTGAGTAGCAGTAGTGTCTCGAGCTGTTTGGCTTTCATTCCTCCTCTGGGAAGCCTGGACTGGTGGAGGTGGAAGAGGTAATGAACAAGTTGCAACAGAAGCTGATGTATGCATCGAAGAAGAGCTCAAACCTGACTGAGAAGCCATAAAAAATAATCTCGCAAAAAGATTAAAGAACAAAGAACTGATTAGTGTTTTTAGTAAATTTTTGATTAAAAATAGCACCACTTGCCCCACGGTGGGCGCTAAATTGTTTTGGTCAAAAATTACTAAAGCAATTTAGTGATCAAACTTAGTGTGTGAGGTAGCGTGCTATTGTGATTTGTAAAAATATGTTGAGTTGATTGATTATAAAAACAGTTTCAGGATATATTTCCAGGATAATGAAATATATCGAAATGACAACTAAATACAGTAATAGTAAATGTTGACACATGATGTACGAGGAAAGCCCTTGATCAATCTAGATCTCCAGCATAAACCTCGAGAGCTGACAATCGTCGGCTGCCTTGTTCTTCTTATTACTTGAATACCTAGAATACAGTGCATGATAAAGCCCAGATCGCTATCAAGTGTTACAAAGATTGCTAGTTTTGAGTGTGAATGTGTGATTGCTAGAGAATTGTGTACGAGTTTTATGTGACGGCTGACATTTTGTGGTAAAACGATATTAGGGTTTGCATAAAAAAAATGATATCAATAAAAAAGAAAAATCAGTTTTTTTTTTGGTTTTGAGATATGAATCGAAAATGACAGTTTATAGGACTTACTGATATTTGTAGCTTTGTTGAAAATAAAAGAAAAAAATACAATCTATTTTGATCAAAGTGACATTTTCTCAGAGAATTATAAAGGAAAATTATACTTAATAAAGTGAAAAATTATAAGTGGCGAAGATTTGTGTTGGGAAAATTATTTTAGGGTTTGTGATAGAAAGAGATTTTAAAGATTTGAAGGTGATGTTTTTTAGTAGGTTTTGAAATAAAAAAAAAATCATTTTCATGAAAAAGAATTCACAAACGACATTTTGAATGGTGTGTTATACACTTTGTGATTAAAGTTTTTAATTTTGATATTTCATTAGTTGTCACAAGAGTTGTTCAAGATTGGATCGTCTAATATTATAATTGTGAAATAATTGATAATTGGACTACGAACTTTATAAGGTTCGTGAAAGAGATTTGGCTCGGTTATAATTTTATACAGGTTCGTGAAAGAGATTTGGCTCGGTTATGATATTTGGGCCGCTTAGCTGATTAGATCAAGTTTAACCAAGTTTAGTTAAGTGGATCGAATTATTCGAGTATAGTTTGGACCGTGATTTTTGAGTTTTCGGTACAAGTGTTTTTGAACCGGGTTTTTTAATCTACAAAATTTTCGAGTTTGACCTTTCGAATTCAAGACACTAAAATATTAAAAATGGAGAGTTATTCAGATGAAGGCAGATGTTAAAAAATAAGTTTGAAAATTTCACAATTCCCCAAAATGCATCTCACAGAACAATACCATGATTTAGTATTTGACATGAAATACTATGGTGTTAAGTTTTCAAATACTGAGATGATCTTAAAGTTTGCAGATTTGTTACCATCAGAGTGGGATGATTTTGTGTTCATCTTGAAGAAATATTCTGATTTGTCTGAAGTTAGTGTATATGAGTCTCTTGAAAGCGTAAAACAACATGAACCGATAGCAAAATGGAAGAAGAGAATGGAAAGAGTCAAAAGTCATTCACATCTGCAAATGAGGCTTCAAGTTCTGAACCAATCTGCCCATTTTTGATGAAGATTTGAATAATTATCTGGTAGATAATGCCAAACTTTTGACTAATCTGGAGAGTTTGACATTAGAGAATAAAAATTTAAAAGAAAATGAAAAAGAATTTCAAGATAAAATAAAAATTTTAGAAAATGAAAAATTAAAAATTGAAAAAGATTTTGAAAGTGCTAAAAATAAAATTGTTGATTTAGAAAAAAAATTGAAAGGTTTTGTGACCTCGTCATTAATCCTAGATCATATATGTCCAAAACTGATCAATAAAAATAAAAAGACTAAAGAGGAAATTCCAATAAGTGATAATATCATAAATTATGACAATGTCATAATTGAATATTGTCATGATGATAATGATGATAAAAATGATAAAAATGAAATATTTGTAAAAGTAAAAGAAACATTTTTAAAAACTGTTCTACAATGTACTCAAAAGGGTGAATGCTCACCGCAAAAACTTTCTAAGCAGCATGGAGAACAAAAACAAAAACAAAAACAAAATTTTAAATATTCTAAAAATTTTCAAAACAAAAATATAAGTTCATCGATACGATCATCTAATCAAAATCAAAACTCACTAAAATTTGAAAATAAGTGGTGCAGGTCGGACCCTAGTGCTTCAGAGTTAAATCAAAGTTACAGAAGAAGCAGGAATAATGATTACTACACGTCAAATCAATGTTATGATTTAGGAGTGTGGATTGATCAAGAAGAATGGGGCAATAACATAATGTGTTATAACTGTGGTTTAATCGGACACATTGCTATTTATTGCATGAAACCAAGAAAAGAACAAAGAAAGGTTAACGATACGAGAAGATGCTCTAATTGTTAAATCGAAGGTCATATTTCTAGTCCGATAAATCTGAGGAACGGATCAGTCGGATAAATTTCAGGGGGAGAAAAGAAAAGTTGCGCAGAAGACAGTAAATACAGAAGAAAAGCCCAAAGAATAGAAAGTAAAGTTATCGCAAGGGTAGAAAGACAGATTGAGGAAAAAGAGAAAGAAAGTGAGAGAGTATTTGGAAAAGATTTTGTCTTCGGAGATTAATTCTTATGCAAGTTCTGGAGAATTGTTTCATAACTCTCAAAGTTGCAAAACTTTAAGTGAAACGTGTTCATCAGATACAAATCTGAAGACGAAAAAGAAAACAGTAGAAAAGAAAATTGTTTATCAAATAGTTGCAAAAACTGAAGCAAGTATGGAAAACTAAGATTTAGAAGAAATTTTGAAACTGTTTGGTGAAAAACGAGACTGTAAGCTTCAAGCAAACGTCTATTCGTAAAAAAATGTTATACAGTTAAAATGGAGATGAAAGGTTTTGTGTTCCACACAAATAAAATGGTAGTGTCGCGTTCACATTCGTAAAAATTTGTTATACGGTTAAAATGGAAGATTCTTATTTTTGATTTAGAAAAGATGTTTTTTAATTTTAGGGGGAGAAAAAATTTAAAATTGTCAAAATTTTTGTAAATTGAAAAGCATCATTTCAAAATCAGTTTAGATAGATAAAAATTTGCAGAAAGCCAAAAACAGTAGAGAATTTAAAAATGTAAAAAAACATTGAAAAATGAAATTGAGATTACTTGTAAAGAGGAAATGATAGTACATCAGTGGACTATCAGTGCATGCTAAAGACATGTATTGTTTAAAATGGTTAAACAATCTCACTAAAGATGTGTCGGTAGAGTCAGCAAGACTAGTAGTTTTGCGATAATGATACAAACTTAAATAGAAAATCCTAGTTCTAGTGGGAACGCGATTGAAAGCATAGTACTTAGTTTTGTCCTTTGTAACTGTGTACCTACTCGGTAATCGTTGAATGCTGAAAAGCATAAAAAACGGTCAGTTTGTGAACTTTCACAACTTATTGAAAAAATCATTGTGATTGTGTATTTCATTTTGCAAAGATTTAAACTTCTTTTATTTCTTTATTTCGTTTAAGCATTGGACATCCTCTGTGTATACGAAAGTATCAAACTGGATGTTAGTGCCTGAACGTTTCTGCTTTATTTTACTTGGTGTTTCGTTTAAATGTTGGATCACCTCTACGTATATGGGAATATCGATCTTGTGATTAAGAGTTAAACAATTTCAACTTGTTTTTTATTTCCTATTTTTTTTAAACATTGGACTTTCTCTGCGTATCGAAAGATCGAACTGGTTATTAATGTTTAAACATTCTATATTATTTTCACACAAATCACAAATAATGAAAGTTTAAAGGCATTACTTGAGTTGGTGTATTACATGATGAGGGGATATGCTGAGATCGTGGGGTCCATAAGAACTTAGTGCAAACTAATGTACCTTAACGTATCGGTAAGTATTACGAAAGTTTTTAGATTGAGTTTAAGTGGACAATAATATCGAAAATCCACATGAATTGTTTAAACTGAGTGTTTCTTAGATCAACGGTGCAGCTGATATGTCTCAGTAAAACCGATATGATCCTCAAGCACGTTTTCTCACAAAAATATAAACTGTAAATATTACATTTCAGTTTGTTTACATTTCGGCATTCAGAAATTCAAAATCCAAAAAGTTTTTCTTTCAAAATCTTCCATAGGTTACCTGATAATGTTGAATGTGACCCGGACCAACAAGACTGTTGAGATACTGTTTGTGTGTGGATACGTGTGTTAGTTGTTAAACGTCAAATCTTAGAGATTCGGAGCATCATTCAAGGGGGAGACTACGGTTTCACTTGAAGATATTATCCAAGGCAGATCAAGACTTAACATCACAGATTTCTAGCTATGTCCAAGGGGAGATTGTTAGTGCACTATCCGTGTGGCCATAGATAGAAATCTAATTGTACGTGTAGAGTCAAGAGTCTTGAGTCTGTATTATACCGGACAGAGGTTTCGCTAGGATGTGTTAAGATTGTTTAGGTCTGTCACACCCTAACCGATAGCAACCATCGGGATGAGACGAAAACTAGATTGCAAGAGACGTCATAACGCTGTAGTGACAAGTATTTAATAATTACTTTTTACGTTGCTTGAACTAGGAACACCACAAGTTTAAAATAAATAATGTACAACAAATATTCAAATAAATAAATTTCATTTTATTAAAATGATTTTTGTACAAGTATCAGAATCAAGATACAACAAGATTGAAAATAATTTACAATACAAAAAACATTAAAATTTAAATGAGTTTCCAGGCAATCCTACTGGATTCATCGGTCACAATCCTGCAACATGTAATAAAAGCACAGATCACTACAAAAGCACTTGCGAGCATACAAGTTTGTGTATAAGTATATGTATAAAAGTTTGTCTCAAATTCACATGGCATTTTATATTCAAGTAGAACGAGCATACATAAACAACTTACGCATAACAAATAGTATATAATTAATTTTTTTTACTAGCATGCATAACAACCTTAGGATACCAATATCATGGAAGTACAAGTTGAAACTAACAAGCATAAACAATCTAAGCATAACAATGAACGTGTTCGATGGTTTGTGTGTTTAATTATAATCGATTGCGTAAAGCGGATTTTGTATACATGTTGCACCCAAAAATACGTTAAAGTGTAAGGGGTTGAGTATGCTCATAGTTTTGCAAAGTTTCCTTTGGTGATTCCGTGAAGAGTTGTAGGTTGGAGCTTCAAAGCTTCCTTTAAAACACTTAGTGTTTTCTTTTAGAACTCTTAGAGTTCTCTTCCTTGCTTGGAAGATTTGAGAGAAGTACAGAGGTTGAGAGAAGAATGGTTGGAACACTTAGTGTCCTTTTAGAATTCTTAAATTCTTGATTTAGAGAGATTGAGAGAATTAGAGAGATGGAGAGAAGAATGGTGTGTAGAAAATGGTAAAAGGAGGTTGGTATTTATAGGTAGAGAAGGTGGAAAAATGTGAAATATGATTGGTTAAAGAAGGTGGAAAGATGATTGGTATATTTCTTGGTATTTTTGGGTATATATTATGTAATTGAGTAAATAAAAAGTATAAAAGTATAATTCAAGTATTCAGGATGCGCGTATAAGTATTTATACGTATAATTGTGTTGGTTTGCGTATAATACGTATTTAAATGATCGGTTGTGTGAGTAAAAAATATGTATAAAATATGAATTTTATTATGATTAACGCCTCGAATTGTGAGATTGAAATTAAAATACGAATGTAAGGTTTCTAAAATTAGAATACGAATACGAACATTTTTAAAATAGAAACACGAAGATACGAGGCGTTACATGAATAATGATTAATAATATATATATATATACATACATATATTTTTATTATGTTTTAACGCCTCAAATTATGATACAAATATTTGTTTTCTAAAATAAGGATGCGAAAAAGCTAGGCGTTACAGTCTCCCTTACATTAGGAAATTTCGTCCCGAAATTTATTCAAGAGAAAGACTTTAAAAAGAGTTAGCATTTCGAAGTATGTTTGGGTAACCGAGAATAGCTCGCGAGTGATCGAAGTTTGTATTCAATAAGGTCTAAGGGAACACCGAATTTCTCATGGCACGTCTTGCGAAACCTTGGTAATATGGTCGTAACACTTATATATAGGAAGTACCCACGACGTATCCACCATGTTTATACCATATTACGTCCGTTTCGCTAATCGATGCAATGTTACGTCCCGTGTCACGATCAGAGTTTATTAATGTGTTACAAGGGAGAATGATAGCGTATAGAATTTTAAGTACATAAGTATGATTGTGTTTAAGTATGAGAGAGTATAGAGTGTTGTGCATCCCTCGTCCTCAAAGTGAACGAGGTCGTAAACTATAATGCACGTCCCTCGATACTGAAGTAACAGCGGTCGTAACATAGCATTCATCGACACCGAAGTGTCCGAGGTCGTAAAATAGCGTTCAACATAGCGTCGCTCGACACCAAAGTGACCGAGGCCGTAAAATATCATTCAACATAGCGTCTCTCGACACCGAAGTGACCGAGGCCGTAAAATAGCGTTCAACATAGCGTCCCTCGACACCGAAGTGCCCTCGACACCGAAGTGACCGAGGCCGTAAAATAGCGTTCAACATAGGGTCCCTCAACACCGATGTGACCGAGGCCGTAACATATCAAATCATGTAGAAATTGAGATAACATAAAAGAGAGGCTTGATAAAGTATTGGAGCGTTATGAGTTGAGAAACTTCGACTATTCCAAAGTGAATCGTAAGTCCATTCGAATTAGGAGACATGATTTGGCCTAATAGGTAATATACTCTCGTCGCCAGGCGATTAACGGTATTTTACCCTTCCAGTTAGTACATGTCCCTAATTTGATCGAAAATACGAAACCACGGCGAGATAGTAAATCGAAGAGCGAGATCAGTCGTCAAGGTGTGGATGTCAATCCTAGCTTGACAATTTCGTCCGCAAAATGTGGTTTATTGAATGAAACAAGATATAATCTCGAGTTGTCAATAAGGATCCACTAGATTATGATATGGAATTTCTCATCAAGATATGGATATCACTCCTGACTTGATGGTGAAATTCAGGCAAAATATCATGTAAGGTGGATGAAATTCGTCACCAAAGGCGGGAATCACCCCTATTTTGATGAGTGATTTCGATTTTGGTATACGAGTGTCTTCAAATATGTGTTGCGTATAATGCCTTAGGAAAAACACTTTGTATTATTAAGACAAACGAAGAGGTCGAAGCAAAGTAGGAAGAATTAATGTTTTAGCAAGAATCAAGAATGACCAAAGTTTGGTGCTTAAACTATAGGCTAGGTCGAACATGGAGATTCTACCTAATTTCCTATAGTTATGGCTCTGATATCAATCTGTCACACCCCAACCGATAGCAAACATCAGGATGAGACGAAAACTAGATTGCAAGAGACTTCATAACGCTGTAGTGATAAGTATTTAATAATTACTTTTTACGTTGCTTGAACTAGGAACACCACAAGTTTAAAATAAATAATGTACAATAAATATTCAATAAATAAATTTCATTTTATTAAAATGATTTTTGTACAAGTATCGCAATCAAGATACAACAAGATTGAAAATAATTTACAATACAACAAACATTAAAATTTAAATGAGTTTTTAGGTAATCCTACTGGATTCATCGGTCACAATCCTGCAACATGTAATAAAAGCACGGATCAGTACAAAAGCACTGGCGAGCATACAAGTTTGTATATAAGTATATGTATAAAAGTTTGTCTCAAATTCACATGGCATTTTATATTAAAGTAGAACGAGCATACATAAACAACTTACGCATAGCAAATAGTATATAATTATTTTTTTTTACTAGCATGTATAACAACCTTAGGATAACAATATCATGGAAGTACAACTTGAAACTAACAAGCATAAACAATCTAAGCATAACAATGAACGTGTTCGATGTTTTGTGTGTTTAATTATAATCGATTGCGTAAAGCGGATTTTGTATACATGTTGCACCCAAAAATACGTTAAAGTGTAAGGGGTCGAGTATGCTCACAGTTTTGCAAAGTTTCCTTTGGTGATTTCGTGAAGAGTTGTAGGTTGGAGCTTCAAAGCTTCCTTTAAAACACTTAGTGTTTTCTTTTAGAACTCTTAGAGTTCTCTTCTTTGCTTGGAAGATTTGAGAGAAGTAGAGAGGTTGAGAGAAGAATGGTTGGAACACTTAGTGTCCTTCTTAAAATTCTTGATTTAGAGAGATTGAGAGAACTAGAGAGATGGAGAGAAGAATGGTGTATAGAAAATGGTAGAAGGAGGTTGGTATTTATAGGTAGAGAAGGTGGAAAATTGTGAAATATGATTGGTTAAAGAAGGTGGAAAAAGATTGATGAGGTGGAAAAAATGATTGGATATATTTCTTGGTATTTTTGGGTATATATTATGTAATTGAGTAAATAAAAAGCATAAAAGTATAATTCAAGTATTCAGGATGCGCGTATAAGTATTTATACGTATAATTGTGTTGGTTTGCGTTTAAATACGTATTTAAATGATCGGTTGTGTGAGTAAAAAATATGTATAAAATATGAATTTTATTATGATTAACGCCTCGAATTGTGAGATTGAAATTAAAATACGAATGTAAAGTTTCTAAAGTTAGAATACGAATATGAACATTTTTAAAATAGAAATACGAAGATACGAGGCGTTACACGAATTGGGATTAATATATATATATATATATATATATACATACATATATTTTTATTATGTTTTAACGCCTCGAATTATGATACAAATATTTGTTTTCTAAAATAAGGATGCGAAAAAGCGAGGCGTTACAAGGTCAGGTTAGGATTTGGTACGACACGATATGGATAAGCAGAATGGATCGGCAGTGATGTCATCATACAACATGATGACATCATATACATGGCATCACTAGTCAACTTTTAGATATTAGAACAACATGCATGGAATTCTAAATTGGAAATTCTTGTTTGTACGAACTCAGATGATCGTCTTCGTACGAGGTGGCCCATCTGTATATCTACATGATCAACTTCGTACGAACATCACCATCATCATCTATATAAAGGTCACGAACCTCGTACAAGGAGACAACCACACCGCACAAGAGAACAACATCAAGTTCTTCATAGTTTCAAATCTAGATTAGGTGTTTTCGAGTCGATTAGCGTCGAAACTCTGTCCGGTTTACGATTAATATGTAATAAACGGTTGATTATTTACTTTCGTGTGCACGATTACGGTTTGGTTTAACGGATTCCGCACGTTAAACCTGATTAAACGCAGATCTTGTTTTCTTTAGTGAACCGATTCGGACCTACACCTAACCATTTCTTCATGATGTCATTGATTTGCTCATTCGTGTCTTTACGGTCTATATAAAGCGCGTTAACTACTTGGAAGGGGGTTAGAAGGGTGGTTTAGTAAAGTTCTTGTCTTTTTCAGTGTATAGATCCTGCGAGGACTTGGTTCAAGCTTACTAGGACCTCCTTCAATACCTTATGGTATTAGATGGCGGGGGTGCGAATAGCTTGAACCCGTCATATGTTAACTACTATTAAAACATTAAATCGGCCTCTTGGGATTGTACCATTGCTAACTCAAACCACTTGGCCGAGGGTAACGTCACATTCAAAAGAGGGGCCTACCACTTTTGCATTAATAACTTACTTAATTATCTTCCAATATTCCGATCTTTTGGGACTGTATCCCTCTGACTCAAACCACTAGGTCGAGGGTAACGTCACCGAAAAAGAGGGGCCTACTACTATGACTAAGATAATCTCTTAAAAAGTCCGAAAGTGCAAAAAATCATCAAAGTGTACATTACAGAGGAGTCGGATCCAAGTGATTCTCTCTTGTCTATTTGTATTTTATTTTATTTATCTTTTCATTTTTATGTTTATTTTCATATCTCAAAAGTTTTATAAAAAAATTGGATCGATTAGACGTTGACGCTAAACCGGTATTAAAAGCTCTTGTGTCCTTGGACGACCTCAGTATCTTACCAACACTATACTACGCTCGCGATGGGTGCACTTGCCCTAGTGTGTGTTTAGTGTTAGTACAATATCTTGTTTTATAAATTTAAAACTAGACTAATGCGTAAAATAGACTTAAAATATTAATAAAATCATATCACGCTCGACACGCACCAATCCTCAACATAACGTGCATTGTTACAGAAAGCTTCGACTAGATCTCTATAAGCTGTACTTTCTTTAGTAATTGCCTTCTTGATCCTTGATCTCTCTAGAAATAGTAAAATCTCTAGGCTTCATGTTTTTAGCATTCTTATCTAGAATGGCACAAATGTTATGCTTTACGTTGAAATTACTAACTTGTAACACCCCGATCCCGTAATACAACAACACGCGGCAGAAATATCGAGGAGTCACGTTACAAATTGCTCAGCCACAACTGATACTAAATTGTTTCACTATCATTAACATCGTTTTAAAATACAAGGAAAACAAGAAGTTGTCTTTTGATTAAAGAAGTCTAAAGTCCGGATTCATTCCTATATGCAGCAAACTTGAATAATCGAAACCTGAAACATATGTGAAAACGAGACATCAACAAACAATGTTGGCGAGTACATAGTTTTGTTAGCCAGATAAATGGCAAAAAGTTTAGTGTTGCAATACTTCGACAACTACAAGAGTCGTCTATTGAAAATGGACTCTTTAAAGCCCAAGAATGGCAAAAAGATTTAGTATTGCAATACATTAACTTGATTATGAAACTCGTGACAAAATAGTTTTGTATATGGAAACATGATTAATACTAAGTAATTTTTATGTCATTGAAAATTGTACTTTGTTCATTGTAATCGCCTTGAATTTGATCATAAAACTTGCGAGTGTGTTATTAGAAATCCAATCAAGGATTAATGATAACAATATTGAAAACTTGTCATAACTTGCGTGAGTATTATTAGAAATCAAATCAATGATTTAAAATAATACTTTTGTTATCCTTCTAAGAATCTAACATATAAAATATGAAAGAATTCTACAAGGATTTGAATATTGCACTTTGAATCAATCAACACAAAATCCTAATGTGATTTGGATAATGCTACAAGAGTAATACAATAAGAACACTTATATATAGGAAGTACCAGCGGTATATCTACCATGTTCTTATAGTATTGCACTCGTTTTGTTATCTAGATCACAACTAATCACAATAACCACATAATCATCGTCTTTGTCACATTGTCTTGTCATATAGGTATTAAAGTACACAGAATCCATTAAAGGACTACCAATTAGTACTTTAAACATCCCATGGGTATCTAACTATAAAGATAGATAGATGCGTTGGGAAAATAGTTTAGTCACTTGTCTTGTCACATTGTCTTGTCAAATACGCATTAAAGTACACATAATCCAATAAAGGACTACCAATTAGTAATTTAAACATCCCATGGGTATCTAACTATAATGATAGATAGATGCGTTAGGGATATAGTTTAGTCACTTGTCTTGTCACAATGTATCACAAAATCATAATCTTAATGGTGATTCAGATAAGGCTACGAAGGGTAATACAATAAGCACACTTATATATAGGAAGTACCAGCAGCGTATCCACCATGTCCTTATTATATTACTCTAGTTTCGTTATCTAAATCACCAACAATTCTACACATAAACCATAACCATTTTCTTGTAAAGTACTTCTTAGAAATCTTACTATAAGAAGATTTAAGACTGTACTTAAAATATCCTACAAGAATCAATCCATAAAGATATAAAGATACTATAAGGATTTGTTTCGTGTCCCCAATTGTCATGTCTTGAATAAAAGGAATATTACACAAAAATGCACTTAGTAAACACATAATTGCCATACATTATGAAAAATAGATTACACATATGAATCACCCCAAAACATTTGAAAAACGTAAAAGAGGGGAGCTAAGTACTCGACTGGGATTGCGTATAGATCTTGTTCAAATGATATAACAAAGCTCAAAGGATCAAGAGTTCAAGTGTCGAAGTGGTTCCTAGTGTATTTGATAACTACATGTTAGTGTGTCGAACTTGAAAACGAGAGATTGGATAGGATGAGGTAATAAACCAAACAAGAGTTGGATCTTGTATATTATGGTTTATAATATCAAAAATTCTGAATTAGAAGCATTTCAAAGAGTTTTGACTCGCTACGGCTTGCTAAAGTGGTTTACGCCACTTTAACGGGTCATAAACGTAACTATGGGTTCGGTTAGTTAAATATGTCCTATGACAAGTCTAATATGCCAAAATTAGTTTATATAAGTTGTATAATCAGTTTAGATGTTAAAACAATGCTCTTATATGTTCAAAACTAATTTAAGTGCAAAAAGGGTATTTTCGGCATTATAAGGAATACATATTCGACTTATCATTTGACTAACCAAACGGTATGACCTTAAGGTATAACCTCAGAGGGTTATTCCCTATAATACTATGGTCATAATAATGGGCTTGGTCAGATCCTAAAGGTGACCAAACGGGTCGGATTCGAAAGTCAAAGCGGTAGTCAAGACCGCTCGACTTACGACCCTAAACAAGTACTAAACTAAAAGTGACGAGCTAGACATGTTAAACATGTCTAACTAAGTTTATAAAACTGATTTGGTATTAAGACAAAGGGTTTTGATACCCGAAAATAGTTCCGTCGTATAATGCGCATTTGCGCATTATTGACCGAAACTTTGACTCGTCACTTCGACTAGAAAACGTGGTAATCAGTAGGCACGATCTCTAAGGATCATAACCATCGTGATTAAGATCACGTTGCAAAGTCCAATTGGACTTTGACTTGACAAATTTATGGTCAAAACTAAAAGTCAAACAGTAAGTCAAACTGTTTGACTTTTAGCTCGTAATAAGCTAAAATAATGAACAAGGCTTAGTTAGAGCACTTACTTGCACTCAAGGAAGCCAAGATTACTAGAAAAACTCAGATGGGAGGCCTCCTAATAAGGTAGCAACTCCACTTAGAGTTTAGAGAGAAGAAAGATGGAAATGAGCAAGGAATTTGGTTGAAGATCAAGGGTATTTATAGTTGTTGGAGAGCTTTAAGATCATGCCAAGTGTTGGGACATGGTCTAGGATGTTTCCAAGTGTTTAGTGAGGTGTCAAGACCAGAGAAAGTGTGGAAAAAACGAGTTATAGGTGTCAAGTCAGCTGAACAAGAAGCTGCCAGGTAACTGCTGTCACTAGGCATCCCCCGCGCGTCGCAGGAGATCTTGGGGGGTCTCTCGCGTGGCGCCTTGGATTCCTAAGTTTCAGAATTGGCATAACAGATCCCTGCAGCCTAAAACTTGTTTTTTGACGCGTTTTGGCACTATTAACACCCGTTAACCCCATTTTTAAGCTTTATAAGGAAGATAAAGCATAGCGAACTTGAAAGATGTCCAAATATATTTCAGGTGTCGGTTCGTTTGGTCGTACGGTTGCGGTTTTCGATTAATTACGATGAAAGTCGTAACGGATGCGCAAATGACCGTAAATGTGTGACGAACGATATTTTTGCATCCTAATCATTAAAATACAAGATTTTAATGATTACAGAAATTTTTGGATGTCCGTACATGTTCCGGATAGCGAAATACGCAAATTGACATGGTTTCGTAGAATTTGCAAAATAGCCCCTAAAGTTGCATAAAGGTGTTTTTGTCATTCCTAAGCCCTCAAAACTTATATCTAACTTATGTAAAGGGTATTTAGAGTATGTGTAGCTCATGTCTTTGTTCCGGAGTGTACGCCGCTACGAAAATCGGCAGACTTTCGTAGTTTGTCATAAATAGTCCCTGTGATCGATTAGGCTTGATTTTGACATACCAAACCTTTCAAAACTTATTTCTAAGTTACATAAAGGTTATTTAGGGTATGTTTAGCTCATGTCCTCGTCCCGATGTGTACGTTGCGTTAAACGGGTTATGTTTAGGTATCGGTTATCGAAATGCCTTCAAAGAAAAAGTTTTTGAAAGCTCGAAAGTCTCCCCTACTTTAAGAAATTTCGTCCCGAAATTTATTCGAAGGAGACCGTAGAGTGCATTTGAAATGACTGAAAGATGAGCAAAGTGCTAGATTCCAAAAATGCAGAGCATTGTTTGGTGTTGGAAATTTTTTTTGGGGGGGGGGGGATTCAATGTGTGAGCAAGGATATTCAGGGTATCTTAAGGTACTTAAACCTTTTAGAACTCATGAATCTTTAAAGTTTCATCAAATGTATAAAAATTGTTTCATCGAGTGTGTAAAAAATGTTTTGGATGGCACTATGTTATACAAGGCACTTAGTGTAAATCCATAGCAAACAAAGGGGTGTACATTCAAGCCTGGCCATACGTACACGGTTTCTAACGTCCCACGAGGTACATCCCATGTACCATGAGCATCTCATGCATAGGAGACGGGTCAACATACCTATGGCATCAAGGTCGTCACCTTTAATACCATAATATACTCCCGGTCGGCTCGAATAAAGTTAATGAATGTACTCATCTCGTTCATTGCATTCAATAAACAGATAACAAATAATCACACAATCACATAATGGTCCAAGATAACATAAAACCCTCAAGTGACTCTGGTAACGTTCCGAAGAATAACACAATAAGAACACTTATATATAGGAAGTACCATCGGCATATCCACCGTGGTCTTATTACGTCATACCCTTCCTGTTACCTAATCACTCTAAATTTTATGCCACTATCTTAACAAATCTTACTATGATTCTCATATGTCGAACCCCGTAATTAAGTTTGCACCCATAATTACGTGTTTCGTCATATGGTCCACATAGCTCCTCTTGTTAAGTGAAGGTAACAAATATTGAGGTCGAGGTATCATCTAATATCAAATAAACATCAGCATAACACAACATTTGTCAGATCAGACCGTTGTTTTATACCAACAATGATAACAATACTTGTTTTGCATACAACCAATATTTGTAGCAAGTATTTCATTCTTGTATAAATGTTAATATATGTTTCACACTAACCAAACTTGTAGTATGCATCATATACTAAGCATGGATTGTCATAAACAAGGTAAGTATGTCATGACAATATTTTGAAACCATGTGCTAGGTATGCTAGGTTAACATACTAAGCGAAAAGGTATTTGTAATCATGTGCTATACATATTAGGTTAACAAACCATGTATGTAATATCATGAAAACAGAAGTAGTGGCGATAGTCACATAGTGTTCGTAGAAATTGTTGTGTATAACTTGTATGAATGCATTAATGTGAAATCACAATATGCTAAATTGCGAGATTTGGTTCCTAAAGAACAGAATCCTCGAAGTTTGTAGTTGTAAATTACACTCAGTGTAATCACATTTGAATTTGTAAATGAAATACGAATAACAAGAATGAAGAAAACTTCTTGAAATTTATATTGTCATTTCAAATAATATTGGAATATGTTCATTGTTTTTGGTTGACAAAAAGAAAACGTAAAGGTTCAAATGATCATGAGTGCTTGATCATCAACGTGAACCTCATTAACGTTGAATACTCGTCCATGAGCTAAGTCAGCATTAGCAAGTCTAGGGCAGTTTCGCTTGAAATGATTTGGATCACCACAATTGAAACATGCTCCAGCTGGGTAGCGAGGACGAGTTTGAGTAGGGGCTGCTTGGTTTTGGATACGACAGGTCGCAGCTAGATGTCCAAAAAGACGACATATTGTACACTGGCGGCATGGAGAATTTGTTGGGTGGTGATAGTTGCAACGATTACACCGAGGTCGCTTTCCACGATAAAATCCCTTAAAGGGTACCGAGTTTAGTGGAATTGGTGTGGCAATCTTATAATTCTTTGAAGCCTTACGCTTCTTAGAACTTTTGGAAGGTTCACCCTTTGTTTCACTTGATTTCTCTTGTGTAGTTCGTTTCTTATCTCCCTTTTGAAAAAGTTTCCCTTTTCTAACTTTGGAGTCAGTTAGAGTAGCGCTAATTCCTTAGCCTCCCTAAGCGTTGCGGGTTTGTTGCCAGTGACAATATCTTGAATTGGATCAGGTAAGCCATCAATGTATTTCTCAATGGCCCGATCCAAAGGTGTGACCATAGTGGGGCAGAGTAGGCTTAACTGTTCAAATCGGTCAGTGTAGGCACGGTTTTCCCCACTATCTTGTTTAAGGTGATAGAATTCGGTTTCAAGTAGCCTTATTTCGTGTCGTGGACAGAATTCTTTCATCATAAGATTCCTGAATCCTTCCCACGTTTGTGCCATAGCTACTTCTGCACCTTTGTCTCTCATGACTCCGTTCCACCAAGTGAGTGCTCTCTTTTGGAAAACACTCGAGGCGAACTCTACCTTGTGCTCATTAGGACACTGAACATGGCATAATGTGCTTTCTATACTTTCAAACCATTGTAGGAGCCCAGTTGCTCCTTCAGACCCATTAAACTCGAGTGGTTTAGCTGAGTTGAATTGTTTGTAGTTACATAGCGTAGGAACATTGTTGTTGTTGTTATTGTAGTAGATTTGATTGAGCTAGGCCATGAGGTTTGGGAGTACAACAGCTATTTGCTGAGCTATCATTGCCGCCATTTCAGCGTTCCTCGAGACGTCACGATGAGGAGGCATCTCGAAGAAGTAGCTATAACAAAATAAGTTAGATTTTGTAAAATTGTTATAAATCTAAGCACCATAGTGATTTGAAAATATCAACTTGGTATTCGTTTCAAAATCGTGTTCTTGTACTTAAAAGAATAGTGTTGTGAATTTTGTTTGAAAATAAACTTTTGTTATACTTTTGGATGAGAAAATACAAACCAAGTTAATGGTTTGTGTTAAAATTTCTTTACTTTTGAAAATTAAATTTTAAGATAAAAATATTTTTAATCGAATATTTTTTTTATATATAAAGAAACTTCGTGTATAAATTTTGAAAACTCTTATCAAAATAAATAAAAATTTGAAAATTTGAAAAGCGAAAAATAGTATTTGAAAACGAGGTAGTATTATAAAGTGTCGTGAGATAAAAGTGAAATTTGTTTCGGATGGGTTGAATATTGTCGTAACATATTACCGAAGGTAACATGTCAGAGTAGTGTCATACGAGTAGTAGTGTTTAGGAATCGTTCGACTGATCAAGATAGATGGGTTTTCATAATGTTTCGAGAAGACATGCTTTAGCCTATAAGTGAACACTCACCCTAAGAGTTCCCAGGTAAGAGTGCTGGTCCGAAAATTCGGATTTGTACGAACACTCTAACCTTAGACAGAAAACTCGGGGTACAGGCATTCACCCTTCCGGATTGCATGAGTCCACATTATTAAGACCCAAGATTTCGATGAAAATGTTTGAGAGTAAAACATTTTGAGAAACCTTTCTGGTATAATGTTTGAGATAATAGGTCGAGAAACATTTTGTTGAGGACATTTGAGGAAAACATTTTGAGAAGTATTCCAATGAAAATGTTTTTGGAAAATATTTTGAGGAATACTTTGAGGCATAAAAAGAACATAGAAGCAGAGTGAATGCATTGAAAAATGACATCACGAGTTTGAAAGACGTCTGGCTGAATCAATTATAAAGAATCAAGAATAAAATTTGAACTGGAAATTTGTCAGAACATTGTTATGGAAAAGAATAAAATCATTTAGACAAAGATAAGTTGATTTTAGATTTACAGAGAAATTTTGAAAAGTTTGATAGTTCATCTAAGGTTATAAACTACTGCATAAACAGTCAGCATCTTATGGACTCAGAAGAAGAGATGTTTACGGTTGGTTACAAGAAAGACCCACCACCCTTTAAAAACTACACATCAATGCCATTCATAGAAACCTGAAGTTGCGAACTTCATACCAACTGCTCCATTAACTGTTGTTCCTTCTAGGGAAAAGAATCTGAATCCGATGTTGAATAGGGTTCAGAACAGTCAAAGGCGAGTGATGCTTGAAGAAATGAAATTAACTTAAACAATCTTGAGAACTTAATAAGCATGAAAATTTTAGAAGTTCTAAAACGAGTTCAAAATGATAAACAAAATTCAAAACCAAAACAAAAAGGTAAAAAGAATTTGAAATCAAAAACCAATTTTGTTAAAGGTGAATCTTTTAATAACGAACTTGACAAGATTAAAAAGAGTTCAAATGCTGATTTTGTAAAACAAAGTTCGAAAAACACAAATGAAGCATCATTAACGTCTAGCGGTCCAAGTCAAGATGAGCACTCAGAAAAGGTCAATAAACGACACTGTTACAAATGTCGCCAAAAGGGATATTTGGCTGCTAATTGTCCGAAAGATAACGGGAAAATCCGTGTTGATCCTTCTTTGGATAAACCTTTCTCACCAAGTCACAATCTGAAATTAAAAATGATGAAAAGAAAAATGGTAAAAGTCAAAAGGTAGAAAAACCTAAGGTGGTAAAACAAGAAACTAAACAAGTTTTTAAACCTAAGGTAATGACTCAAAAAATTAAGGATCAAGAGGTAGAACTTTCGGATAATTGCAGTGGTCATGTTTTAGACCGTGGTTTGGAAAGTTCTTCTGCAAAACATGAGGTTCGTTAGAAAATACCTGTTCCAAGACAAAATCATGTGACTTTCCGACCACAAGAGAATGGTATTACAACCACAACATAAGACCTCACTTTCAAAATTGTTTTGTTGAAAACCAGAATGTGTCACCGACCAGATTCCAAGGTCAAAGATAACATTTTGGAGTTCAACAAAGAAATGTCTTTAGTGACAACGAACATCCAAGGTTTAATAGAAGTTTTAGCCCTCAGCCTGGTCAAAACTTTGGCTATCAAAATTCTGGAAATCGTTTTACCCCTCACAATCCTCGATTTGCGGGAGGACATTCCAATAATTTCAGAAATGGAAATGTTAGAAATAATAACGAAGATGGATATTTTAAGGAATTCTCCTTTGTTGATGAATTCGGATGACCCAAGACCATCATGTCTTGGGTCCCCAATTCTAACTAAGTTTCCTTTTTGGGTATGCATGAACAGCTGAAGAGAGCTATCTATATTGTGTATATCGATAGTGGTTGTTCCAGGCATATGACGGGAAATAAGGAGTTGTTGACGAATGTGAAATCAATTAGAGAGGTTGATATATTATGGGAGAAGGGTCGGTGTTAAATGGCAAGATTACCTTACACAAGTTGAATTATGTTGAAGAACCGAAGCATAACTTGTTGTATGTATCTCAAATCTGTGACATCCTGTACACAATGCACTTCACATAAGATTGGATCGTAATGAGGGCTCCAAGAGTGAACAACACGTATGTTACGGACATGCGACTGGTTGTGAACTCCTCTGGACTGGCGACGTGTTTGTTATCCAAGGCAACAGAAGACCAGTTCTTCCTTTAGCATCGAAGAATGGGCCATGTGCATTTACGAAAGATGAACCATCTGATCAAGAACAACTTAGTGTTGGGGTTCCATTACGTAGTTTTAATATGCATAGTAAATGAGAATTCTATGAGAATGAAAACTTAAAAGAAAACCGCATAATCCTAAACGCATAAACTCTATCCAAAAACCACTAGAATTTCTTCACATGGATTTGTTTGGTCCAATCCATGTAAACAATACCGGTGGCATGTCTTAATGTTTAGTTGTCACTGATGATTTCTCAAGATATTCGTTTGTATTTTCTCTTAAAAAAAGGATCAAACATTTGGTATTTAGAAAGATTGTTTAAACAATTAGAGAAACATTACACAATGTCGATCAAAAGAATCAGAAGCGACAACGGTACTAAATTTAAAAATAAGAATATGGATGAGTTGTGTCGTGAAATGGGTATAGTTCATCAATTCAGCGCTCCATACTGATCAATGTCGTAAGGTCGGTCAAAAATAAAGTAAAGTGTCCTATTCACCTTTTACTAGTAAAGGACAAGTAGGGTGTCGAATCCACGGAGAATCATTGGAAAGTATGAAAGCTCGTTGTTTTAATTATCATCTATTTCTAAACTAATTGCTTTTTGCAGTTTGAGAATGATTGTGAAAGCAAATATAAATTAGGATTATAAACAATTGTGAGAAAAGAGACCAATCTCCAGGTTTTAGGTTATGCAGAAAATCGGTTACTTAGTTATAACCAGTTGGAAATCACATAGACATGATTTGATAAAACTTCTTTTGATAAATCACTAACGATAATATATTTGATTGCAATGATCCACGATCGAAACCGAAAGATTGATGCAAATGAATAGTAACTCAATTAATAACCAATCCTAGATTTCATAAAGAATTACAAGTTCAATGATTGGTTAAAATCAATGACAACTTAGAACCTAATCCAAGTTGTTGATCACACAACCAAATAATTGATGAACAAGAATGATTACGATTATCCAAAAATGTTTAATCGAAACAAGAAACAATAAGAACGACTAACCGAAAGTTTAATCAAATCCTAATCCAAAAAGGTCGTAACAATAAGCAAACCAATGTTTCACACATAAAACCTATTCCCGGAGACGATCACGGGACGACTAGCCGCTCATAACGCTTGTAGGATCTTCAAAAGATTGAAAGGAAGTTGGATTCATGATTCACTTGAATGTATTGGAAGATTAATGATGATCTTGAGTGATTCTCCAAGACAAAGATGTTCTCTCAATTTTTCCTCATTCTGCCGTTAAAAATCCCCCTCCTCCCAAAGAACTAGGGTTTTTCTTTTTATATTAAAACCCCAAAGAAACCCTATTCACGCCCCATATTTCCCTGCCTTCACTCACGATTCCGAATCGTGGGTCACAGTATAAATTCCCTGCTTGCTTTTCCGTTCTTTCCATACCTAAACCTTAGGTGAAGGTGTAGGATGGAGGTGACAGTCTAGAGTCGCTGTTGAACAAGTCTGTGCATATCCTGAACCGTGACCCATGGTTCGGAACCGTGGGTGAAAACGTGAATATCATCTCTCATGTGCACACATGTATGACTTCCAACAAATGTCAACATTGACCACTCTACTTTATCATTTATCGTTTCTTGCACATTTAAGCACAAAGCAACTTCCAATTAAGTACCGAATGGTCCCTGAACTTTATTCTTTCACACTTTAAGCTATCGACTCGACCCGAAACACCTCCAAACATTCCCAACGGCTGCACTCATCACTCTTACATGTCCCCCTTTATCTTCAAACCTCGTATCTTCACCAAATTATGCGTTTTTACCTACAAACATATAAACACTCACAGTAATCCTATTCAAAGCTTATAATCACATAAAACTGCTTAAAACATGTACGATAGGCACTTGAACATCCATATTTCACACCCTACATCACATCCCCACACTTACCTTTGATTGTCCTCAAGCAAACAGATACGGAACTAATTACCATAGTAACAACACCGCTAGGTCCCTAAACAAATGCAACAATTTAAGTCCCAAGTCATACCCGCTCCATAGACTAACACAATCGAGATTGGCAATCCGACAAGCAATTTATGCAATTTATAAAACTTAAGACTTGTTCATTCAGAACTAACATGCTTAGGAATACAACACATGCTACGCGCCCCTCGCAATGAACTCTCCTCTCCGTTTAACAACTGAACTAGCGTGTAATGTGCTAGTATTTATATCACTCAAAACCAAACATGCAAGTCTGTAATCATAAGCTTGTAAAACAATCACACCTCCACCTATCACATAACATGGCACATATCAAAAGGACTTCCAGTTTTGAGCTTAGGCTAAGGGTAGGGAATTTTCGGCTTATATTTATATTTTTATGTGGTGAACAAACAAACAACCAAACCGTGACAACTTATTTGCAACCATAACATACTTTTGGGTTGGTTTCTACCCAAAACAAATAACACTATTCACAAAGCTTTCTTTTGTCTTTTCTTTTTTTCTTTTCTTTTTTATATATATATTTTTTTCTTTTTCATATTGTTTTTTCTTTCTTTTTTTTATAATTTGTCATTCACGGTCAGTACCAAAACATTTCATATTGGGTGGACAAATGAACGGTAAATAGGCTCAATGGGGCTACTAAGGGTGATGGTTAGGTAAAAACATAACAAACAAACGGGTGTAAGGGATCTCCTAATGCCTTTATCACATATGTGCACGTATCACATCACAATCTCAGCATGCATCAAATCATACAAGTTCTAACACAGAACAACATGCGGCCTGCACTCAACAAATGAAGTCATAATGTAAATCATTCTCTCACTCTACAGGCTCAAAATTCTCACCAAGGAAAGGTAAAAAGGCTGCCGACACATAGCATATGCATTCTAAATCATGTTACCCCTAGATAAACATCTCTTTTCAATTCCTTTATCCTAAAAACACCCGTCGGACGTATTCTCATGAAACTTAAAGGAACGACCATGACAAGGGGACAATGTTAGTTTACTACCAGCAAGGAACTCATCAATGGTTGAAACATTCGGTTTTCGTATCCATTTAGTTCACTTGAGGCGAGGAAATCTTTAAAAATTTTCAATTTTTTTCGTTTCCCATCATTTTCAATCACTTTCAACCTCTTTCAAACTCATGTCCGAAACGTTTCCATATCCCCACACATGGGCTACATTGTTCCCAATGTATCGTGCTTTTTAAACAAAACTCGGGAGTACCGACTAACAAACCCCATGAGCGATCGTGCGTAACACAATTAACAAAACACATTCCCTTACACATAATAGTTCAACACCACCAAATACTAAAACACACAAAAACACGAAAAAATAAAAAAGTTCAGATAAGTCTAAAATAAGCACATGGACATGATCGATGGTGCAGATCAGCGAATGCTCAATCATATGATGGCCTCGGGCCACCATAGTTGCTGCCCAGGGTATCGTAAAAGGGGCCCACGTCGAATACACCCGCAAAGCCTCCTGTTGTGGGCGGATCCGGTTGTTGCTGAGCTAACGACTGCTGCTCTTGCTGACTCTGTTGCTGAGACTGGTACTGATATGGTGGTGGGCGGAACGGATACGAACTCTGAAAATGCGGCTCAGAATACTCTCGAGGTAGCCACATAGAACCATGCACCTACAGCGTAGGCGGTCGTACCATGCCAGGCTGAAATGGTGGTAGCTGACTATAGTCCATATAAGGCGGATTTTGCACAAAGGCACCCCCATGCAATAATCATTGTGTCGCCTTATTTGATTTTCGTCATAAGCCCATAAATTCAGATTCATTTCATTACTGATATGTAAAGCCCGCTGAAAAACCATTAACTCTTGATGTTGCCTCTCCCGTTCGACACTCAGCCTAGAACCCTGATCATAAATCGACTTCTGAGAGGATTCCCAAGTAACATATTCAGGTGGCTGCATACTTTCCACCCTAACTTGCATCTCATTGTCAAAAATACCCCATGAATGAGCCGACTGTCTTGGCGCTGACCGTACGGTTCTTCAACTTGTGCACTCAAACCTTCACCAATCACTACACCTGCTTCTCTTCCCCTCCTCAACAATTCCTGATCGCTCGAGTCTTGGTCCTCCACTTCACCTCCACTAGGTGCGTGCTTCCCCCATTGAAGCACCTTCAGCTTCACACCATCACCAAATTTAATTTTGTGCCACACTTTTGTTTGCTTGTATAGATGACTCTCATGCAAACAAACTTCGCTAATTCGGTAAATCAAATGCGGCCTATAATACGGCTTCTCCTTTACTAACAAAGCTTGTTGTTTTTCCAACATTGCGCTGATCAAACGCACATGAGGTGTCAATTTCTTCCCTTTTTGATTTCGGCATCTCCACACATTCATCAACACCAAATGCCGAAAAGAGAACTTGATCTCCTCAGTCAAGATAGCATACAAGATCGGAATTTCCCATAATCTCAGCGTTGATTTTTCTCCCGTCCTCGGACTCACATTTGCTGTCACAAAACTCAACAACAACAACCGTACCAACGGTTTAAGATGGTCTCGCTTCATCACAACTTCTCCCTTCTCCAACATAAACAATTCTCTGTGCATTACACTCTCACTAGCCAATTTTTTCTGATGCAAGAACAAGTCATTCTCTTTAACGTAATTATAAAACTTATCTGCCTTTGAATCAAACGGGTCCAACTGTCTCAGGGTTGCGAACGACATCGTGGCTGGCTTACCATTTACCACGCCAGTCAACTTAGTGGTCTTCGGCGGTGTTGGCCCATCATCCTTAGTCAACGTCCTCATCCACTCTCAGACGCTTTTCAAGTAGATATCCCCTTTTGTGTTACCCCGAAATTCCATCACAGCCCCCCATCCAAGATCTTCTAGCATCTTGTAGAAACCAAAGGCTTTGAAATCTGGCCTATAAACCAACTTCTCGAGAGCCAAATTGGCCTTAATGGTCAGTTCCTCGCCCATTTTTTCATAATATAACTCCGGTTGATAGGCGAAAGGCATCTTACTAAGTGGCCCCTCCTTCCATTGAACCGTAAACGGTACATCTCCGAACCCGTATTGCGGTTCTACGACCGGTGCTTGTACTTCTTCCATTTCAGCATCCCTAATTTCGATTCCAGTGCCTCTTATTTTTCTCTCTCTAGCCGGTACGGCATGTTCCACCGCATTCTGTTTTCCTGCCTCTCTTTTTCTACCCATCTGTGTACAATTAGACAAACAACGCAAATAATCAATCAGTTTACTTCAGCTTGAAACGCAATCAAGAACAAGTGTATGTTCCCGTGAACATCCCCACACTTATTGTTCATTATGACCATTCTTGTTTATTCATGAAATCATCACCTATGAGGTTCGATTCACCATCTTCATAAAAAAATCAGAATTACTATCATTAAATGGATTTTAAACAAGTTTTTCATCATCCTCAATGGTCATATGTTCATCTAAAACCATGTGTATATCCCTGCCCCCTTTTTTTAGAGTTTTGCAATTCAAGAACCATGTTACCCAATGCATGTCCCTTAACACTCTTAATCAAACATAGTATGACTAATCATGCAAGAATTAAACACAAAATAACTCACCATACCTTGACTTCATCTACTACAAAGAATGTAGGTGAAAATCATACCTTTTTTTGTCTTAGGAGGCTTGGAAAAACACTTAGGTAGCTTTAGATTCACGTTAAAAGAGAAACCCTTAAATTTGGAAATTAGGGTTCTTCGTGCTCGATTTGATTCATGAGATTTTGGGTGTTTTCGAAGGAACTCGAGGTTGTAGATGTGTTCCTCTTGAAAAAATACTCAAGTTAGAGCCTTAAATCACTTGATTTGATAGAGAACGAGCAAGTTATGAATGAGAATGGTTATGGAGTTCTTGAAGAATCATGAAGAAGAAGATGATGTTTGAGAAGAATATTTGAGAAGAATGAGATGCAACCTGGTGTAATTGTAATGTTTTGTTGCTAAAACATGGGTCGGCTATACCCAGCTGGGTTAATTAGTTTTTTTTAGAGTTTTACCCGACCCGGCCCTCCGATTGCTGCATATAACGCCGTTCCGTAACCCTCAGTTCCGAACTGTGGGTCACGGTTTACTTTTTGCTGCTCAAACAGGGACTGTGAACTGGGGGTCACAGTATGCATTGAGGGTTACAGTATGCATGCTGCAGTACCTCTTATTCAACCGTGGGTGCAGGATTGAGATGGGACCCCGGCCCTCAACACCAAATTTATTTTTTACAACAATGGTTTAGAGATTTAGTGTTTGTGTGTTTTAAATTTACTCTTTTCAATTCTCGTTCATTTACACGCCCACTCCACCCCCTTAAAAAGTTTGTGTCGACCTCGACACACAAACTAATTCAGAAACATACCTGGCCATCTTCAATATTCCCACAGTTGGGTAATTGTATCCATGGAAACAATACCGAGTTAGAATCTGCGAAATATCAAATGCAACACCAAACAAACCACACAAAACAAACCACACAAAACAAACTGACAAATGCACAATAATCTACAACGTCGGGCTGCCTCCCGAGAGCGCTAAGTTTATGAGTCTTCAGCCAGACTTAATACCTAAACATGGTTATTCCGCATCATGGACCAAAGTGCTCAACATGAAGCACTCCGACTGTTTATCCGGTCCGTTAATATCGTTTGCTTCCAAATACGGTTTCAACCTATGTCCGTTCACAACTTGCCGCAAATGGTCATCAAAATCCTCGATCTCTATGTCTCCGTAATTCCCGATCCGCTGATCAAATACGAACCCATCCATTTGCTTTTTAGCTTACCGGGAAACAATTTCAGTCTAGAATTGAATAACCATACCTTTTGTCCTACCTCAAACTTCTGTAGCCTTAACTTTGCATCGTGCACCTTTTTTATTTTGTCCTTATAAGCCAATGCACTCTCGTACGCCTCATCTCGCAATTCTTCTAGCTCTCCCAATGATAACTTCCTTGCTTTACCTGCGCTATTGTAATCCATGTTAACTTCTTTTACCGCCCATAAGGCACAGTGAGCAAGCTCAACATGTAAATGACACCCTTTTCCATAGACCAACCGGTATGGTGTGGTTCCAATAGGGGTTTTATATGCCGTACGATACGCCCACAAAGCATCATCCAATTTAGTGGACCAATCCTTGCGGTCGGGTCGCACGGTTTTTGTAAAATCTCTTTTATTTGCCTGATGGAAACCTCAACCTGCCCACTCGTTTGTGGGTGATACGGTGTAGCAATTCGATGGTCTATGCCATATCGTTTAAGTAATTTTCCAAAATGAAAATTTTTGAAATGTGATCCCCCATCACTTATGATCACACGAGGGATTCCAAATCTCGAAAATATGTTTGTTTGGACAAATTTGCAAACAACTTTGTGATCGTTCGTCATGGTGGTAACCGCTTCTATCCATTTGGAAACATAATCCACTGCCAGCAGGATATAAAGATTTCCTAACGAATTGGGAAATGGGCCCATAAAGTCGATTCCCCAGACGTCAAAGACATCAACTACTAGAATCAGCTGCGTGGGCATCTCATTCCTCTTTGAGATACTCCCTAATTGTTGACATCGAACACAATACTTCGCAAATTCAGCTGTATCCTTGAATATTGTAGGCCAATATAGCCCACACGCAAGCACTTTATGCCCCGTTTTCTGCCCATTGAAGTGTCTACCACACGCCGATGCATGCAACAACCCCAACACACACTTTATCTCCTCATCCGGAATGCAACGTCGAATTATCTGATCAGCCCCAACCTTAAAAAGATCAGGTTTGTCCCAAATGTACTTTTTAGCTTGAGCTATGAACTGTTGCTTCTTCTTTTTGGGCCAAAACTCTGGAATATCACCTGTAACAGCAAAGTTAGCAAAACTAGCAAACCACGGTTTAGTTGAAGCAGATAATATATGTTCCTCAGGGAACGTTTCATTGATTTCAACATCCGGTGCATCTATCTCATGCACTACCCGTGATAGATGGTCTGCTACAACATTTTCACTACCCTTCTTGTCACGAATTTCAAGGTCAAATTCCTGCAATAACAAAATCCATCTAATTAACCTTGGTTTAGCGTCCTTCTTCTCCATGAGGTACCTAACAGCACTATGATCAGAATAGATAACAACTTTGCTACCCCACAAATAGGACCTAAACCTATCCAGCGCATAGACAACCGCAAGCAACTCTTTCTCAGTAGTGGTGTAATTTAGCTGAGCATCTGAAAGAGTTTTGCTTGCATAATAAATAGCCACGGGTTTCTTGTCAACCCGTTGATCCAACACTGCCCCCACCGCATAGTCGCTCGCGTCACACATGATTTCAAAAGGGAGAGACCAATCCGGTGATTGTAAAATGGGGGCTTCAATCAATTGTTGTTTTAAATTGTTAAACGCTTTTAAGCACTTCTCATCAAAAACAAATGGGACATCTTTTAACAAAAGGTTCCATAGCGGTTTTGTGATAATAGAAAATCCTTTAATGAACCGTCTATAAAACCCGGCGTGTCCTAGCAAGGAACGGACGCCCTTAACATTAGTGGGAGGAGGTAAAGTTGAAATAACCTGAATTTTTGCATGATCTACCTTGATTCCCCTACTTGAAATCACGTGTCCCAACACAATACCCTCTTGAACTGTAAAATGGCTCTTTTCCCAGCTTAAAACCAAGTTGGACTTGACACATCTTTTTAACACCTTTGTTAATTGATCTAAACACAAATCGAAAGACGTACCAAAAATGGAGAAATCATCCATAAAGATCTTTGAGGAATCCTCGACCATATCTGAAAAGATACTCATCATGCACCTTTGAAAGGTGGCCGGGGCGTTACATAATCCAAATGGCATTTGCCGGAACGCGAAGGTACCATAAGGACACGTAAACGTGGTTTTCTGTTGATCCTCTGATGTATCGCAACCTGATTATAACCTGAGTAACCGTCCAAGAAACAATAAAATTTTTGACCTGCGAGTTTGTCTACGATTTGATCTAAGAAAGGCAGAGGAAAATGGTCCTTTGAAGTTGCAGCATTCAACTTCCGATAGTCAATGCAAATCCGCCACCTGGTTACCGGCCTAGTGGCAATCTATTCGCCATCTTCACCTTTTACAACTTGTATACCGGCCTTCTTTGGTACCGTTTGAGTTGGGCTGGCCCATATGCTATCAGAGATAGGATAGATTATACCTGCATCCAACCACTTTAGTACCTCTTTCTTCACCACTTCTCGCATATTCGGATTCAGACGTCTTTCAGCATCCCTAGCCGGTTTTGCACCTTCTTCGGTGATGATCCGGTGCATCACTATAGATGGACTAATCCCCTTTACGTCTGCAATCGTCCATCCAATCGTTGCCCTATACTCTACTAACACCCCCATCAAGGCCTTCTTTTGAGCTTTTGTCAAATTTGACCCAATGATCACCGGAAGGGTGTCATTGTCTCCCACGAAGGCGTACTTGAGGTGTTTCGGCAGCTCCTTCAGCTCTACTTGTGGAGGTGATTCCAATGATGGCTTAAGATGCGTATCAATGTGGTCGGGTAGACTTTCCACTTGATGAGTCCAAGTGGGTCTCCCGTCTTTTAGTGCCATCACCTCCAATTCCTTTTCCGCTTCGTTCAAAACTTCCGACAATTCAGCCTGTTCCCTGTCACAAATAACACACATCTCTGTTGTGCTTACCTCATTTTCATGAGGGTGACACTCGTCAATGATGTCCGTCATAAAGCATTCATCACTAACCAGAGAATCAAATGTACGGGAAAACACGTTTAAACGGACTTTTCGATTACAAAATGTCATGTCAACTGTTCCATTTCTGCAATTAAATCATTAGCAGTTGCTAAAAATGGTCTACCAAGTATAACATTAGGTTGCTTAGTTTTATCGATTGAGACATAGTCTAAAACCAAGAAGTCAACTGGGTAGTAAAAGTCCTCTACTTTGACAATGACATCATACACGATTCCCCGGGGTAGTTTCAAAGCCAAGTCGGCCAACACCACTATGGTGTCAGCTTTCTGTAACGGTCAAAATCGTATTGATCATAAAGACTACCCGAGAGAATACTCACACTCGCTCCCAAATCCTGCAATGCTCGGCTCATTTTAAAGTCACCCACTTGAATGGGGATTAACACAGCACCTGGATCTCGGAGCTTAGGAGGGATGGTGCCCGATAAAACGGCAATAACATTTCCAGTTAAATCGATTTTCTTTGGAAATTTGTTCTGCCGCTTTTGGGTGCACATGTCCTTCAAATACCTTGCATAAGCCGGAACCTGTTTTATTGCATCTAACAGTGGAATATTGATTTTCACTTGCTTAAAAACTTCCCACATCTCTTCCTGTTGTGGGCCTCTTTTGGTGGCTTTAGTTCCCGGTTCTACCAAAGCATGAGGAAACGGGTTGGTTTTAACTCCCACACCCTTTTCCGTAGCCTTAGTTGATGCCTTTTCTAATACCCTATCATTTGTTTCTTGAAAATTCGTTTTGTTAAATTTCTTAGGGCTTACAGGTTCAGGTTCATGCTCTGCATCCTCATTTCATCCCAATCCTCCACCAACCCCTCAACAGAAAACAAATTGTGGTGGAGTACCAACCTTGTTATAATACACTTTTCCAGAACGAAGTACACTTATCTGGTTTACACGCGCATTCTTGGTAGCTGAACTATTTCCTTGGTGTTGCGGGTTGACCGTGGTAGTACTTGGCAGCTTTCCAGGGTCTCTTCTGAATTGGGCTATATCCTCTTATAAATGGCCCAATTACTTCTACATTGATGTAGATGTCTTGTCTCTCACCTCATTATCCTTCTGAATATCCTTCATGAACGACATTATTGCATCCAGCTTCGAATCACTCGAGTCGCCTCTACCAACAGAAGAATTACCTTGCTGGTTACCTTGATTCCTCCAACTCCCTTGATAATTGCTTTGATAATTATTTTGATTTTGTTGTTGGTTATTAGCTTGAGGCCCTTGATTGTTTGGACTTCGATTCTGGTAACCTCCTTGCGAATAATTTCCTTGCCGATTCTGATACTGTTGACCTCCCTGATTGGATACCTGAAAATTGGGGTTCAACTGATTGGCTGAATTACCGTAACAAAAATTGGGGTGGTTTCGCAAACCTGTATGATATGTATTCGATTTCATATCATATTGTTTTCATTCACCGTATATTTGATTCACTTCATCAGTATGGCCACCCAGTACAACACACACTCTCCCACTTCATGTCCTAACTCTCCACACTCGGTACACACCGAAAACGTACTGGCGGTTTTAACTTCACCCCCCTTTCCGAGATTCATCTGGGCTACCTAACGCTCAAGCAATAAGTTTTGGTGCTTCAACTTCTCGACCCGCTCTTCAGCTTCATAATCGACTGACTTTGCTGAACTTGACCTTGCTTTCCTTCTTGATTGTGTCTGCCTCTTAGAAGTAGCACTCTGTCTCTCCAAATATGCCCAATCAGCAGCTTTTGTATTCGTGAGAAACGCACCGTTACTGATGGCTATAAGATCTCGTACATCATCAGGGAGTAGCCCCTCATAAAACCCCTTGATTAGTTCCCATGTCTGAATGCCATGATGTGGACATTTTCTTAGCAATTCCTTGAACCGCGTGAATGCTTCATGAAATGTCTCCCCTGAATGCTGTTGGAAAGCCCTGATTGCTTCTCGAGCTTCACTAGTTCTGTTTATCGTATAATACTCCTCCAAAAACACCTGTTGCATCTCTTGCCAAGTGTAGATACTACCTGGAGGTAATGTTGCAAACCACTGTCGTGCTTTATCTTTCAGGGTAAATTGAAACAACATTAACTTCACCTCATCTTTTGAAAACCCTGACCCTCCAATCGTCTGGCAAATTGAATCAAAACTTGCAATATGCAAATAAGGTTCTTCGGTTCTTTTTCCATCGAATTCCGGCAAATGCCCTAAGTATTGAGGCCTCACCTCAAAGGGTCTGTTATTAATTCCAATCGGTGTAACTATTGCTGATGAATTGGGTACTACAACGGGTCGACAATGTCCTTCAACACCTTGAACTGGTGCCCCTTGAATAACTTGTGAGACACCGTCCATAAATTGTGTATGCTCGCCCCTGAACTGATTATTAGCTCTTTGATTTCCCGCATTAAACTGCAGGAATCCATTAAAAACTTGATTTTGTGGAATCGGTTGCGGGATGTTATTCCTTTGATTTACCCGTTGCTGTGCCGGATTGCCTTGATTCACATTGTACCCATCATCATATCTGAAATCAACATATCTTCCGTCATACTGGTTTTGATACTCATCCTCCTCCCATCCAGATTCCCAAGTATGAACACTCCATTCTCTGTGTCGAAAACCCTCATCATACCCATGTTGATGATGTGGTTGATTAAGATTGACAATTTCCCCATGTCGGAATTGTTAGTTCCCAGGCTGGTTTTGTGGAGCTGGGTTAAATTGCTGAAACGGTTCTGCTGGTTGATGATTTTGGTTTTGGGGTTGGTTTTGATGAATTGGTGGATCTGGAATGGGTGGGTTTGGTTCGTTTTATGATGGGTTATCTTAACCAGCCATCTCTTGAGCTGCTTGTTCAAGATCTTGAGCAACGATTGATGAATGAGTTTTTACTGCTGAACGTAGGAGAAACGATTCTGTCTAGCAGTCTTTTCGATTTCTAGATCAAATAAGTGTGGTGCTGATTTCTTTGAAAACCTGGAATGCATGCAACACGAGAATCACCTGCACACAAACAAACAAGAAACCAAGCATAATATGGAACGAAACAAATAAAAGACAAACAAAAGGATTTTTTTTTTTAAGAAAACAACTAACTAAACTACACTAAGCCAGCCGATTCCCCGACAACGGCGCCATTTTGATCAATGTCGTAAGGTCGGTCAAAAATAAAGTAAAGTGTCCTATTTACCTTTTATTAGTAAAGGGAAAGTAGGGTGTCGAATCCACGGGGAATCAGTGAAAAGTATGAAAGCTCGTTGTTTTAATTATCATCTATTTCTAAACTAATTGCTTTTCGCCGTTTGAGAATGATTGTGAAAGCAAATATAAATTAGGGTTGTAAACAATTGTGAGAAAAGAGAGCATTCTCCGGGTTTCAGGTTATGCAGAAAATCGGTTACTTAGTTATAACCAGTTGGAAGTCACATAGACATGATTTGATAAAACTTCTTTTGATAAATCACTAACGGATAATATATTTGATTGCAATGATCCACGATAGAAACCGAAAGATTGATGCAAATGAATAGTAACCCAATTAATAACCAATCCTAGAACCTAATCCCAGTTGTTGATGACACAACAAAATAATTGATGAACAAGAATGATTACGATAATCCAAAAATGTTTAATCGAAACAAGAAACAATAAGAACGACTAACTGAAAGTTTAATCGAATCCTAATCCAAAAAGGTCGTAACAATAAGCAAACCAATGTTTCACACATAAACCCTATTCCCGGAGATGATCACGGGACGACTACCCGCTCATAACGCTTGTAGGATCTTCAAAAGATTGAAAGGAAGTTGGATTCCTGATCCACTTGAATGTTGGTGGAAGATTAATGATGATCTTGAGTGATTCTCCAAGACATAGATGTTCTCTCAATTTTTTCTCCTTCTGCCGTTAAAAATCCCCTTCCTCACAAAAAACTAGGGTTTTTCTTTTTATATTAAACCCCCAAGAAACCCTATTCATGCCCCCTATTTCCCTGCCTTCACTCACGATTCAGAATCGTGGGTCACAGTATAAATTCCCTGCTTGCTTTTCCGTTCTTCCCATACCTAAACCTTGGGTGAAGGTGTAGGATGGGGGTGACAGTCTAGAGTCGCAGTTGAACAAGTATGTGCATATCCTGAACCATGACCCATGGTTCGGAACCGTGGGTGAAAACGTGAATATCAGCTCTCATGTGCACACATGTCTGACTTCCAACAAATGTCAACATTGACCCCTCTACTTTATCATTTCTCGTTTCTTGCACATTTAAGCATAAAGCAACTTCCAAGTAAGTACCGAATGGTCCCTGAACTTTGTTCTTTCACACTTTATGCATTCAAGCTATCGACTCGACCCGAAACACCTCCGAACATTCCCAACGGCTGCACTCATTACTCTTACATGTTCCGCTTTATCTTCAAACCTCGTATCTTCACCAAATTATGCGTTTTTACCTACAAACATATAAACACTCACAGTAAACCTATTAAAGCTTATAATCACATAAAACTGCTTAAAACATGTACGGTAGGCACTTGGACATCCATATTTCACACCCTACATCACATACATTCCTCAACAGAACCAAGTTGCTGAAAGGAAGAATAGAACCCTTATCCAGATTGCATATTTTCTTTTAGGCCAAAGCTATGAACACGGCTTTCTATGCGCTAACCGTGTTCACACAGTTAAAAAGAAAGATAAAACATGTTATGAAATTCTTGAGGGTCAGAAACTGAATTTGCATGGTTTCCAGCTCTTTGGGGTTAATTGTGTTATACGATGGACAAAGGAAACTCTGAAGTTTTGTGAGATTGGAAAATCGGTTTCTTCCTATGTTACGATCAAGGTTCACCAAACAAACGAGTTTATAACGTAAAGAAACGAATGGTGGAGGTGGTCTCCGATATAATGATCTGGCACCATCTGAGTTCGGTCCCAAATCTGGACCTATATGATACCCTCTATGACTCATTTAATCTACCTGACTTGACACATGACATGATTGAACTGGTGTATACACATCTGATCAATAAAGATGAAATGGATGCAGATTGGCGAGCAGGCATCCCTATAAATATCTCTTCTTGTGTCAATTCGGCAGATCATGTTGCCAGCTCATCAAATCTAAACGACATTGTTACTACTCAAATCCTTGATGAAGCAAATTCAAGCGATTTCCATACTGAAAATGAAGTTGTTCAAAATTCGAATGTTGATACTTCGTTTGGAAATGGAGAAGCATCCTGTAGTGCATTTGTTGAGGGGGGAGATCCAGTCAAATCTTGGTACAAATCTGCAAGTTCTGGTTGCTTCCGTCACTCGGACTAATATTAATCACCCTGTTAATAATATTATTGGAGATCCAAGTGTGGGAGTGACCAAAAGAAGCAAAAGCCTGAATTATATGCAGTGTCTATTCATAGAGATCAAACAACAAGAGATTTACAGCTTAAGCTTGCATGTATGCTTCATTTCAAAGATAAAGCCGAATAATTACTATAACGCTCCGTATTTCTGCACTTTCGTTTCAAGTTTGTAATCCGAGACTATTAATCATAATGAAAACGAAAACATTTTTCTTTATGTTCGTGTATTTATGTTAAACTTATGTGCAAAATTCACGTTGAACGATATATCCTTGATTCTTTATTAGTTAATACATGATACTCGTTAAACTAAGTGAAACTCGTAAACAACAAAATTCGGATCCAAATCCTTGAAACTCGAATACTTTCGCGAAATAAATAATCGGTTGCTAACCTTAATTTAATCTATATATGGTTAATTATTTATCGTAAAATTAATTAAATTAAATAACTTTAAAATTTAAAAGTTTTACTTTTATAAACTAATATGGTTAATATAGTTAAATTTTGAGATTAATTCAATTAACCAAGTTAATTAATTGGACTAGTATAGTTAGAATAAGTATAGGGGTTATTTATGTCTTTTTCCAAAGTTAAGTGCAGGGCTCGGTTTTGAAATTTTTAAAAGTTAAAAACCACAAAAAGGGAGGGTACATGATTCGAACCTGTGCACCTACCCGGTCCAAACACACTAACACACACATCACAAACCGCTGAGTCGCGATCCTGAGAACGAATAATTTTGATGCTAATTAATACTTATACACTCGTTGAAGTTAAAATTCCTTTCAAAAGTTACCGCCAAGGACAACCCGATCACAGCTGACTTTCCTTCTTGACTGTGATTGAAGTTTCCTTCTTTGAATTCTATCAAGAACATGGTCATAGCTATGAATCAATCACGAATTCATTCCATCCTTGTGAGACTTGTGAACCTTATAAATACCAAACACAACATCTTGTTTCCCCCTCATCTCGACTCCTTACTCACTCTCGCAAAACACCTCTTGTTCCACTCTGCCTTGACGCTGCTACACTGGAGATACATAAACACTCGCCGTAGAGGTTCGGAGTTCCGCGGAGACTACCAAAGACACATCAACGGAACCTACGGATCATCTTTTCGGTATAATTTTGTTGTCCAACAGTACATACGTTTTCTTAACGACGGGGCCGGTTCGAAACTCGGCTCCCAATTTTTCGCGACATGGTTGTTCTTTTTTATTAAACTAGAATACGAAGAACCTAAATCACTACATATATGAATTAAAAACAGAAACATAAATGGGTTAGACACGCAGCCCACTGCGTGCACGTAAGCATGAGGTCCCGAGTTCGATCCCTGTTGGGTGCGTGTTTAGGCCAGTTTTGGCCGGGTTTGGGCCTGCTGGACCATATTTCTTGAATAACTTTAACATCCAAGATCTTCAATACTTCTTAAATCTTATCTTCTTTTCTTGAGCTTGTCTTGATAAAACTTGATAATCAACATGCTCCCCCTAACTTTGAGCTTCCTGTTATCTTTTATTAACATGTTTATCCAGCTCCCCTTTAAAAACTACTTCCTGTTTCAAAGTATCTCAAACATTCAAATAAATATCTCAGATTCAAACTTTGAAATTTCTCAAAGACATTATCATTTCAAATTTTAATCATCTTATCAGTTATAAACTCTATCAGTTAACCAAGTCCAAATTAATGACCTTGAATATCTGACTTATGTATCAAGTTCATATTAATGATCTTGATTAAACATTTTACAACAAAACTAATGTATTAATTCAAATGTAAGTTTCAACTTAATGAACTTTTAAACTTTTCAGAACAATTTCAAATTTTCAAAATTTTGTTCAGCAGCTCTAGATTTTGAAAATCAGCATTTCATCATCAGTAGTCAAAACTAAAAAGATAAAACAATATTTTTGTTTTTATAAAATGAATAACAAACACTAACTATTTACAAACATATTTACAGACAAAATTTTGTTGAGTTTGCGTTAAAGGATCATATCAGTTTTCTTGAGACATATCACCAATACCGTTGTCCTTTTTCATGACTTTAAGCTTTAAACAAATTTACCTAGATTGTCGATATGTTTGTCCACTTAAACTTGAACACTTTTCTCAGTTGTTCCAAGATACCTTATGTAGAATTAAGAAACTTGACTTAACTATGGTTCCCATCTTAGAATATACTTCCGTATCAAGATTCCCTAAATTTCATCTTAAAGGTGAATATAGCGTAACTGATATCTGTATCTGGGTTATGCGAGACCTTGAGAGCTCAGGTTAGTACCTCCTTACAGACAAAGAGATGAAGGCTTGACTTCAAAGGTAGTGTTCCAATATGGAATCTTTTGACTGCAATTGATTAGATCTTTCGATACTTTCAATTCGCTGCAGTTTAGGGTTTTTATGCAAAAGCATTATAAAAGTTCTAGGCCATTGCTTACGCAAAATCAGAAGAACTTGTATAATACCTCAGATATCAATCATCTATAAAGACCTCGTATCTCAGAATCAGGCAATCTCTCAAACGAAATTTCGAAGTACTAAGTCCATATATCCGAGAGATGTTAATCCACGAATTAAGCAGTTGTAAAATTTAGTTTATATCCCGGAAACAATCTACTGAACGTGTAACGCCTATCGACACATCCATAGTAAGACTTGTTTAATCCTTTTAAACTTCACAATTCTTTAGCATACTGTGATAGTCCAGTGATGTACTATCATTTCCTTTTTGTCACAAAACTCTTTTTGCCTTTTTCATGTTTTTGTATTTTTGAATTTTTAGATGTTTTTGGATTTTCAAATTTTTTTCTCCCCCCAAAATTCAAAAACATTAACTAACCGATGAGAATCACATCAATTCGCCATCCATTACTGCTTTACAAATTTTCTTTTAATCTTTCTCCCCCTCATAATAACAAAAACTTTGACACTTTTATGTTTATAAAACATTTATTTCCATAAGTTTTGTCTGTTCAAGGATTCTGTGAATTTTGTTCAAAATTTTCTTCAAAAATTTTGTAAAACTTTGAAGTAAACGTTAAAATAAATTTCAAATTTTCTCCAAATTTTTGTAAAAATTTAAAGTAAACGTTATTGGAATTTCAAAATTTATAAAAATGGCCTTTATATTGAATTTGTTAACCCGGCCCATGTCTTCATTGTGTGCCACGAACTTTACTCTCAGTAATTTGTTTTTTTCTCGGAAGTTCCTACACAAAAATTCAAACAATTAGTTGAATAGTGACACCCAAGTCTTTTCAGTCTTAGGTATTATTTCTTCAACCTCAATTTTGTCTTTCTTTTCACAATCAGATTTAATCTGGACTTTCTCAAGTTTTGGAAAGTCCTCTAAACTTTCAGTTTTCACGGATTGTTTAACTTTATCCACAATTTTTCCTTTTGTCACCCATTTGTGTTCAACCCTTTCTTGTTTCCTGGTTGACACAGAACTCTTATTCTTTGCAAGAAAAATTCCCTTTTTCATCTCCTATGTTTGATTAGACTTTGCTTGTTTGTAATAAAGTGTAGAATCTTTTCATTCAGAACCTTTTGAAGACTCACCAGTTTTAAAATTTGAAAATTTAAAATAAACTGGTTCCACTTTATTTGAAGATTCATTAACTTTATTCCAAACTTGTCTTGGTACAAACATTGGTGATTTTTGCGTCAAATTTCCTGAATCTTTCTTAACATCTTTCTTTTCAACAAAACCACGTTTAGGCTTTGGTTGTGGACATTGCCTAGCAATGTGTCCAACTTTGTTACATCTAAAATATTCTTTAACCTGCTCTTGGAATAATTATTTCAACATCAAGTTTAACATTTGAAAGTTTTTTATCTAAATTTTCTTTTTCTTTTACTGAGCTTTTTCCAAAAACAAAATTTATATTCTTTGAAGAATTTTGTTTTTGGAACGTGTTATTCTTTTTCTTGGCATATCTCAAACTTTTTATTTTATCTTCTGGATGATTATTTCTTTTTCTTCTTTTATTATTACCTTGAAAAATATTTGATTTGGAATTACCAGAAACCTTTTTACAATCCAGCTCATACAAATTTATTTCAATTAGTTTGAAAACCTTATCAATTTTATCAATATTCTCGTTCTGAATCGGAAACTAGTTTGTCAGAACCTTTCATCATGTACATGATCATATTCAGGTCATCACTCAAACTGTGTTTCGATTTTGAATACAATTCTTATGAAAACTTTCTTCATTTTCATAACTAGAATTTGAATTATTCTTTTTATCCTCTATGTTTTCAAAAACATTTTCTACCACCTTTTGAGCCACTTCGGATCCACTGTCATAGGTTACATCAATGTTTTCAGGCAACTCGTATTTAAATTCAGTTTTCAATTTTAAATTGAGCGCTTTATCCACCCCGTCATGTTTCTTTATAGCATAACTATTCCACGTTGCGGGTGGAACACGATGACAACCCGGATCCTTTTTCTGATTTTCAGACACATTTTCTTCTTTTTCAACTCTTGGAAAGATGTGATCAATGACATATGATGTTGTTGAATAGCTGATCAACGACTTGTTAACCCGTTCTGTCTCGATCTTCATATCTTCCAGCTCTTTCTTAGTTTAGCAATCGTGTCAAGATGAGTATTAATATCCATCTGCTTGCTCATAACCGTTGCTTTTAACATATCGATCGTAGCACCTTGTTCAAGATTTGCTTGCTCGACCATTTTATATGTTCTTTTCAATTTTTCGTAAACTTCTTTCATTTCTTTGTAATCATGTGAAAAGGTATCAGTATGACGTTTAAGCTCCATATATTTCTTATCTTTACCAATGCATGATTCACATGGCTTTAAACATTTTGCTATCAAACTCTCAGTGTAACATTTTAGTTCCTTAATCTTTTCATCCTTTTCTAGACAAGACTTGAACGGTTCAAGACATTTTGTGCACTGTCTTTCTATTTTAGCTATCTCAATCTTCATTACTTCCTTGATTTGTGTCTTCTGATCATTCCCTTGATCACTGAATAGACCTGCGAAAGATGATAAACTTCAGGATTATTAAAACTTTGACAAGTATTTTGAAGAATTTGAATATCAGTATAATAGCATTGACTAGAATTTTCTAGTTCTTATACACTATTAACTTCTACATTTTCATTTTCCATTTTAATCACAAACTCACTTTCTTTCTTTAATACTTTCATTTTTTCAATTACAGGAATGTGATCTTTAAACTTTTTCAAAAATTATGTATTAACAAACTAGACTCCTTTTCTAATTCTTTCAAATAGCCATCCCACTCTGATGATAATGCATCTGCAAAATTCAAAATCTTTTCATGATCCTGGAATTGAAATACACTATCAAACTCTCGTAACTTGTTATCCATGACATAAAATCGTTCTATCAGATCATTCCAGATTCATCTTTTTTGCATTTAAAATTCTCAAATCTTTTAATCCAAATAGTTATACGTTCATGAGAATTTAAATATGAAGGCACCTCTTCCCAATCATTCAATTTTTCAAATACAAGATCTTCCATTTCCAACAAAAAATTTGGTTTTCAAAAGCTTTATGCAAAATTTGACTTTTTAATCGACAATATTAACGAATCGGTTTGCTAAAGAACGTTTAAATTTTTTCGAAAACCATTTTTACCAGATTATTGCTTTAAAATAGTTTCGTCAATATGAATCTAACGATGTATAATGTCCGAGACGTTTTTCTGACTAAGAGCTACTTCGTGCGAAGTACCACAAAAACAGATTCAACAATTTATACTGCAACTTCGTGCGAAGTAGGTCAAAATAGATTTAACAATTTTGTTAACTTCGTGCGAAGTTGTTCAATTACTTTGGACAAAAGTGTTCCCCAAAACTTGACTTTTTTGCAATTTTCGATATGAATTTGTTTGTTTTAAGGTCTAAAACTTTCAAGGGTTTATCTATTATGGATTTATATATTATACTTGAAAATCAGTCCATTTTATCCGTGTAATATCCAAGAAAAGTTAAAAATAGAAAGAATAAGTAGAAGATGAGATGTTTTAGGTCCAATATCTTCAAATTAGTCCTCTCCTGCTCTGATACCACTTGTAGGTCCGTTGAATGGATCTTTCAGACACTAATTTGGCAAACCTAAGGTAAACATGCGGAATTCGTTTGCTTAGGCAACATTGTAGACAAGTTTGTTACTATTTAATCACTGTTTCATTGATTATAACATTTTACAGATCCTGGAAACACTTGGACAGAGCTCCGCCATCCAAGTTACAAAATCTCTGACTGTTCCAAATGAAATCTCAACTCTCATATTTATAGAGTTACAAGTTCGCACCAAAACATCCATGGCCAAATTCGTACGAAGTGCAACTTCATGCGAACTTGTCCATTTTAACACAACTTCGTGCGAACTTGTCCTCAATCATACAAAAACTCAATGTTTCGCTCCTAAATACTGACTCGATGTTATACGATGACGGAGGCAACAGACATATGCACCAACAAACCAAAGGTGAGTATACTTGATCCCATTTTGTTTTAACACTTTTGGGTGCAACATGTATTCGATATCAAACACACGACACTTGAAAACTTGTTATTCACGATCTACCCACTTTTAAACATGGAATAGTGTGATGCTTGTTACACTTTATGCTATGTAAACTTTTCGTGTCTATGTGCTCATTAACTTAGCCTACCTTAACAATTATAGCGCTACAGGATTAACGCACCGCCCTTGAGTCTTGGGGTATTGTTAAGTAAAACATGTTAACCTCCCGTTAGTCTTTAGGAAAGGCACCTTGCGTTGGAAACTTTGGTTTGAACACATAGCTTACATTGTTTTAGCATACTTGTTAACTTGAATATTGTTATGATGTCGGGTATGATTATAAAACAATTTATTCTAATTATTCTATGTATCAAACCTGTATGCTCGCCAACATTTTTGTTGATTTTATTTTAATACGTGTTGCAGGTTGATAGATGAAGTGACGAAGTACTCAAGCTAGGATGGACTAGAAACACATTTAGAAATAAACTATGTTTAAGAATTTATTTATGTTGAACATGTTTAAACAATGTATTTGAATTTTTAGTCATTTTATGAAATTGTATTTAATTTATATTATCACATTTAGTGTTATGATGGTTTGAGCGATTTGTTTGTCTCATCCTGATTTTTCCACCATCGCTTGGGGTGTGACAAATTGGTATCAGAGCCATAACTATAGGGAATTAGGAAAAGTATGGATGCTTTACCTAGTCTATAGTTTAGGAGCTTTCTCACTATGTGTTCTTTAAAACTATCTCCTTTCTATCTTACTTGCTTCTCTCTATTCTCTTTGGTCTCTTAACATACATGCCTTTCCTAAGGCTAACGCAATACACACTTTGAGGCTTTGAAGACACTCTTATAACATAATCGAAACGATTCACCAAAATAGGGTGATTCCCACATTCGGTGATGACTTTGACTCAGCTATACTTTAAATGTTGCACAAAATTTACCCTCAAGTTAGGAGTGATATCCAAACCTTGATGGAAATTTCCATTTCATATTCTAGTGGACCTTTATCTTTTGATAAGTTCCAACCACGTTAGGGTATGATGTTACCAAGTTAGAGGTGAAACTCGCATCTTGCTAACTAGTCCCAATCTTTGATTTTCAATCTCACCAAAGTTTCGATTTTCCCAATCGATTAAGGACGTGTAGTAACTGGAAGGACAAATATCGTTAGTCGCTCCTCGATGAGAGTATTTGTCTATTAGGCCAAAGCACGTTTCCTTAATTTGAAAAGGACCTCGATTTACTTTGGAATAGTCTTATGTTACGTTCCGTGACAATCCACGTTTTACGTTAAAATCTATTTTATGCTATCTCAATTTTAATGTGTTTTATATTTGAGCGTTACTTTCATTTCAAGCTGACACGAATCACACTATCTTCGCAATCTAAAACAAATAACAATAATCTCTCATGAACAAACTAAATTGACAATGCTTTCATTTTCTATGTTACTATATGTGAAAACCATGATCATGCTATGTGAAACTAATTGAACTTTTATATGCTATGTGAAACAATATGCTATGTGACGCACTCATGAAAACAATTTTCTTAAACAAACATTATGATCAAAGTCTCATCGACTCTTTGTTTTGAATTCGTTGCTGTCGTCATCTCGTCACCTTTCCAACTCATCCAAGAAGTCTAAGACCAGCTCTCAAAAGAAGTTGATGGCATTCATGGCCAATCAAATTTCTCGTATCGTCCCCAAGATCGTTAGTGAGATTCAATATTCAAACACTCCCAACTCCTCTATTGACTCGAAGGTCACCCAACCAAAGCCTGTAACCTTCAACTACAAACACTTCGCCTCTTGCAACCCTAAACCTTTCACTGGCAAGGATGGGGTGACCGCTATGCTTGAGTGGTTCATAGCATAGAGGTTACTTTCATCAAAAGAGAGTGTCCTGAAGAACTCAAGACACGCTGTGCTACTAGAGTTTTCCAAGCTAGGGCCTCAGAATGGTGGACCAACGAAAGAAACATCCGCTCGAATGAGGAAGCTTATGCACTTCCTTAGGAGGAGGTGAAATACCTCATGATGGAGGAATTATGTCCTCTTCATGAGCAACAAAAGGTTGAGGAAGAGTTTTGGGCCCTCAAGTAAACTGGTGACGACAACCTAGCCTATACCACTGGTTTCAAACACTGAGTTTCGTTATACCACATCTCGTGTCAACCTCTGAACGCAAGATCAGGTAGTATATCCATGGTTTACCCTCGAGCAAGCATGACACCATTGAGGCAGCCAAACTCGGCAACATCGAGGATGTCTATCGCCTCGCTGCTAGCCATAGTAACAATCGCATTCGCGATAAACAAGTTGCTGCACCAACCAACCCCTCAAAACTAGCCAACCAAATCACCCAACACTCGAGTGGTAATAGGGGTAAGAAATGAAAGTTCCAAAACCCAGGTTGCAACGCGATTGTACCTGCTACTAACCTGTGCCCTGCTACACCAGAAAACACAAGAAAACCTTACACGGGGGTTCATCCCAAGTGTACCACTTGCAACTACCATCACCCTGCAAACTCTACCTATCGTCATTGTACTGCTTGAAACCGTTTTGGTCACACCACACCCTATTGTCACAACAACCCTACACCACAAGCTCAACAAACTCCCCAAAACCCTAAACCAGCAAACAATGTTAGAGCCTGCTACAAGTGTGGTGACACTACACACCTTCGTCCATAATGCCCTCAGTTGAACCAAGAACCACAAGCTCCTCGAGGACGAGCATTCAACATTAACGCTAAGCAGGCGCAAAACGACAATGACGTCGTCAATGGTACATTTCTTGTTAATAATCTTTATGCTTCGTTATTATTTGATACTGGCGCGGATAAAAGCTTTGTGTCCGTTTAATTTGAATCTTTGCTAAATTGTACACGCTCTACGCTACCTAAGTCGTTTTCAGTCGAAGTTGCCAATGGCAAGTCTATCTTAGTCGATTCTATTCTTCGTGATTGTCGTCTTACTCTTAACGAGCACGTCTTCTCTATCGACCTTATACCCATGCAATTGGGTAGCTTCGATATCATAGTAGGCATGGATTGTCTTTGTAAGAACCATGCTAAAATTGCTTGTCACGAAGAATACGTTTGTTTGCCTCTTCCATCTGGTGAAACATTACACGTTTATGGAGACCGACCTTCTAAAGGACTAAAGTTGATGTCGTGCACCTTAGCGAATATATATTTACGTAAACTGTACCTTGTCTTTTTAGCCCACGTAATGGAAGAAAAGGGCAAGGAAATGAGCGTAAGTGATGTTCCAGTGGTATGTGATTTCCCTGACGTTTTCCCTGAGGATTTACTAGTCCACCTCCACCTCGATCAGTTGATTTTCGTATTGACCTTGCACCTAGTGCGACTCCTGTCGCTAGAGCTCCTTATCGTCTTGCACCTTCCGAGATACAAGAATTGTCAAGTCAACTCCACAAACTCCTCGATAAAGGTTTCATTCGTCCATGTACTTCACCTTGGGGCGCACCTGTCTTGCTCGTCAAGAAGAAGGATGGCTCGTTCGCATGTGTATAGACTATTGCGAGCTTAACAAACTCACTGTCAAAAATTATTAGGATCTGAGTTTGATTTACTTCTAGTTTTTGTTTTGAAGAATGATAATATGATTGAAATCAAAGTAAATGCAGCAGAATAAACTGAAAACTTTTACTACAAGTAAAGGTCGTTTGTTTTCATCATCAACATGCTTTCAAGTATGTAAACTCGCATGTGATTCACAAACTCCCCTCTCAGCCTATGATAAAGCTTGATAGTACAGAAAAAGGAAGAAGATGATTGGTGTAAAGATCTTTTTAAGAAGACGAGAATAACTGTTACATTGACACTAGTATTTATACTAACTATCTAACCACTGAGCATCTTTGATGACGTCAGGGTTGATAGTGACATCTAACAATAACCTAACTAACTAGAAACACTGATCCCTAACATCTGTTAGTGCAAAAGCACTGTTACATTGAAATTAAAACAAATGAACTAAACTCTGATGGCTAAGCTCTGCTTCCTTTCTTCTGTCAGACCTTTGGCTTTTGTGTAGCCAGATGTTTGCATGTATCAGACTTTAGAGGGTAGAGTTTAGACAATCAGCGGTTCTAAGTGTTGTTAGAAGGACCAATCCTCTGATAGAGTATTTTGGCTTTATATCATCTGTTCCTTTGTACATGTTCAATCCCAACTGTAACATTCGTCGAAAAACGGGTTTCAAAATCCGCTTCGTTTAATAGTCAAATATTCGGTTAAATGTCCGTTGCGTATTTATTGTGCCGGTTAGTTTAAATGATATCAAATTAATAAAATATGTTGGAATTTAAAACCAAAATTTATAAACAATAATGATAAGTAAATCAAAGAATAAAAAAAATATAATAAAACGGATAAGGGTAGCCGGGTCTCGAACCCGGGTCTCCCGCAAACATACACACACACCACACCACTCCGCCACACACTTCTTTTGTGTTTAATACCGAAACAAATAACATTTATAATAAAAACCGAAAGTCAAATCTGTAAAACAGCGCGCCAGAACTCGCAATCACCGGAGAAACCTAAACTCCGCGATTTTGGCTATTTTTCCTTTGACTGAAACGGATAAATTGATTTCGACATCAGTTATAACCGTCGCCGGCAATCAATTTTAGTTAAAAAACCGTCGGAAATCTTTAATCGCGATTGTTGACCTCAATTCAAACCCAAATCAGCTGCCCTCTTATAAATACCCACTCCAACCTCCTGTAAACCTTTCGCTCAGAACCAAACTCTCTTTCCGAAGCTTTATCCCTTCCAAAGCACGTCGCCGGAGTTTCTTTGCACTCGCCGGAATATCGCCGGAATCACTGAACAGAAAACCGCAATTGTCTTCAGACGGTATAATTGTCTAAACCTCTCTGCTATCTCTTGATTTATAATTTAATTGTTCAAACCAATAATCGAAATTGTTAAAACAGTTCACTCAGCCGGAAATCGCAAATCAGAGCCGACGAAATCTTGCCGGAAATCTGAAGAGAACTCTCTGTTTGGTATACCATATTACTTAATCTTCACCTTTCTATTCTATTTTCAATCAATTATATGTTGTTAGTTGATTAAACAAAACAATCGGGTTTCACTGTTCTGTGTTCTTCACAGTGAAGAAGATGAAGTTGAACAAGTGTATTAGTATAATTATAATCAGATATTTAACCGGGTTAGACACACAGTCCAGCGGTGGACTGTGTGCAAATACAATACACACGTCCCGAGTTCGAATCACGCATGCTACCGACTTTCTGAAATAAAACCAACATTTTAAAAACCTATTCAGATCAATCCACAGAATGTATATAAGAGGAATATAACCCAGTAGTTAAGCAGATTAGACACACAGCCCAACTGGTTGGGCTGTGCGCACTCGAACCAAAGGTTCCGAGTTCGACTCCGGGTCTCTGCAACCGGTTCGGCCATATTAAATCATTTTTAATAAAAACTAAATAAGGTTAAAGTTAATTAGTATATATATATAACTAAAACAGAGAATATTTCGGGTTAGACACGTAGCTCAGTTGGTAGAGCTGCGTGCACACAACCGAAAGGTCCCGAGTTCGATCCCACGCACCGCATGGAATAAACACAGTCTGACCGGTCAGACCCGGTCAACTGTCAGAAAGTCAACCCATTTTTTTATTATTTTTATTTATTTATTTAATTGAAAAATTATTTAAAAATACTTAAAAATAAGATTTTAAAGTTAGAAAATTTTATTAAACTCACAAAAATAAATCTAAAAATCCCACTAAAGAGCACTAATTAAAAATATTAATCTCAAATAAAATTTACTTATTTATCGAATCATTTCGTTATTATTTAGGTTAGTTTTTCCCTTGTCGGTTGAATCATAAATTCGTGCGCATTCATCGTCATCAAAGAACGCACCCACTGTGTGTGAATCTCTACCAATTCCCCGTTTTAATCATGTTTTGGGGTGTATCATATGTCGTATAATTCTTTTATTTTATTTAAACACTTGTGCATACATCATATCCGTGATCAAATGTGTATCAATTGTTGTGTGAATTATATGTAGATTGGATTTATCATTTTCAGTGCACGCATTTCATTAGGCCCATCAGTTCCCCGTGGGATACGGGTTGAGCATCAGGAGCCTCATTAGATCGGCTCCGTTTGATTGAGCCTTGATCTCACATACATCATCATTCATGTCATATACTCATCCAAAGTGGTTTGTGATTGTTTATCTATATATGTTTGTTCACATGTGATTATTGCACGAATTTTCTTTATTAAATAAAACAAGAAATTAGTAAAGAAAAATGTTTTATCAAGGTTCACTCGCCAACTTTTGTTGACCCAAAATCTCCCCCGTTTTACACATGATACAGGTGATCCAGCTGAGACAGGAAACACTTAGGAAGGCCTAGAAGAATAAACATGTTTAGGCTTTGGAATAATTATGTAGTTTCATTTTCTTGTAATTGTACGAATTTTGTTTTGGATATTTAAGTTTGTAATTTGAATTTAATAAATATGAAACATCTTAGTAAACATCATGAGCTTTGGTGATAACCCAATTATGCCCCGACTTTTATTCCGCTGCGGGTCGGGGTGTGACAGATTGGTATCAGAGCTTGTGACTATAGGGATATAGGATAGGTTATTAGACCCTTAGAGCCTATACTATAGTTGATTAAATTTTAAATTGTTTATGCGTTACATACAAAATTCATGATGTTTATATGCTTTATGTTTATTTTCACACTCAATGTTATGCAAGCATGCTCACAAATACATGTTATTATGCAATGCTCATCATGAATCATATCCTCATAACATATCATATCCATGAGAGCACACACCTCATGATTCCCATGATTTTTGCAATGATTTTTGTATTTTTCAAATCACATCAAAGTGAGTTCTCATGACGGGCATGTAGTAACTGGAAGGGTACGAGTACCGGTAGTCGGAACGTCCTGTCTAGGATTGGCATTCGTATAAATCCAAAATAAAGGACCAGTTTGCCTACCTGGGGACTAACGATGAGAGTATGAAGGACCTATTAGGCCAAAGCATGCTATACCAAACGTCGTGTGAGCTAACCCCACTTTGAGTTATCATTGTGTCTACACCTGGACACCCTCCTACCATACATCTCGCAATCATATTTTACGATTTTCATTCGGGTGATGCGAGTGTTAATCCGCCGACACCAATGTGAATCCTACCAAGCCCAATAGTCATGGGGGCCCATACAGGCGATGGTATGGGGGACATTGGAGGCCCAAACATGATCAAACCCAAGACATCCTATGGATGTAGTTAAATTATTGTCAGTTATGTTATTTTTTCATTCTTTTTACGACACATGACACCTAGAAAATTCTTAAACTCACAATCTTCCTATGTATGTTCCTGTAGATGTCGGCTAGGCAACTACGTGGAGGTAGAAAGTCAGGAAGATCAAATGAACGCTTGGCCACGCAAATTGCTAAACAAATGGCCGCAGTGCTTCCTGACATCGTGATTCAAGTTCAACAAGCTCTCACCGCAAATCCCATTAACCCTCCCAATCAAGAAGACCAGAGCGTCGCCAACCCTCCTTCCAAAAAGTGCTCCTACAAACGCTTCAAATCTTGCGATCCCCAAAATATGAAGGGACCGAAGGTGTTACCGCCCTCCTTCACTGGTTTGAAGAAATGGAAAACACTTTCCTCAATTTCGATTGTCCCGAGGATCGCAAGGTACGTTATGCAACTGGAAGACTGTTTGGGTAGCCCTTACCTAGTGGAACACGGAAAAGGGTAAGCGAGGAGTTGAAGATGCCATGGCCTTAACATGGGAAGAGTTAAGGGAACTCATGACAAGACGCTTATGTCCAAGAAGCGAAATCAAAAAGCTGGAAGACGAATTCCACACACTGAAACAAAAGGAAGGAGATCACACTTCCTATAACAAGAGATTTCTCGAGCTGAACCAGATGATCCCCAACTTGTTCACCCCCTTGTACCGCTTAGTCGAACACTACATTCGAGGCCTCCTCTCGAAAATCCAAGATTCGGTTTTAAGCACTTCGCCTGCAACACTTGAAGCCGCAATGGAATTAGCTACAGAACTCACTGAGAATCGCATCAGAAACGGCAAATTCAAAGATGAGAAGAAGAAAGCACCCATTGAGGTCCCAACTACAAACCACCCCGTCTCCTCCTCGAAGTTTGCTGGTAAGAGGAAACGAAACAGCAAGAATTTTGCTGTCACTCAAACCAACCCTCCTATCACTGCTGCACCAATCACCCAAATTGCTCCTTCAGCTGCACCATTCAAAAAGCCATACACCGGCCCACACCCAAAATGCAACCGTTGTCAATACCATCACCCTCCCGAAAACCCCTGCCAACATTGCACAAGCTGTGGCCGTGCGGGCACACCATCCAAACCTGCCGTACTCTTCAACGAATGAACCGCAATCAACCTCCAACCCAAACCCACGATCAGATAGTGGGCCAAGCCCAACAACCCTTACTTCTACCACCCACACAACACGTAGCCCAACCTTACTACCAACCCAACTACCCCATGATGCAACCCATGCGAGCTTGTTTCAACTGTGGGGACCCAAACCACTTCAAGAACACATGTCCACGCCTAGTGAACATCATCCATGCCCAAGCTCACGCAAACCCGGTAAACCAGGCTAACCAAGCTCCTCCACCTGCCAGAGGAAGAGCTTTCAACATCAATGCCAACCAAGCTAGGGCTGACAACAACGTGGTCAATGGTACGTTTCTCATCAATGGTAGTTATGCATCCATATTATTTGATACTGGCACGGATAAGGGCTTTGTGTCCTTAGAATTTGAACCTAGCCTCAACCAACTTCGTGTTAATCAATCGAGTCTCTAACTGTGGAAGTTGCTGACGGAAAACCCGTTTCACTAGATTCTATAATACGCAATTGTACCCTCACCCTAAACGATCACGGTTTTCCAATTGACCTTATTCCTATGAAGTTGGGAAGTTTCGATGTTATAATTGGTATGGACTGGCTTAGCCAGCATCACGCTGAAGTGGTGTGCCACAAAAAGTTCATTCGCATTCCTCTCACAGACGGTCAGACACTACGTATTTTTGGGGAAACCCCTTCGAAAGGACTCAAATTAATGTCCTGTCTCCAAGCCCGAAGGTATCTCCGCAAAAACTATGTCGCATTCCTAACTCACGTCGTCAAAAAGGGAAACAAGGAAAGAAAACTTGAAGATATCCCAGTTGTGAAAGAATTCCCATAAGTCTTTCCCGACGACATTTCAGGACTTCCTCCTGTGAGAGAAGTCGAATTCCGCATCGATCTTGTGCCTGGCGCTACACCAGTCGCAAAATCTCCTTATAGGTTAGCCCCATCCGAAATGCAAGAGCTGGCCAGTCAACTGCAAGAGCTGACTGACAAAGGATTCATACGTCCTAGCTCCTCGCCTTGGGGTGCACCTGTTCTCTTTGTGAAGAAAAGATGGAACGTTTCGCATGTGCATTGATTATAGAGAACTCAACAAGTTAACGGTTAAAAATCGCTATCCACTACCTCGCATCGATGACCTCCTAGACCAACTTCAAGGCGCCACCTGCTTTTCAAAAATCGTCCTTCGTTCTGGGTATCATCAGCTCAGAGTGCACGAAGAAGATATCCCAAAAACCGCTTTCCGGACTCGTTATGGTCATTACGAGTTCGTGGTCATGCCTTTCGGTTTAACCAACGCCCCCGCTGTCTTCATGGATCTAATGAATAGGGTATGCAAACCCTACCTCGACCGTTTCGTCATAGTCTTCATCGACGACATCCTTATCTACTCCAAGTCTAAATCCGATCATGAACGACACCTTCGACTCATCCTTACACTCTTAAGGACTGAAAAGCTCTACGCTAAGTTCTCAAAATGCGAATTCTGGTTAGGAGAAGTACAATTCCTTGGACATGTTGTCAATGACAAGGGAATTCATGTCGATCCTTCAAAAATCAAGGCAGTGCAGGAATGGCAAGCGCCACGTACCCCTACCGAAGTAAGGTCATTTCTTGGTTTGGCTGGTTACTATCGCCGCTTCATTGCCAATTTTTCCCGTATTGCTGTACCACTCACGGCCTTGACTCATAAAGGAAAACCCTTCATATGGGGACCTAAACAAGAGGAGGCTTTCCAAACTTTAAAGCAAAAACTCTGTGACGCACCTATCCTCACACTCCCTGAAGGTTGCGATGACTTTGTAGTATATTGCGACGCATCAGGGCAAGGGCTAGGCTGTGTATTAATGCAAAGAGGAAAAGTGATAGCCTATGCTTCTAGGCAACTCAAAGTTCATGAGAAGAATTACACCACCCACGACCTGGAACTTGGAGCCGTTGTGTTCGCTCTCAAGATATGGAGACATTACCTCTATGGTACCATGTGTGAAATATACACTGACCACAAAAGTCTCCAACATATCTTCAACCAGAAAGAGTTGAATATGAGGCAACGAAGATGGGTCGAACTTCTCAACGACTACGACTGTGAAATTCGGTATCATCCTGGCAAGCCAAACGTGGTGGCTGATGCGCTCAGTCGAAAAGGCTATGCGAACTCCATTCGTCTTCTATGTTCGCAAATCATAACCGACATCAAAGATCGAATCCAGGCAGCTCAACATGTTTCTGTAACAGAAAATGATGTACGCAATGAGCTGTCATGCGGAGCTGAACTCAAAATCGAAACCAAATCCGACGGTATTCTATACTATTTAAATCGCATATGGATTCCTGATCGCGATAACCTTCGTGATTTCCTCATGAATGAGGCGCACAAAACACGATACTCTGTACACCCAGGAGCCGACAAGATGTATCAAGACCTACGATACACCTACTGGTGGCCTGGCATGAAAAAGGATATCACTGTTTTTGTTTCCAAGTGCCTTACCTGTTCCAAAGTAAAAGCTGAACATCAAAGACCTTCAGGACTTCTAGTCCAACCCGAAATACCTGTATGGAAGTGGGAAAACATAACCATGGATTTCATTACCGGGTTACCTCGCACCTCCAGTGGGTATGACACCATATGGGTAATAATCGATCGTCTTACAAAGTCATCTCACTTCATCCCGATCCGCGAGGACTTCAAGAACGAGAAGTTAGCTCGTATCTACATCAGCGAGATCGTAAGCCGTCATGGTGTACCATTAAGCATCATTTCAGACCGTGATGGTCGTTTCACTTCACGAACATGGCGAGCCATACAAACCGCCTTGGGTACACGATTAGACCTCAGTACCGCTTTTCATCCTCAAACTGATGGTCAATCTGAACGCACCATCCAAACCCTTGAAGACATGCTGCGAGCATGTGTCATAGACTTCAAAGGGAACTGGGACGCTCACCTACCATTAGTGGAATTTTCGTACAACAATAGCTATCATTCAAGTATCGGCATGGCTCCTTTCGAAGCTTTATATGGTCGTAAGTGCCGATCTCCAGTATGTTGGCACGAAATTGGGGAAGCGCAAATCACCGGTCCAGAATTAATTCAAGAAACAACCGACAAGGTCCTTCAAATTCGAAACAATCTTCTAGCGGCTCAAAGTCGTCAAAAGAGTTATGCAGACAAACGACGAAAGCCCTTGGAGTTTGACATTGGTGATCAAGTACTTTTAGAAGTATCACCGTGGAAGGGAGTGGTTCGTTTTGGCCAGAAGGGCAAGCTAGCACCACGTTACGTAGGACCTTTTAAGATACTCGAAAGAGTAGGTTCTGTAGCATACAAGCTTGACCTACCAGAAGAGCTCAACAGAATTCATCCCACATTCCACGTATCAAACTTGAAAAAGTGCCTTGCCGATGAAACCTCCATATTCCGCTAGAAGACATTCAAGTCGATGAATCGATGCACTTCGTTGAAAGACCGGTAGAAATCATGGACTTCGGAGAGAAGCGTTTAAGGCGAAGTCGTATTCCAATTGTCAGGGTACGTTGGGAGTCAAAACGAGGACCCGAGTTTACTTGGGAATATGAAGACTCAATGCGCGAAAAATACCCGCATCTTTTTCCAGTTACCACTACTACTTAAATTTCGGGATGAAATTTCTAAAAGTAGGGGATATTGTAACATTCGTCGAAAAACGGGTTTTAAAACCCGCTTCGTTTAATAATCAAATATTCGGTTAAATGTTCGTTGCGTATTTGTTGTGCCGGTTAGTTTAAATGATATCAAATTAATAAAATATGTTCGCATTTAAAACCAAAATTTATAAATAATAATGATAAGTAAATCAATGAATAAGAAAAAATATAATAAAACGGATAAGGGTAGCCGGGTCTCGAACCCGGGTCTCTCCGCAAACATACACACCCACCACACCACTCCGCCACACACTTCTTTTGTATTTAATACCGAAACAAATAACATTTATAATAAAAACCGAAAGTCAAATCTGTAAAACAGCGCGCCAGAACTCGCAATCACCGGAGAAACCTAAACTCCGCGATTTTGGCTATTTTTCCTTTGACTGAAACGGATAAACTGATTTCGACATCAGTTATAACCATCGCCGGCAATCAATTTTAGTTAAAAACCGTCGGAAATCTTTAATCACGATTGTTGACCTCAATTCAAACCCAAATCAGCTGCCCTCTTATAAATACCCACTCCAACCTCCTGTAAACCTTTCGCTCAGAACCAAACTCTCTTTCCGAAGCTTTATCCCTTCCAAATCACGTCGCCGGAGTTTCTTTGCACTCGCCGGAATATCGCGAGAATCACTGAACAGAAAACCGCAGTTGTCTTCAGACGGTATAATTGTCTAAACCTCTCTGCTATCTCTTGATTTATAATTTAATTGTTCAAACCAATAATCGAAACTGTTAAAACAGTTCCTCAGCCGGAAATCGCAAATCAGAGCCGACGAAATCTTGCCGAAAATCTAAAGAGAACTCTCTGTTTGGTACACCATATTACTTAATCTTCACCTTTCTATTCTATTTTCAATCAATTATAAGTTGTTAGTTGATTAAACAAAACAATCGGGTTTCACTGTTCTGTGTTCTTCACAGTGAAGAAGATGAAGTTGAACAAGTGTATTAGTATAATTAAAATCAGATATTTAACCAGGTTAGACACACAGTCCAGCGGTGGACTGTGTGCAAATACAATACACACGTCCCGAGTTCAAATCACGCATGCTACCGACTTTCTGAAATAAAACCAACATTTTAAAAACCTATTCAGATCAATCCACAGAATGTATATAAGAGGAATATAACCCAGTAGTTAAGCAGATTAGACACACAGCCCAACTGGTTGGGCTGTGCGCACTCGAACCGAAGGTTCCGAGTTCGACTCCGGGTCTCTGCAACCGGTTCGGCCATATTAAATCATTTTTAATAAAAACTAAATAAGGTTAAAGTTAATTAGTATATATATATAACTAAAACAGAGAATATTTCGGGTTAGACACGTAGCTCAGTTGGTAGAGCTGCGTGCACACAAACGAAAGGTCCCGAGTTCGATCCCACGCACCGCATGGAATAAACACAGTTTGACCGGTCAGACCCGGTCAACTGTCAGAAAGTCAACCCATTTTTTTAGTATTTTTATTTATTTATTTAATTGAAAATTTATTTAAAAATACTTAACAATAAGATTTTAAAGTTAGAAAATTTCATTAAACTCACAAAAATAAATCTAAAAATCCCACTAAAGAGCACTAATTAAAAATATTAATCTCAAATAAAATTTACTTATTTATCGAATCATTTCGTTATTATTTAGGTTAGTTTTTCCCTCGTCGGTTGAATCATAAATTCGTGCGCATTCATCGTCATCAAAGAACGCACCCACTGTGAGTGAATCTCTACCAATTCCCCGTTTTAATCACGTTTTGGGGTGTATCATGTGTCGTATAATTCTTTTATTTTATATAAACACTTGTGCATACATCATATCCGTGATCAAATGTGTATCAAATGTGTATCAATTGTTGTGTGAATTATATGTAGATTGGATTTATCATTTTCAGTGTACGCATTTCATTAGGCCCATCAGTTCCCCGTGGGATACGGGTTGAGCATCAGGAGCCTCATTAGATCGGCTCCGTTTGATTGAGCCTTGATCTCACATACATCATCATTCATGTCATATACTCATCCAAAGTGGTTTGTGATTGTTTATCTATCATGTGATTATTGCACGAATTTTCTTTATTAAATAAAACAAGAAATTAGTAAAGAAAAATGTTTTATCAAGGTTCACTTACCAACTTTTGTTGACCCAAAATCTCCCCCGTTTTACACATGATACAAGTGATCCAGCTGAGACAGGAAACACTTAGGAAGGCCTAGAAGAATAAACAAGTTTAGGCTTTGGAATAATTATGTAGTTTCATTTTCTTGTAATTGTACGAATTTTGTTTTGGATATTTAAGTTTGTAATTTGAATTTAATAAATATGAAACATCTTAGTAAACATCATGAGCTTTGGTGATAACCCAATTATGCCCCGACTTTTATTCCGCTGCGGGTCGGGGTGTGACACCAACAATCTCCCCCTGGAACAGATGATGCCAAAAATACCTTTTATTCTTGGTCTTTATTTCTCAGCAGAAGATCTCTGATTTGGCATTTAAATTGCAGTTCGAACTTCAGAGATTCCTCATCATCATCATCCTTTTCCAGCACAAGATCTAGGAGTTCTTGGAGGTCTTCTACACACAGCTCATATGCACCCTCCATATTCATCTTGGTAGTTGTGCATCAGACTTGAGCAGAGTCAATTCGTAGGAGTTTTTATCAACTTTCCACTTTAGAATTTTTTGGGTCTGATGGCTTTCTGGGATGGAATGTTATTGTTGAGGTTGGAAGAATTGTTTGTTGAGCCATAAGAGACAGATGTTCTGCAAGCTTTTGATTGGCCTCATCAGTATGGAAGTTGATCATGTTCCGGATCCCTTCCTTTATGTGCTCATACACTCTTTTGTCTTCTTCTGCCATTTCCTTTTGCCTCTTTCTTTGGTTTAAGGCCAAAATAGATATAGCAGATGTTTCAGATGGTTTTGTAGAGTGTTGAGACTGTTGAGCTGTATTCTCTGCTGGATGCTCTAGCTTCTTAGGCAATGATGGATCAGTTTTTCTTCTCTTTTCAAGTGATCTATATGTATCAATTACCTTACCTCTGTCCACCTCATGATTTGGTTCTTCGACCCATAATTAGCAGCAATCAGTTCTTCCTTCATTCTTCTTAACTTTAAGTTCTTTTCAGGCAATTTCTTGTATTTGTTCTAGTCTGGAGGAGTTGGCTTTTTGAGAGGATCCTTCAACATTTATTGCTTTCTTTGTATTTCCTATTCCAACTCTCTCACAGACCAGTCTTTGAATTGTACCCTTGTAGCCTTATACAACTTGGTTTCCATGATGTGCTTGATGTAGTCTTCTTTAAGGCTTTTGTCTTCTCTCTCTAACAGAAATTTGCTCAGATCTCTTGAATAATCTTCTATTCTTCTAACTTTGCTCAAGAGATATTGCCAGTAATTTTGAATTTCTCTATCAGACTTTCCCTGGGTATCCCTTCTTGTGATATCCTCAGCTTGTTTGACTTTAAGCTGCTTGTATTCTTCTAAATTTCTAGGCTTGGGATAACATTTCAGGGATGGAAATTCCCTTTTATCTGGATCTTCTTCTGCAAAGAAGGATTTGATTTGAGAGCTTGTAATTCCAGAATAAATTGAGCACCAAGTGGCTTTATAGACATTTGAGAAGAAGTAGATTTGACAACTGCTGTGGTGGACACAGGTTTTGAAGACACATGTATAGGAGAAGGTATGACCTTGTCATCAAATACAACATTTGTGGTTTTACTCCTTTTGAAGCTATGATTTGGTGATTGTGGTTGTGAAATATTTGTGGATGTGAGTAGAGATGTGGTGGAAGTGGAAATTATGACCATAGCAGTGGTTGGATTAACATTTGTTCTAACCTTTGCTGTGTCAACAGATGTTGACACGACAAGTGTTGTAACATCTGTTGAGATTGGTGTATCAACTGCTATTGAAGAAATAGGTGTAAGTGTTTTTTAGGGAACAGAGGATATGGTTGGGATAACAACTGTCTTAGAAGGGATGGATGTTGATGTTGATTGCCTTTTTTTCTAACAGGAGGCATCTTCTTTGTTGAGGGCCCAACATTTTCCTTTTCTTTTTGTAGGGTTATCTTTTTCTCCACCAAAGCTCTGATCTCAACAATTACCCTTTTGTTTGTATTCTCCTTTTCCCTTGCAAAGATGTTTGTTGTTTCATCAATCTTTTTGGAGCCATCTGGCTTAGGGATAACCACTGTTGGATGTGCATCTTTGTCATTTAGCTTTAGCACTTCTTTCTTTAAAGGTATCTCCCCCTTTTTGGCATTATCAGTGTTTACCAAGATTACTGTAGGAGGAGAAGTGTAACACCAAATCACGTAAATCAACAAGCGGCGGAAACACTTGGGGAGTCACATTACAAATTGTTACATAACACAGAGTATTTGAAATTATGTTTTATTGAATATTGTCACGATTACATTGTCCTCGGAATTTAAAATAAACAAAACAAGTATATTATTTGTCTTTCTAGTTTTAAGACACTAAAGTACGCGTCCGTCCTAGGTGAAGTATGCAGCAACAATCGTCATGAAACTAATCCTGAGACATAAATGAAAACGAGGTAAGCATAAAAATGCCGGCTAGAACATAGGTTTTGTGAGTGTCAAATTCATGGCTTTATAACTATATTGCAATACCTCGTCCAACTTCGAGAGTCGACGAATATAAATCTTAAATCAAAAAGTGTTTGATATTGCAATATAATATATCAACTTTACTACTTAATATAAGTAAATCAAAACCTTGTAGCCATGAATCTTGACTGAAAACATTTGTTTCGTAAATCCGAGTAGTAAATCGTCTTGAAAGAAACCTTGTATGGTTTATATCTTTAAATAAAAATTGTTGTGTAACCTTGTTCAAAAGTAACCATTCGACCATTATTTGTGTCATAAACCAATTGTTCATTGTCCTTGTCATAAACCTTTGTTCATTGTACTTGTCATAAACCGTTGTTCATTGTCCTTGTTTCTAACTGTGAAAACTTTTGGTCTTTCTTTAATGAATACATTCAAGCCTTTGTTGACTGACTATACCCCAAGGGTATCTTTAATAGATCCTAAAAGATCTCTTTAACAAGACTAACAAATCAACGAATGATTTGTTAATGATAAACAGTTTTTGTCATTCCCCAAACTACCCACCAAATCCAATGAATAGCCTAGCAACGGGATTGTCAATCCTATGGTACCATAACTTACTACTGGGCGACATAACAATGTTAATGAATTTCATTCGTATCATGGATACGCACAACAAGTTGTATCACATTATTGAAATCATATTGTTATATAAACCATAGTATTTAAACATTGAAAACAACTTAGCACATATGAATCACTCCAAAACATTTGCAAAACATAAAAGAGGGGAGCAATGTACTCGCCTGGGATTGCAAATAAGTCTTGTATGAGTGTGTGAACAAAGCCCAAAGATCAAGGAATCAAGTGTATCCTAATGAGTCGGATAACATGTAAATAAGTCGGGACGATAAACGGGAGATCGGATAGAATGAAGTCTTACAAACCAATCGAGTGTTGGAACTCATATGATATGGTTTAATAAGCTTAAGATTCTGATTTGGAATGAATCCTAAGTGCTTTTGACCCGTTATGACTCGTTAAGGTAGTTTAAGCCACTTTAACGTGTCATTCGCGTAACTACGCGTTCGGATGGTTAGATATGTGTTATGATAAGTCCTAATTGTCAAAACATGTTTAATATTGTTGTTACATCAGGTTACATGTCAAAATTTAGGTTACATATGCTTTAGATTGATTTATTCTCAAAAAGGGCATTTTGGTCATTATTAAGGAATATAACAACTAATTATCATATCACTAACCAAAAGACATGACCATAAGGTATAATCCTCAGAGGGTTATTCCCTATACAACTATTGTCACTAATATGTGTTTGGTCGGATCCTAAGATCGACCAAACGGGTCGGGTTTGAAAGTCAAAGCGGTGGTCAAGACCGCTCGACTTACAACCCTAACTAAGCACTAAACTAAAAGTGACGAGTTAGACATGTCAAACATGTCTAACTTAAGTTATAAAAATGTTTTGGTATCAAAAGAAAGTGTTTTGATACCCGAAAATAGTTCCGTCCTATAATGCGCATTTACGCATTATTGACCAAAACTTTGACTCGTCACTACAACTAGCAAACGTGGAATCAGTAGGCATGATCACTATGGATCATAATCATCATGATTACGATCACGTTGCAGAGTCCAATTGGACTTTGTCTTAACCAACTAATGGTCAAAGATAAAGTCAAACATTGTTTGACTTTTAGCTTGAATACTAAAATAAATAAAAAAAGACAAGGATGGAGCACTTACTTTTGTTGAAGAACACTCAAGAGCTCCAAGAAGACAAGAAAACTCAGGTAGGAGGCCTCCAACAAGGTGGTAGCCTCCACTTAGAGTGTTTGAGATAAGAAGAGATGAATGAGCAAGTGAAAATGGCAAAATCACTTGCTATTTATTGTAATTTGAAGGCCCTAGGATCATTACACATGTCCTATGTGTTGGCATGATCTCATAGAGGTCCTAACAAGTGTCAATTGTAGGTGAAATGGTGGCAAAATTGATTTGCTTGGTGTCCAAGGAGTAAACAAGAAGCTGCCACCTAGTTGCAACAACTCTGATGAGCTGGAGACCCTTTACGAACCATATGGGTTTAGGCCTTACAGTTCGTAAGGCCCTTGCAGGGGCTGAACTTTTCAAATTTGGTAGAAATGGCCCCTGAACTTGTTTTTGACGCGTTTTGGCACTTTTAACACCCGTTAACCCCATTTTCAAGCTTTATAAGGACAAAAAAACATAGGGAACTTGTGATGTGCTAAAAAATGTTCCGGATGTCGGTTCGTTTGGTCGTACGGTGGTGGTTTTTGGTTAATTACGACGAGAATCGTAACGAACGCGTGCATGACCGTAAATGCGTAACGAAAGGTATTTTTGCATTCCAATCATTAAAATACAAGATTTTAATGGTTATAAAAAATTTTGGATGTGCACACTTGTCCCGGATTAAGAAATACGCGTAACGGCATAGTTTCCAAATTTGCAAAATAGCCCCTGAAGTTGCATAAGCATGTTTTTGCGATACCGAAGCCCTCGAAACTTATTTCTAAGCTAGGTTAAGGGTATTTAGGGTACGCTAAGCTTATGACCTTGTTCTGGAGTGTGCATTGCTACAAGAATCGGCAGACTTTCGTAGTTTGTCATAAATAGTCCCTGTGATCGAATAAGCTTATTTTTGACATACCAAACCCTTCAAAACTTATTTCTAAGTTATGTAGAGGATATTTAGGGTATGTTTAGCTTATGTAACTATTCCAGAATATACGTTTCGTTAAACTGATTACGTTTGTGTAGCAATTTACGTATATCTTCCAGTAAAAGCTTTGATGTGTCGAAATTGTACATGGACTAAAATGTATGAATGTCACATGTAAATTTACAATTCTCGGGAATGAAACACAAGATTTCATCTGGTTCGGAATTGTATGTTAGTGGAAATGGCTCAGATGTCACAAGAAGTACTAGTGGTTGCAGGAGATGAGCCTTTACTTGCCTTGGTATCTGCAGTTATATCCATATACTTGGCATCAACCATGTTTCTAAGTTCTTGCATCTGATGTTTGTGTTGAAGTTCAGCAAGATACTTTTGTTGTTGAAACAGAGGGTCTACAGCTTTTATGAGGTCATCAGTGGATAGGACAGAGGGTTGGCTCTTTGTAGCAATTAACTGTTTCAACAAATCCTTGATTTCATCAACAGAGCTTTCTATTTTGGTAACTTCCTCCGATCAAATCCTGATATTTTAGATCATCACCTAATTTAATAGGATCATCTGAACTCCTACCAGAAAAGGTATTTTATCTATTTTATCATAAACAAGATTCTCAACTCCTGTTTCAAACATAGATGCCCCTTTTACGTGGTACTGGAGACTTCCCACTGGATCAGAGGTTACCTTGGTAGCCTCAACAGTGGTTGCCTTCAAAAGAGTCTTATATATGTAACCACTGTCCAATTGAAAACTTGGTAGTTTAGCAATTTTAGTAGCTGCTCTTGTTGAACTATCACCAAGGGCTACATGTAACCCAAGGGATGTATCCTCTTCAAATGTTGATGGGCTAGCAATGAGCATAGAATCAGACCCAGTCACTTATTGGAGTATATTCTCATTGATAGGTTGTTGAGAAGAACTGGTTAATGTCTGTTCTAGGTCAATTGCATTCAGCAAAGGCAAGATTGTTGGTGGTAGTGATTTTGTTGGTGATGGTTGTGGTGCAGGAAAAGACATTGCCCTGGGAGAGGGGCTGTGGAAGATGGAACCAAGTGGATCCAGAGCTTCATAATTTGGTGTCCCTTTGTTTACAACCTTTTCCTTTTGTGAGGAAGAAGGAGGAGTTTCAAAGCTGGGTTGAGATCCTAACATCTACTGTGAAGGAGTAGCAGCAGTGTTTTCAAGTGATTTTTATGATATCACTTGGTTAACCTCTGGGATCTCATCTTCTACAGGACCCTTTTTGGGTTTGGTGGGTTTTCTGGATGTTTTCTTTGGTTTCTATTTGGTTATTGCTGGTGTGGGTTTCAAGGCAGTGGTTACAAAGCCTTGATCACCAGGAGCAGTGGGCTCAGTAGTAGGAGGATGAGATTGAACATTTTGTTCTTGTAAAACTTGCTCAGCCTCCTCTACTTTTGTTTTGGAAACTTCTTGATTTGTTACTCTTGTAAAAGTTTCATGAGTTAGGCCGCTTGGATTTGTAACAGCGCCTTGTTTAACATCAACATCAGGTAACTGATTTTGAAGATAAACACTCATGAATCACGGATGAATTAAAAAAGCTTTCCTTTTAACAATGTTATTAAAATTTGCCACAATATCATTGAACAGCGTTTGAGAAAAATTGAAATCTGATCCAGTTAAAATAGCATAACCCAGAACTGGATGTTCAATGGTATTTCATTAAAAGATGTGGTCTTAGCTGAGAGACATGTTCACATAGTGTGGAAGAAAAATTTCATTCAGCAGGAAAATTAGGTTTATAGATGGTCATACCTTTAAGTTGCCCAATGTAACCTCTTTCCTCAAATTCGGCATGCATCTCATTCGTGGAGAATGACACAGGATGTGCCATATCATTCAGTTCAAAAACTTGGGAAATTGATTGAGGGCTAATTTGCATTAGTGTTTTGCCCACTTTTGATGTGGTAGCCTTTGACAGTGTGTTGACACTATCAAGGATACACTTTGACAGTGGATAGACATTTCTAAACGATTAGTGTTTTGATGCTAACAGTGGTTTGAAACAGACTTTAAAGATTTATTGAAAAAATTCAATTTTAAACTATTTTTAAGGTGGAGGTTTTGATTTTCTGAAAACATTTTTATGCTATTTACACATGGATCACCAGAAAAACTGTTTTTAATCCTTGTTTAGCATTCCAATCCTAGAGATCAAGCTTTCAAAAGTAGATGTATCCAATGCTTTTGTTAGCACATCTGCTAGTGATCCTTGGTATGGACATGTTGTAAAGAAATCAAACCTTTTTCATAGCAATCCCTCACAAAGTGATGTCTGATGTCAATGTGTTTTGTTGTGGAATGAGAAATTGGTTTTTTGATGATATTTTCTGCTGCTTGACTGTCAATTTTAAGAGGAGTCTTTAAAAAAGTGATACCAAAATCCAAGAGTTGATTTTGAAGCCAAAGGATTTGTGCAGTGCAACTTGCAGCAATAATATATTATGCCTTAGCAGTGGATGTGGAAACTGCAACTTGCTTTTTACTTTGCCAAGACACTAGGCAATCACCTAGGAATTGGACACCTCCTGATGTGGACTTCCTTGTAGTTTTGCATCCAGCAAAGTCACTATCTGAGTAACCTAAAAGCTTAATGTTTCCACTAGCAGGATACCAGATACCAAGTGTGGGAGCACCTTTTATGTGCCTGAATATCCTTTTGACAACAATAAGATCAGACTTTCTAGGATGTGACTGGGATCTAGCACTGTTAGTAATAATGTCTATGTCTTAGCCTTGGATCGAGTCTGCTTGTTTTGGACTAGATTATGTCAAAATATAGGGTTATTTATGTAACTAGTGAACAAGTTCGCCCGGAATCACAATGTAAGATCAAGTTCGGCCGAACTTGATCAAGACAAGTTCGCCCGAACTTGGTCTCCTCCCAGCGAACTTGTTACACTATAAATAGGTGCCTTGATGTTTTCATTTGTATCTTCTGCAAATTTGTCACTTGTACGGCGAAGCTCTGCCCGATCAGGATTTGACATGTATTGAACATTTATGATCAATAAACAATGATTAAACAGTAAATCTTGCATATTCGATTAACACGTCATATAAATTCCGCATATACGAACGTTAGATACCAATTTAGGTTCCTATGCTAGTGATGGAGCGATCTAACAAGTGGTATCAGAGCCTGGATAGCTGAATTGGTGAAATCATAGCAAGATCTACTCTTATTCTACCTTTTTCTACCATTTTTTCTTCATTTTTCCAAGAAAACAATGAATTCACGGATAAAAGTTGCTAATTTTTTAGTATGTCATTTAAAATATACTTGTGGTAAACCCCTGAGAGTTTGGACATCAAATTTACACGAATTGATATCAAAAAGTTGAAAAAACCATGTTTGGAAAACTGATTTTGGTCGAACTTATGATCAAGTTCGCCCGACATGATTAAAATTTCATTGATTTTAATCAAGTTCGCCCGAACTTGATTGATATTTCAAGAGTTTTTGAGAAGTCTGCTCGAACTTGTGCATTTTTCAACTAAATTTACATCAAGTTCGCCCGAACTTGATTAAATTTGTTGAATTTTTCCTACAAGTTCGCCCGAACTTGTTCGTCTTTCTTGAAAATCTTATAAGTTCGCCCGAACTTCACTAGGGTGAAACTTTCATAATTGTAAAACACAAGTTCACACAAGTTCGCCCGAACTAGTGTAAAAACAAAATCTGATTTTCCCAAACTACAAGTTCGCCCGAACTTGTCAGTGTACTGATTATTTTTCGAAGTTTGTGAACGTGTGTTTTCAGTAAAATTTGTCAATATTTCAAAATGGAAGATCTTCACAGTGCATTCATGACTGCTTCAGCATCAAACACACAAATGGTGAATCAAGTGAACATCGACAACAAGATGGGCACGTCTGTAAAGCCTCCAAAACTCATGTGTATGGACGAATATGAGGGATGGAAAGAGAAGTTTATGAATTGGGTCCAAGCTACTTATTTCCACACTGGGTGGCAATAGAGACTGGTTATACATGGCCCAGAGATGAGAATGATAAAATTATCAACATCAGCAAGTTCTCTACGTTACAGAAAGATGCTTACGTTGCCGAGAAGAAAATGATAAGCTTGATCCAACAGTCGGTGAAAGAAGATATTTTGGTGCTTCTACCGGAATTCAAGATTGCACAAGAGCTATGGAAATCCTTGAAGAACAAATACCAGGGAAGTGCAGAAATGGTCAAAAGCAAGAAAGCACTAATCATGAAAGAATTTGACATATTTACGATGATTAAACGGGAAGCGATGAAATAGATGATCGAAAGGTTTTGTCATCGGAAAGTGATCATGAGGAGACACGGGCTTGAGAAAACAGAAGAAGAATACATTGATAAGCTAGCTGACGCTTTACCTCAGGGAGAGTGGACTACTTATCTTATCGTGCTCAAAGAAAGTCCGAATTGGGAGTTCTTCAAACTGGAAGGGCACGAGATGGAGTTGATAAAGATAGCAAAATCAAAGAATTCAAATGTTGCTCAAGATGTAGGGCTTTACTATAAGACCGGAGCTCAAGAGAATATCACTATCCCGAAGATCCAAACCGCATTCAGTGCGAATCTGAATTCCTCGAATTCTTCGCCACAGAGTCAAACTCAATCATATCGGAAATATGATCAGAGTCCTCAGAATTCTTCGTATTCAAGCACGGGTTTAAATTTTTCATATCAGAATCAAGCAAATCATAATAATCAATCAAATTCTGATCCAAATGTGTTCAAATGCAACATTGCTGTCAACTTGAATAATGTCATTTCTGAACAAGTTGCCAAACAACATATGTCACTTCTCGCCACAGTGTTAGAAACGTATGAAAGTTTGGTGGCTGGAAAGATTGGTAATCCGGAGATGACCGCCAAAGACTATGATCGAGTAGATGAAGAAGAGCTTGAGCTAATGGATATAAAGTGGTCTTTAGCATCAGTCATTCGGAGGGTTACTAAGTTTGTTGCATTAATTGGCAGAGACATCGGGAATTCTAGCAACAAATTGGGATTCGACAAAATGAAGGTTACTTGCTTCAGATGCCGACAGAAAGGGCACTTCAAAAGAGAATGCAAGAATCCTGAAGTGAGTGGCAACCAAAGTCCATTTGGAGGTGGCAGTGATTATTACAAGAAGTCGCTACAATACAAGCCTTTCCCAAAGAAGACTCAAGTCAAAATCCAAGAGAAACCATCCAATACTACAGAAAAGGAAATGGTTGCTTCTAATGAAGATGACGGTTTTGATTGGAATTCTTATATTGGCAAAAAGACCGGAGTTGCTTTAATGGCTGAGATTGTAGAAGACACATTTGTTGAGGATGCAGCCATAGAAAGCACAATGCTAGAAGAATACTTACAACAAGCTGAAGAGGAGGAGATTTATCATCACACAAAGATGCAGAGTGTTCTTTCTCCTAACATGTCTACTAGTTTTGAAGGTTATTTTGGTGATACAACATCTTCAGAGAATGTTGATGAGGAGAAACCTGTGATTGAAGAAGTTATCAACGTGAACAAATAGATGAATGAAGAAAACCTCACGAAGATTGCCAACAAAGCTATGATGGCTAATCTGACAAAGATTGGTCCAAAGGTAAAAGTTGTAGAAAAGGAAGTTGTCAAAGTGCAAATCGTTGAGGTTGAGAAACCTTGTGCGAAATGTACTGAATCATGTGTTCAATGTGCTGAAAAGAGCCAAATCATAGCTGAACTCAATGTGCATAATAACAATTTCAAATATGATTATCGCACAATGGAAGAGGCATATGACAAAATGAAAGATGATTATGGCAGGCTTGATGGAAATAACATTGAACAAGATGATACAATTAGAATGTTAAAAGCCACTTTAATGGAAAAACAAAAGGCTATTAATGTTTACATAAACAACATCGCTGAAGTAAAAGAAGAACTTCAGGACATGAAAATCAAAACTGAAAAAGTAAGACAACTTCTTAAGAGCTATACCACAAATGCATATGTCATCGATCATATTCTCCAACGATCTCGTCGGAAGAAAATGTTCAGAAAACCAAAGGTAAGAAACGTGGAGACTATACCAATGTTCCACCACCCCTATGCAAAAAGTGTTGTCGCAAAAAGTCTGAGGGATGGAAAAGTCTCTCAACATTGAACTTTTAACTAAAAAGAAAAATGAGCTGCCTGAGAACATTGATATAACCTACACAAGTGATGATGGCGAAGCGGTGGTTAAGAATGTTGTTGAAAATGTTTTGAATGATTATGATGATGGCAGCTTTAAGAGCGCCAACTCGAGTTAGAATAATTATGATTCATAATCTGAAGATGACGATACATCATCGGAAGATAGCTTAAGTGATGATCCTAACATTGTCAAGTACAAAGTAAATGTTGGGATTGAACCCTACAAAGAACAGATGATAGAAGCCAAAAACAGGTCTGCTCTATATGATTCAGAATAAACATATTTTAGATTACACTCCTTCTAAAGACCAGCTTCCAAACCACTGATAGTTCTAACAACAGCCTTATGCCAAAGTTCTGCCAGTTATAAAGTCTGTTGATTCACCAAACCACTGATGGGTCAAAGGTCTGCTTTTAAGTCAAAGGTCTGCTGGAAGTCAAAGGTCTGATCGTCCTTTGAAGAACATCTGCCAATGCCTTCATCAGAGTTTATGTCTATCAGCGGTTAGGGTCATCAGTGCTTTACAAACAGAGTTTAGGTTAGGCAGTGGTTAGAGTTTGTTAGTATTGTTAGATGTCATTGTCAAAATGATGTCAGCATAAACTAACAGTGGTTAGGTTGGTACTATAAATAGACAGTGCCTGTACTGTTCTATATAGCTTTACACATCTTCACTTTATTGTACATCCTTTTGTGTGTGTAAGCTCGGTCTGAGGGGGAGTTTAGTGATTCATACATGTAAGTTATCTTGTAATCATTTCTATCTTATGAGTAATGAAAAACAGGTTATGATGAAAACTATTCTCTCGTTGATTATGTTACAAAGTTTAACTGTTCTTCCGCTGCAAAATCCTTCATGATTTATCATTTTAATATCAAATTTGTTAAAACAATGCAATAGTCCAAACTCAGATCCTAACAATTGGTATCAAAGCTTGGTCAGTCAAATTGATCTAATCGTCAATTTGACCTAAAATGATCAGCTAGATTTCATGATATTGTGTTATTCTTGATTGTCAAAAACAGAGTTGAGATTGTGTAGAAATTCACGATTCATGTAGTTTTTACTGTGTTGGAGTCTACGTTGTTTCTAGTTTATTGTGTTGGAATCTACGTTGTTTCAGGATTAGTTGATGAAGAGGATCCATATCAGTCTCATAACAATGACTGAGATGAGCTCTTAATTCATAAATTTATCAAAGCTTGGTCAGTCAAATTGATCTAATCGTCAATTTGACCTAAAATGATCAGCTAGATTTCATGATATTGTGTTATTCTTGATTGTCAAAAACAGAGTTGAGATTGTGTAGAAATTCACGATTCATGTAGTTTTTACTGTGTTGGAGTCTACGTTGTTTCTAGTTTATTGTGTTGGAATCTACGTTGTTTTCAGGATTAGTTGATGAAGAGGATCCATATCAGTCTCATAACAATGACTGAGATGAGCTCTTAATTCATAAATTTATCAAAGCTTGGTCAGTCAATTGATCTAATCGTCAATTTGACCTAAAATGATCAGCTAGATTTCATGATATTGTGTTATTCTTGATTGTCAAAAACAGAGTTGAGATTGTGTAGAAATTCACGATTCATGTAGTTTTTACTGTGTTGGAGTCTACGTTGTTTCTAGTTTATTGTGTTGGAATCTACGTTGTTTTCAGGATTAGTTGATGAAGAGGATCCATATCAGTCTCATAACAATGACTGAGATGAGCTCTTAATTCATAAATTTATCAAAGCTTGGTCAGTCAAATTGATCTAATCGTCAATTTGACCTAAAATGATCAGCTAGATTTCATGATATTGTGTTATTCTTGATTGTCAAAACAGAGTTGAGATTGTGTAGAAATTCATGATTCATGTAGTTTTTACTGTGTTGGAGTCTACGTTGTTCTAGTTTATTGTGTTGGAATCTACGTTGTTTTCAGGATTAGTTGATGAAGAGGATCCATATCAGTCTCATAACAATAACTAAGATGAGCTCTTAATTCATAAATTTATCAAAAGGATTGCTGGAAATCTATCAGATCTAATTGATTCACTTATCATGAAATTTTTCTATGAATTTTATAGTTGAAATTTCTTTCTTATATCAGGTTTTGTATTGCTCTTCTGAATTTTTGTTGAAGATAATACACCTTGAGTTTTGCTTGTTTTTGTTTGACAAAACATAAGTACCTGCCTGAAGTAGAACCCTATTTTTATGAAGGGAAGATACTTCCTCTGATAGTGAATCAAGAGGACTCTGGATGATAACCAGTTCAAATTAGATTCAAGTGTCCTTGAAAACTTGTCCCCATAGCCAAAATAGTTGTACCATCTGAGATATTCAACCTCTACAAAAGCCTATAAAGTGTCTGTACACAAGGACGAGCATGTAAATGAAGCTTTGACTGAAGAGTTTTAAAAACTTATGTTATTAGTAAATCTCAGAAGGACATTTTGGTCCATCAAAACTTCCTGGCAAATTATTAAAACTTTAACAAATTCTTTGACAATCAGACATCACTTTGTGAAGGATTGCTATGAAAAAGGTCTGATTTCTTTACAACATGTCCATACCAAGGATCAACTAGCAGATGTGTTGACAAAAGCATTTGATGCTTCCGCATTTGACAGGTTGATTTCTAGGTTTGGAAAGGCTAAACATGGATTAAAACAAATTTCCTTGTGATCCATGTGTAACTAGCAATAAAATGTTTTAGAAAATCAGAAATTCATCCTTAAAAATAGTTAAAATTGAATCTTTCAATAAAATCCTTAAAGTCTGTTCAAAGCTCTGATAGCACAAAACCACTGTTGGTTAGAAAATTTATCCACTGATGCAAACCTCTAATAGTGTTTAAAATTGGTCACAACCACTGGTATTTTTACCCTGACTGTGGTTACCAAAACAACTATTTTCCATTGTCAAACAGAGGTTACACGTGGATAGATGTTATTCGATAGTTGCTGCATCAGATGCCACATCATCATCACTTTTTGAAAACCCTATAAAACCCTATCTCATTCACAAACAGAGTTTTCACTTTTACTATGCCATTTCAAAATTTTTGAAGAAATATTTCCTCTGAAAAATCATGGCACCCAAAGAAAAATCAACACAAGAACCTCCAAAACACACACTTAACATCAGAAATCCACACAACTATCTCTGTAATTTTGAGAAGACAAAGAAGAACACAGAATTTCATGAAATTATTGATATATTGTCTTCCTCAAAGTACAAGACTCTGTTAACATGCAACGCATCGATCTATCAAAACGCCCTTCGAGATTTTTGGGCGAATGCTGAAATTGAAAGTCTGAATCAAAAACCATGGGCAATCACGTCAAAAGTGGGGGGGATCTTGGTTCCAATAACCCCGCAAACCATCTCAGAGGTGTTTTAGATGAACGACCTAGAAGGTAAACCTTCTTTCCCCAAAAGTGAGTATCAAATTGTTTTGTAAAACAAAGGGTATACATGAGATTTATCAAAGTTAACCATGAAAAAGGGAAACTCCTATAAAATTTTTGTTTCATACCCTGCTCACATGTTTCAAATAAAACAACTGGGTTTGATGAAATACCATTGAAAATTCAATACTTGGGGTATGCCATTTTGTCTAAATCTGATTACAATTACTCCCAAGTATTATTTAATGATTTGGTAACAAACTTAGAAAATATGAAAAACAAAAGGGAAAATGCTTTTCTTCTATTTCCTAGGTTTTTAAGTTATTATTTAAAACAGAAAATTCCAAATGAAAGTGCACATGTTCTTGTTCAAGGTGTGCCTTTCCAAATAAATAGTCTATCATCTGAAACATATACTCGCCTTATGGCTAAAGAGTCAAAAGTTTCAAAAACACAAGCAGGGGAGTCTGAGCAAAATTTAGATGAGTCCACATCTGCTCCTCAGATTCTAGCTGCTGAGCACACTACTCTTGGTGACCACAGCAGCAAAACCACTGCTGTGTAACCCATACCAAAAACTCCTAAAAAGACCGAAAAGAAACCATCAAAACCCATCAAACCCATCAAAAAGGACCTTCTGGAAGATGAGATCGCAGAAGTTAATCCAGTGACAACACAAAAGTCACATGAAACCACTGCTGCTACTTCCTCCCAACAGATGGTAGGAAGATCTCCACCCAAAACCATAACTCCTCATGATACCTCACAAAAGGAACATGTTGTAAGCACAGGAACCCACAACTGATAATATCACCCTCATTTGAGAGTATGTTAAAATGTCCATCTCCCAGGACAAATCTGCTTTCCACACCACTCTCCACACTTCAACTTACAATAACCACCACATCACTGTTTGAAACCTTTGATAGTCAGTCACAAAAAGGCCACTCTCACCAACACATTACTGGGAGCAAAGTCTCCACAATGGTTGTGTTTGACAAAAATCAACCAGTTATCCCACAAACAATTGAGGAGGCTACATCACTTGGATTCCCTGAAGTCCTTGTTGATAGTTCAATAGGAGCAGCTATTACAGATGTTGAATCCACTGATTTACATCTGGACAATAGTTTCATATATATGTCTCCTTTGAAGGCAACCACTGTTGAGGTTACTCAGGTAACCTCTGCTGCAGTGGGAAGACCCCAGTACCAAGAAAAAGGGGCATCTAAGATTGAAGCAAGTGATAAATCACATGCTCATGATACCCTAGATAAAACTACGACCTTGGGTAGGAGCTCAGATGATCCTATTAATTTAGGAGATGAGCTAAAACACAAGGAATTGACGGATAAAGTCACAAAGATTGAGGCATCAATGGGAGATATCAAAGATGTGCTGCAACAGATGTTACAATCAGCAAAATCTCGAAACACTGCTCAAGCCACCAGAATTTCAACACAAATGTATCCTCTGCTTCAACAACACATTCAGCATGCTAATCAGTTATATGATACAAAAGTGCAGACATTTAAAGAAGAAGTTGAAGCAAGGTATAAAGACACAAAGGAAGAGCTTAGAGAAATCAAGAAAATTCTCATTCCTGGCACTACCCCTGCATCTATCTTCAGAAGAGTTGATGATGCCAAAAAGGGGGAGAAAAATGACATTGAGGAAAATCTCTAAGTAACTTCTGCTGAAATATCTGTCAAAGAAAACGAAAATGGAGGTGATGAAACCCTAAAAGTTCAAGCAGATGATGAAGATACACAAATGAGGATAGTTCAAAGTCATGTCAGGATAAAAGAGAAGGAGATGGAGGATGCCACTGCTGGTCTCAAAACCACTGCTGGCTCTGAAAGGCCAACCACTGACGGTTCTATTGTATTGCCTTCCTCATCTCAGCAACCACCTGTCAAAGTAACAGATGTTACGACAGCAATGGTTTGCACAAATGCCCCTGCACCAAAACTTGTTTATGCTAGGAAGAGAAGAAGAATGGCTACAGTGGAAAATAATGATATACCATCCACAACTGTTGTCCAAACAAATCCAATACCAAAACCAACTATCACCCAATCATCATCACTACAAATCAGCCTTGCTGAGTCACTCAAAGGCCAAAATCCAACAAGAAATATTCCAATGGAGACATCATATCCTTTAGAGTTGGCTGCAGTAAAGGAAGAAATGCTACAATTCTATACAGAAGTTGATCCATCCAAAAGAACCTTCTCATCTCTTCACGGCTATAGAAATCCCAAAACCATTGAGGATTATCTAAAACTGAAGACTAGGCAAGCCAAAATCATAGCCAAAAAGGGAACAACTTACTTATAAAGAAGGGAACAGCTTGAGCTTAACAAGGTAAAGAAATTAGAAGAGTATGCAAGTGAATTAACTGAGAAAATGATTGTGAATTCTCTAAAATATGATCCTCAAATGAAGCAAAGGGCAAACCTCATTAGATTCATTATGAAAGAAAAACCCTATCAAGCTGAGGAGAACCAGTTTAAAGAGTGGTCCATCCAAGCTCTCAAACAAGAAGTAGAAAGAATTGATAGGATGAAGAAAGGCCCTCAAATAAGACAAAATGCACCAGATTGGAAAAATGTTAAGAACCTAAGTGCAGATCTGGTCTTAGAAACAATCATTCAAGCCCTCAACCAAAATAAGAGGTAGCTGCAGATGCATATGCAAGATCAGCAAAGGAGTGCTAACAAAAGTAAGCAGGCTATCACTAAGGAACCTTTGCCTGACTTGATAAAGAACCATTGAAGCCTTTACCGATTCTGGAGATCTTTTTCAAAGGCTTTCAAAAAGTTCACCTTTTCAATTCTCATCACAAATAACTCCTCTCCCAAGAAACCCATTGAACTCAAAAATACTAAAGTGGCTCTCTGATAAAAAGACCCATGTATTGACTCTGCTCAGGTCCAATGGGAAAGTTGTTAGTATGCCAAGGAAGGATGCACTAAGCCTGGGTGTAGCTGACCTTCAATATCTTTTGGAACTACAACTGTGCAGGGATGAGGATGATGAAGATTTCTTGAACTTTGAAACAAAATTCAAAAAACAAATCAAGGTAAAACTGATGAGTCATAAAGATCATGAATAAAGAAGAGTTTTGGCATCATCTGTTCTAAGGGGAGATTGTTGGGATTGAACCCTACAAAAGAACAGATGATAGAAAGCCAAAAAAAGGTCTGCTCTATATGATCCAGAATAAACAGAGCCTAGATTTCACTCCTTCTAAAGAACAGCTTCCAAACCACTGATAGTTCTAACAACAGCCTTATGCCAAAGCTCTGCCAATTATAAAGTCTGTTGATTCACCAAACCACTGATGGGTCAAAGGTCTGCTTTTAAGTCAAAGGTCTGCTGGAAGTCAAAGGTCTGCTGGAAGTCAAAGGTCTGATCATCCTTTGAAGAACATATGCCAATGCCTTCATCAGAGTTTATGTCTATCAGCGGTTAGGGTCATCGGTGCTTTACAAACAGAGTTTAGGTTAGGCAGTGGTTAGAGTTTGTTAGTATTGTTAGATGTCATTGTCAAAATGATGTCAGCATAAACTAACAGTGGTTAGGTTAGTACTATAAATAGACAGTGCCTGTACTGTTCTATATAGCTTTACACATCTTCACTTTATTGTACATCCTTCTGTGTGTAAGCTCGGTCTGAGGGGAGTTTAGTGATTCATACATGTAAGTTATCTTGTAATCATTTATATATTATGAGTAATGAAAAACATGTTATGATGAAAATTATTCTCTCGTTGATTGTGTTATAAAGTTTTAACTGTTCTTCCGCTGCAAAATCCTTCATGATTTATCATTTTAATATCAAATTGGTTAAAACAATGCAATCAATCAAAACTCAGATCCTAACAGTTAAGGAGTCTGATAGACTATACTTCGACGATAGCTTTCTGATTCGGAATGTGAAGGAAGATCAGGTTGATAAATTCTTCAAACTCGTTGAAGTGTTCAGAAGATTTGGAAATCAATCAAAAGAAGTTTTACTCTAAACCTAAAAGAAACAACTACCGAAGGAATGGTGGTGACTTTCCGGAACATAGGAGAGCTGGGTTGGATTTAGTTGTGGAAGAAGAACCGAGCAAGAAAATGTCACCATTTCGCGAATATAAAGATAAAAACATGACATTCGTATATGGGACAAGCACAGTTCAGGAAGAAAGTTTGATTGGAAAGAAATCAAACTATGAGTTTAAGAAAGAAAAAGAACTTCGAGATCAGGCTAAATCCGCAAGTGGTGTAAAACCCACTAGTGGACATACTCATGTTGATCGGACTTGCTTCAAGTGCAATGAAGTTGGTCACATTGCACGCAAGTGTCCGAAATCTAAGTCGGTCTATCCTCAAAGGAAAACAAGTTCAGATGTTGAAAAGCCTAAGCAACCAGAGTTTGTAAAACCTATCACAATTCTGAAAAGAAATGAAACTAAACTTGAAATTAAACCTAAAACCAAATTTGAAAACTCAACTTTCAAAAAAGGTGAAACTTCAAAGTCAAATGAATCAAGGTTTTACAAAAAAAGGTAAACGTAAAATCACAAGCCTGGATTGCTAAAAAGAAATCATCAACATCTGAAGTTACTAAGTCTGAGCTAGTTAAGACTGGTAACAACAAAGAGTCTAAATCTGAGATTAAAACTGAAACTGACAAATAATCAAAAGATAAAAAGAAAGTTACTTTTGAAAATGGTAACAACAGTGACTTCTCAGATGGTGATTTTGAGGATGATTATGAAGCTTTATATCCCAAACCCAAGACCAAAAAGGCTTGGGTCGTGCTTTTTAACTGAATGATAATGTGTGCAGGGGCTCCAGAGATCGGTTCTTTCAAAGTGGATTCTGGACAGTGGAGCGTCAAGGCACATGACAGGGATGAAAGCTCTTTTCTTCGACATCAAAGCTATAAACGGTGGATATGTTGGCTTTGCCGGTAATCAAGGAGGAAGGATCGTCACCGAAGGAAAACTCTCAAATGGTGTTGTATCGTTTGATCGTGTGAATTACATTGCTGAGCTAGAGAACAATCTTCTAAGTATCTCACAGATCTGCGACAAGCAGTTTACAGTTCACTTCAACAACAAGGAGTGTATGATACTTAAGTCGGGTTTCATAATTCCGGATGATTGGATTCTCATGCGTGCGCCACGCGAAAATGATCTATGTGTGTTAAATATGGGCAACACTACAACATCATCAAAATCGGCTCAATGTTTTGTCACTAAAACCACGGAGAAAGATTCAATTTTATGGCATAGAAAAATGGGGCACATACATCTGAGAAAAATGAATTTTCTGGTTCATAACAATTTAGTCGAGGGGGTGAATCTTCGAAGCTTCTACATGACGGATCATTTTCTGGAATGCAAGAAAGGGAAGCAGAAGAAGAAGTCTCATCCGAAGAAGATTCTGAATTCTATTAATTTGCCGCTTGAACGTCAACATATGGATCTTTTTGGACCGGAAAATGTACGAAGTATATCCGGAGATCTATATTGTTTGGTCGTAACGGATGATTACTCTGGATATTCATGGGTTTTCTTTCAAGAATCCAAGGATGAAACGTTCGATAATTTGGTGATTCTTTTCAAGAAACTCGAAAATCTATATCATCTGCCTGTCAGGCGTATTCGAAACGATAATGGCACGGAATTCAAGAAAAACAAGATGAAATAGTTTTGCAACGCCAAAGGAATTCTACACGAATTTAGTGCACCGTATACTCCACAACAAAATGGCATAGCTGAGAGGAAGAATAGAACATTAATTGAAACAGCAAAAACAATGCTTGCAGACTCAAAACTTCCTTTTAGCTTTTGGAGTGAGGCGGTTGCAGCGGCATGCTACACTTTGAATAGGGTTTTAACTGCCAAACCGACTAAAAATACATGTTTTGAGATGATCAACCAAAGGAAACCAAACCTGAAATATCTAGAGCCGTTTGGTGCACCATACACAGTAATTGATAAAGATGGAAAATTTGGTGCTAAAACGCTTGAAGGTTTCTTCGTTGGTTACTCTAGTCCGCTACGAAGAGTTTATGTTCCTGCTTTGAGAAGGGTGATCGAAGGACAACACGTAGATTTGTCACACCCCAACCAATGGCGGAAACATCGAAGCGGGACGAAAGAGATTGCTCATTGCTCATAATACTAATTGAGACAATATTTAATTAAACCGGATTTCATATCATAAGTAAAATATTCGAGTACAATAAATGGAAATTCAAATAAAACGATAACTAAGGCAAAATTTGATACAACAATTATAAACCTAACGTCTATGTGTGTATCTAGTCATCAACACTACTCCAATTTCATGGCATCATCTTCATCAACCTGTAACATGTTTTAAAATAGAGTTCAATGCAAAAGCAAAGGTGAGTACACAAGTTTGGTGATACATAACATAAGTATAAAAAGGTATAACTCGAATCCACATGGTAATTCTAAGCAATGAATATACTAGTCATGCAATACTAGATCAAGCCCCGAGTTTCCACAAAAGTTTTAACGAGTTCGAGCTTCCCTTGTCACAAAAGCGACAAGACTAAAATGAGTATGATAATCTTAACATACCCCGACGGGTGGTGTGCTACTCCTATTATGATAAGTTGGGCTAGCTAAGGTAATGATCAAGCAAGTATAAATGAGCATGTATCTAGGCATAACAAGTATTCATGTATAAGGATTGAGCATGTAAAGCATGAGTTTGTGGTATGTCCATTTTGATAGATAAACATATCACAACCCAAAAGTGATTTAAAACGGTAAGTGGGTCGAGTGTACTCACGGTTTTAGTTGGGTCTTTTCTACAAGTCAAGTCCGTGAATGAGGTTGATTGCGGGATGAACGCCGAGTTATCCTACAAGAGGAAACGAGGGCGTATAAGTAACGAGTTTGACGGAGGATTGAGAGTATTCGGGAAAATGTAAAGGATAAAAGTATGAGAAAGTATTGTAGCATGAAAATAATCACAAGACATAGCACTTGTCAACGACACTATAGCAAATCCCTAAGGATTGAATGTGTTTTTATAGGTTCAAGACCTGTTAGAATCGTGACAAGGAACTACAAACATTAGTGATGAAACTTACTAACTTGACGGATGATTCATTAGTCATTATCAAGATTTCGGTTTCTAGGGTTTATTATAGCAGTTCATAAATTTAGTTATATAATCATGTAGGAGGTGGGAGGATGAGCCATCCACTTTGGAACCTCTTGATGACATGTAAGTCAAATAGGAGGTGGGAGGATTAACCATCCACTTTGAGACCTCGAGTAGTGTTCACCGCTACACAAGTTACCATTGGTAACAAGGAGGGTACAAGAACAATAACATTAACAAGAATGACAAGAATAATAACTTAGAATAATAGTGAAATCATCAAGTAATGTGTGGTCTCATGTTTAAGGATAGCCCAAGCTAACCATGGTGGACACACATGAACAAGTTCAAGAACTTGCATCACTTGTGAGCTTAAATCTCCATGAAAAAAGAATGTTTGTGAGGATTAATCCTCTATTTTGAATGTCTCAACCTTGTTTTTAAGCCTAACCAACCACAAGAAGTGTTGTAAGCATTCAGGCATAGGTTTGAGATGGGATAAACACAAGTTGGATGAACATAAATAAGTTTTGAAAGATTTTGAAAACAAACAGAAAGTTTTGGACATTTTCGAGGCATTTCCAGGTCTGAATTCTCCAAGGAGAGACCATGGAATCATGCCCAAAGTAAAACTAAGCATGTAGGAAAAAGAATGAGGCAATTTCGTTGAGTATTGAGTGAGTTAAGCTCACTTTAGTGTAGATGTACAAATCTGCCCGAAAATTGGATTCAGCTACGAACTTGGAGTGTTTTGGGAGGCTTGGAGGCTTTGTAAAGTGGAAAAATGCTTGGAGGAGGCTTGGGTTATATAGGGGATGGATTAGGGTTTCATTGGGTTGGGCTTTGGACAAGATTTGGGGGAGTTTAGACTTGAAACTAGTCCACTAAACCCAACCCAAAGCTGAATTATTGTCTGCCATTTTTTATTTTTTTCTTATTTTTTTGTTATTTGATGTTATATATTAGGTTAATAGATTATGTACATAACATGTATTATCGTGTGACAAGTTATTTCGGGAGTATGAACCTTATAAGTTAGAGTTTTATTAGCGAAAAAAACGGGTTTTAACGTTTAACTAAGGTGTTTTATGAATATTTAAGGTATGATAACATATGTAACATGTCACATGGTATATGTATGTATAAAATGATCGAGATCGAGTATCCACATTGCATATAAAGTACGTATCAAGTATAAACACCGCGTATTAGCAAGTATGTCACGTATTCGAGTATGTATATCATGTGTATGCATTGTATGGAAAAGTATGATTGTGTGTAACAAGTATAAAGATGAACATGTTTATTCCATTGCGATTCAAGTCTCGATTACAACGATTTCAAGAAATGACGAATACGAATACAATGGTTTCCAAATATAGAACTACAACGCTAGCTTGCTATAAATAGAAAGTATCAAAACATGAGGCGTTACAGTCTCCCCTCCTTTAGGATATTTCGTCCCGAAATTTAGGAATATGCAACGAAGAGATGCGGATACTTAGTCTTCATATCACTCTCGAGTTCCCAAGTAAACCCCCGACGCCACGTTTCCCTTCACAATGAACTTTTACAATAGGGATCCGACTGCGCCGTAGCTGCTTGACTCATCGGTCCTGATTTCGACCGGTTTTTCCACGAAATGCAATGTCTCGTTTATTTGAAGATCTTCAAGCGGAACTTGAAGTCCTTCTTCGGCTAGACATTTCTTGAGATTTGAAACATGAAACACAGGATGAACATTGTTGAGCGGTTTGAGGTAGGTCCAGTCGATATGCTACCTTGCCAATCCTTTCCAAGATTCTGAAAGGACCAACGTAGCGAGGAGCGAGTTTTCCTTTCTTACCAAAACGGACAACGCCTTTCCAAGGGGATACCTTGAGAAGTACATGATCACCTATATTAAATTCCAAGGGCTTGCGTCTTTTGTCGGCGTAGCTCTTTTGTCGGCTTTGTGATTTGAGGAGATTATCACGTATTTGCATGATCATGTCCGTTGTCTCTTGTATTAGCACGGGACCGGTGATTTGTGCGTCTCCAATCTCGTGCCAACAAATAGGCGAACGACACTTACGACCATACAATGCTTCAAATGGAGCCATTTGAATACTAGCGTGATAACTATTGTTGTACGAGAATTCAACCAAGGGTAAGTGCGAATCCCAATTGCCGCCAAAATCGATTACGCATGACCGAAGCATATCCTCCAAGGTTTGGATAGTACGCTCAGTTTGACCATCAGACTAAGGATGAAAAGCGGTGCTAAGATGAAACTGAGTGCCAAGGGTAGATTGAAAAGTTTGCCAAAGACGGGAGGTGAAACGAGCATCGCGATCGGAGATAATATCAAGAGGAGTACCATGGCGACTAATGATTTCATCCGTGTAGATACGAGCCAATTTCTCGACTTTGTAATCTTCATGAATGGCGAGGAAGTGCGCGGATTTGGTCAATCGGTCATGATGACCCAAATGCTATCTTGACCAGACGAAGTACGAGGCAATTTCGTAATGAAATCCATGGCTATGCCTTCCCATTTCCATACAGGAATTTCTAGTTGTTCGAGCAAACCAGAGGGACGTTGATGTTCTGCCTTGACTTTGGAACACGTAAGACATTTGGACACGTAAAGGGCGATATCATGTTTCATTCCAGGCCACCAATAGGATACACGCAAATCATGGTACATCTTATCAGCGCCAGGATGACCGGAGTATCGGGATTTGTGGGCTTTATCCATCAAAGTAGACCGAAGATTGAGATGATCGGGAATCTAAAACAACCATGGTAGTATAGAATACCATCAGGTTTTCGACTCCACAATTCAATTCACTATCGAGGTTACCCTCGTTAATGACGGTAAATTGTGCTTGTCGAATCAACTCGTTGAGTTTTCCCACGATTTGGTAGCATCGAACACTCTTAACATGAGTTTTACGACTAAGTGCATCGCCACGACATTCACTTTGCCAGGGTGGTAGCGAATATCACAGTCGTAGTCGTTTAACAATTCTACCCAACGACGTTGACGCATGTTGAGTTCCTTTTGATCAAAGATATGTTGGAAGCTCTTATGGTCGGTGAAGATCGTACACTTTGTACCATAAAGGTAGTGTCGCCAAATATTTAATGCAAAAAAACTGCACCAAGTTCAAGGTCGTGGGTAATATAGTTTTTCTCATGAATTTTGAGTTGTCTCGACGCGTAAGCGATTACTTTTTCCCGTTGCATGAGAACGCAACCAAGACCCTGGTTAGAGGCATCGCAATACACGACGAAATCGTCGTTCCCATCGGGGAGAGTGAGGATAGGAGCATTACAAAGCATGTCCTTAAGCGTTTGGAAGGGTGCCTCTTGTTCGGGACCCCAAACAAAAGGTTTATCTTTTTTAGTCAAAGAAGTCAAAGGAACGACAATTTTCGAGAAGTTCGAGATGAAACGGCGATAATACCCAGCTAGGCCAAGAAACGAACGAATTTCGGAGGGCGACTTAGGTGTAGTCCAATTCTTCACATCTTCTATCTTTGCATGGTCAACGTGTATACCGAGTTCATTGACGGTGTGACCTAAGAATTGAACCTCCTTTAGCCAAAATTCAAACTTAGAGAATTTGGCATAAAGACGTTCGGTTTGCAAAAGCTGAAGAATGAGACGCATATTTCGTCCGTGCTCTTCTTTCGTCTTGGAGTAGATTAGGATATCGTCGATGAATACAATGACAAAATGATCGAGAAAAGGCTTACACACGCGGTTCATGAGATCCATAAACACTGCAGGTGCGTTGGTCAACCCAAAAGGCATGACCACGAACTCGTAGTGTCCATAACGTGTGTGGAAAGCGGTTTTGGGTACATCTTCCTCGGAAACCCGAAGTTGATGATAACCAGAATGGAGATCAATCTTTGAAAAGCACTTCACGCCTTGCAGTTGATCGAAGAGATCATCGATACGAGGAAAGGGGTATCGGTTCTTGACTGTAAGCTTCACGATAGTCAATGCACATGCGAAATGACACATCTTTCTTTTTTACGAAGAGAACGAGAACACCCCAAGGGGAAGTACTAGGGCGTATAAAACCTTTACCAAGAAGCTCTTGAAGTTGGCTTGATAGCTCTTACATCTCCGAGGGTGCTAAACGATAGGGAGCTTTCGCAACAGGAGTTGCGCAAGGGATAAGATCAATACTAAAATCAACAGCTCGGGGAGGCGGAGGACCAGAAAGATCCTCGGGAAAAACGGAAGGAAACTCACAAACGATAGGAACTTTACTTATGCTCGGACCTTTGTCTTTCTTTTCCACAACATGGGCGAGAAAGGCAAAGTACTCCTTACGCAAGTACTTGTTCGCTTTGATGCACGACATAAGTTTGAGACCTTTAGAAGGTTTCTCACCATAGACGTGTAGACAATCACCATGAGGAAGAGGGAGGCGAATAAACTTTTCGGAACAAACCACTTCGGCACAAACTCGCATGAGCCAATCCATGCATACTATGATGTCGAAACTACCCATTTGCATGGGCATGAGATCAATGGAGAACGAATGATCGTTAAGAAAAAAAGAGCAACCAGAGAGAATGGAATCAACGGAGATGGTTTTACCATTAGCGAGTTCAACAGCGAAAGTATTAGGCATTTTAGATCGTTCGCACTTAAGCAAAGGTTCAAATTCTAGCGATACATAACTCCTATCGGTGCCAGTATAAAATAGACATGTAGCATAAATATGGTTCACAAGGAACGTACCAGTGATGACGTCGTTAGAGCTTTGGGCTTAAGCGGAGGTAAGCATGAAAGCTTGCCCCTTTGCAAGCTCAGGCTGCTGATGCTGGTGCTGCTGGTTGAGAAGAGGATAAACATTTGCGAGATGGTTGGGATCGCCACATTTGTAACATGCTCGCACAGGAGCATTTTGACGCTGGGGTTGAGTTTGGTTTGGGTTACGGTTAGGGACAATGGCTTGTTGCTTTGGGTTTGGCGACAATGACTAGAGAAATGCCCCATCCTGTTACAGTTAACACATTTCCGGCATGGGGTAGAAGGGAGATGATGATAAGTGCAACGATCACACTTAGGCCAAGTGCCGGTGTAGTTTCGTTTGGGTGGATCGTTGCTTTAGGTGGAGGAGATGGCATTTAAAGGCGTAGAGGCAGACGGAGTGAAAACCGCGTTGTTTTGAACCGAAGCCTTCCGCTTCTTGTTCTTGATGGGGTTCTTTCTGGGTTGAGGGGGAGGCAATTTGGTAGCAGTGGTATTGGCGGTGGCTTGATGCTCATGCTTCGTAGGAACCTTGTCATAGGCCCCCTGAAGGATGCAGTTGTGGTTAGGCTCTATGATGGTGCTATAGGCTTCTTCGATGGTTCTGGGGCATGCGGCGGCTACGTGGTTCATGATAACAGGCGAAAGCGAACGAATAAGCTTAGCAATCACTTTGGGAACTGTATCCACCTATCCAGGATAGATGATACTCAACTGTTTGAAGCGAGCAATCAACCCTTCAGCGTCGCTCCCTTGTTGCGTGAGGTTCCAGAATTCGTTTTCGAGCTTCTGGGTCACGTGGGGAGGACAGAACTGGTCTCTCATGAGCTGCTTAAGCTCGTCCCAAGTGAGAGCGTGAGCTGCTTCATTGCCACGCTTGTTGCATTCTGTAGTCCACCACTCGAGGGCTCTCTGGCGAAAGACCCCGGTAGCATTAAGGGTTCGAAGGTCATCAGGGCACCCGCCGTGAAAAAAGTAAGCTCCACAGCGTCAAACCAATTGATCATGGCGGTAACACCGTCCCGTTTTGGGGTTGTCGGTTTTAGAGTCAGCAGAGGATTTGGGTGTACCTTCGGTATGGATGGTTTGAAGCTGGCTAACGATATCGGGTATGACACGGGTCATTTAATCGGCCATTTGCTCGGCGACAAGACCAATGAGTTCTTGCTTGGAGATGGAATCCTCATTGTTGTTGTTGTTGTTGGAACCCTTGTTGGACCTTATGGATTTCTTGGATGAGTTAGGAGAATTCATCTAGAGATTCAACATAGAAAAAGGGAATGAGACTTGATCATAATATGGGGAAAAACAATTTTTGCATGAATAAGCATGTATGAGGTTCAAGCATGGTTTACATAAGTTTGAATGGGTTCATCAAATATAGTCCACAAAATTTGCATGAAAGTATCAAGTATGGCATGTATAATCAGGTATAAATGCGAATAAGGAGTATAAATTTAGTGTGTTCGCGAAGATAAGTATTGAAACATGATTGCGACAAGCGTGCGAAACGTGTAATGGTTCGAAACAAATAAGGTAACAAGTATCAAATCACATATAAATTGAGATAACATAAAAGAATTGGCTCATAAAACATGGGATTGTTTCGGGTAGAGAAACGTCGACAATTCCAAAGTGAATCGAAGATCCTTTCTAATTAGAGAAACGTGCTTTGGCCTATAGGTAAAATACTCTCATCGAGAAGCGACTAACGGTATTTTACCCTTCCAGTTACTACACGTCTCTAATCGATTAGAAAATCAAAACTTTGGCGAGAGCGAAAATCAAGGAACGGGACTTAATCGACAAGGTGCGGGTTTCACCCCTAACTTGAAGATTTCGTACCCGAAGTGTGGTTGTTCCTTACTAAACGAGGAGCATATTCCGACTCGTTTGTAAGGGCCACTAGAACATGAAATGGAAGTTTCCATCAAGATGTGGATATCACTCCTAACTGGAAGGTATGACTTCGTGAAAAATCGAATACGCGGAATGAGGGATTTCACCATAAATTGTAAGTCATTGGACCTATCTTGGTGCAAATCGCCTCGTTTGCATCATGAGTGTCTTTAAGTCTTCAAGTGTATTGTGTAATATGTCTTAGGAAAGACATTATGTAAATTTTAAGACCAAAAGATAAGGAAGAAGCAATGAGGAAGAATAATGTATTAAGCATGATATAAGAATGGTCAAAAATAGACACTTAAACTATAGACTAGGTCGAACATGGCAATTCTACCTAATTCCTTATAGTTATGGCTCTGATACCAATCTGTCACACCCCAACCAATGGCGGAAACATCAAGGCGGGACGAAAGAGATTGCTCATTGCTCATAATACTAATTGGGACAATATTTAAATTAACCGGATTTCATTTCATAAGTAAAATATTCGAGTACAATACATGGAAATTCAAATACAACAATAATTCAGGCAAAATTTGATACAACAATTATAAACCTAAGTCTATGTATGTATCTAGTCATCAACACTACTCCAATTTCATGGCATCATCTTCATCAACCTGTAACATGTTTTAAAATAGAGTTCAATACAAAAGCAAAGGCGAGTACACAAGTTTGGTGATACATAACATAAGTATAAAACGGTATAACTCGAATCCACATGGTAATTTTAAGCAATGAATATACTAATCATGCAATACTAGATCAAACCCCGAGTTTCCACAACAGTCTTAACGAGATCGAGCTTCCTTTGTCACAAAAGCGACAAGACTAAAATGAGTATGATAATCTTAACATAACCCCGATGGGTGGTGTGCTACTCCTATAGCGCTATATATGATAAGTTGGGCTAGCAAGGTTAATGATCAAGCAAGTATAAACGAGCATGTATCTAGGCATAACAAGTATTCATGTATAAGGATTGAGCATGTAAAGCATGAGTTTGTGGTATGTGCATTTTGATAGATAAACATGTTACAACCCAAAAGTGATTTAAAATGGTAAGTGGGTCGAGTGTACTCACGGTTTTAGTTGGGTCTTTTCTACAAGTCAAGTCCGTGAAAGAGGTTGATTGCGGGATGAACGCTGAGTTATCCTACAAGAGGAAACGAGGGCGTATAAGTAACGAGTTTGACGGAGGATTGAGAGTATTCGGGAAAATGTAAAGGATAAAAGTATGAGAAAGTATTGTAGCATGAAAATAATCACTAGACATAGCACTTGTCAACGACACTATAGCAAATCCCTAAGGATTGAATGTGTTTTTATAGGTTCAAGGCCTATTGGAATCGTGACAAGGAACTACATACATTAGTGATGAAACTTACTAACTTGCCTGATGATTCATTAGTCATTATCAAGATTTCGGTTTCTAGGGTTTATTTTAGTAGTTCATAAATTTAGTTATATAATCATGTAGGAGGTGGGAGGATGAACCATCCACTTTGGAACCTCTTGATGTCATGTAAGTCAAATAGGAGGTGGGAGGATTAACCATCCACTTTTAGACCTCGAGTAGTGTTCACCGCTACACAAGTTACCATTGGTAACAAGGAGAGTACAAGAACAATAATATTAACAAGAATGACAAGAATAATAACTTATAATAATAATGAAATCATCAAGTAATGTGTGGTCTCAAGTTTAAGGATAGCCCAAGCTAACCATGGTGGACACACAAGAACAAGTTCAAGAACTTGCATCACTTGTGAGCTTAAAGCTCCATGAAAAAAGAAAGTTTGTGAGGATAAATCCTCTATTTTGAATGTCTCAACCTTTTTTTTAAGCCTAACCAACCACAAGAAGTGTTGTAAGCATTCGGACATAGGTTTGAGATGGGATAAACCCAAGTTGGATAAACATAAACAAGTTTTGAAAGATTTTGAAAACAAACAGAACGTTTGGGACATTTTTGGGGCATTTCTATGTCTGAATTCTCCTAGGAGAGACCATGGAATCATTCCCAAAGGAAAACTAAGCATGTAGGAAAAAGAATGGTGCAATTTCGTTGAGTATTGAGTGATTTATGCTCACTTTAGTGTAGAGGTACAAATCTGCCCGAAAATTGGATTCAGCTACGAACTTGGAGTGTTTTGGGAGGCTTGGAGGCTTTGTAAAGTGGAAAAATGCTTGGAGGAGGCTTGGGTTATATAGGGTATGGATTAGGGTTTCATTGGGTTGGGCTTTGGACAAGATTTGGGGGAGTTTAGACTTGAAACTAGTCCACTAAACCCAACCCAAAGTTGAATTATAGGGCTGCCATTTTTTTTTGTTTTTCTTATTTTTTTGTTATTTGATGTTATATATTAGGTTAATAGATTGTGTACATAACATGTATTATCGTGTGACAAGTTATTTCGGGAGTATGAACCTTATAAGTTAGAGTTTTATTAGCGAAAAAATGGGTTTTAACGTTTAACTAAGGTGTTTTATGAATATTTAAGGTATGATAACATATGTAACATGTCACATGGTATATGTATGTATAAAATGATCGAGATCGAGTATCCACATTGCATATAAAGTACGTACCAAGTATAAACACCGCGTATTAGCAAGTATGTCACGTATTCGAGTATGTATATCATGTGTCTGCATTGTATGGACAAGTATGATTGTGTGTAACAAGTATAAAGATGAACATGTTTATTCCATTACGATTCAAGTCTCGTTTACAACGATTTCAACGAAATGACGAATACGAATACAATGGTTTCCAAAAATAGAACTACAACGCTAGCTTGCTATAAATAGAAAGTATCAAAAAACGAGGCGTTACAAGATTGCTTTCGGTACACAACTCCAATTTAGAGGAAAGGCGATGCGTGGTTTTTTTATTACCAAGATTTGTGGAAGTCTTTCGACTTGCCAGAAGAACCGTCTAATGAAGAACTTGCAGCTCTTTATTATCTTCAACAGTCAGCAAACCAAGAACATATTGTAAGGCCAATTGTGGTTAATCAACCCACTGGTTCTACTTCATCTTCTGGTGCAGGTCCGAGTAATAGTGGTGTTCCGGTTGAACAAGTTTCTGAAGTAGAAGTAACACCTACTACAACTCCAGCAAATGTTTCTACTGAACCAGGAAATGCATCTACAGAGCCCATACTTCTCCGAATTAGAATTCCGACTCCGATGAAGCTCCGACTTTCGATGATGATGGAGAATCCTCTTCTGATGATGAATCCGAGCAGATATCCAACTTGTTGAATCAATCTGCTATCCCGAGCAATCAAAATGAAGCTACATCTAGTGCACCTAAAGTTGATTTGAATGTTGATCTGAATGTCTCAAATCAGAATAGCTCAGTTGATGTTCCTAGCAAGGAGATGCCACGATCTTATTCTTATCATCCTTCAACAAATATTATTGGAGAGTTACACACTGGTGTGCGAACAAGAAGCCAAATCAACAAAGCATTAAGTTGTTTCTATACCCGAGTGGCTCCTACTCAAGACTATTGTTATTATTCATGTTTCATATCTCAAATAGAGCCGAAGACAGTGAATGAAGCTCTGGGTGATGAGAATTGGGTGATAGCGATGCAAGAAGAGTTGTTACAGTTCGAGAAACTAGGAGTCTGGAGGCTTGTAGACTTACCACCAAAGCAGAAAGCAATAGACACAAAGTGGGTCTTCAAGTGTAAAAGGGATGATCAAGGTGTGATTGTTAGAAACAAAGCTCCGTTGGTTGTCAAAGGTTTCCACCAGCAAGAAGGAATTGACTATACAGAAGTGTATGCACCGATTGCACGTTTAGAGTCAATCTGCATTTTCCTTGCATTCGCAGCTTGGAAAAGTTTTAAGGTGTACCAGTTAGAAGTGAAATCCGCATTTCTCTATGGTAAGCTACGCGAACAAGTGTACGTCGGCCAACCACCGGGTTTCGTCGATCCACTGAACAAGAACAAAGCTTATCTCCTAGACAAAGTCTTATACGGATTACATCAAGCCCCGAGAGCTTGGTACGAGACGTTATCTCAACATCTCGTTGGAAACGGTTTTACTAGAGGCACAGTGGATAGTACATTGTTTACCAAGGAAGTCGGAAATCATCTAATCATCGTACAAATCTATGTGGATGATATCATTTTTGGTTCAACAGATGATAGTCTTTGCAAAGAGTTTGAAAAGATCATGAAGAAGAAATTCGAGATGTCTTCTATGGGCGAAATGAAAATCTTCCTTGGATTACAGGTCGATTAGTTACCAGATGGCATATTCATTCATCAAACCAAATACGTTCACGATATTCTGAAGAAGTTTGAAATGGATTGCTCGAAGCCGCTTTCGACTCCGCTGGCACTGAATCATGGGATTTGCATTGACGAAACAGGAACCAAAGTGGATGATACGCTCTATCAGTCGATGGTAGGATCTCTGATGTATCTGAAGGCATCTCGCCCAGATATCATGTATCCTACCTGCCTTTGTGCGAGATATCAGTCCAGTCCCCGAGTGTCACACATGCAGATAGTCAAGCGAATATTCCGTTACCTGAAGGGATGTCCAAGCACCGGCTTATGGTATCCAAAGAACGATAATTTTGATCTGACGGGATATGCTGATTCGCACTTTGGGGTGGACAAGCTGAATTCTAAATCTACGACGGCTGGTTGCCAATTCTTCGAAACTAGATTAGTAACGTGGCAATGCAAGAAACAAACCACGGTCTCTCTTTCTACCTGTGAGGCAGAATACATTTCTGCTTCCAGCTGTTGTTCTCAAATCCTATGGATTCAACAACAAATGAGGGACTTTGGATTGCAATTTATTGATACGCCTTTATACGTAGATAACAACCCAACAATCGACATCACTAAAAATCATGTTCATCACTCACGAACTAAACACAATGAAATTCGTTATCACTTCATTCGTGACTGCTTCGAAAAGAAGTTGGTGCGAATAGAAAAAATCCACACCGATGAACAAAAAGCTGATTTTTATAACAAAGCTTTTCCTTTAACAAGATTTAAATATCTCATGAGGCTTAATGGTATTAAAAATTTGTTGACAGGTGCGGAAGCAGAGGTTGAATATGGATCGGACGATAAGTTCACGTGATCCACATTGGTTTGTATATTTTTTGGATTAGTATTTCTTAAAAACTAAAATACAAAAATATGTTTTTGATATTTGGGGGAGAAATATTTGAGAAATTACAAAAACATATGAAAAAGTTGAAAATTCAAAAACATTTGAAAAATCAAAAAGTACAAAAACATTGAAAAAGACAAAAAGAATTTTGTGTCACAAAGGAAATGATAGTACATCAGTGGACTATCACAGTACGCTAAAGAATTGTAAAGTTTAAAAGTGATAAACAAGTCTTACTGTGGATGTGTCGATAGGCTTTACACGTTCAGTTTCTTAGATATAAACTATTTTACAACTGCTTAATCTTGTGGATTAACATCTCTCGGATATATGGGCTTAGTACTCCAAAATTTCATTTGAGAGATTACCTGATTCTGAGATACGAGGTCTTTATAGATGATTGATATCTGGGGTATTATATAAGTTCTTCTGATTTTGCGTAAGCAATGCCTAGAACTTCTATAATGCTTTTGCAAAAATCCCCTAAAACTGCATTCAATTAAAAATATCGAAAGATACTACAATTGCAGTACAAAAAGATTCCATTTTGAAACACTACCTTATAAGTCGAGCCTTCATCTCTCTGTCGGTACAGTGGTACTAACCTGAGCTCTCAAGGTCTCGAACAACCCATATACAGATATCAATTACGCTATATTTACCTGTAAAATGAAATCTAGGGAATCTTGATACGGAGTATATTCTGAGATGGGAACCATAGTTAAATCAAGTGTCATAAGTCTACCTAACATATCTTGGAACAATTGAGAAATGTGTCAAAGTTTAAGTGGACAAATATATCGACAATCTAGGTAAACGAGTTTAAAACTTAAAGTCATCAAAAAGGTCAATGGTACTGGTGATATGTCTCAATCAACTGATATGATCCTTAGACACGAATTCACAAAAATATGTCTATAAATATGTTTGTATATAGTTATTTTTTCTATACATAGTTTATCTGCTTTACAGATTAAACCAATAAGATTTTCAGTGTGTTTTAGCATAAAGTTACAAAAATACAAAAAGATTTTGTTTCTACATTAGTTTCAACAAGCCAATGTTGGAGAATGTATCTTCGAAGTCTGGTAAGGTGCTTAACTGGTGGAAATCTAAATGACAACAGGCTGGGAGCTAATCTGTAAAATCTGATAAGCCAAAACGATTAAAAGTTCATTAATTTGAAACTTGATTATGAGAAAAACCAATAGTTTTTTCATAACGGCTCAAACCGAGGTCATAAACTTGGACTCGGCAGACAAATCGGTTAATCAAGGTCACTAGCTTGGACTTGGTCAATGGAGTGGATTGTTAAAACTAGTGAAATCTGAAAAGTTCAGGGTCTAAATTGAAAATTTGAAAAATTCAAGTTTGAAATTGATCAAGTTCGCCTGGACTTATAATCAAGTTCGACCGAACTTGTGTTTGCTCAGAATATGTTATCAGTTAACAAGTTCGCTCGAACTTGTGTCTGTTCTTAATTGATTGGATTCATAAGTTCACCCGAACTTGTCAACTATAAATAGGAAACAAGTTCGACCGAACATCTATCAGTTTCTCGTAACACAGAGCGAACTTAGGTGCGATTTGAGAGATTTTCAAAATTGACACACATAAGTCGAATTGCTGCCCGATTTGAACCTGATTAGTGGTGATTCACACACTACACGTCATGGCTATGGTGAGAATTCGGTTTTGGACCATAAATTGATAGAGTTTGGATTGGTTTAAATCTGTGTTAGATGATTAGAGATGTTTTGGACGATTAATGAACAAATTGAACACTAAATCATCTAAAACAAACTAAATCAATCATAAAAATGTCATTAATTCGATCAGAAGGTCTTGAATTCATGATTGCAAGTTTTGGTTGGAACGATGACAAGTTCGCCCAAACTTGTCAAAAGGTTCTTTGAACCAAGTTCGGCCGAAATTGTTATCAGGTGATAAAAGGTTGTAAAAATTATAAGTTCGCCCGAACTTCCCATCAAAACTGTAAAAATGATTTCCATAACAAGTTCGGCTGAACTTGTATGAAAAATGATTAAAACTAATTGACAAGTTCGCCCGGACTTAATGATTTGTAATGTTTTATGTGTTATATAAGTTCGCCTGAACTTAATGTTTTGAAATGTCAAATTGATAATCAAGTCGCCCGAACTTGATAGAAATTTGTGAAAATTGTAAAATTTCAACTAATTTTGTCTCGATCTTCGTGTTTGCAGAATATTCAGCTCTCATTCAATAAATCCCATAACACGTGCATTACTTTAGACAAGACCATATGTCCATCTTTGGAAGCATTTGATGATATTCTCGCATTTATGGAGCGAATTCCAATCCACAAGGCGATTACAGAAAAGACGGTGGTCTACAGGTCGCATGTTTACAGATTTTGGAGTTCTGCGGCGATGAATGAGGATGATACAGCGATAAAATCAGTGGTCCGAGTTGGAAACAAAGATAAAGAGATTTCTGTTACTGAAGCTAATATTCGAAAAGTTCTAAACTTTAACGACGCAACAAATGATCCGATGATGCTAGATGAAAGAATGGTTAGAGGGTGTTTCTGTCATATGGGATACAAGGGGAATGTTAATGAGTCTACATTGAAGAAAGGATCAGTCCCTAATCCTTACAAGTTTTTAATGCATGCATTATACATGCATTCAATCATCGTAAAGCTGGTTTAGACGATGTTCAAGAATATATGGCATGCATGGCCACGGCGCTTATTCTGAACAAGAGGTTCAATTATTCGAAGCTGGTTTTTACGCATATGAAGAACAACATGGGATCCAAGAGGCTAGTCATGTATCCGAGATTTGTTCAGATGTTGATAGATGACAAATTCAAGAAGATTGCAAAGGATCCTAATGACATCTTGTATCTAAGTCATTTGGATAATACTACCGTCAAGAAGTTGATCACATTTCAGAAGCAGTCCTCAGCACCTATTGCAAAGCCTCTATTTGGTTCCATTGATTCCGAAAATTACATTGCGCCACCAGAGTATAAGTGGAGGAAATATGATAGTGGTGACGAAAGGGAAATAAACGTTGAGCTAGAATGGCTATCGATGTTTAAAGAGAAACGCAGTGATTGGTTTCTAAAGAAGGTTGTATTTCAAGAGAAAAAGAAAGCTTCATGTAAGCCAAAGAAAGTCGAAACTATGCTGATTGATGAGGAAGAGCCTAAAAATGTTCAACATGAAGCTGGTTCAAGTGCAGCGGTTGTTATTGAAAGTCAAGAGGCCGAGAAAACAACGCAGGAAGATGATGTTATATCTGCAACGTCTGACAAAGACGAAGATAGTAATGATACAATAGAAAGAGAAACAAAGAAAGCTGCTACAGAAATAGAACTTGAAAAGCTTAAAGCAGTTGATGCTGACTATGAACCGGGTTCTAATAAGGGTTCTGACGAGGAGAGACCGAAAAAGAAAGCTAAACGAGTAAAGTCTTCTGCAACTGATATATCAACGAAGACTATAGGGTCTCCAAAGAGAAAAGGCAAGAAAAGTCATAAAACAAAGAGCAGACGCTATGTTGGAAAGCCGAAAAGCACAGAAGTCCCACAAGAATCTTCTGGTGCAAAATCAACAGGAGTTACACAAGAACCTCCTACGGCTGAAAAGATTCAAACATCTGAAGTGCAAGAAACATTAGTACAGACATGAGTCATACAAAACCTCCTGAGTCTGAATTACTCGAAATTCCAGTGATACAATCTCAGGATCCTCCAACAGCTGCTCAACCTGAAAGCTCAACACCTAAAGTGTCTACACCAAAGAGTACTCCAAAGTCTACGCCAAAGACTACTCCGAGTTCGAAGATGTTTGGAAATACTTCTGATGAGCCTGTTTCTCTACGAGATTTGAATGATTTCTTTCCAGAATCAGATATCGATGAACTTGAAAAGCGTGTGAAAGTTCTGGAAGATAAAGTCGCCAAGAATGAAACAGAGAAAGCTGAATTAGAGAAGTTGGTGAAATAGAGTGAAGTTGAAAAAGAGATTCTGAGCAACAAAATCAAATTCTTGGAATGTGACAGAGGATATTTGAAGGCATTGATTGAAAGCTTATAGGATGCAAATGAACGATTATTGAAAGAGATAGCAGAGTTGCGATCTGAAAGAGAAATGAATGATCGAAGATTCTCCAGACTGCATAAAGTTTTGACGAACAGTCTTGGTATTGACTTTGATGCTGAATATACTCGAATAGATCTACAGGAAGCTAAAGAGAAAGCAGAAAAGGAATTGGCTGAACAGGGGAAAGGCAAGAACATGATTGAAAGTATGCCTAAGATTACTGAACCTGTGATAGATTCTGCAAAAGCTTCTGAGTCTGTGGTTGTTCCTGAAGCAGGAACTAAAAAGAAAGACGATGAAGAAGCTGAAGATAAAGATGATGATGAACCTGCAGATGACACAAAACACGACTCCGACAATGATGATGGTGATAATAATGATCAGGGAGGAGTTGGTCTAAAGATTGTTGATGCCAAAGTGAATGATGAGTTTGATTTTTCCTCACTGCTTAACGATGATTTAAATATGATGGAAGATCAAATTCAGGGGGAGCAAACAGGGGAAACAGCGCAAAAAAATGATATTGATATGATAGACGTGATTGTTGCAAACCCTGTGGCTACGAAACCTATAAAGCCTATAATTCTGATGCTAGAACATAATGTTGAGGAAGGCGAGTTCATACACAATTATTCGAAAGAAGATTTGGCAAAGCTACTCAATGTTGAAGCTGATACTCTTGATTTCGATTTCGAAGAAGATGTGGTTAATATTGATACTTTGAGCCGAACGAATATTGCTACAAAAGAAGATCTGACACTGATGATTATAACAAAGTGATTATTGAAGATTGGTCGTTAGACGATGAGAAAGACGAAGCTGAGAAGTATACAGGTTTGAATACTGATAGTTTTCCAACTTTTGAAGAAATGTACGAGCAGCTTAACGAAGATATGTTGAAAAAAAGATTGAAGAGTCTGTACGTGAAGGCAAAATCCCTAAACTGATGACGAAATAGGAGATTGCGCAAGCAAAGAAATCCTGGTTTAAAGAAATGCCAAGAGAACGAAAGTTTAGACGTCCACTTGCATTCTTTACCAGAGAGAAAGATGTTTCATTGGGAGATATTTTGAGCTGGGGATGGTTTAAAGAGTTGAACGTTTATGTCATTAAATGTGAGTTTGGAGTTCAATACATCAAATATCTGGCAGATTTCAAAACATTTCCATATTGGGATGTTGAGGAGTTGGTGCAGACTAAAAACATCATATATCACATGAAGTTTATTGATCAGTTACTATGGAAAATGATCAAGTTTGAAGCGACGGAAGGTTTTAAGTACTGGAAACATTCATTCCGAAGCGCCAAATCAAAACAGATAAGAAAACTGGTATAAAGGATATAACGTTGATCATGAAGCGTCCAAGAGCTATGAGGAACATGCCCCTGATGTCGATCGAACAAAATTTCTATCCATTATTTAGGTGGTGCAGGTTGATCCAACGACTTGTGAAGCACTAATTGTTCTAAGGTTTGAAGATCATCTGGATATCACTCAAGAAAGGGTTGAAATGTTTGGGACTGAAGGTTTGAGAGGGCTGTGGAGAACGATTACAATACTAGACCCAATGTGGCTAGTAAACTGCTCAAAGGAGGATATCAAATGTTTATTCTTCAGCAAGATTTGTTACGAAGAGCGCGAGAAATAACAAGCTATGCAATATCGGAGGGTTGTAAATGTCTGCTATGCGCATGAAGTTAACTCTGGAAGAATGTGGGAATCGAGTTGGAGAGAGATTGAACGTGAAGAAGTTATGAAAGAAGAAAGAGCGTGAGAAAGAACAAGTTATGCAATATCAGAGGGTTATAAATGTCTGCTATGCGCATGAAGTTAACTCTGGAAGAATGTGGGAATCGAGTTGGAGAGAGATTGAACGTGAAGAAGTTCAGAAAGAAGAAAGGCGTCAGGAACAATTTCTGGAAAGAATAAAGGAGGCAAGATTAAGACGTTTCCAATTCATGACAAAGGTGCCGCCTACAGATCAAACGCCGATTCCATCGCAAGAAAGAAGAAAGAAGCCAATAAAAAACTTTTTTGGAAGAGTCAGACAAAGGTAGCGCTGTGAAGACTGATCAAGACGAAGACGATATCCAAGGGGGAGTCTGTTAGTACATAATGTCTATGTCTTAGTCTTGGATCGAGTCTATTTGTTTTGGGCTAGATTATGTCAAAATATAGGGTTATTTATGTAAATAGTGAACAAGTTCGCCCGAAATCACAATGTAAGATCAAGTTCAGCCGAACTTGATCAAGACAAGTTCGCCCGAACTTGATCTCCTCCCAACGAACTTGTTACACTATAAATAGGTGCCTTGATGTTTTCATTTGTAACTTCTACAACTTTGTCACTTGTACGGCGAAGCTCTGCCCGATCAGGATTTGACATGTATTGAACACTTAGGATCAATAAACAATGATTACACAGTAAATCTTGCATATTCGATTAACACGTCATATAAATTCCACATATACGAACGTTAGATACAAATTTAGGTTCCTATGCTAGTAATGGAGCGATCTAACAAGCACAGACACATGTTGCAAACATAATGTCTGGCCTAGAAGCAGTTAGGTACAATAAAGACCCAATCATACTTCTATAGAGTGTCTGATCAACCAAGTCATCTTTATCAATAATAGTGACCAGCTTTGAAGTTGCCATGGGTGTGCTGCAAGGTTTACAATCATCCATATCAAACATTTTAAGCAGTTCTTTGACATACTTATTTTGATGGGTAAAAGTGACATTGTGCATTTGTTTGGCTTGTAAACCAAGGAAACATTGCAACTCACCCATTGCACTCATTTCAAACTTTGCTGCCATGAGTTTTCTGAACTCTTCACACATGGTAGCGCATGTGGATCCAAAACTGATGTCATCCACATAAATTTGGACAAGCATCAAATCTTTTCCTTTCCATTTTAAAAACAAAGTTTTAGCAATTTTACCTCTTGAAAAATCTATGGATAAGAGAAAAGTGGATAGAGTTGCATACCAGGCTCTTGGTGCTTGTTTTAGACCATAGAGTGCTTTGTTTAACCTATACACATGATCAGGATGAAATGGATCTTCAAATCCAGGAGGTTGGCATACATACACTTCTTGCTTGATCTTTCCATACAGGAATGCACTTTTGATGTCCATTTGAAACACTTTGATGTTGTGGTTAGCAGCAAAAGCTAAGAACATCTGATGGCTTCCAACCTTGCTACAGGAGCAAAGGTTTTATCATAGTCAATGCCTTCTTCATGTCTGTAGCCTTGAACCATGAGCCTTGGTTTGTTCTTGACAACAATACCCCTTTTATCTGTTTTGTTCTTGAAGACCCACTTTGTGCCAATTGGACTTACATCCTTAGGAAGTGGTACAGGTTCCCAAACTTGTTGTCTTTTAAACAGAAGGAGCTCCTCTTGCATAACTTCTACCCAACTGTTGTCTTTCAGTGCTTCTTGGTACTTGACAGGTTGGATGAGTGATAGAAAACCAGCAAAGAGGCAAATGTTTTGGGATTGGCTTCTTGTGAGCACTCCCTCATTTATGTTGCCAATAACTTGATCCAATGGATGGCTTTTGAGGAAGATCAAATCACCTTGATATGGAACAATTGCATTTTGAGGTGAAGCTTGCAAATGTCTATCATCTGAGCTAACCTCTGTTGGTGAATTTGATGGTCCAGCCTCTTATTGGAATGGAGGTGGTGGTATGAGTGGTATAGTAGTGGATGATTGTTGATTTTTATCCAGGTTTGATGGATTTTTATCAACGTGTTTTGGTTTTGAGAGCAGGCAGAGGATTGAGAATTAACTACTGTTGAACCAGCAGAGCTTTCACAATTGTTACTAACATCTACACCTCTGCTTGAAGGACTGATCTTGTAATTTGGAAGAATGCAATAATATCTGTGCTCTTGTGGTGATGACTGTGATGTACCTGCAGTGTTAGCCTTGACAGACACATCTTCAAATGTAAATTTATCTAGATCAAACAATTCAGCAGGATTTGCTGGGATTTTTAAAGATGATAGTTCATTGAACTTCACATTCAGAGTTTCTTCAACACACTTGGTCCTAGAGTTAAACACTCTATAGGCTTTGGAAGTGGTTGAGTATCCCAGAAAATAACCACAGTCAACTTTGGCTGCAAACTTTGAGATAGAATCTATTAAGTTCAAAATGAAACAAGGACAGCCAAAAACTTTGAAATATGAGATCAGATGTTTGATTTTGTAAAGCAATTCATAAGCAGTCTTTTGATGCCTGGGGATAATCAAAACTCTGTTTTGAACATAGCAAACAGTGTTTACAGCCTCTGCCCAAAAAGACAAGGGTAAACCTGAGTCTGCTAGCATGGTTCTTGCAGATTCAACAAGAGTTCGATTTTTCCTTTCAACTACCCCATTTTGTTCTGGAGTTCTTCGGACACAAAATTGCCTAGCGATCCCTTTTGACTCATAGAAGGCATCCAACTCCTTAACCCAATTCAATTCAGTGGGATCTTTCATTCACATTGTTTTCCACCAAGAACGTTTTATAAAACTTTTTGACTCCCGAATTTGGATTTCTAAACTCTGTCCCGTTGTCACTCCTAAAGAATTTTACAGGAAGGTTATATTGTTTTTCAACTTGTTTGACAAAAATTTGCAATATACCAGTTGTTTCATCTTTGGTGTGTAAAAACAATGTCTATGTAAACCTTGAAAAATCATCAACTATGACTAAACAAAATCTTTTCTTCATTAAGCTAATGATTTTTACAGGGCCAAACAAATCCATGTGCATCAATTGCAAACGCTGGGTTGTTTTGGACTCTTCAATTGACTTGTAAGAACTTTTATGTTATTTACCTTTTAAACAGGAAACACAATGTTCTTCACAAGTAAATTGCTTATGTGGTAAACCTCTGACAAGACGATTTTTGAAGAGTGTGGTGATTGTTTTCATATTTGTGTGCCCAAGTCTTCTATGCCATAATTCTATCTCTTTGCTTGAGGCAACTGAGAACAACATGCATTAGACATAGGGTTATCTTTCCAACCACATACACATTGCCACTCCTATGAGCAACAAGTTGTGCTTTGCTCTCAGCAATAAATTAATCAATCTTTTTAACAACCTCTGGTCCTACAATTTGACAAGTTTTCTTTGTAAAGAAGGATCCATATCCTTTGTCACTCATTTGTGAGACACTCAAAAGATTGAATTTTTTAGATTCTCAATTAAGTTTACATTTCAAATTTGAGATTCCCAGCCTGGACACATCCTGAACCTAACACCTTCTCTTTTGAATTGTTACCAAAAGATATATTGTAACATTTGTGGTGATCCGATTGTGTAACGATTCCGAATGAATTATCAATCAATGAAATTTTTGTGTTTTATTTCCGAGATTGTATTTTTATCATGACAATGGCACGTATTCAATTCTTGCACGATTCCGAACTCTTAAACAACTTCTGGAAGTGAAATCGCAAACTATTACGCAAACGTAATCAGTTTAATGCGACGTACACTTCGGAATGATGACATAAGATAAGCATACCCTAAATACCCTTTACATAACTTAGAAATAAGTTTCGAGGGCTTTGGTATGGCAAAAACATGCTTTTGCAACTTCAGGGGCTATTTTGCAAATTCGGCGAAACTATGCTGATTCATGTATATCGTTATCCGAAACATGTACGCACATCCAAAAAATATTTTGCAATCATTAAAATCTAGTATTTTAATGATTGGAATGCAAAAATATCATTCGTTACGCGTTTACGGTCATTTGCGCGATCGTTACGATTCCCGTCGTAATTAATCAAAAACCGCAACCGTACGAACGAACGAACCGACACCCGGGACATTTTTGAACATATTTCAAGTTCCCTTATTTATTCATCCTTATGGAGCTTAAAGATGTGGTTAACGGGTGTTAAAAGTGCCAAAACGCAATGAGAAAAAGTTCAGGGGCCATTTCTGCCAAATTTTGAAACTTCTGCCCCTGCAAGGGCCTTACGGACCGTAAGGCAAAACCCCATACGGTCCTGTAAGGGGTACCCAGCTCCGAAGCTTCTTAAAATAAAGCTGGAAGCTTCTTGTTAAATTCCTTGGCCACCAAGTCGGGATCTATGCCACCTTTAACTTGCATTAGACACCTCGAGGGACACTAATCCACGCCTTAACACCTGGATCAACACTTGGCATGATTTGGGAGCTCCAAGATTAGTATAAATAGGCTTGATATTCACCATTTCTCTTTGCTCATTTCCATCTTCTTCCTCCCATACTCTTGGAGCTTGCTTCCATCCTTTTGGAGGCCTCCTACTGAGTTCTTTGAGATCTTGGGTGTAAGTAAGATCTCATCCTTAGTCTTTTTCATTGCTTTTAGCTATTTCAAGATAAAATTTAAACAGTGTTTGACTTTCGGTTTGACCATTAATTCGTCAAAACAAAGTTCAATTGAACTTTGCAACGTGATCGTAATCACGATGGTTATGTTCCTTAGCGATCATGCCTACTGATTACCACGTTTACTAGTTATAGTGACGAGTCAAAGTTTCGATCAATAATGCGCAAAATGCGCATTATACGATGGAACTATTTTCGAGTATCAAAACACCTTGTTTTGATACCAAATCAGTTTTATAAACTTAATTAGACATGTTTGACATGTCTAACTCGTAACTTTTAGTTTAGTGCTTATTTATGGTCGTAAGTCGAATGGTCTTGACCACTACTTTGACTTTCGAATCCGACCCGTTTGGTCGATCTTAGGATCCGACCAAACACATATATGTGACCATAGTTGTATAGGGAATAATCCTCTGAGCTTAGACCTTATGGTCGTGTCGTTTGGTTAGTATGATGTTAAGTCACTAGTTATGCCTTTATAAATGACCAAAACGCCATTTTGCGCATTGAAACAATTTTAAGCCTATGTAACCAATGTTTTGCCATATACACTGATGTTATAACATTACTAAACTTATTTTGGCATATAAGACTTATCATAACACATATCTAACCATCCCAACACGCATTTACGTAAATGATCCGTTAACGTAGCATAAACTACCATAACGAGTCATAACGGGTCAAAAGCACTTAGGAATCTTTCAAATCAGAATGTTAACTTTGTTAAACCATTTCATATGAGTTCCAACACACATTTTGTTTACAAGACCTCATTCTATCCGATCCGCCGATTTATGTCCCGACATTTACATAGTTATCCGATTTTAGGACACGCTTGATTTCTCGGACGTTTGAGCTTGTTTAATCTTTGATTCAAGGTTATTTTGCAACCCCAAGTGAGTACATAGTCCCCTCTTTTATGTTTTTCAAATATTTTGGGGTGATTCATATGTGCTAAATTGTTTTCAAGTTTTCAAATTACAAAATCTATGGTTTATATAAACAAGACGATTTCAATAATGTGAACGAACTTGTTGGTGCGTTATACAAATGACACGAATAACATTCATTAGCTTTGGCCAAGCCGACCAGTAGTAAGTTATGGTACCATAGGACTGACAATCCCGTTACCAAGGTTCCCGGTGTTTGTGGGGAAGTTTGGGGAACGACCTAAACTGTTACTTTAACAAACCTTTGGTGGTTTGTTATTGCAATTTAAAGATACCCTTTGGTGGTATATATGAGTCAACACAGATTTGAATGTATTCACCAAAACGACCAAAAGTTTTCACAATTAAAACAAGGACGATTTATTTACACGGACGATGAACAATTGGTTTATGACACGAACATTGGACGAATGGTTTATGACACGAACAATGGACGATTGGTTTATGGTAAGTGGTTTAGATAACAGTACGTGTGTTAATGTGATAAAAGCATGGTGGATACGCCGCTGGTACTTCCTATATATAAGTGCTTTTATCGTATTACATTCGTGGCGTTATTTGCATCACTTAGAACAAAGGTTTTCAAACGAATGACACGCAACGATTTTCAATTAAAGATATAAACCATACAAGGTTTCTTCAAGACGATTTTCTAACTCGGATTTACAAAATCAATGTTTTGGTCAAGATTTATGGCTACAAGTCTTTTATAAACTATAACTAACTTGTTTTAGTTGGTTAGTTATTATTGCAATACCAAATACTTTTTGATAACAAGGTTTTCAATTAACGACTCTAGTAGTCGGCGTGGTATTGCAATACATATACAAGGTCATGAATTTGACACACTCACAAAACCTATGTACTCGCCGGCATATTTTTGCTGACTCGTTTTCACATATGTTTCAGGAAACCACGTTTGATGTCGATGCATGCTCACGTAGGATTGGACGCAGACTTAGTGCCTTCAAATATGAAAGACAATAGTTTATTTAGTTTGTTTTAAACTCCAAGACAATGTAACTATGAAATTTCAATATTTAATAAAACATAACTTTAATTACCACGTGTTGTTGAAACAATCTGTTAACGTGACTCCCCGACGTTTCCGCTGCGGTTTATTGTTTTTACGCAGTCGGGTGTTACAGATTGGTATCAGAGCACTGGTTATAGGGAATTAGGTTATTAGTAATGTTTTGACCTAGACTATAATATTCCTAGGATCCTAATGCGAGTTTACTTGCGTTTAGATTCATAAAATACAATAATATCACCTATCCTTAGGTGATTACCAAAAACAATACAAAGTTACAAAATCTCTTTCCGATAACTTTTTGCGAAGAAAAAAAAACATCTATTCTTAGATGAATCATTATTGGGCTTTATGCCTTAAAGCTTTTCAAATCTCGTCAAAGTTTGGGTTTTATTAATGTGAACACATGCAATCTGGAAGGGTGGGTGCCTGTACCCCGAGTTTTCTGTCCAAGGTTAGAGTGTTCGTACAAATCCACTTAATTGGACCGGTCACTCTTACCTGGGAACTCTTGGGTGAGTGTCCACTTATAGGCTAAAGCATGTCTTCGCGATACATTATAAAGACCCATTTACTTTGATTAGTCACCGTGTGTCATTTGTTTGTTTCGAGAAACGAACAAATGACCACCATCCTTATTTCGTCGATATTTTCAACACCTCTCTTGATTTTCTCACATATCTTCCTCCATCTTTTCTTTTAGAATGCCTCCTAGACGTGATACAACTCAAAATGACAAAATGGCAGCCATTATCGCTCAGCAAATAGTTGTTGTACTCCCAAATCTTGTGACCCAACTTAATCAAGCGAACAACAACAACAATAACAATAACAATGCACCAGCTCCGTGCAACTATAAACAATTTTGTTCGGCTAAACCACTCTCGTTTTCTGGGTCTGAGGAGCCACTGGGCTTTTGCAATGGTTCGAGAGCCTCGAAAGTACTTTTCGTCATGTGCAATGCCCGAATGGGCGAAAAGTTGAGTTTGCGTCGAGCGTATTCAAAAAGAGAGCTCTTACATGGTGGAACGGTATTATGAGAGATAGAGGTGCCGAAGTGGCTTTAGCTCAAATGTGGGAAGAGCTTAGGGCTCTAATGATGAAGGAATTTTGTGCTCGTCATGAGCAGAGGGCGCTTGAAAACGAATTCCATGATCTCTAACAGGATAGTGGTGAGCATCGTGCTTATACTGACTGGTACGAGGAGTTGAGTTTACTCTGTCCTTCGATGGTGACACCTTTGGATAAGGCGATCGAGAAGTATATCGATGGTTTGCCTGATCCTGTTCATGACATTGTTACCGGAAGTAACCCAACCACTGTCTGACAAGCCATTGAGCTAGCTGCAACTTTGACCGAGTCCCAGGTCAAAAAGGGTAACCTTCATCGCAAAGGCGATAAGAAACCATCCACCAAAACGACTCAAGAGAAGCAAAAGGGAAACAAAGTCGAGCCGTCTAAACGATCGAAGAAGCGTAAGGCTTCTCAGAACTTCGCTGTTACTACACAACCCGCTCCAGCCGCTCAACCCAATCAAGCTCCTCAAAACCAACCAGCACAACCTCCTATGAGGAAGCCATATGCGGGTGCAATCGGTGCAATTGTCACCACCAAGTTCATCAACCATGTCGTCAATGTACGACTTGTGGAAGATTCGGCCACTTGGCCAACGTTTGTCAATCTGTTCCAAACTAAGCTTCTCAGAACGTTGTCCAACCTCAAGCAAATCCCGTTCGACCTCACTTTCCAGCCGGGTCATGCTTTAACTGTGGTGAGATGGGCCATTACAAGAACAATTGCCTGAAATTAGCCAATGCCAATCAAACTCGTGGATGAGCATTCAACATTAATGCCAACGAGGCCCATGCTGATAACGAAGTCGTTAACGGTACGTTCCTTGTCAACAATCATCCTGCTTCTGTTCTTTTCGATTCGGGTGCCGATAGGAGTTTCGTGTCCTTAGCCTTTGAACCATTGCTTTCAATGCCAAGAACTAAACTAGGAAATCCCTTGACATTCGAAATAGCTAGTGGCAAACCTCTTAAACTAGATTCTGTCATTCGTGATTGCCAATTGAACCTCAATAACCACCTTTTCGCCATTAACCTCACACCAATGCAACTCGGGAGCTTCGACGTCATCATAGGAATGGATTGGCTAACCAAGCATCATGCCGAAGTTATTTGTTTTGACAAGATAGTTCGAATACCTCTTCCCTCTGGTGAAATCATAGAAGTTCGTGGAAAGAAACCCGCTAGTAATCTTAAACTCATGACCTGTAACCAAGCCCGAAAATACCTACGAAAGAACTATGTCGCCTTCCTGGCACATATCGTAGAGGAGAAAGGCAAAAGAAAAATTGTTCAGGATATCCCCATTGTTTATGATTATCTTGAGGTGTTCCCTGAAGAATTACCTGGTTTACCTCCTGTACATCAAGTCGAGTTCCGCATTGATCTAGTACCTGGTGCCAACCCTATTACTAAATCTCCTTACCGTCTTGCACCATCTGAGATCTAAGAGTTATCGAAACAGCTTCAAGAACTATCTGATAAAGGATTCATTCGTCCAAACTATTCACCTTGGGCGCTCCTGTCGTATTTGTGAAAAAGAAGGACGGATCTTTCCATATGTGTATCGACTATCGTGAGCTCAACAAACTCACGATCAAAAATCGATATCCCCTACCTCGCATTGATGATCTCTTTGATCAGCTACAAGCTGCTACTTGCTTTTCAAAGATTGATCTGCGTTCTGGGTATCATCAACTTCGTGTGCTCGAAGAAGATACTCCCAAGACTGCTTTTCGCACTCGATATGGTCATTACGAGTTTACTGTCATGCCTTTCGGTTTGACAAATGCTCCAGCTGTTTTCATGGACTTGATGAATCGGGTTTGTGAACCTTATTTGGACAAGTTCATCATTGTTTTCATCGACGACATTCTTATTTATTCCAAGTCTCAAGCCGAACACGAACAACACCTTCGATTAACTATGGAACTACTAAAGAAAGAACAACTTTATGCCAAATTCTCCAAGTGTGAGTTTTGGCTAAAAGAAGTTCAATTCTTGGGACACATAGTCAATGAGCAAGGTATACATGTGGGTCCTTCCAAAATTGTTGCGATTAAGGATTGGAACACACCCACTACTCCCACAGAAGTTCGCTCATTTCTTGGTCTTGCTGGATATTACCATCGATTCAATGCGAACTTCTCAAAAATCGCGGTTCCCCTCACTGCTTTGACTCAAAAGAATAAGCCTTTTGAGGGGGACCCAAACAAGAGGAAGCCTTCCAAACTCTAAAACAAAAGCTCTGCGATGCTCCTATTCTATCCTTACCCGATAACAACAATGATTTTGTTGTTTATTGTGACGCATCGAACCTAGGCCTTAGTTGTGTTCTCATGCAACGAGATAAAGTCATAGCCTATGCGTCAAGATAATTGAAAGTCCACGAGAAGAACTACACGACTCATGATCTTGAGTTAGGTAATGTAGTTTTTGCCCTTAAAATTTGGACACTACCTTTATGGTACGAAATGCGTGGTTTTCACGGACCACAAAAGTCTCCAGCATATATTCAATCAAAAGGAGCTGAACATGAGACAACGACGCTGGTTCGAACTTTTAAACGACTACGATTGCGAGATTCGCTACCATCCTGGTAAGGCGAATGTCGTGGCTGATGCGCTTAGTCATAAGGAACGTGTCAAGCTTCATTGTGTTTGAATTCAATCTGATATCCAGACACGTATCCTTCAAGCTCAGCATACTTGTGCTACACAAGGCATGATGGGTAGTGAATTACCACATCAACTTGAGCTTCAACTCAAAAGAGAGACAATGGATTTTTCTATTATTTGAACCGTTTGTGGGTTCCAAATCAATACAACCTCCACACCTTATTGATGGACGAAGCTCATAAGTCACGTTATTCAATCCATCCTGGTGCAGACAAAATATACAAGGATCTTCGTACCTAGTATTGGTGGCCGGGTATGAAGAAAGACATTGCCTTGTATGTATCAAATTGCCTAACTTGTCTTAAAGTCAGGCTAACCACCAACGCCCATCTGGATTGCTCGAACAACCAGAAATTCCGGTATGGAAGTGGGAGAACATTGCGATGGATCTCATTACAAAACTACCGCGTACATCTAGAGGTCATGATGTTATTTGGGTAATCATTGATCGTCTAACAAAGTCAGCACACTTTTTGGCAATTCGTGAGGATTACTCTGCTGACAAACTCGCCAAGATCTATGTCGATAAGATTGTATCTCGTCATGGTGTTCCTTTGGACATCATATCTGACAGAGATGCTCGGTTCTCATCTCACTTTTGGAAGACCATGCAAACTGTTATGGAACCAAACTAAATCTAAGCACTGCTTATCATCCTCAAACGGATGGACAAACCGAGAGAACAATTCAAACGTTGGAGGATATGCTTAGAGCGTGTGTGATCGACTTTGGTGTAGTTGGGATTCGCATCTGCCGTTGATCAATTCTCCTACAACAATTGTTATCACGCCAGCATTAACATGGCACCTTTCGAAGCTTTATACGGTCGAAAATGTTGTTCACCTGTCTGTTGGAATGAAGTTGGAGAGTCTCAGTTTACTGGCCCTGAACTTATTCATGACACAACAGACAAAGTCAAGAAAATACTCGATAACCTTCTGACAGCTCGGAGCCTTCAAAAGAGTTATGCGGAAAAACGACGCAAGCCCTTGGAATTCCAAGTCGGTGGTCATGTCCTACTCAAGGTATCCCCTTGGAAAGGAGTGGTCAGATTTGGAAAGAAACGAAAACTTGCACCACGATACGTTGGACCATTCAAGATCGTTGAAAGAATCGGAAAGGTGGCCTACCGACTTGAGCTACCTCCTAAACTTGGGAACGTTCACCCAACATTCCACGTGTCCAATCTAAGGAAGTGTTTAGCCGACACAAATCTTCATGTCCCTCTCGATGAAATTCACGTTGATGACACTATGCACTTTGTCGAGAAACCCGTGGAGATTTTGGACCGTGAAGTCAAAAACTCAAGCGCAGACGAATTCCAATAGTCAAAGTTCGATGGGAATACAAAAGTGGCCAAGAATTTACTTAGGAACGAGATGGATCAAATGAAAGTGAAATACCCACATCTGTTTCCGCAAGTTTCCTCTAATTAAATTCCGGGACGAAATTTCCTAAAGTAGGGGAGACTGTAACATTTGTGGTGATCCGATTGTGTAACGATTCCGAATGAATTATCAATCAATGAAATTTTTGTGTTTTATTTCTGAGATTGTATTTTTATCATGACAATGGCACGTATTCAATTCTTGCACGATTCCGAACTTTAAACAACTTCTGGAAGTGAAATCGCAAACTATTACGCAAACGTAATCAGTTTAACGCGACGTACACTCTGGAACGATGATGTAAGCTAAACATACCCTAAATATGTCGTGATCTATGCGGTCCGTAAGGCAAAACCCCATACGGTCCGTAAGGGGTCCCCAGCTCAGAAACTTCTTAAAATCAAGCTGGCAGCTTCTTGTTAACTTCCTTGGCCACCAAGTCGCGATCTACCTTTAACCTGCATTAGACACCTCGAGGGACACTAATCCATGCCTTAACACCTGGATCAACACTTGGCATGATTTGGGAGCTCCAAGATTAGTATAAATAGGCTTGATATTTACCATTTCTCTTTGCTCATTTCCATCTTCTTCCTCCCATACTCTTGGAGCTTGCTTCCATCCTTTTGGAGGCCTCCTACTGAGTTCTTTGAGATCTTGGGTGTTCCTAAACACAAGTAAGATCTCATCCTTAGTCTTTTTCATTACTTTTAGCTATTTCAAGCTAAAAGTCAAACAATGTTTGACTTTCGGCTTTGACCATTAATTGGTCAAAACAAAGTTCAATTGAACTTTGCAACGTGATCGTAATCACGATGGTTATGTTCCTTAGCGATCATGCCTACTGATTACCACATTTACTAGTTGTAGTGATGAGTCAAAGTTTCAATCAATAATGCACAAAATGCCATTATACGACGGAACTATTTTCGAGTATCAAAACACCTTGTTTTGATACCAAATCAGTTTTATAAAATTAATTGACATGTTTGACATGTCTAACTCGTCACTTTTAGTTTAGTGCTTATTTGTGGTCGTAAGTCGAGCGGTCTTGACCACCGCTTTGACTTTCGAATCCGACCCGTTTGGTCGATCTTAGGATCCGACCAAACACATATATGTGACGATAGTTGCATAGGGAATAACCCTCTGAGGTTAGACCTTATGGTCGCGTCGTTTGGTTAGTATGATGTTAAGTCACTAGTTATGCCTTTATAAATGACCAAAACGCCCTTTTGCGCATTAAACAATTTTAAGCCTATGTAACCAATGTTTTGCCATATACACTGATGTTATAACATTACTAAACTTATTTTGGCATATAAGACTTATCATAACACATATCTAACCATCCCAACACGCATTTACGTAAATGATCCGTTAACGTAGCATAAACTACCATAACGAGTCATAACGGGTCAAAAGCACTTAGGAATCTTTCAAAATCAGAATGTTAACTTTGTTAAACCATTTCATATGAGTTCCAACACACATTTGGTTTACAAGACCTCATTCTATCCGATCCGCCGATTTATGTCCCGACATTTACATAGTTATCCGATTTTAGGACACGCTTGATTTCTCGGACGTTTGAGCTTCTTTAATCTTTGATTCAAGGTTATTTTGCAACCCCAAGTGAGTACATAGTCCCCTCTTTTATGTTTTTCAAATATTTTGGGTGATTCATATGTGCTAAATTGTTTTCAAGTTTTCAAATTACAAAATCTATGGTTTATATAAACAAGACGATTTCAATAATGTGAACGAACTTGTTGGTGCGTTATACAAATGACACGAATAACATTCATTACTTTGGCCAAGCCGACCAGTAGTAAGTTATGGTACCATAGGACTGACAATCCCGTTACCAAGGTTCCCGGTGTTTGTGGGGAAGTTTGGGGAACGACCGAAACTGTTACTTTAACAAACCCTTTGGTGGTTTGTTATTGCAATTTAAAGATACCCTTTGGTGGTATATATGAGTCAACACAGGTTTGAATGTATTCACCAAAACGACCAAAAGTTTTCACAATTAAAACAAGGACGATTTGTTTACACGGACGATGAACAATTGGTTTATGACACGAACAATGGACGAATGGTTTGTGACACGAACAATGGACGATTGGTTTATAGTAAGTGATTTAGATAACGGTACGTGTGTAATGTGATAAAAGCATGGTGGATACTCCCTGGTACTTCCTATATATAAGTGCTTTTATCGTATTACATTCGTGGCGTTATTTGCATCACTTAAAACAAAGGTTTTCAAACAAATGACATGCAACGATTTTCAATTAAAGATATAAACCATACAAGGTTTCTTCAAGATGATTTTCTAACTCGGATTTACAAATAAATGTTTTGGTCAAGATTCATGGCTACAAGTCTTTTATAAACTATAACTAACTAGTTTTAGTTGGTTAGTTATTATTGCAATACCAAATACTTTTTGATAACAAGGTTTTCAATTAACGACTCTAGTAGTCGGCGTGGTATTGCAATACATATACAAGGTCATGAGTTTGACACACTCACAAAACCTATGTACTCGCCGGCATATTTTTGCTGACTCGTTTTCACATATGTTTAAGGAAACCATGTTTGATGTCCATGCATGCTCACGTAGGATTGGACCCGGACTTAGTGCCTTAAAATATGAAAGACTATAGTTTATTTAGTTTGTTTTAAACTCCAAGACAATGTAACTACGGAATTTCAATATTTAATAAAACATAACTTTAATTACCACGTGTTGTTGAAACAATCTGTTAACGTGACTCCCCGACGTTTTCGCTGTGGTTTGTTGTTTTTACGCGGTCGGGGTGTTACATATATAACCCCCTCCATGAGCCAAAAAGTCTTTGAGAAGGGCTCTACATCCATTCATGTGCCTGGAGCCTCCACTATCTACATACCATAAACTATCAAGGCAAATAGAAGCTCCCTGCACACAAGTAAACAATTAGTTTAGATGAGATTCCAAAGCTAGGTTGGCTTTGGATTGGTTCATAGATGGTCCAAATTTCTCAAATCCAGGAGTATGGTCAGTGGTTTGACTTTGCCTTTGTATCCACTGTTGTGAACCATTTCCTGTCAGATGATAGTAACTATGAGGATATCTATTCACTTTGGACTTTGAAGGTTTTTTGTAACCTTCATAGCTCATAGGAACCTTTTGATACATTGGTTGACCATGTCCTCTTGGATACCTGTTGGCAGGTGAAGCATCTGTTACTTGTACCTCGCTGGGAACAGAGGTTTTGTTCAATGCTTTGGTAACAGATGTTTCAACAGATTCAAAGGTCTGCTTAGATTTATTTCTAGCAGAGCTTGAACTTTCTTTCACAAGAGCTTTTGCTTTGATCTCTTTTATCTTTTGATCATATGTTTGAAGATAAGCAAACTCATGAGTTAAATGATTTGTTTTCCCACAGATAAAACATTTTGAATCAGTTAGGATTACATGAGTTCTGTTTATGTCATATGCTTTTAAAAGAAAATAGTTTTCAGAAACATGGTTTCTTTTGTTGCAAAACTCACAAAACAGATGTTTGATCTTTTCCCTTTTCTTTCTATCAGATTTTTTCTCAGTAGATGTTGTAACCTCTGCTAGAAGATCTTTGATGGGAATGATTCTAGCTTTTGGTGCCTTAACACCTTCAATGATTGTGAAGTCCATTGCTTGAAATTTTCAAGAATATCACATTCATCTGACCATGTTGGTTTAAATTGGTATTTTTCAATTTCTTTAAAAGTTGAAGATCCTTCATGTTTTTCAAGAGAAATTTTCTTACCATTTTTATCAGTGATTTTTATCTCATTTCCAGCTAAGTTTGTTGGAACTACCTCAACCTTTCTAGAATCAATTTTTGTAACATTTTCAATGGCTTCTTCTTCAGCTTCAAAACCAATGCCAAATTTTATGTTATTCTTGATCTGTTTTTCTAGCATAATTTCAAAGCCTTTTGAGGATTCTACCCATTTTTCACATGTGATTTGGATGTCCTCTAACTCCTTTTTGCAAACTTGATATTTATCTACCATAGTTTGGAGTTGATCTTTAGTTATGCTGGCTTCATGCTTCAGGCTACTTATCTCAGAATCTTTTGAAGATAATTTTGTTTTCAAGTCTTTGATAAATTTTTCAAAATTAAGTTCATTTTCTAACACTTTGTTCCTAAGGTTTTCATTCACCTGTTTAATGTTAGCAAAAGCTATTATATATTTTTCTGAACAAAGATCCTTTAGGATCTGAGATGATACCTTAGAAGCAGCCATGAGAGCATAATCACAATCATCTTCACACACATCAGTATCCCATGGGTCATATAGAGAGATCTTTTCTTCATCAACAGTGTTTTGATCAACCACTGGTGTAACCACTGCTTCACCACAACTTTGAACTTCATCAGTTTTTGACCCTTGTTCCACAGATTCTCAACAATTGTCTCTAAGGACATTAAACAAAAAATTTCATTTTCAAAATCATTTTTAGCCGTTAGAGCAAAGTTTTCATCAGATAAATCCTCAGGCAAACTACTCCAATCAACAAAGCCTTGTGTAAAGAAACTTTGCTGATTAACCTTTGTCTGATCAGTGGTTTGAGTAGTTTGAGTGCTTTGTGGTGCTTGTTGCACATGCACTTGAGGTGGTGCATGAACATACTGAATCTATGGAGCAGGTGTTTGGATATAATGGGACAGGGACATTAGTAGCAGGATGTGCAAAATGAGCAGTATGTAGCATTTGTGGTGCAAGGGTATAATGGGAATAATGAGCAGTGCTTTGAGGTCTAGGGCCTGGTGAGTCAAATTGGACCTGCAGTTTGAGATCTGCATTCCCTGGCAAAGTGTCCTAACCTATTACACTTATAACATTTGATTTTGGATTCATCCAACCCTACTTTCAACCCCCCATGCAATCCTGGAAATTCTCTACCAGTCCTTTTGTAAAATTTACTTGCTCTAACACTCAACAGTGCCAACTGACGTAAAATATTCATTTCTTCCAAATCAGTGGGTTCAAAATATTGTAAGTCATTCATTTCAATGGACATATTATCAGAGTTTTGGCTTTCCCCATTTGCAGCAAAAGCAAAATTGGGTGTGTGAGGATCAGAGGTAAATTGTTTCCAGATGTTATATCAATATAATGATCATAACTTTGATCCTTCCCACTACCAGAACTCTCTTCATGACCATAAAGAGCAGTGTTACCCAGGGTATAGTCATCAGTTTCTTCCCAGACTCTTATAACTTCTTTTTCTGATTCAACTCTCTCTCGTAGGTGAGAAGCCGACCATGAAGTTGAGTAAGGGTCATTTTTTTAAAACCAACAGATGTTCGAGTAACGTAAGCTACAGTCTCCCATTTTTCTGGTAACGATTTTAAGAAACGACTATTGACAGTCGAATTAGGCAATTCCATGTTAACCAGTTTCAATTCACTAATGAGACAGCTAAAACGTTCGAACTGTTCTGTTAACGACTCACCTTTTACGTGACAAAACGTCTCATACTGTTGATTTAAAACTTCTCTATTATTCTCTATCACCTCCTCAATCCCACCGAACTGTTCTTTTAGTGCATCCCATAACTCTTTTGCACTATTGCAGTAGAGCAATCTAGCATAGATTTCGTTGGGTAGCACGGAAGCAACAATGCTAAACGCTTTTGCATCCAACTCTATTTTCTGGAAGTCTTGCTCAGAGTAATTTTCGGGACTTTTTGGTACTTGAGTGTTGGGATCCTCTGTGCTGGGAACCATTGGAATGTGCGGTCCATACACAACAGATTGCCAACAGCCGGTGTTTTGCTGAGCCAAGATGTAACCCATCCGACCTTGCCATATAAAATATTCATTTCATTTCAACATTGGTGGTTTAAACATGGATCCAATGTTGGAATCCTGTGTGTTTTGAGCCATTTCTGCTTGTTTACAACAGATTTGTGTTTTAAAAACTTTGAACGTAATAAAACTCTGTATCAAGTAATATTATCAAACTAATTAGCAGGGAGAGCTGATCTTTCAAATCAAATTGATATTAATCAAATTTTGATTGACCAAGCTTTGATACCAATTGTTAGGATCTAAGTTTGATTTACTTGTATTTTTTGTTTTGAAGAATGATAATATGATTGAAAATCAAAGTAAATGCAGCGGAATAAGCTGAAAACTTTTACTACAAGTAAAGGTCGTTTGTTTTCATCATCATCATGCTTTCAAGTATGTAAACTTTGCATGTGATTCACAAATCCCCCTCAGCCTATTATAAAGCTTGATAGTACAGAAAATGAAAGAAGATGAATGGTGTAAAGATCTTTTTAAGAAGACAAGAATAACTGTTACATTGACACTAGTATTTATACTAACTATCTAACCACTGAGCATCTTTGATGACGTTAGGGTTGATAGGGACATCTAACAATAACCTAACTAACTAGAAACACTGATCCCTAACATTTGTTAGTGCAAAAGCACTGTTACATTGAAATTAAAACAAATAAACTAAATTCTAATGGCTAAGCTCTGCTTCCTTTCTTCTGCAGACCTTTGGCTTTTGTGTAGGCAGATCTTTGCATGTATCAGACTTTAGAGGGCAGAGTTTAGACAATCAGTGGTTCTAAGTGCTGTTAGAAGAACCAATCCTCTGATAGAGTATTTTGGCTTTATATCATCTGTTCTTTTGTACATGTTCAATCCCAACAAAAATCGTTATCCTCTCCATCGCATCAAAGACCTCTTCGATCAACTTCAAGGCGCAACCTGCTTCTCCAAGATCGATCTTCGATCTGGTTTTCATCAGCTTCGTGTTCTCTAAGAGGACATTCCTAAAACCGCTTTTCGCACTCGCTATGGACAATATGAGTTCATGGTTATGCCTTTTGGCTTGACCAACACACCAGCTGTATTCATGGATGTAATGAATCGTGTTTGTAAACCATATTTGGATCGCTTTGTAATTGTTTTCATTGATGATATTCTTATTTATTCGAAAACGCAAGCTGATCATGAACGTCATTTACGCCTCATACTCGAACTTTTACGTAGTAACCACTTATACGCAAAGTTTTCCAAGTGCGAATTCTGGATCAAAGAAGTTCAATTCCTTGGACACGTTGTTAGTGAAAAAGGAATTCATGTCGACCCTTCCAAAATCGAAGCTGTGAAGAATTGGATCACGCCTAAATCCCCATCTGAGATTCGTTCTTTCCTAGGATTGGCAGGTTACTATCGTCGATTCATCTCGAACTTTTCAAAAATCGCCGTTCCTCTCACCATGTTGACTCAAAAAGAGAAACCTTTTGTTTGGGGTCCTGAGCAAGAGGAATGTAACATTTGTATAAATCGGGTCTCCAAGACCCGCTCCGTTTTGTAATCAAATACCAAGTTACGAAATTTCATTAAGTATTTATGAGTATTTTGAGTTTAAACGTTACATAATTAATATATAAACTAAACTATAAAAATTATATTTGATAAAAAGTTAAAATAAAATAAATAAGAAACATCTGTAGCTGACCGGACTCGAACCCGGGTCAACTGCCTTCAGCAACTTATCTTTCCGTCTTCAAACCACTCCGCCACCAATTGTTTTCTGTTGACATTAGGAAAACAATTGAGTTTTATACGCAAACACGAATTAACGGTTAGTGATATCTGAATAACGGAAACCGGCAAACTGAACGTTAAATCTTTTCGATTTCTTTTGACTAACTTATAACCGATGAATATCGGTTTCTAATTGAGTCCTAATTGAATGAACTTAAAGATTTCATCACTTTCGGTATTTGTAACCGAAAATGTACCAATCTCTGATTTAATCCGAGTCCTGATCATTTGCGCGAATCATAACTATCACAACAACACTCAATTTCATTTTCGTAAAGATTCGGAACCGTAAAACCCTCTGAATTCGATCGCCGGAAATTTTCTGCAACTCACCGGAAAACCGGGACTTGCATTTTCACGGTAAATTCTTCGACTCTTTTTGTTTAAATCATGTGATTAGTCAATCTCTAACACAATTCCATCATCAGAATCAATCTTAGCCAACATTTATCGGAAATCCCATCTTCGCCGGAAAGTTCCTGAAATTGCCGGAGTTTCACTGTGAAAGGGTAAGACATCCTACACTTCATTTAAACCTTGTTTAGATGATTTAATTCTATAAATAATCGACCCACACTGTTAATTGTTTCAACAGTCGGAGCTCAATTTCTGTACCGACAAAACTTTCGCCGGATTTCTGTTTTTATCTCCAATCGGTAAATCCTGTTCTTTAAACTCTTTCCATTCCTTACTATTGAATTACTGATAGTGTTTAAGGTCTTTGAAAGTCGCAAAATCAATCTTAACCGGTTGGAATACGCTGACAGTTTATCCGACGAAGAAGATGAACCTATTTCAGAACATAAGAGTAATTAAAATTCGGTTTATAAACGGGTTAGACACACAGTCCAGCGGTGGACTGTGTGCACATTTTATAATCACGTCGCGAGTTCGATCCTTACTACACACACACTGCGTAATAACATTCCTTTTTATTCATAAAACTAACCGGGTTAGATCGAGTAGTTGTTAAGTATAATATAATTCAAGAATATAACCGGGTTAGACACACAGTCCAGCGGTGGACTGTGTGCAAAACAAACTGCACGTCGCGCGATCGAGTCCCGTCACAAACACGGGTTCAATGAGATTAAGACGTTTTGCAAAATAAAGGAATTTTCGGTAAATTCGAATAAGTGTATAAAATATAATTAAAACTGGATTTCTAACGGGTTAGTCACGTAGCTCAGTTGGTAGAGCTACGTGCGCGTGAACGGAAGGTCACCGGTTCGAATCCCGCTCGGCGCAAGTATTACCGCTGACCGAACCGGTCAACGGTCAACGGTCAACGGTCAAACAGTAAAAAAATATTATTTTTTTTAAATATTTATTTGTTTAATTTACATTAAAAATCAATTAAAAATACTTAAAAATAACATTTTTAAGGATAGAAAATAGCCATAAACTCACAAAAATATATCTAAAAATCCCATTAAAATCTTTAATAAAATCCATCCATTTAATATATTTTTTTCCATTATTATTTAGGTTAGTGATTCCTCGTTGACTCGCTTCGTCTAAATCGTGCGCATCTCACCAACTCAAATCCAACGCACCCAATGTGAGTGAACCCTTCAAATTCCCCGTTTTAATCACGTTTTTGGGGTGTATCATGTGTCTTGTTCATTTACATATTATAACCAAGTTATTGTGCATATATCATATCATGACATGTGTATTAATTGTTGCTGTTAAGTAGTTATTATTGTTTGCAAATTATCATTTCAATACATGCAATTGCCGAGGCCGTAGCTCCCCATCCATCGAGGTTGAGTTTGATCCCCATTTTATTATGAGGTTGATCAGGGCGTGCCCGCACGATCGGCTCCGTTTGATTGAGCCTTGATCGGTCATTTCATTTTACATTTCAATACATGCAATACGCTCGGCTCCGTTTGATTGAGCCTTGAGTGCACAGTTCAATTTACATTTCCAGTTCATGCAATACGTTCGGCTCCGTTTGATTGAGCCTTGAGCGCACAGTTCAATTTACATTTCTAGTTCATGCAATTCGATCGGCTCCGTTTGATTGAGCCTTGATCGCACAGTTCATTTATGTTAATTATCATATGATGTTGGTATGTTCATGTATGCTTTCGCTTGTTAATGTATGTTATAATTGTAACTGATGTTGCCATTGCTTGATTTCATACATATGCTCTTTTATGATTATGCACAATATTTTATTGATAAACTAACCAGAAAATCATTATCAAATGTTTATCTATAAGGTTCACTCGCCAACTTATGTTGACCCAAAAACCTCCCATTTTACACATGATACAGGTGAACCAGCAGCAGCTAGGAACACGTAGGATCTGGATTAGAAGAAATAAAACGATTTAGTATTTGGATTATTATGTTTGGTTATTTTCCTTTGTAATGAATGAACATGTTTGAATGTTTGAGAAATGTAACTTTGACTTCATTTAATTATGAAACATAATAGTAAATGTCATGTGCTTTGGTGATAACCCAATTATGCCCCGACTCTTATTTCCGCTGCGGGTCGGGGTGTGACAGATTGGTATCAGAGCCATGACTATAGGGATATAGGATAGGTTATTAGACCCTTAGAGCCTATACTATAGTCGATTAGAAACTTATAAGAATTTTGTGTGTTATATGCCAAATTTCATGATGTTTATATGTTTATGTTAAAATGTTACATTTGATATTGTTCAAGCATGTTCATAAGTATGTATTATCAAATAATGCCTATCATGAAATCGTATGATCATAATATATCACATCCATGCAAGCACACACCACATCATGATTGATTTTACAACGATTTTCGTGTTTTCAAATCTCATCAAAGTGAATTCTCATGACGGGCATGTAGTAACTGGAATGGTACTAGTACCGGTAGTCGGAACGTCCTGTCTAGGCTGGCATTCGTATAAATCCAAAATAAAGGACCAGTTTGCCTACCTGGGGACTAACAATGAGAGTACGAAATACCTATTAGGCCAAAGCATGCTATACCAAACGTCATGAGAGCTAATTCCACTTTGAGTTGTCATTGTGTCTACACCTGGACACGTTCCGACCAAACATCTCATGAACATATTTTGTGGTTAGCATTCGGGGGATGCGAGTGTTAAATTACCAATACTAATGTGAATCCTACCAAGCCAATAGCCATGGGGGCCCACATGACTATATAGGTGAAGGTATGGGGGACATTTGAGGCCCAACATGAGCGAACCCAAGACATCCTTCGGATGTAGTTGCATTATTGATATTTATGTTATTTTCATTTTCTTAAAGACACATGACACCTTAAAAGATACCATAAACTCACAATCTTCTCATTTTATGATCCTGTAGATGTCGTCTAGACCGCATCGAAGGAGTAGGAAATCGGAAAAGTCTCAGGAACGTTTGGCCACTCATATCGCGAATCAAATGGCCACGATATTACCTGACATCGTAGTACAAGTACAACAAGCTCTTGCTGCAAATCCTACTAACCCTCCTCAACAACAGGACCAGATCATCAACAACCCTCCTACCATCAAATGCTCCTACAAACATTTTAAGTCCTGCGATCCCCCAAAATTCGAAGGGACTGAGGGAGTCACTGCTCTCCTACATTGGTTCGAGGAGATGGAAAACGTTTTCTTAAACTGCGATTGTCCTGAGGATCGCAAGGTTCGTTATGCCACCGGGAGACTACTTGGTGTAGCTCTCACTTGGTGGAATACGGAGAAAGGAAAGAGGGGAAATCATGACTAGGCGATTCTGTCCTAGGAGTGAAATTAAGAAATTGGAAGATGAATTTCATGCCTTGAAACAAAAAGATGGTGATCACTCTACTTACAACAAAAGGTTCTTGGAGTTGAACCAGATGGTACCAAACTTATTCACTCCAACCTACCGTCTGATCGAACATTACATTCGAGGACTTCCCTCGAAAATCCAAGATTCGGTCCTCAGCGTTTCACCGGTAACACTAGAAGCTGCCATGGAATTGGCGACAGAACTGACCGAAAATCGAATTCGCAATGGGAAGTTCAAGGAGGAAAAGAAGAAAACCCCTGCTGAGGGACAAACCTCAAACCACCACACTCCTTCCTCTAAATTTGCTAACAAGAGGAAGTGTAACAACAGGAACTTTGCAGTCACCCATACCAACACCCCTGTTCCTGCTGCACCCATCACTCAAGCCACTCCTCCACCCGCGCCATACAAAAGACCATACTCAGGGCCACTACCAAAATGTAACCGTTGTCAGCATCACCACTCCCCTGACTATCCTTGCCAATACTGTACCGGCTGCGGTCGCGCTGGACACACTGTTCAACACTGCCGCACGCTTCAACGACCAAACCGCCACCAACCTATAACCCAAACCCACCAACAATTTATGGGTCAAGCCCAACAACAACAACCATTTCCACCCACTCAACATTTAGCCCAAACATACTATCAACCCAACTACCCTATGGGCCAACCTATGCGGGCATGTTTCAATTGTGGAGATCCAAGTCATTTCAGGAACACATGTCCAAGACTGGTTAACATTATTCATGCTCAGGCCCAAGCCAATCCTGTGAATCAAGCGAACCAAGCTCCTCCACCTGCTAGGGGAAGGGCTTTCAATATTAACGCAAACCAGGCCAGAGCTGACGGCAATGTGGTCAACGGTACGTTTCTTATAAATGGTAGATATGCCTCTATGTTATTTGATACTGGTGCGGATAGAAGTTTCGTGTCATTAGAGTTTGAACCTATTTTAAGTAAAAATCGAGATAAGCTCGCGGAATCCATAACGGTGGAAGTTGCAGATGGAAAACCAGTTTCGTTAGACTCTATTTTACGCAACTGTACGCTCACCCTAAACGACCACGATTTCTCAGTCGATCTTATTCCTATGAAGCTGGGAAGTTTCGACATCATAATCGGAATGGATTGGCTCAGTCAGCATAATGCGGAAGTTGTATGTCGTGAGAAATTTATTCGTATTCCTCTTTCAAACGGTCAGACTCTTCGAATTGTTGGAGAAACCTCGGCGAAAGGACTCAACTTAATGTCTTGTCTTCAAGCTCAGAAATACCTTCGCAAGAATTATGTCGCGTTTTTAGCCCATATCATCAAGAAGGGGACCTCAGAAAAGAAACTTGAAGATATCCCTGTTGTAAAAGATTTTCCACAAGTTTTTCCTGACGACATATCAGGACTTCCTCCAATCAGAGATGTCGAATTTCGTATCGATCTTATACCTGGTGCTACACCAGTGGCAAAATCTCCATATAGGTTAGCCCCCTCTGAAATGCAAGAGCTAGCCAGTCAATTGCAAGAGTTGACTGACAAGGGATTTATACGCCCCAGCTCGTCGCCGTGGGGTGCACCTGTACTCTTTGTAAAGAAGAAGGATGGATCTTTTCGCATGTGCATCGATTACAGAGAGCTCAACAAGTTAACTATCAAAAATCGATATACTTTACCTCGTATAGATGACCTTCTTGACCAACTACAAGGTGCCAGTTGTTTTTCGAAAATCGACCTTCGATCGGGCTATCATCAGCTTAGAGTGCATGAAGAAGACGTCCCTAAAACTGCTTTTCGAACTCGATATGGTCACTATGAATTCATGGTTATGCCATTTGGATTAACCAACGCACCAGCTGTTTTCATGGACCTAATGAATAGAGTCTGCAAACCTTACCTTGATCGATTTGTTATTGTTTTCATCGACGATATTCTCATCTATTCAAAATCTAAAGCTGATCATGAGCGTCATCTGCGACTTGTTCTTGCACTTTTAGAAAAGGAAAAGCTTTATGCCAAGTTCTCTAAATGTGAATTCTGGTTAAAAGAGGTGCAATTTCTCGGGCATGTAGTCAATGACAAAGGAATACATGTGGACCCATCAAAGATCAAAGCAGTTCAAGAATGGCAAGCTCCACGTACGCCAACTGAAGTAAGGTCTTTTCTTGGGCTTGCTGGCTATTATCGTCGGCTCATTTCAAACTTCTCTCGCATTGCGATGCCACTCACGGCTTTAACCCATAAAGGGAAACCATTTGTATGGGGGCCCAAGCAAGAAGAAGCTTTTCAATCTCTCAAGCGAAAACTTTGTGATGCACCAATCCTCACTCTTCCTGAAGGTTGTGATGATTTTGTAGTCTATTGCGACGCGTCAGGGCAAGGATTAGGTTGCGTTCTCATGCAAAGAGGAAAAGTCATAGCTTATGCCTCAAGGCAACTCAAGACACACGAAAAGAACTACACCACTCATGACCTTGAACTTGGAGCCGTTGTATTCGCTCTCAAGATATGGAGACATTATCTTTATGGTACGAAGTGTGAAATATACACTGACCACAAGAGTCTTCAACATATCTTCAATCAGAAAGAGTTAAATATGAGGCAATGAAGATGGGTCGAACTCCTAAATGATTACGACTGTGAAATCAGATACCACCCTGGTAAAGCAAACGTGGTGGCTGATGCACTTAGTCGAAAGGGTTATGCGAACTCCATTCATCTTCTATGTTCGCAAATTATAACCAATATTAAGGATCAAATTCGAGAAGCTCAACACGTTTCAATAACAGAGGAAGATGTACAAAAAGAGATGTCCTGTGGAGCCGAGCTAAAACTTGAAACTAAATCTGATGGTATCTTGTATTACCTAGATCGAATATGGATTCCTAATCACATCAATCTTCGTGAAACACTCATGCATGAAGCCCATAAGTCGCGATATTCTATACACCCAGGAGCCGATAAGATGTATCAAGACCTACGGTACACCTATTGGTGGCCTGGAATGAAGAAAGATATTGCCGTTTTTGTTTCCAAGTGTCTCACTTGTTCTAAAGTAAAGGCTGAACACCAAAGACCCTCAGGACTTCTGGTCCAACCAGAAATACCTGTCTGGAAGTGGGAAAATATAACCATGGATTTCATTACCGGGTTACCTCGCACTTCTAGTGGGTATGACACTATATGGGTGATTATAGACCGACTCACAAAATCAGCTCACTTTATTCCTATTCGAGAAGATTTCAAGAACGAAAAGCTTGCTCGTATTTATATCAACGAAATCGTCAGCCGACATGGAGTTCCGTTAAGTATTATTTCTGATCGTGATGGTCGCTTCACCTCACGAACATGGCAGGCAGTACAATCCGCTATGGGCACTCGACTAGATCTCAGTACCGCCTATCATCCTCAAACTGATGGACAGTCTGAGCGCACCATTCAAACCCTTGAGGACATGCTTAGAGCATGTGTCATAGACTTCAAGGGAAATTGGGACGCCCACCTACCGTTAGTCGAATTTTCGTACAACAACAGTTATCATTCTAGCATCGGCATGGCACCTTTTGAAGCTTTATATGGTCGAAAGTGTCGATCTCCTGTTTGTTGGCACGAAATTGGGGAAGCACAAATTACTGGTCCGGAATTGATCCAAGAAACAACAGATAAGATTCATCAAATCCGAAACAATCTTCTAGCGGCTCAAAGTCGTCAAAAGAGTTACGCAGATAAACGACGGAAGCCCTTGGAGTTTAGCGTTGGTGATCATGTGCTTTTAAAAGTGTCACCGTGGAAGGGAGTAGTTCGTTTTGGTCAAAAGGGAAAGCTAGCACCACGTTACGTAGGACCTTTCAAGATACTCGAAAGAGTAGGTCCTGTAGCTTACAAGCTTGACCTACCGGAAGAACTCGACAGAATTCATCCCACATTCCACGTGTCGAACTTGAAGAAGTGCCTCGCTGATGAGAATCTTCATATTCCACTGGAGGATATTCAGATTGATGAATCCATGCATTTTATTGAAAGGCCAGTAGAGATTATGGACTATGGAGAAAAGCGTCTACGTCGAAGTCGCATTCCTATTGTTAGGGTACGCTGGGAGTCGAAACGGGGACCTGAGTTTACTTGGGAACGTGAAGACTCAATGCGTGAAAAATACCCTCATCTTTTCCCTACTACTTCAACTGTTTAAATTTCGGGACGAAATTCCTAAAAGTAGGGGATACTGTAACATTTGTATAAATCGGGTCTCCAAGACCCGCTCCGTTTTGTAATCAAATACCAAGTTACGAAATTTCATTAAGTATTTATGAGTATTTTGAGTTTAAACGTTACATAATTAATATATAAACTAAACTATAAAAATTATATTTGATAAAAAGTTAAAATAAAATAAATAAGAAACATCTGTAGCTGACCGGACTCGAACCCGGGTCAACTGCCTTCAGCAACTTATCTTTCCGTCTTCAAACCACTCCGCCACCAATTGTTTTCTGTTGACATTAGGAAAACAATTGAGTTTTATACGCAAACACGAATTAACGGTTAGTGATATCTGAATAACGGAAACCGGCAAACTGAACGTTAAATCTTTTCGATTTCTTTTGACTAACTTATAACCGATGAATATCGGTTTCTAATTGAGTCCTAATTGAATGAACTTAAAGATTTCATCACTTTCGGTATTTGTAACCGAAAATGTACCAATCTCTGATTTAATCCGAGTCCTGATCATTTGCGCGAATCATAACTATCACAACAACACTCAATTTCATTTTCGTAAAGATTCGGAACCGTAAAACCCTCTGAATTCGATCGCCGGAAATTTTCTGCAACTCACCGGAAAACCGGGACTTGCATTTTCACGGTAAATTCTTCGACTCTTTTTGTTTAAATCATGTGATTAGTCAATCTCTAACACAATTCCATCATCAGAATCAATCTTAGCCAACATTTATCGGAAATCCCATCTTCGCCGGAAAGTTCCTGAAATTGCCGGAGTTTCACTGTGAAAGGGTAAGACATCCTACACTTCATTTAAACCTTGTTTAGATGATTTAATTCTATAAATAATCGACCCACACTGTTAATTGTTTCAACAGTCGGAGCTCAATTTCTGTACCGACAAAACTTTCGCCGGATTTCTGTTTTTATCTCCAATCGGTAAATCCTGTTCTTTAAACTCTTTCCATTCCTTACTATTGAATTACTGATAGTGTTTAAGGTCTTTGAAAGTCGCAAAATCAATCTTAACCGGTTGGAATACGCTGACAGTTTATCCGACGAAGAAGATGAACCTATTTCAGAACATAAGAGTAATTAAAATTCGGTTTATAAACGGGTTAGACACACAGTCCAGCGGTGGACTGTGTGCACATTTTATAATCACGTCGCGAGTTCGATCCTTACTACACACACACTGCGTAATAACATTCCTTTTTATTCATAAAACTAACCGGGTTAGATCGAGTAGTTGTTAAGTATAATATAATTCAAGAATATAACCGGGTTAGACACACAGTCCAGCGGTGGACTGTGTGCAAAACAAACTGCACGTCGCGCGATCGAGTCCCGTCACAAACACCGGTTCAATTAGATTAAGACGTTTTGCAAAATAAAGGAATTTTCGGTAAATTCGAATAAGTGTATAAATATAATTAAAACTGGATTTCTAACGGGTTAGTCACGTAGCTCAGTTGGTAGAGCTACGTGCGCGTGAACGGAAGGTCACCGGTTCGAATCCCGCTCGGCGCAAGTATTACCGCTGACCGAACCGGTCAACGGTCAACGGTCAACGGTCAAACAGTAAAAAAATATTATTTTTTTTAAATATTTATTTGTTTAATTTACATTAAAAATCAATTAAAAATACTTAAAAATAACATTTTTAAGGATAGAAAATAGCCATAAACTCACAAAAATATATCTAAAAATCCCATTAAAATCTTTAATAAAATCCATCCATTTAATATATTTTTTTCCATTATTATTTAGGTTAGTGATTCCTCGTTGACTCGCTTCGTCTAAATCGTGCGCATCTCACCAACTCAAATCCAACGCACCCAATGTGAGTGAACCCTTCAAATTCCCCGTTTTAATCACGTTTTTGGGGTGTATCATGTGTCTTGTTCATTTACATATTATAACCAAGTTATTGTGCATATATCATATCATGACATGTGTATTAATTGTTGCTGTTAAGTAGTTATTATTGTTTGCAAATTATCATTTCAATACATGCAATTGCCGAGGCCGTAGCTCCCCATCCATCGAGGTTGAGTTTGATCCCCATTTTATTATGAGGTTGATCAGGGCGTGCCCGCACGATCGGCTCCGTTTGATTGAGCCTTGATCGGTCATTTCATTTTACATTTCAATACATGCAATACGCTCGGCTCCGTTTGATTGAGCCTTGAGTGCACAGTTCAATTTACATTTCCAGTTCATGCAATACGTTCGGCTCCGTTTGATTGAGCCTTGAGCGCACAGTTCAATTTACATTTCTAGTTCATGCAATTCGATCGGCTCCGTTTGATTGAGCCTTGATCGCACAGTTCATTTATGTTAATTATCATATGATGTTGGTATGTTCATGTATGCTTTCGCTTGTTAATGTATGTTATAATTGTAACTGATGTTGCCATTGCTTGATTTCATACATATGCTCTTTTATGATTATGCACAATATTTTATTGATAAACTAACCAGAAAATCATTATCAAATGTTTATCTATAAGGTTCACTCGCCAACTTATGTTGACCCAAAAACCTCCCATTTTACACATGATACAGGTGAACCAGCAGCAGCTAGGAACACGTAGGATCTGGATTAGAAGAAATAAAACGATTTAGTATTTGGATTATTATGTTTGGTTATTTTCCTTTGTAATGAATGAACATGTTTGAATGTTTGAGAAATGTAACTTTGACTTCATTTAATTATGAAACATAATAGTAAATGTCATGTGCTTTGGTGATAACCCAATTATGCCCCGACTCTTATTTCCGCTGCGGGTCTGGGTGTGACAAGGAATCTGTTCAAACTCTCAAGGACTTACTTTGCAATGCTCCTGTTCTAGCTCTTCCTGATGGGAATGATGACTTCGTGGTTTATTGCGATGCTTCAAACCGTGGCCTTGGTTGTGTTCTCATGCAACGAGACAAGGTCATCGCTTATGCCTCTCGCCAACTCAAAATACATGAGAAAACTACACTACCCATGATCTCGAGCTTGGCGCAGTTGTTTTTGCGTCAAAGATTTGGCGACACTACCTATATGGTACCAAGTGTGTGGTTTTCACTGACCATAAAGCCTACAACACATCTTTGATCAAAAGGAACTAAACATGCATCAGCGTCGTTGGGTGGAATTGCTTAACGACTACGAATGTGAGATTCGCTACCACCTTGGCAAAGCAAATATTGTGGCCGATGCTCTTAGTCGTAAGGCTCATGTTAGTAGCATTCGTTGTTTTCAGATCTCTAGCGATCTTCACACTTGTATTCGTGAAGCTCAATACTCGTCAGCCAATGAAGGAAGTCTAATTAACGAAGTACGAGGTGCTTCTATAGACCAACTCATGACGAAATCCAACGGACTGCAATACTATCTTTATCGTATTTGGGTGCCAGATCGCGACAACCTTCATGAGCTCATCATGAACAAGGCACACAAATCTAAGTACTCGATTCATCCTGGTACTGATAAGATGTACCATGACCTTTGTACGTCCTATTGGTGGTCTGGTATGAAGAAGGACATCGCCTCTTACGTTTCTAAATGTCTTACTTGCTCAAAGGTCAAAGCTGAGCATCAACGCCCTTCTCTTTTACTCAATCAGCCCGAAATCCCTGTTTGGAAGTGGGAGAGCATTGCTATGGACTTCATAACCAAACTCCCTCGAACACCTTCTGGTCATGATAGCATTTGGGTAGTCATTTACCGTTTGACTAAATCAGCTCACTTTCTCGCTATTCGTGAAGATTTCAAGGTTGAGAAGCTTGCTCGAGTCTATACTGATGGAATCATCTATCGTCATGGCATTCCTCTTGACATCATCTCTGACCGCGATGGTCGTTTCACTTCGCGTCTTTGGAAAACTTTCCAATCCGCTATGGGTACCCACTTGAATCTCAGTACGGCTTTCCATCCTCAAACAGATGGACAGACGAAACGTACTATCCAGACCCTAGAGAATATGCTTCGCTCTTGTGTCATCGACTTTGGTGGTAATTGGGATGTGCATTTACCATTGATTGAGTTCTCGTACAACAACATCTATCACTCCAGTATTCAAATGGCTCCTTTCGAAGCTTTGTATGGACGCAAGTGCCGATCTCCCATCAGTTGGCATGAGATTGGTGATAAACAATTTACTGGCCCTGAGCTCATACAAGAAACAACGGATAAGATTCTTCAAATCCGCGACAACTTACTCAAGGCAAGAAGTCGACAAAAGAGCTATACTAACAAATGACGAAAACCCTTGGAATTCAATATTGGAGATCATGTGCTACTCAAAGTATCTCCTTGGAAAGGAGTTGTTCGTTTTGGTAAAAAGGGTAAACTTACCCCTCGCTATGTTGGTCCTTTCAAGATACTCGAGAGGATCGGCAATGTGGCTTATCGAATCGACTTACCTTAAGAACTTAGCAATGTACATCCAACATTTCATGTCTCGAACCTCAAGAAGTATCTAGCTGAAGAGGGATTCCATGTTCCTGTTGATGACTTGCAAATAAACGAGACTCTTCATTTTGTGGAAAAACCGGTCGAAATCATGGACCGAGGAGCCAAGCAGCTTAGGCGCAGCAAAATTCCCATAGTCAAGGTTCGTTGGGAAGGAAAGGGCGGTGCCGAGTTCACTTGGGAACTCGAGAGAGAGATGAAGACCAAGTACCCACAACTCTTCGTTCAGCCTTCCTCTTAAAGATTTCGAGGACGAAATCTCCTGAAGTAGGGGAGACTGTAACGCTCCGTTTTTTCCGCGTTTTCTTATTTTAGCAAGACTAGTTGTACTTTCCATATTTAAACACTTGTACTCTCGTTTCGTCTCAAGTTTGTAATCCTAGACTATTAATCATAATGAAAACGAAAACATTTTTCTTTATGTTCGTGTATTTATGTTAAACTTATGTGCAAAATTCACGTTGAACGATATATTCTTGATTCTTTATTAGTTAATACATGATACTCGTTAAACCAAGTGAAACTCGTAGAACAACCAAATTCGGATCCTAATCCTTGAAACTCGAATACTTTCGCGAAATAAATAATGGGTTCCTAACCTTCATTTAATCTAGATATGGTTAATTATTTATTGTGAAATTAATTAAATTTAATAACTTTAAAATTTAAAAGTTTTACTTATAAACTAATCTAGTTAATATAGTTAAATTTTGAGATTAATTCAATTAACCAAGTTAATTAATTAGACTAGTATAGTTAGAATAAGTATATGGGTTATTTATGTCTTTTTACAAAGTTAAATGCGGTCACAGGATTCGAACCTGCGCCCCTACCCAGTCCAAACACACTAACACACATCACAAACCGCTGAGCCGCGATCCTGACAACGAATTATTTTGATGCTAATTAATACTTATACACTCGTTGAAGTTAAAATTCCTTTCAATAGTTGCCGCCAAGGACAACTCGATCACAGTTGGGTTTCCTTCTTGACTGTGATTGAAGTTTCCCTCTTCGAATTCAATCAAGAACCTGGTCATAGCTATGAATCAATCACGAATTCATTCCATCCTTGTGAGACTTGTCAACCTTATAAATAACAAACACAACATCTTGTTTCCCACTTGACGCTGCCGCACCGGAGATACACAAACACTTGCCGGAGAGGTTCAGAGTTCCGCCGGAGACGACCGAAGACAAGTCAACGGAACATACGGATCATCGTTTCAGTATAATTTTGTTGTCCTTAATTTTGTTTTCGTTAGTCACTTGTTACTATGCTGCATACTAGATTCAAACAACAAAACCATGAACTTCATAAATAACAGTTACATACGTTTTCTTTTGAAACCTGGCTCCCTGATTTTTCGCGACACGGTTGTTCTTTTTTATTATACCAGAATATGAAGAACCTAAATCACTACATATATGAATTAAAAACAGAAACAAAAACGGGTTAGACACGCAGCCCATGCACGTAAGCATCAGGTCCCAAGTTTGATCCCTGTTGTGTGCGTGTTTGGGCCGGCTGGACTATATGTTTGTGGGCCTTTTCTTTTTTGGGCTGATTTGAATTTGTTTTTATTTTTAAATTATTGTTTTAAAAACAGTTTATTATTATTAATATTATTATTATTAGTATTAATTGTTGTTATTAATATTATTATTATTATTACTATCATTTATTTCGTTATATTGTTTACAAAATTATGTTATTAATATTACCATTAGAATTATTGCTAATTTTTTAACTTATCATCATAACTTTATCTAAAACGTAGTTAACAAATATTCCGGACGTTTTCTCCTAAGATAGATTAACTAATTTATAAACGTTACATATCAAGATAATGCAATTCAAGTCAATAAATAAATAATGAGTTCGCTTATTTACATCTAGGATAATCCCTCTCGTTTGATTCTTGATCTTTACTCGTGCGAATTTCAAGAAACTCCTACGCAACCAAAGGTGACTATACTTAATCCCATTTTGTTTTAACACTTTTGGGTGCAACATGTATTTGATATCAAACACATGACACTTGAAAACTTGTTATTCACGATCTACCCATTTTTAAACATGGAACGATGTGATGCTTGTTAAACTTTATGCTATGTAAACTTTCCGTGTCTATGTGCTCATTAACTTTGCTAGCCTACCTTAACAATTATAGCGCTATAGGATTAACGCACCGCCCTTGAGTCTTGTGGTATTGTTAAGTAAAACATGTTAACCTCCCGTTAGTCTTTGGGAAAGGCACTTTGCGTTGAAAACTTTGTTTGAACACATAGCTTACACCGTGTCAGCATACTTGTTAACTTGCATATTGTTATTCATGTTGGGTATGATTATTAAACAATTTATTCTAATTATTCTATGTATTAAACCTAATTGCTCGTCAACATTTTTGTTGATTTTATTTTAATACATGTTGAACGTTGATAGATGAAGTGACGAAGTAATCAAGCTAGGATGGACTAGAAACGCATTTAGAAATAAACTATGTTTAAGAATTTATTTATGTTGAACATGTTTAAACAATGTATTTAAATTTTTAGTCATTTTATGAAATTGTATTTATATATATATTAAAAACACATGCCAATGAATAGTATATGTATATATATTAAAAACACATGCCAATGAATAGTATAAATAGTAGTTCTTTTTTTTCTTTTCCTTTTTTTATTTCTTGTTTCTTTTTTTCCTTTCCTTTTTTCTTTACTTTTTTTCTTTTATACATTTTAGCTTTAGTGTTTTTTTCCTTAACATCACCTAGGGATGAGCAAATGGCAGCGGTTACCGGTACTGAACCGGTACCGATACCGAATTTACCAAACTGGGTACGTTTTTTGTACTAATTTGGTATCGCGTTTTGACATTTTCGGTAGGTACCGGTACAGTACTGGTATTTACCGGTTTTTACCCTCAAATATCGGTAACGGTACCGATACCGATTCCATTTTCCCCGTTTTCGGTACCGGTACCGGTAAGGTACCGGTATTTACGGGTAAATACCCGTAAGTACCGATACCAGTACCGAACCGGTGTATTCTGTACCAGTACTGATACCACTTTTCCCCGTTTTAAGTACCGGTACCGGTTCAGTATCGAACGGGTATCGTGCTTATCGCTATTGTATCGTACCGGGCATTTTCGGTGCCGGTACCTAATTTCGATGATTTTCGGGATGGATACTTTCGGTGCCATTACCGGTACCGAGCTCATCCATATTTTAACGTGTTAGTACCGTAATAATTGAAATGAAAACAACCGAATTTCCAACATGTAGGACGTGTGGGTCCTACTATTATATATTAGATTATTTAAAATCGTTTTTTAGGACGTAGTGACTATCGTTACTACGTCATTTTTATCTATGTTTTGATATTCGGTATCTGCTTGCCGTTAATGGCACACGTTTTGCAGACACTGGATCCCCGACGCAACTGCGGACGAAAATCAACTAGTTGAATTTAATTTATATCGTCACATTTAGTGTTATGATGCTTTGAGCGATTTGTTCGTCTCATCCCGATGTTTCCACCATCGGTTGGGGTGTGACAATTACCATATGGCTCTGAAAGGCAACTCGTGGTGTCAGGCAATGTCAGGAAGAGTTAGCTCAGTTCGATAAACGGAAGATTTGGAACCTGATTGAACTTCCGAAATGCAAACATGAAATTAATATGAAATGGGTCTTCAAGTGTAAAGAAGATAAAGGTGTGGTCGTTAAAAAAACTCGTTTGCTTTTCAAGTGTTCAATCAGGAAGAAGGAATTGACTACACCGAAGTTTATACTCCAATGGCTCGGCTTGAAGCAATTCATCTGTTTCTCGCATTTGTTGCTCATATGTATCAAAGTATATCAGTTAGACGTCAAAATTGCGTTTCTCTATGAGATTTTGCATGAAACAATGTACGTCTCTCAGCCACCGGGTTTTGAAGCTCCAGATTCATCTAATAAGGTTTATTTGCTAGATAAGGCTTTATATGGTCTGCATCAGGCTCCATGTGCCTGGTACGAGACATCTCTCGAAGCACTTGTGTTAGCAAATGGATTCTCTTGTGGTGCAATCGATTCTACCTTATTCATCTTGAAGAAAGGGGGAGATTTTCTCATTGTACAGATATATGTCGACGACATTATTTTTGGTTCTTCAAATGAAGAGCTTTGCCCGGAGTTCTAAGCATTTATGAAATCAAAGTTCGAGATGAACACAATCGGAGGGTTGTCGTTCTTTCTTGGATTACTAGTGAGTCAAGAAAAGAATGGGGCGTACATTCATCCGACAAAATACGTTCACGAGATTCTAAAGCGATTCAACATGGAAGACAGTTTGCCACATGAAACTCCGTTTCCGACTAATCACAAGTTGTCAGACAATAAAGAAAATGATCCTGAAGTGGGTCCTTCTGTATATAGTGCTATGATTGGTTCCTTGATGTATCTTACTGCTTCACGTCCGGATATAATGTTTTATGTATGTGTGTGTGCTAGGTAGCAGTCTAATCCAAAGGAATCGCATATGAACGCTGTTGAAAGGATCTTTCGCTACATGAAAGGAAAGTTGAAGCTAGGATTGTGGTATCCTATCGAAGGAATATTGGATTTAATAGCCTATGCGGATGCTGATTTTGGTGGGTGCCCAATAAACAGAAAATCTACCTCGGAGGCGCTCAGTTCCCTGGCAATGCAAGAAGCATATTGTTGTTTCCTTATCCACTTGTGAGGCAGAGTGTATCTCCGCTTCGAGTTGTTGTGCTCAAGTCTTATGGATACAACAACAAATGCGGGATTACGGTTTGAATTTTACACAAACTCCTATCATGATTGATAATAATTCGGCTATTTCTATAACTAATAACCTTGTACACCATTCACGAACTAAACATATAGATGTTAGGCATCACTTCATACGTGATTGTGCTAAAAAATGGGTTAATAGAGGTAGTTAGGATTGACACACTAGACAACTTTGCGGACCTTTTCACGAAGACATTTGATCAGGCTAGGTTCGAAGATCTAGTCCGAATGATCGACATGATTAACCTTGAGTAGAATGTTTGCAAAAGCCCTCATGGAAACGTTATTTTCACTTTTAGTTTGTAAAGTTTCATGCTTTTCGATAAATCTAAAATCCAAAAATATTTTAATTAGTTGTAGGATATTTTTTTACAAAAATCCAAAAACATGAGAATATGAAAAATTGAGAGCGTGTTAAGGATAAGAAAAAATGATAGTACATCAGCAGTCAGATTTTTATGCAGGGTATCGTATTAAATGAAACCTAAACTATAACAGCTTCATCACCTGTTGTAACAGCAGGTTTTATGCGTATATAAGAACCTTTTTTTGGTATATAAAGGTAATATCTTGTGTAACTTGTGTGTAATATCTCTCGGATATATGGTCTTAGTACCGTAATTTCGTTTGAGAGATTACCAAAGTTCTGAGATACTAGGTCTTTATATCAGATTGTTATCTAGGGTATTATATCTGGTCTTCTGATTTTGTATCATCAATGGCCTAGACCTAGTATAATACTTTACTAAGTGCTTCGTTTGTGTGCAAACCCCCAAGGTGGATTTCTTTTATGCCTAACAATCATCACTGGATGTTCTAAAACATTGTCACCACCAGGTGTACAATTGCATATCTATGATACCACCGGGTAAATAGTATAAATTTATGCAAAATCGCAGAAAACGATACCAAAACGTTGGTACACCACCTCAAAGTCAAGTCATCATCTCTTTGTCTATGGGGTGTTCATGAGCCGATCCGATCCGACGAGGGTCTCCACGTGCTCGGTTGAATTACAACTGATCTGATCGGATCGGATTTGTTAAACCGAGCACAAAATTGATGCTCGTGCTTGGATTGAATTTAAATCGAGCGGATCGTTTTCGTTCGGTTTTTCTCAACACCGAAATTAAAACATGTGTTCCAACAAAAAAACTGGAATCAAGACTATTACAAGGCTACATTCAATAAAAACATATCCTAACTTAATTAAAACATGTCCAACACCTTAGTACCTTACTAACAAAGGCAACACATAACTAAAATCATGATTCTAAAAATGTCCTTAACAATATCAAGAAGCACAAAATAAAGGGCGAAATACAAATTGTCATTTAGCTCAAAATCGATGAACTTCTTCTTTAAGCATGATCATCTCCATCCACAAAATTCAACTTCAAATCAAGATATATAAGCTATAAACACAAGCATTAAAAAACCATTAAGTTCTACACATTACATAACAATTTTTATGGTATTGAGTTGGGCTAGTATGTTTCTTGGGCTACTTATCTATATAACTATATATATATATATATAATATACATATATATATATATATATATATATATCTTTAAAATCATTAATATATATATTAATTATTTAATAAAAATAATTCGAGCGAAACCAAGCGATCAATGAGCGAGCGGACCTTTGCTCATGCTTGGCTCGTTTTTAAATCGAACCGAGTCGAGCGGCTCATTACAAACTGAGCGGTAATTGAATGAGCATCTTTCGGGCATTTTTCGAGCGATCCTCGATCATCGAGCAGTTTGGACAGCCCTAGCCGGATTCAGATATCAGTTAGATATATATTCACCTGTAAGATGTATTTCTTGGTAGTTTTGATACGAGAGTATATTCTGAGGTAGGGAACACAGTTACTATCAGTTATTAACACACTTAATTGCCATATCTCGAAAACAATGTTCTGAAATGTGCTAAAGCTTAAGTGGACAACTATACCATTAAACATCTTGAACTGTCATTCTCATTCTAAGTGCTTAAAATGTCAAAGTATAATAACTTTGATAGATTTTGACAAATAAACTGATATGATCTTCTTGCACACGCCTTCACAAAAAGATATTGCCTGTAAATATTCGATTACTGCTCTCTATAAATATTTACCTTTGCTTCAATTATTGAAAAATTACAAAAAGATTTTCAGTGTGTTTTAATATAAAGTTCGAAAGATCAAAAAGATTTTAACTCTTGTTTCTATGTGTGGGCTTAATCTTTTTAACGATATTCGAATGGATTTACAGTTTTGAAATCAGTTTAAAGAATCCGGTGAGGTAATTTATAAAATAAGTCTTTTAACAAAAATTGGTCACACAGTTTTTGTCGAAATGTGTTGGGTTTTAACTGAAGGTCCATGATCAGGCGGTTCTAGACGGAAGTTAGTGCATAAACTTAAAGTAACCGATTCGGTATAATGTTATTACAGAAAGGAGTAGAAGTAGAATGCAGCGGAAGTCTTCATTCATACCGAAAGAGTATACATCTTTATAAGTCCAGCTGCCGGAGTTCCTAGAGAGAATCCGGCAGCACCTCCCCATAGGGATGGCAAAAACTTAAACGACAAATGAACACACACCACCTATTTATAGGATGAGAAGTTCGCTGGTAAGCATCTAAGTTCGAGCGAACTTGACCTAGTCAAGTTCGGCCGAACTTGACATCAACATCACCATCATGAGCGAACTTGACCTCCACAGGTCAAGTTCAAGCGAACTTGTTCCCTTTTACACTGAAAACTCTGTATTTTGGTCGTGTTCGATTCTAACCTATACAATATTCAACACACGCTCTATCTAGCCTATTCGACAAGTGACGAACACAAAGTGCATCAACAGATTCCCCCTTGTTCGTTACTGTCGAATCTTGGTCTTCAAACGTGAGCCGTGTTTGAATATTCTGCAACTTCAATCAAGGTGTTTGTCGATGTCGTCGAAACGCGTCAACAAATTCCCCCTTAATTGATGATTCGGGTTTGCATTATCAACATCTAATTCCCCCTGAAATCTCCAGTTCAGATATTTGTTGCACAGTTTCCAACCTCCTCTGATTTGCTTGACCGACAATTATCTTGAATAGACACCAATTTGAAGCTCATTCAATGCAGCTTCTCCATTTCAACTTTAACCACAACCGCGTTCAGTTTAGCGCATATCTCCCATGCTCGATCTTCCGATCTTCAAAACTCAACCGGCAATTGATAGAAACTTCAAAATACCACACCGGTAAACTTCAAATCAATGTTTACCCGCAAAAATCTGAAATCCCAATTTCCGTAATCACTCCTGATCAGCAAATCGGTAATCTTTTTCAATCAGTAAATCATCTTCGGAACCAAATCATCTGGTAACACTTCGAATCTGAGAATCACTCGTCCATGATCAAAATCACATTCTTCCTCTTCAGTCACAATAACAGATATATAGCTATCTTCGGTAGTCCAGCGCCACTTAATCACCAAACATCATCATCCAACGGCGGTTAGTCCAAAGAGAAGAATGATTCAACTGCTTGAAGACTAAAAATAATGGCCACCAAAGGCTATCATCAGATTTCATTGGTAATTTTGAAACCATCCGTCTGCGGAGCTAGTCACTAATTCCTAAGATCATCATCGAACGTTTTTGAACGTCCTCAAGGTACTAATGACTGCTAATCCAGCTAACTGTTCCTTCACCGGAGATCAGGACTCTAACCCTTAAGCATCAATCTGTATCATGATCTGAATAATCTGAACTTCCTGTGATCAAGAATCCTAATGAATCTCAAATCTCTGTATTTCCCGGTTAATCAATAGTCGGAAACCACCCGAATACTGTTGCAAAGTCACGCTGTAAATCAATTCAAATAGATAGGGGAGTTCAACCAGCAGCAAGCCCTTTCTCGCCCTTTCTAATGTCCTAGGCGAAGGCAGTGCAGGTGAAAGCCCAATAGATCCCATTTTTTTTTATCGCTCGAATTTCAAAAATGCCGGAATATTCATATAAATGAAATTTTTATTCCCCCTCATTTTTGCAAATTCTGACCTTACCAATTTTTTCACTTAAATTCCCCCTCATCATATAATATGCTTAGTCAAGTTCGGCCGAACTTGCTTAGTCAAGTTTGGCCGAACTTGACTACAAAACATACATTTCAAGCGAACTTGGCCTAAAACATACATAAACTTCGTCATTTCGCTCCTAAATACAGACTCGATATTATATGATGACGTAGGCAACAGACATATGCATCAACAGAATCCCCCTTGGATGTTGCCTAGTCATCATTCTTCAAATAAGTTCCTGAGTCTTTAATGTTCTCTTGATCTTTATTTCTTGAATAACTTTATCATCCATGCTCCCCTTACTTTAAGCTTTCTATTATCTTCAATCAACATGTTTATCTAGCTCCCCCTCAAATCCGGAATTTTCAGTATTTAACAAATGCGCAATTTACTTTAAGGCCCATCAATAGTCTTCAACCCTAATGATCACCAAATTGCTTTGGTATCAATGACTACCGTCTCATCTTCAACCATCTCTAACCTCATCATCTCAGCCTCTCTCTAAGGCCTCCGAAGGTGTCCCCGAACAGTCAGTATCGGACGTTAAAATTTTGAAAAAAATTCTGTCACCAATTTTTTTCTGGACACCCGTCTCATCAAACAGAAGCAATAAATTTTTTCAACAAATTTTATCTATCACCAAATTTTTTTTTAGGCATTGGACAAGTTCGGGCGAACTTGATGAAATTTCATGAAAAGTAATCCAAGTTCGGGCGAACTTGGTCAAAAAGTGTCAAGTTCGGTCGAACTTAATGAGAAATCTTGAAAATTCTTGTCAAGTTCGGTCGAACTTGGTCTCCCGAATTAGCTTTTTTTTCACATTTTTTAATCCAAAATCCTTATTTCTTCGAATTTCGAGATGATTCCACCATAGATCTGGTCGAAAATGGTTTTCTAACAATCCTATCCGTTCAATTTTACTTTTCATCCATGGATTGTATGTTTATTTGATGATTTACGTCTAAAACCCCTCTTAATGTCCATAAATGTCCAAATTCATGAGCATAGGTGATAACCGTAGCTCTGATACCAATTGAAGGTCCGTGATCAGGCGGTTCTAGACAGAAGTTAGTGCGTAAACCTAAAGTAACCGATTCGGTATAATGTTATTACAGAAAGGAGTAGAAGTAGAATGCAGCGAAAGTCTTCATTCATACCGAAAGAGTATACATCTTTATAAGTCCAGCTGCCGGAGTTCCTGGAGAGAATCTGGCAGCACCTCCCCGTAGGGATGGCAAAAACTTAAACGACAAATAAACACACACCACCTATTTATAGGATGAGAAGTTCGCTGGTAAGCATCTAAGTTCGGGCGAACTTGACATCAACATCACCATCATGAGCGAACTTGACCTCCACAGGTCAAGTTCGAGCTAACTTGTTCCATTTTACACTGAAAACTCCGTATTTTGGTCGTTGTTCGATTCTAACTTATACAATATTCAACACACTCTCTATCTAGCCTATTCGATAAGTGACAAACACAAAGTGCATTAACATTAACTGTGTGGGAAAACGTATCCTCAGTCCAAGTTGACTTGACTGAAAAAGATCCCTAAGTATGGGTTACTTGGAATTTATGCTTCCTTTTCAATATTTTATCAGAAAAATTAATGTTTTAAAGTGTGATTGGGCCTCCGGTTTTATTAGACTAGAATATGAATCTTAAATGGGCTTTCCGGATTTGTTTGAATGTTTTCCGAATTTAAAGATTCTTTTGGATTTAATAAAATAAATGAATTACTTCCGGTTTAAATCGAATACATAGATAAGAGTTCGGGTTTAAGAAAGTTTGGGTTGGTTTGTTCGATGAGATTTGGTTTAGGGTTATTCTGGGTTTGTTGGATGTATTATATCCTCCAGTTTGTAATTTTTTGGGCAATCCTGATTTCGAGGGTGAGTTTCTGCATTTAAGGAAGGTTCCGAGTTTTTGTAGTTATAAAAGGCGATGTTCCGGATTTCTCTTCTTATTTACAAAACCCAGTTACGCAAAACCCTTTCACATTCTCTCTGTTCTTCACACTCTATTTATTTGACCGATTGTCTTTTCATCTTCTCTTTATCATCGATCATCTTCATGTATGTGTTATCATAATCTTATCTTCTTCATCTGATTCATATAACTTTGATAATCTTCTTAGTGAGGGTTTTATCATGGTTGATGTTGCAGTTTCTTTTAGGAACTATATGTTCTTTGAAATTTGGTAAGATTATTATAAATGTTGATGTGTTTTGATTGATGTTTGTTTGGGTTAAGATTAGTTTTTGGTTTGGGTTAGGTTTACAAAATTATAATTATAATTTGGGGTTTTAATTTAGTGGTTGATTCTTGAAATTTTTTGTTCTAAATGCTCAAGAACAAGTATCTTCTTAGGGAAGATGAGTAGAATTTTCAAAATTTTTACTTTTTGATCCGTAAAAGGTAAAACAAAATTTTTGATCAATCGTTTGTCCGGATTTCTGAGAATCCAAGTTTAACCCTTCGTAGTTCGGAAGATTTAAATTTGGTTTTCAATGAAGTTTTCTGGATAAAATTATGTTCGGATTTAACAATATTTGTTATGTGTTAACAAATTTCCGGTTTTAATATCTATCCGTATTTAAATGGTTCTGTCCTTTCCGAACTTGAAATTTGTCCGGCTTTGGATAGTATTTTGAAAAGGTTATCCGAATTTAACCTTTGGTTTGAACAAACTTTGAATTTAATCAATGATTATATATTCCGGATTTAATCAGATATTATATAATCTGGATTTAGGAAAGCTTTTAAATATTTCGGATTTGCTATACTTTCAGGCTCAACACTATTCCGGATTTAAGTATATGTTCCGGGTTTAAAATTTGTCCATACTTAATCTATCATGTTCAGAAGTTGTTATCTGCTAAAAATTATCACCCGGATTTAAACGTGATTATCATCAGTTCCAAATTTATGTCTATTATTCGTTCCTGATTTTTTGGTTGGGTTTATGTAACCTAACAGGGTGTGTATAGTCTGCAAATATTACTAAGTGTTGTGCAGTTTGCAGTTACATTTGCAGCTTATAACATATTCTATCAGAAACTTACTATGTTTGTGTTTGATTCAGATATGGCAGATCAGCAGAATCAACCACCTCCAGCGCAACCCCCAGTTCCTGAACGAGCTGTTATTCCGAAACATAATCAAGTTGCAAGTTTAGACGAGACTCTACGTGGAATTGACGATTATCTCGAGATTATCCGTTTTCTTAGAAGATCAAGAGTTTCTTTAGCTTTAACTACACATATTCGCATTGTGGAGGCATACATAGAGGATTTCTGGACGACCGCTTGCGTGAATAATATTACCATTGAAGTTACTGTCAATGGTCAGCAGATAGTAATCATAGAGGAGGTTATACGAGCCGCCTTGCAGTTAAGGGCACTCGATCAATGGGAAATATGTTATGTTTCAGCCATTAGAGACCGTGCACTTAGAAGTTTTGGGTACTCTAGAACATTGCCATCAAGACAAATATATATAGGAATGCTTCGTAAAAAATGGCGTTTATTTTATCATATCATTATGAAATGTTTCGCTCCGAGGAAATCGGGTATGGATGGCATGGGTCACAATATGTTATCAGCAATGATTGGATTAACTTTCAATAAATCGTATAACTTTGCACTTATAATGTTTCGGGCGTTGCTATCTAAGATTAGTTATGAGGCTGGAGATGTGAGGTTAATGATGCTATATCTAAGATTTTTATGCTGATTTTTAGACATCTTTTACTAATTTTCCAATTCATGAAGGTTTACCTCAGCTTGTTCAAACACCTATGGGAAGACGTATCTTTGGAGATTGTCGCAATGTTAAACATCAGTTCACTCAAATATTCTTCCAGAGCTTTGTCCGATGCTTGGTGCTATCTTAGTTGAAAACTATGATCACACAACCGATCAGACATGGAGTCAAATTTCTTCTGGAGTTTCAGTTGTTTGGGGCCTGAAGATGACGATGGTGCTGCTCCAGTTCATCCTCAACAGCCGACAGCTATTCAACCTCAGGTTGATTTTCAACAGCCACCGGTGGTTATTGAGGAACCCGTGGTTCATGAGCCCGTTGTGGCTGAGCCCGCTATTGTTGAGCCTTTGGATGTGCCCGTGGATGAACTTGTTCAAGATGTGGAAATGAAAATAGCTCCATAAGATGTTGTAATTGAACAAACCGACCCAAACCGTAGTGAAAGTAGAAATAGATTAATTGAAGAGATTGATGTTGCATTGGAGATTGAAGCTCCAACTACAAGTTCTTCAAAAGGAAAAAGGATTTTGGTTGATGAAGATGTTGTTATGCTTTCCGAGAAGAAATATTTGGATATAGTACTAAAGGATTTGATAGGAAAGTTATCGGAAAGGGATCAAACTAAGTTAGCTGTTTTCAGAAGGAAAGTCGAATCTCTCGGTCCCTCTTCCGAGTGGGCTTTAAAGCTGGCTACTTGGAATGGTAAGCTCACAGATCTTAGCGCCTTACCAGATGTGTCTTCCTACAGTGACGGTGATAGTGATCATGATAAGCGACCTTATGATGTTCCGGTTGTTCAAACTAAGCATATCATGACTTACAAGCATCACAGACTTGGTGAAAGCTCTAGTTCATCTCCCAGGCCGTCTGAAGCCGAAGTTATCTCAACTGTTGCAGTCACAGGCTCACAGCTGTTGTGGTGACAACAGTCACTAGTGTTCTTACTATCTTGGGAGTTCGAGTCTCCTTACCCTCAGTTACAGCTCCCATTCCAGTTCCAAGTTCTGTAGACTCAATTTATGTCTCAAGTTCTTCTGTTCAGGTTCGACCCCCGGTAAGCTCTACTTTACTCACTACCTCTTCTAGAATGTCTAATGCTCCACTGTTTAGTTCATTCCTGCTCTGCCTGGTTCTTGCAATCTGTTTGCCACATCAGTGGGATCGGTTCGTCTTCTCTTCTTCCAATTTTCATTGGGATGTCTCTAGGATCCACTAAGAGCTTTGTGCGTCCAAGTGATGTTTGGCCGTCTGGCCCGCGTCTGAGGAAGCCGGCTGGTCAAAAGTCTCGGAGTTTTCGCCCGAAGGTCGATGTTGGTCCTCGAATGCCAATACCTCGACCAGAAGGCCCAAGACCTATTGTGCCTCAGCCGAGACCTAAACCTGCCAGTGAACCAAGCTAAAGTGAATGACCAAGATTTACCAGCCTTCATCAACATGCGTCTTCTTTGCCATCAGTGCCAGGTGTTAGTATGCTAAGTTGTGATAAACTTTATGTAGCAAAATATTTTGCACAACTTTGTTTTGTATATCCTTGATACATAGGCTACGCGATGCGACTATGGAGCGTTGACCTAACAAATACTTAGGTTTTATTAACTGTGAGGCATATGGAAAGGATCTCCGTCGCAATGCGACGAGTGATACATCTAGTTAAATTATATACGCTAACTTAATCATATGACATACAAAAAAAAAAAAGCTAAATTCAATTACATTTTTTTTAACTTAAACCAACCAACTTTATCAATTCGGAAAAAAAAAAAAGACAATGTGTATATGGAAAGATTATGGACTTTATATTTGTTTTCTTTCATTTGAATGGTTATTTACCAAAATATCATGTACATGCCTCTCATGTGACGAAGATTTAACTATAAGTGGGATAAAGTTAGCGTGGTGAACCAAAACCATAACAAAATAGAAATCTTTGTATGTAAATTACAAGACATCTGGATTTTGTAAAATAACGCAATAACCACTAAACCATGAGGGCCAACACCGCAATTTACTTTTTTTTAACTTAAGCTAAACAGGAACGAGGTTAGCTTTTAGCTATTCTAAACTCAAAATTATAGTGTCGTAATTAATGCTGACTATACATATTGATATGTTGTATGGGCCGGTGGGCCACATGACTTAAGGGCCCACGTAAACGAATGTGTTATGTGGATATCTATATTGTAACGACCCATGTAGGCGATCAGATTGATGTATGGATAAAATATGGACAACTATTGAACATTTTAATATAATGAATTATGGTCAATGAAAAATATAATGAATTATGGTCAAAGAAAAAGATCGGTTTACATCAGTTGTGTCGTCCAAGAAAGATCATCACAATATTCGCCATTTTTTATATTTTTATTACGTGACGAGAAAAGAACCTTTTACTCCGAAGACAATATTATCGTTATTCTATTATCATGTTTACGTATTCAACTTACGTTTTTCTTACAAGAAAAAAATTCGGATTATATAAAAAATCCAATAAATTCTGGTGACTCGAGGGCCATCAAACCCTCTTGAACTAGCTGGTTTTGCTCGGGGTGAAAGTCTAATAATTACTTGTTCCTTTTTTTTCCTTAATAATATTTTGAGTTAATGTCATTTTAGTCCCTGTGGTTTGGGTCATTTTATCAGTTTAGTCCAAATGTTTTATTTTTCGCCAATGGGTTCAAAATTGTTTCACCGTTGCGATTTTAGTCCATTGGGTTAACTTAATCTATATTTTATGTTGATGAGATAGACAATTCGATTATTTTTTATGTATTTCTGTTAACTAGAAGGGCAATTCGGCTATATAAAATGACCGAGTTACCCTTCTTGCTAACAATAAAAAAATGGATGAAGTTAATCCAGTAGACTAAAATGGCAACGGTAAAATAACCCAAACCACAGGGAGTAAAAATAAAACCTTTTGACTACCACAGAGACTAAAATGACATTTAACTCTGGAGGTCATCATTTTATAAGCAACAGTGAAACTTCTCTAAGAAATAATATCTGTTATTATTACATAATATGATGATCAACTAAATAAATCTAAAAACTCATTTTGTGATGTAAGATAGACAGAAAAGACCCTAAGTTACATAGTACGACGATACATTATAGCGGGAAAGAGGGAGAAATGGTTATTTGTGTAGAAGATGATGGTCTAATTAGTTACTGCATAAGTAAACTCCTAATGAGGGAAGCCTGAGTCGGATCGGTGTTCTCGAGCAACTCGGAGAGTCGGTCGCTTAAACTGTCGACATCTCGATGCAAGCTTCTGATGTAGTTGCATGTCTCTTGTAGCACTTTTGAAGCTGATACCTGGATTCATTCAGTGTTAAAACTATCGTTAGTTCTATACACTTATTAGAAGACATACATGGAATAACAATAATCTTAGCTAACAATAACCGTACTCAATTTATAGAATCTCACCGATAGCAAAGCTATTCGTTGGATCCGAGGATGGTGGCATATGCATAGAATAACAAAATACATTATTTTTTTTTTCATTAGTTATTGTCATAGTTATTGTTTTTATCTTACTTTTAAAAATACTAAGATCGTATGAAATGTATGTTTAAACATAAATACTTCCTGCATTGAACTATATCAGAAAACCTAAATTTTCAGTCATAAGTGTGATTTAAAGCTAAAAACACATCTATTTTGTGCTCGATTACTCGTCTACTTCATGACAAAACATGAACATGAAGACCTAGGAGGGTTTTCTCGAACTTAAACAAGCTCAAACATAGTCTAGCAACATCGCTGTGTACTTGCGATTTTGCCTTAAGAAATTCATGACAGTCACTCATTTGTATAGAGTGATCATATGGTAA